>OY829542.1:55145994-56345994 GCA_963691705.1 Viola odorata
AAGTCACCGGATCTAAGTCGGCGACCTCCACCATCACTAGATCCGGCCGGTCGGCAATGCACCATCGCCCTAGGGCACTCCACAACATTCTCCTATCCCTTCCCCCTTCCCTTGAACTCCTTTTATGATCTGAACTCTCTTGTCTGTTTTGTGCATCTCTCTCACATTGAGGGCAATGCGAAGCTTCAGTGTGGGGGAGGATTTATGTGTTTGTGTGACATGATTTGTATATATTTGATTGCATGCTTTGTGCAAAAATTTAAAATTTTTCGGATTTTCACTTTAAAGGATTTTGCTAATTTGGTATCACTGCCCAGTTTTAAAACCCCCCTTTGTATGGACACACTTTTGACTTATGAGCACATAGAAATGAACTGCCTTTCATGTTAGTCTTGCCCTAGATCTTGCATGCTTTGTCTGCTAGCTCTTATAACCTGCATCTGCACTAAACATCAGCAATCATCTATAGCACCTTGTGAGCATTTGAGCCTAAACAGTTATATTTTTCATGTGTGATTCAATGCTTAGCTAGGCACTCAACTAGGTTTGCATGAGACCCCTGGGTATGGACACCATCAGTCTTAGGAAAGCAACAAAAAGACGGAAAAAAATGAAATTTGCATCTTTGTTTTCGTTTCTTTTTCTTTCTATCATTCCTCTCTTTTTCTTCATTATCCCTCGACACCCTTTTTCGTTTAGCCCCCGACATCTCATTCCCTTCTCATTTTTCTCTCTTCTTTATCCACTTGTTCTCACTTTCCTTAATCCATTTTCCTTGGCAGGTGAGCGGTATTTGTCAGAGGTGGCGGGCTAGATGATCAGCAAAGCCTAAGTGTGGGGGAGACCGACAAGAAGGTGTAGATGCCGAAAAAGGTCTAGGGCAAAGTCATCAAGCCCTAGCCGAAGTAAGTTGGCAAAATCCTTGAGCTAACTCAATCTTCATCAGGTGAAGTTTGTCGAATTCGTTTTCATCTTTTAAAAATTAAAAATAAAAAAATATAAAAACAAAATTCAAAACCAGAAATAAAGCAAAGAAAAGAAAGTCTTATCTGGTTTCAAAAAAAAAAGGAAAGAAAAACGAAAGAAGGCAAAGGTGCGAACAAGAAAAATGAAGTATTGTCAGCATGGCTCCCAAGGAAGAACTCCCCCAGACGAAGAACTTCGTCTAGCCCTCGACTGTCTGCCCTTGACGGATACTGCCTCACCGTTTCATCTCCATCCGGGTTTTTTTTCCGTTCTATTCTCCTTCTCTTTTCCTTCCTCTTTGTGCTCTTTGTATATAATATATCCTTTTGCTTTTCCTATTTTCTTTCTTTCTTTCTTTCCCTTTTCTCTCCATATTCTTCATATTCTCTATACACCTTTCCTTTCAATCCTTTTTTATGGTGCAAAGTTCATTTCATATTGTTGATTGCCTAAGCATGTGGATTTTAACTCGGGTTGATGTGTAAATTGTGTTGTGTGTCTTGTTAATTTTGCATATTTGAGTGATTACACACCGAGCCTAGTTGAGTGTGAGTGTAAACACTTGCCCTGGTGAGGATTGCTGATGCCAAGTCTGATGTGGTAAAGTTTCTTCATTAGGGTCGTTATCCTAATGATTTGATGCAGAGTTATCTAGGCGGAGTATGTCTTGACATGGTTAGGGCTGATTGTTTGGTTTGTTAATTCTTGTGCTATGGTTGGTTGTGCTTGTCTGTGTCTTGGGGTGTGTTTTCCTTTTTGATTGCTCGAGGGCGAGCAATGGGCAGTGTGGGGGAATTTGATATGATGCCTTTTTATGCATGTTTTTCCCTCTCTTTTAGGTCTAATTTCACACTTGATACTACTAATTTGGCTTGTTTTCCAACCACTTTGTAGATTTGGGCTACAGGGAGAAACTTGCTGAAAAGCGCGCAATTTGGATGCTTTTTTGCTGATCTTTCATCGTCGAGCCCTAGATGCATTTTATCGTCGAGACCTACCGTCGGGGCCTAGACGAGATCTTATGTCTAGGCCTAGACGAAGCACGTGGATGTTTCTTTTCGGATGACGCTTGGCCGAAGATGCTAAAAAGATTCTAGCGGGATTCCATGTGCAAATCATCCAGCTCATCAGAGAATATTCCTCTATACCATTTTGTCCCCTAGTGGGGTTGTTAGGCTATATATAGAACCTTAACTTTAGGTTAAAGGAGGGCACTCTTTAGTATACTTATCATCTTTTTAGGGTTTTCAATCATTGTAGCCACCTCTCTAACATTGGGATTTGTTCTTCCCTTATTTTTCCAGAAATTGGAGCCCCAAGCTCCAATTAGTTTTTAATCCAGATTTTCGTTTTCATCTGCACCTCTTTGCTGTTTATGTTGCTTTCTCCATCTATCTTGTGCATGATTTCCAGCATGAGTGGCTAAATCTCTTAGTCTTGGCAGGGGTGTTTTAAGGATTGCAAGAGGATAGTTGGGAGGTCAAAGTGTTCTTAAAACGTGTTCATTGTTGTATCCGCTTTCTTGCCATTTTATTGTCATTTCGTGTGAGATTTGTTGGTAGTTTGATCACCTATTTGCATGTTTCTCATGAATATTGTCATTTCTATGGTAATAACTAACGTGAGGCCATGGAATAGAGTAGGCACCTGGTCCAGAGTCATCATGTCGTTTGGTCCAATCTGGCTAGGGCAAGAAACCGGTTAGGGCAGACTTCTCAGTGTCTAGCCCTAGACGTGTCTTCTCTCCACTTCACGGGCCTGTGTGTATGACCCATAAGCGTACCTTGGGCACAGTGTCACGGCCACTCCCATAAGCGTACCTTGGGAGTGACTTCTCTTAAGAAGAGAAGTAGGGAATCTCCGTGAAAACAGGGTTCCTATAGCACGTCTATGGCGTGAACGCAGTCTATCCTTGCACCGATGACCGACTAGACCTCGACGCAATCCGCCGTCTACCCCTGCTAAGATTTCTCCTTTTATCTGATCTATTATCTTTACTTACTTTGCTATCATCTTTATTACACTTGTTAGTCTTTACCATTTTTATTGATATTCTCTTGCTTTATTTTCGTTCCCTTTTTATTTAATTATTTTGTTTGTCTATTATTACTTGTTATCTGCATCTTTATTCTCTGTCTCAACATCAACTGCCATCGTTGGTTAGATTCGTCTAGACCAACCAAAACCCCCCTTTTTGTGTTGCTTTTATGTCTGTTGCATTTTCATCCTCATCATACATTTAGGGCAAGATTAAATTTAGTCCTTCATTTTCCCTGTGGTTCGACCCTGACTTGCCGCTATATACATTAATTTGTGCATCTAGCCTTTTATCAGGATTATAAATATTACTTTTGACGTGCGTTTCGACGGCGCGTCACCCCTTTTCTCCATCACCCCAACTTCCTCTATCTGAAATGAGTTCAGAATACCTTGATCTCAACGATTTGCCACACAACCCACAATCGTCATCGTTCGACAATGGCGGCCTTGAGGATTTGGATGCCAGTGCCAATTCCTTCTTTCAAACCACAAATTTCAGTCTCAATGTTCCAGAAGGGGCGGAAGCGAGGAACAATCCAGAGTTGCAGGTTGGAGAACAAAGCTCGTCGCTGGAAACTCAAGGTGGCCTCCTTCCATTTCTATTTCATCGATTAATGCGCTAATTTGATTTAATTCCCCTTTTTTACCTTCTTCATTTATGGATTGGGTAGGCCGCAAGAAAGAGATGAACTGTTTCGAAAGAGAGCAAGCATATGCGTGTTTGCTTCAAAGAGTGCGGAACGGGGTTTTGAGGAAAGGGTCAACCAGACAGGTTGCTGAGCAGTTTGGAGTTCATATTCGAACAATGCAAAGACTGTGGAGGCGAGGTAGGGATTCAGGAAACCACGCCTACCAGAGCGAAAGACCGATGAATTGTGGCAGTAAAAGAATTGAATTTGACGTGCAGAGGTTGAGAGATATTCCTCTGGGGCAGAGGACAACCATTAGAGGAGTGGCTTTTGCATTGGGTGTGTCCAGGCAATTTGTGTATGCAAAACTAAAGGAGGGAGTAATCAGGCGCCACACAAACGCAATCAAACCCTCGTTGACGCAGGAAAATAAGACCACCAGACTGAAGCACTGCCTATCATCTATTGATCCAAGCACAATTCCTCATTGTCCAACCTTCAAGCACATGGAGAACATCGTGCATATCGATGAGAAATGGTTTTTCCTCACCAAGCGAACACAGAGGTACTACCTGCTGCAACAGGAAAATGACCCAGTAAGATTCATCAAGAACTCAAATTTTATTCCCAAAGTAATGTTTTTAGCAGCTGTAGCGAGGCCAAGATATGATATTGATGGCCGTTGTGTTTTTGATGGTAAAATTGGTGTTTTCCCTTTAGTTCATTTTGTAGCCGCTGCTAGGTCCAGTCAAAACAGGCCCCGTGGGACACTAGAGATAAAACCAATTACCAACATTACCAGAAATGTTATTAGATCCTTCATGATAGAGAAGGTGTTGCCAGGTATTGCCAATAGATGGCCTAGGGAGAGTATCGCAGAACCCATTTACATTCAACAAGACAATGCGAGAAGTCATATTCAGTTTGATGATCTTGAATTCTGTTGTGCAGTTCAGTCGTGTGGTTTGAATGTCTCTGTTGTGTGTCAGCCCCCTAATTCTCCAGATTTGAATGTGTTGGACCTAGGGTTCTTTAGAGCAATTCAGTCACTCCAAAGCAAAGAGTGTGCTACGTCATTGGTTCAATTGATTGGGGCTGTTGAAGATGCATATTTACGTTTCCCAGTGAAGAGCAGCAACTACATATTCTTGACATTACAGACATGCATGGTTGAAGTTTTAAAATGTGATGGTGGTAACACATATAAAATCCCCCACATCAAGAAGGATACACTTGCAAGCTTAGGTACTTTACCAAAGAGAATCGGATGCTCTCCAGAGGTTGTTGCAACTGCAATTGGTCTGATCTCTGACTAGCAAATTTCAGGTACCTGTTATAGAAATAAAGATTTCGTTGTTGTTGTCTACTTGAATTGGAAAGGGACTGAATTATCATATGTGTTTGCAGGAGGATATTGTGATGTTGTTTGTACATAGTTTCATCTGCAGCCGTCCTCTCACTGGCCAAAAAAAATTGGGGAGTTACAATTTGGATTTTTGTATGGATTGTAAATCCACATTTACAATTCCTTTTTGATGTCTGTGCATAATGTGCAGTAGGAGGTTATTATGGTAGAGGTTATTGTGCATAATGTGCTGGTACAAATTGTAAAGTTAGTTCTGCCTTTATTTCTGGATTGTAAATGCACATTGTGCAGTAGGGTGAACAATGTTGTGTATTTAGGGTGAACAATGTTGTGTATTTAGTTTATCGTTGCTGATCCAATCCATTGGATATGTCAAGGTTTGGATGAACAACGTGTAACTGTTTTAGAATGACAATGACTATATTCAATGCTATTTTTGTGCAAAATGTTTTAGATGAATTCTGTTGTGCAGTTTATGTAAACCAGTAATGTAAATTCAAATAATTCCTCTATTTTGCAGTTGTTGTAAAGCATTTCAATCCCCAGCATTGCATATGCGTTAACCAGTAATGTAAATTAATACAAATCCCCTGTATTTCATTTGTTATAAACCAATAATGTTAAATTCAAATCAATCCCCTATTTTGAAGTTGTTTTAGACCACACATGAACTCAAGGGCTCCTCCCCTGTTTTGGAAACACAGATGATAATTGTCAAGTTGTTGCACAACAGGGACATGGAGATGAGGTACGAGAAAAAGGCAAACAAATTTATTCAAATTGAAAGGATGATACGTAGGAGTTTGTGAATGGTTACAACACTCATTCATTCCAATTACATGGTGGTAATATGAGTTGGAGCACACAGAGGAAGGATGAGATGTCTAACACAAACCCAAACTAATCTAAATCCGATGCATCAGAGATAGTTGGGATGCTAGCAATGGAATTTCCAAAGTTGTTGAGTTCCTGAGCAGCAGCCCTTACACTCCCAAGTGCCAGATTAATGACATCTCTCTTCTGCTTCAAATGTGCAATTGCGAGTGTGAGATTGTTGATAGCCCTCCCATATGACTCCATTATACTCAGCGCCAGTCCCTCGTGATCCGGATCTTCCACTATACCATCATAAGTTTCCTGCAATTCCTCTAGCCTCTCCTGAAGCTCGTCAATATCGGCTCTGGTCTGGAGACCCCTATTCTCCATCTGGACAGTGTCTGCCTCAAGGTGAGTTGAGATGAGGCCTGAAAGATCTAGGATCTCCTGCTTCTTGTTACGATCCATTGTCCCACACCTGCAGAGATATGTAAACAAAGCTAGAGAGATGAGCAGAAAGCAGAGAGGACGGATATAATTGTATATGCATAGAGGGTGGTATTTATAGGAATTTAGTAGGGTTTATGAGGGGTACCAAGGGTTGCAAAGGGTTACACTGGGCTGGTTATGTGAACCGGTATTGGGAACTCAACAATTAGTTTCCCTTTTGAAGTTGGAAACCTATCTTCTCTTTATGTGTTGCAGTTGCAATACAATCCTCTGTTCCTCGTGTCACCCCAAGACTTGTCTTCTCTTTGGAACAGTTAGAGGTTCAATCCAACTGAAAACCAACGATTCTCCATTGCAATAACAACACCTGCAACACATGCAACGTTTCCTTGGTAACGGCTGGTCAAGGAATCCCGAAAGAAATAGAAAACCTAAAAATTATTTATGGAAAATAACAAAAATATTGGCATGCGTGATTGAATTGCACAAGGAAAGTAAAAGCTGCATGTAAAGGCCTACCTTACCCTATTTAATTGGTGTGTACACCACGGTGGCTTTTTCAGAGACACGTTCATTCAACAACACCGTTTCAACACACTTTCCAACTTACTTTGCCTCCTCTGCTTCCCTTGCCAATACTTCAGTCAATCACCACGTCTCTTTAGTTTGTGTTGTTGGTCACGGACTCAACAGTTGATTCCTCTCCATAAAAGGCAAACAATTCATCCTCATTCTTCACACGCTCAAACAATTGCTTAAGTTACCAAAACTAAAACTTACCTCTGTTTCACCAATTCTCCTCCAAACCATGAATCCTCGTGACGCATCCAACATCCTAAGTCTCGCTGGGGCTGTGGGCACTGCACTGCACAAGGAAGTGGCTGATGTAGAGCATATGTTGCTCTCCACAGAGGAACAGATTCAGAGAATTGCTGCTGCCACTAGGAGGCTAAAGGAGGTCAGGACTGCAGTACTCAACTATTATGAGGAAGAAGGAATGGATGCAGCGGAATTCATCCTCACCATTGGCCACGCCCTTCGTCCACTGGCCAAAACCAAGTGCAGGTTGGAGGCCAAAAGAGACAATTTGAGGGTGGTCCTTCACAACCTTCATGCTGCAGTGAGGGCATCAAACAAGTTTGCAAACAAGCTTCCTGCAATTCCTAAGATGGTCTAAACGTCCTATTGTACAACTGATGCATCAATGAAATAAGGGTACTTATTTATGAGGCTTCTTGTTTTCCCTGTGCAAATTTATTTGTTTCTCTTGTGGAACACATTAAAATACTGACAGAGGAAAATTAGCAAACACTTCATACGCATAACTATTTACAATACATATTCACAGCTAGAGTTAGTGGAGGAAATCCTATACAAGTCAAAAAACAACATTGTGCAATTTCTGGCAACATAAATCCAGAAATTGCATGATCCAATTACCTCCAAATTGTAAAAAGAGTAAGCTTAAAGACACATAATGACTTCATTTAATGGAAACCTGGTACGAGGATGCGAAGCATGAGGATGAAAGTCCTCTCGTCCACACCATCTGTGAAATCCCACATACCAGCCGTTGGCAATTTGTTAAGGTCAAAATCCCTGTCTTCATGAACAAGTCCTCTCACTGGTTTGTCTTTGCCGTCATCAGCAGGGGGTAGTTCGTTTACATCGAACTCGAAATGGGGGTTTTCCTTCCTCTTCCTTTTGACTCCATTGCCGATAACATAACCCCTTCGAATCAACGGAGTTCTGCCTTTTTCCTCCGAAACCGACAACCCAGTTCGTGAATCATACTCACTCAGCTTCACCACCGAACTCTCTTCTTGCCCACCCACATCCTCCAACACCGTGTTGTCCTTCTCATCTCTCTCATACGTGTCTTCGACTATCTCTTCTGAAATGGGTTTTTCTTCGGCGGACATAACCACTTCTTCATCGGCGACCACCAACGAGTCTGGCACGACCATATTGTCATTGACGTCGAACTCACACAAGCTGTCGTACTGCGAATCCTGATAAAAAACTCCCTCCATTTTTCATAAGCAAGAGAGAACGGAAAGGAGAGAGGAGAACTTGGAGAGGATGGAAGGGAGAGGTCTGAATCCTCTGGCTCAAAAGTATGAACGAAAAATTTGAATTCGCGGTCAGAGATTTCATTCAACTTTCCTTTCCCCCATAGCCCTTGGTTGACATGTAGTTTTATCGACAGACGACGCGTCACACAAGGGTTAGAAACGTCAAAGCACAGGTTGGGACGGCACAATAAACCAAGGCGACAAGTAAAGAGGGACAGTCATTTTTTGGGTAGAACGACAGATATATCCGGACGGAGGGAGTAACTTTTTTGTTCTAAAAAAATATTTAAAAAATTTAATATTTCCTCTCTGCTCATTACTGCCCCAAATCCGTTTGCTTTCCTCTCTCTGCTCATTTCTTCGTGGTTTCGTGATATATGCTCGGGTGCGATAAATCGGGGACGTTTACAATAACTGGTTGGTCATTGCGCGACGTCGTTTCATATGCGTAGAGGGCTAACAAGATGGCCTCGAACCCGGCTAACGGTTTGCGCCGAGAAACGCGGCAGAGGTAGAGGCCGACGATGATGGGGAGGAAACGGAGGACGAGGAGCTGGAGTCCCGGATCTGAGGATTGGAATGTGGAGAGAGGGAGGGAAGGGATGATGGAAGAGAGGGAGGAAATGGTTGATTGGATATTCGTGTGCAAAGAAATCCATAGCAAACCCAATTCCCTTAAGTTGCTTAAAGAAATCCATTCTTTGAATTCTGGGTCCTGTCACTGCTCCTGAGATTGAGTTGAATTCTTTGTGGGTTCTTGAAAAGTAAAATAAATAAGATAAAAGAATAAATTCTGATGTTGTTAGTGGGGTTTTTAAGAGGGGATTTTAATAAGTGAGTGTTTGTTTGTTGTTGGTTATGACTTGATCTTGTTTCTGATTATTTGTCTGAGTGATCTTGTTCGTGAGAGAGAGCAGTAGCAGTAATAAACTATCAATTTAAAAAAAAACTGATCTTTTAAATTTTTAATTTTTTTCTGATCTTTTAAATTAATTATATTATTTAATACTCCCTCCGGTTCCTAATAAACGTCGTTCTGGCTCCTTGCATGTAGCTTAAGAAAATGATTGGCGGGGAGAAAATGAGGCATTTTTTGACCATACTACCCTCAGTCTCCCTAGCTATTTACAACTGGTGGTTAGCTCAATTCTGAGAGCTGCTGGCTTGAAACCGGCTGGGTTGATGCATGTTGATGGCTTGAAACCGGCTGGGTTGATGCAAGTTGATGGCTTGGGGAGATGGAAGACAGAGACTCAGCTTGGCTAGGCCACGGGTTTGCCCTAGCAGACTTGAGCATCAATGCAATTCCATATATAGTTGCTTCTGTTTTTACATTTTTATTTCTCATGTTCTTTTTAAGTTTTTATTTATTGATAATATTATATTTTTTATATTTTTTTTCGTATCATTTCTTTTATTCTATTTTATTTCACATTTTGGTATTTTCTGTTCGAGTTTTTATCAGTTTTGAGCAAGATTTCTCGTCCCAATTATCTCGAACCGAATAAATAAACAGAAAATTCTAATTTACCATTGTGCCATTATAATTAATTTGGTACAAGTTACTGTTCACCTTCTTCCTCCTCTCTGTCTCCTCTGCACAAACCCAACCAAATCAGCCTTGCAATCAATTAAACTCATCCAAACCTAAATTAATTCCAATTCCAATTCCAATCAATTCCAAACCTCTCTGCCTCTCCTCCGCACAAATCCAACCAAATCAGCTCTGCAATCAATTAAACTCATCCAAACCTAAATTAATTCCAATTCCAATTCCAATTCCAATTCCAATCAATTCCAAACCTCACTGTCTCTCCTCTGCACCGATCCAGAAATTAAAAGAGAGAGGGAAAAGCTCTCATTCCCATGCAAATTTCGGATTCAAACACAAGAGAGAGGGAAAATGAAAATTGAAAAAGGAAAAGCTTTCGTTCTCCTGCAAATTTCAGATTCAAACACAAAAAGAGGGAACGAAGCCAAGCCAAGCCGTCGTCGTCGTCACCAGCGCAGGCAGGCAGGGGCACTCTCTTCTTCTCCAGCCTAGGGATCCGAGAACGACATTTGTTGGGGGACTGCTTTTGGGGCGTAGAACGACGATTGTAACGCCCCAGAGGGAGTACATAATTACCTTCTATAACAGATTAAAAAAAACATATTATAACATGTAATTTGTTAGATTTAACAGTTAAATTTAACGGAATGGGGCAATTTGCTTGGAAAATGTAATCCAGATGAAGTGTAATGGACGTTTTGAAAGGTAGGGGAGGTGTCTGTTTTTCAACTATAGTTCAGGAGTGTTTTAAACTATTTCCCCAAAAAGTAATATAGAAACAGTGATCCGAAATTTAATTAGAGAGATTTATTTATTCTAAATTTGATATTTAAAAATGAATGGAGAAAATATTTAGAAGCAATGTTTGAAAAAAAGTAGTTAAGTCAAGGATTAAGTAAGTTAATATC
Organism: Viola odorata; assembly: GCA_963691705.1. Lineage (NCBI taxonomy): Eukaryota > Viridiplantae > Streptophyta > Magnoliopsida > Malpighiales > Violaceae > Viola > Viola odorata. The sequence goes on from OY829542.1 coordinate 55,156,797, forward strand.
CACATAAAAAATACAGTACGTGTTGGAAAAATCTGCACAAAAAAAAGTGAAAGATCGAAACGCGATGAAACGCTGTCCTAAAGGAAGGATGGTGGGCTGGCTGGTTTGAGTCAGTGAGTCGGCCCATTAGAAAGGAAAAGAATGGAAGATGGGTCGGAGGTTCGAAAATTCGATTTTTCAAACTTCCGTTCCATATTAATTTCGATTTCAAAATTTCGGCTTCTAGAAAATGAAAGTTTGGAACGGAAATGATTTTAAGTTCGGAATTTCGGAATTTCAAAATCTTCTGAAATTCCGAAGAACACCCCTACCTGTAAGAATGTCTAGAAATATGTATTGAAACTTGAAAATCTCATTCCTTTTCAGTATTATTCAAAAAAAAAGTGTCTCATTCCATTCCTACCGTCCAATATTATTATCAACAGTAGTACTTTTGAGTAATTACTTCCTCCCAATTAAAGTTATTACAACCGAATTGGACAACAAACCGGATAATTTATGATTCACTAATTTTCTAATTCAATAGAATTTAATCGGGTTGAATCGGATTGTGTTTCAGAACTGTTTATATATCGAATCGTTCAACTCATAAGTAACTGACTTACTAGTTCAATTAGATTGAACAAAATTGAATTGTTTAATTTATTAAATATATAATAAACATACAACTTTATACATATTTTTACTTATAATAAACAATACCCTATGTACTCCAAAAATGACTTTCAATCCACTTTCACAACAATTAAGGTAATGACTAATTACCGTTTTTAATGTGTTTCTATCCAATTGCTCTCAATTGTTTTATTAATTACACACAATCAACACTAATTTTAATTCCCCAATAAATTGGAAATTATGAAAATGACATTTTTTCAAGGACAAAGAAAAATAGTTAGGGCATCATTTTTTTGGGGACATAGAGAGTATAACTTACTAAGTTTGTTTTAAAAATAAACTTAGATAATAATTAATAATGTCACAAGTAACTTCATGTTTTGCTTCCGTTGGTCATGAACTTTACCATAAAGTCAAAGTGACTCAAATATGTTGAAATCATAACAAAAATTTGGCCAATTGGCGACCGCGAGTATGAATTGGTTTGAATCGGTGGTAGGATAAGTGGCAATAATGACCAATTGCTTCAAGCTTTTGTTTTAATCATTTAGGGCATAAAAAATATCGAGTAAGAACAAATTTGTTATATTCTGTGTATTTTTTTCCAAACTATTGTGTGTATTTTTTTCCAAACTAATACACCAAAGTGACGCCATTTTGGTGAAAATAATTTGTTTAAAAAATATGCATGAACCAGGCGGTTTGCATCGTCCGATTCGCATAAAAATCGCCCGGTTCAACGATCGAACTCAATTTTTTTGCATTTCCAGACCTCTAAGTTGAATTGACCCGATTTTCTTGTGGTTCTCGATTTTTTTAGTAGGACCTGCCGGTCTAACCCAATTTTTATAACTATGCTCCCAATCTTTTTAGATGTCATATTTGGCCAAAAAAATCTTCTTTTTAGTTGTCTAAATTAGAGTTTTTACGAAGTTAGTTAGTTTATTTTTACTCTTTTTACATTTTTAATAATTATGTCATAAATAATCAACCAATGAGCTATATATTTCTTTTACATTTTTCAACAATTGCAATAACTCCCTCCATTTATCTTACTATTTTCAACTAAAAATAATTATTATCTTAATATGTGAGATTTTAGTTAAAAAAGACATCTTAAAAAGTTGAGAAGGAGTAGTTATTAAGGTATTTAGTCATTTGAATAGAAACGTACAGTATCTTTTAAATAAACGTTTTGTTTTTAATTTATAGAAGTGTACAGTATCTTTACTAATGATTTCCCCCGCTAGCGGAGCATGGTAGTGTGGCCTCATTAGTATGTAGCGATTTATAGCTTGCCTTTGAGAATTCATCGATTAAAACATTCAGTTGTGCAAAGTTTAGCAAATTTCTTGTTTCATCCCTATATGATTGAAAATGAATCATGTACCGATTGGAAATACGAGCCAAGACAACAAATACTAACAAAAACGATAAGGTTTAACTAAAAACTTACAGACCAATGTAATATTTAAGAGTAGTTATAAGAGTGGTGGAAGATAAAGTTACTCCATAATTTATTCTCAAATTTTGTGCATATATGACACTACAATTAAAGAGTATTATGGGTAAATTTATCAAAAATTACAACCAACGGCATTGAAAATGAAAACTTGACTACTAAAATGAAACAAAAAAACATATAAAACTTTACTGAACAATTAAAAAATTACAGAGGGAGTATAAAATCGTATTTTGTTGTGCAACTATTATTGTTATTATTGCACTAGTTTTTAATTAATGAGATTTTTCATTGTTTGGAGAAAAAAAATCCAATTGGTAACTTGCTACCATGAAATGATGTTGATAGATATATACATCTATTCTTTATGAATTAATTTAATAGATTGATACCAATACGTGCTCCCATTAGTTAAGTCACCGTTAATTAGGCGACACGCTTGTATAAATAAACATCAACTCTTGAGTCAAGCTACAATAATAACTTTCTTTTAATTATTTAAATGTGAATATTTTATTATTATTTTATAAGCAATGTGAATAACTTATTATTTATTATTATTTTTGGATTTATTTCTAATTGTAATTTACTACAGCAGTAATAGTATGGTGTGTTTTGTATCCTAGCCAACTGACTATAATGGAATCTCTGCCAGTTGAAGATGCTCATTGCTTCTCCTTCCTAAAGCATATAGCATGCATCATCCAGCTACATATATAGTCATGAAGGGGCAGTTAGCTGGATATCGTCGTGTGCGCGCGCGTATGTATGTGTATGAGATAACTTATTATATTATTTTAAAAAAAATTCAGCTAGTAATTTGTATTTTCAATTAAACATTTTTTTAGTAAAATTAAACACCCAATTTCAACCATTCAACTGGGAAAAAAAAAGCAGGAAGAAGGAAAGTTGTGTCCAATAAAAAAGGTCGTGACGTAACAATCAAAGGCGAAAAGCGCACAACTAAGTAGCAAGCAAATGCAAAACCCACAAGCAAAGCTACAAAAGAGACTCTGGACAAGAAAAACAGTTAATACTGCATAAGTCAAGTGTGTCCGTGTCGTCCGCTGTCCACTCCTCCCCTCGCGCTTCCTTCCTTCCCCCGCCAACTACCTCTGCCTCAACGGCCCAAAAAAAGTTCCTTTCTTTTTGTTACAATCAATACAATCTAAGAAAACCCATATCAAAAGATTATTTTTTTTGCTCCGATAACGTATGCCAGAGAAGAATCTCCGGCGAAGAGCTCTTGTTTCCGGCGGCCGGAAGAGTAAGGCCCCACATCCATCCCCGTCTCCTTCTAAGAGGACTACACCGCCGTGGCGACCTGGGATTGGGAAGCAACCCTCCAAGCTGATTAAGATTTTGAAGCGATGCTCATCGGAGCCGTTGCTTTTGTGTAGTGATGATGGCGGCGACGATCAGGATCTGGTGGGGAGTCGGAGGAGTTTGTGGTCGGAGAATGAAGGTGGGCTTTTGCCTGTAACTTGCATGGATGTGTCTACTATCTCTTCTCCTTCTCTGTTGCCACCTCTCTCCCCTCAGAATTTTGATGGACTTAAGGTGAATAACTAAAATAAAAATAAAAAACTGTATTATTTTTCTGGGTTTGAATTTGATCTTCATGTTCTGATTGGTAAAAAAGAAAAAATGGGTGTTTAATTTTTACAATGATGAGCTTTTGATTCTTGTTTTTCAGCAATTAATTGATGATCTTGCTTTGAAAAGAGTTAGTACACTAGGTCATCAGACATTTTCATGATTCAATTAGATGAACTTGAGATGGGGAAAGCTGAATTTTACTTAGATGAATCATGACATTTTCATGATTCAATTGCTCGAATCGTAATTTTCTAATTTTGTTGGAAGCTTGTGCTTTTAGGGATACAAGAAAGATGCAAAAGTTGTGGTGGATGTAACAGTAGAAGGGAGCCCAGGACCAGTGAGGAGTATGGTGAAATTAGGATCTAGTGTGGAGGACATAATTAAGCTTGTAGTTGACAAATATGGTGAAGAAGGGAGGACTCCTAAGCTCGAAAAAGATGCAGCATCCTCTTATGAGTTGCATCAGTCCTACTTCAGCCTCCAAAGTAAGGTTTTGACTTCACATCTAATTAACCTCTAGTTTGGTTTGCTCCTTTCTTTTCGTCTTAGTATCCAATTTGTAGAATTAGACGAATGTACGCTAGGAGACTCGAATTCGAGTCCTGAGCAGGAAATGCCATTGAGCTACAGCCTAGTAGCTAGTTGGTGTAGAATTAGTCTTGATTGGTATTTAGAGCTAGTTTAAATTAACAATGTGGAGACCCTTTGTTGTAGTTTGTTGGTTCAATTGGAAAGTATGAATTACAGCCCTTCACTGCAACTATTACAGTTTCGGTTGCTGATGATTTGAATTTGGATTTAATAGGTTTGGACAAATCGGAATTGATCGGTGATGTTGGTAGGAGAAGCTTCTACCTCAGAAGAAGTAGCAGTAACCGTAGTTGTAATGGAGCATCATTTCTCATTTCAGAAACCACTACAACAAGGAACAATTCATCTCCTTTCTTACCTCCACCTGTGGTTGCTGGGAATGTTGGAAAGTTCATACGAAGAGCTCACCGGCTTTGGAAGGTCTTGTTTTGCTGGCAATGATCACGTAGCAACACCATCTAATATTTTTTACCTTGTGGTGTTGCTTCTTTTGCTGGCAGTTATCAAGGTAACGCCATCTATAATTTTTTGGTATTTGGTGTTACAACAAAGGTACCTTTCTTCCGGCGGAGCTTTGATCCTAAGTTCTTCCTTTGTATAGATAGCAGTGTATTAGCATTATTTTTCACTTTAACAGCTAACATAAAATTAAGATCAATAGCTTCATTATTTTATCTAAACATTCAAGTTTTATATGACTTGTAAATGTAAAATTGGTATACACAAAAATATACTTTTAATGAGAATATAAATACGCCTTTGTTTTACCCCTTTGTTTCTTTAGTTTTTACTTTTTAAAGATTATTAAATTAGTTGATGTGAATAGTTTGACACTTTCATTTTTTAAACTTTTTTAAACAATCGATTGCATGATCCATCTTTATATATAAAAAAGTTATCCACTAGAAATATTTTATTTCATAATTGACCAATTTGATACGAACATGATTAGCTTTTAACCCCGTGATTTTTATTTTTTCATGGACCACTAAAATTATAACTTTAATGTCTAAAAATGTAGAAAGAGTATATTCCTTTCTTATACCATACCACCGCCATGCTTACGCATCGTAATGTTGGGGAACAGGGCGGGGGCGGGTATTTAGGCAAAAATATAAAAAATATGGTCGGCGAATATGGTCGGCGAATATGGTCGGTTATCTGACCTCAAAAGATAACGCCAGAACAGCTTTGACTGCGCTAGTGCCACCACTTGTCTTGCATTGCTAGCTAAATGAATTGATTTAAGAGCCCATTGTTCTTGCAGTAATTGGGGAAGTGTAAGCCCATCTTTCTTGCAAGAACTAGTTAGTTTTATGTTCGGTACAAAAGCCCATATTTCATTTAACTAGGAAAAGGAAAGAATAAATTTTTTTATTTCCTTTATAATTTAGGGAAGGCAATTTGCACCCGCGGGTATGGATACCCGCTGGATACCCGCAATTGCGGGTGGGTATTACCCGCAGTTTGCGGGTATGGATTTACCCGCACCCGCAAAGTGCGGGTATGGGTGCAGGTATGGATAGTGCTTTACCCGCACCGCAACCCGCACTAAATACCCGCAGTGCGGGTATTAAATACCCGCGCAAAATAAATATACATGTCCTTAATATGCATCCACCAGGATTCGAACCTGGGTCTATTGCTTGGAAGGCAATATTCTAACCATTAGACTACAAGCAATTACTTGTCTCTCTTTGCACTAAAACTTAGATATACGGTAGTATTATTGTTATTCCATTTTGTAGTTAGTTGCAAAATAATATTAATACTAAATTCAGCTATTTTAAAGAATTACAATACTTAATTTATCCTAATTAATTAACAAAAACATACTACCAATTAAAATTAAAATTATATGCATAACATTTTAAATAAGGAGAATAAGGAAAAAAACATACTACCAATTAAAATTAAAAATATATGCATAAACTTTTAATAAGAAGAATAATAACATACTACCGATTACAATTAAAATTATATGCATAACATTTTAAATAAGGAGAATAAAGAAAAAAACATACTACCAATTACAATTGTATAGTTATATGTATATGTTATGCTCATAAGTCATATTCGATACTTGAATATTTATATTTATTCGACATTTTTTGAGTTTTGACGTGTGCTAGATATTTGTTAAACGTACTCCTTATATTTACTTGAGTTAATTGTATAGTTCAATATCAATATTTACTTGAGTTAATTATAACTTATTAACTATTGTATTGTAAAAAAATTGCGGGTATTCGCGGGTAATCCGCGGGTAATTCGCGGGTACAATTTGTCTCCTTTTACCCGCACCGCGCGGGTGCGGGTGCGGGTATGGATTACCCGCAAATTTGCGGGTGCGGGTATGGATAGTGCCTTACCCGCTCCATTGCCTTCCCTACTTTATATGGGTGTAATCCGAAAATAATGAGTAAATTTATTTTATATTTAATTGATAAATATTTAAAGATAAAATCTGAAACTTAAAATTTTAATTTTCTTCCATTTTTAAGTTGTGTGGGAAATTTTATAGGTTCCTTTCCACTCATTTCCCTCTCATTTATTCCGAAAGAATTTAACGAGATTACATTCCTTTCTGTGTCATTGTATGGAAATAGTAAGTATATACTCCCTCTATTCTCCAAGAGATACTCCACTTGGCTTTTTTGATTATTACCGAGCAACTTTAACAATAATTAAGGTAATTATTTATTATTGTAATTTGCATGGGAATGTTAAATATATATATCATAATTATAAAAATTGAGTCGGATCGGTCGGTTCGTCTAAAAAAACTGAGAAGCACAAGAAAATTAAGTCGATTATTCGGTTCAATTTGGTCGAACTAGTGAATGAGTGAGTTATAAACTCAACAGTTCGATGTATGAACGGTTTTGAAACACGATCCAGTTCAACCCAATTAAACCAAGTTGAACTAGAAAATTAGTTAATCATGAGCTATCTAGTTTGTTGTACGATACGATTCGGTTCTGATAATTTGTAATTAACTTTATTTACTTTTTCAAAGATAACCATAATCGCGTAAAAATAGCAGCCAAAATTTTACAATTAGACGGCCATAACAATACGTGATTGCAATTTGCATATGAGAATGCAAAGTCTATATATTTATAGGTTCATTTAATTTTACATCTTTAAATAAATATAGGTCGAACCACGAATACATGAAAAAATGACAACCAATATTTTACTAGTAGACCACCATCATCATGTGTGAAAAAAATGAAGGTAATGAGTTTCGAACCATGACCAAAATAAAAAATGGCAGCCAATGTTTCACCATTAGACCACCATGTCTTTGTGTGATTGCAACGTGCATGGAAATATTAAGTACAATATATAAATATCGATAAAAGGGTTGTCAGGCGCAGCACATTCAATGTAGATTATAGTGTATTAATAATGGTGGAGCGCCACAGCCTAATTAGGTGGTGCCGCACTGTCGTGAATGCGTATTAATTGTTTTTATATTTATTAATAATTAATTAATTAGTAACAATAGTTAAAAGATTCAAAATTCAAATTTACAAAAATAGTAAGAAAATATTGGTATATATTTTAACAAGTTATACTTTTATTAATAAAACCAATTAGGGTTGGCAATTTCCGCCCGCGAACATGGATATCCGGCGGATACCCGCAATTGCGGGTGGGTATTACCTGTAATTTGTGCGTATTTTGCGGGTATGGATTTACCCGCACCCGTAAAGTGCGGGTATGGATAGTATTTACCCGCACTAAATACCCGCAAAATGCGGGTATAGATACCCACAATAATACCCGCAAAATATATATACATATCATAAAATTTGTAAACCTTAGTAAACTTCCCTCAGTCAAACACAAACCATAAATTAAAGTTTACATATCCACTAAAGTAATTTTTCAACTATTTTCCAATCCAAAGTATAATACAAACCATAAATTTAAATGACTTCAAAAGGGTGTTTGAAAACATTAAACATGAAATTACTTAAAAATTTAAATTTTAAGAAACTTGCGGGTATCCGCGGGTACAATTTGTCTTCTCTTACCCGCTCCGCGTGAGTGCGGGTGCTGGTGCTGGTATGGATTACCCGCAAATTTGCGGGTGCGGGTATGGATAGTGCCTTACTCGCTCCATTGCCAACCCTAAAACCTATTACTATATTTAGTGCATGTACTTATTTGGTACAGTTAGAATTTTAGGAAAGTAAAAAAATTTAATATTCAGATCAAATTAAAATTTTTATTTTTATTTTAAAGCTCTAAGGTGGTCGTGCTGTTATTTTATTTTTAAGAACCGTGTTGCTATAATTGCCTTGTTATTTCTTTCATTTTGATATAAAAAAATATTAGTATAAATGTATAATTATTAAATATTTCGTTAATTAGTTAAAAACTATTATATTTTCTTCTCAACAAGTCTTAGTTTTGTTTTATTTTATTTTATTTAAGAGTTTGATGCTATCGTAATGTTTGTGTTTTATGGGTCCCGCATTAAAAAAATTCAAATTTAATAATCTAATTTTGTTTTGTTTTGTTGACGTAAGTTTTATTAATTTATTTTTTAAAATAATTAATAAAACTATTATTTTGAGATATTGTTTGGATAAGATGTCAGAAAATATGACACGTGGGGTCGGGTTTAGATCACTTTTTCAGATTTAATATTAAAAATTGAAAGATAACGGCCGTTTGTCACCGTTATGATAAGAGGGGCTTCGGGCGCCTAACGTGTGATATTGAAATGAACAAAAAACGTCGTTAGGGACAAACTAAAATGAAAATAATAACGTTCGGTTCGTCCTGAAAAGCTGAGAACTACAAGAAAACTAAGTCGATTATCCGGTTCAATTTGGTCGAACTAGTGAATGAGTGAGCTATAAACTGAACAGTTCGATGTATGAACGGTTTTGAAACACGATCCAGTTCAACCCAATTAAACCAAGTTGAACTAGAAAATTAATTAATCATGAGCTATCTAGTTTGTTGTACGGTTCGGTTCTCATAATTTTGCAATTAACTTTATTTACTTTTTCAAAGATAACCGTGATGGCGTAAAAATGGCAGCCAATATTTTACAATTAGACGACCATAACAATACGTGATTGCAATTTGCATATGAGAATGCAAAGTCTATATATTTATAGTTTCATTTAATTTTACATCTTTAAATAAATATAGGTCGAACCACGAATACATGAAAAAATGACAACCAATATTTTACTAGTAGACCACCATCATCATGTGTGAAAAAAATGAAGGTAATGAGTTTCGAACCATGACCAAAATAAAAAATGGCAGCCAATGTTTCACCATTAGACCACCATGTCTTTGTGTGATTGCAACGTGCATGGAAATATTAAGTAAAATATATAAATATCGATAAAAGGGTTGTCAGGCGCAGCACATTCAATGTAGATTATAGTGTATTAATAATGGTGGAGCGCCACAGCCTAATTAGGTGGTGCTGCACTGTCGTGAATGCGTATTAATTGTTTTTATATTTATTAATAATTAATTAATTTGTAATGATAGTTAAAAGATTCAAAATTCAAATTTACAAAAATAGGAAGAAAATATTGGTATATATTTTACAAGTTATACTTTTATTAATAAAAACTATTACTATATTTAGTGCAGGTACTTATTTGGTATAGTTAAAATTTTAGTTAATATTTAGATTAAATTAAAATTTGAATTTTTAGTTTAAAGCTCTAAGGTGATCGTGAGGTTATTTTATTCTTAAGAACCGTGTTGCTATAATTGCCTTGTTATATCTTTTATTTTGATATAAAAAAATATTTGTATAAATGTATAATTATTAAATATTTCGTTAATTAGTTAAAAACTATTATATTTTCTTCTCAACAAGTCTTAGTTTTATTTTATTTAAGAGTTTGCTGTTATCGTAATATTTGTGTTTTGTTGGTCCCGTGTTAAAAAAATTTGAATTTTAATAATCTATTTTTTTTGGTTTTGTTTACATAATTTTTATTAATTTATTTTTTGAAAGATATTGTTTGGATAAAATGTTAGGAAATCTGACATGTGGGGTAGAGTTCAGACCATTTTTTCAGATTTAATATTAAAAAATTGAAAAATAACGGCCGTTTGTCACCGTTATAACGAGAGGGAGCTCGGGCTTCTAACATGTATACCTTGTGGGATTAAAATGAACAAAAAACGCCATTAGGGACACACTAAAATGAAAATAATAACGTTACGAACCCCCCTGTAATTCCATATCATCGTTTAAATGAAAACATCTCACATTAATTATCCAAAATACATTAATTAATTATAAAGCTAAGACATTTTCCACTTTTGGTCGTGATGCAGGGACTAAAATGAAAATACTAAAAGTTTATAAAGCAAACTTCATCACCTTCATAAATTTATGAACTAAACTATAAGATCTTCTATATTTTTCTAGAATTTCCAGAATTATTAATTACTTCATATTATAGCTCTGCATATCCCTAATCAACATTTTCCCCTCAATTAATTATTTAACCAAAACTTTATAGATTATCAATTCACTTGTAATTTATTTTTCTTCATCACAACATTGACAGTGTATGGAAGTGGGGGACTAGGATTCTAGGTTTTAACTTTAGGATTTGGGTGGAAAGAAGTAGCAGATGAAAGGTACCATTTCAAGAACTAATAAATTAAATTTAGTTATAATTTATGATCTTTTTTATTATATATAATTAATATGTAAAAAAATCATACGGAAAGAGTTATACCTCCTTTTGAAGACTTGATGAAATTCGAATTGGATTACGCCGTAAAAAAATATAATTAATATCATTGCGAAGTTATGTTGAATAGATTTTTTATTATAAGTATTAGTTATGTTATTAATTAATAAGCCAATAAAAAAGTGTAATTTAATTATTCAATGTTATTTTGATGGATTTTTAGGATAAACTACGAAAAAAAATTATAGTGTTTAAAATGGAACATCTTTAACTATAGATTTTATATTATAAGTATTAGTTATGTTATGAATTAATAAGTCAATAAAAAAGGGTTATTTAAGCATTCAATGTTATTTTGATGAGTTTTTAGGATAAATTGCGTAAAAAAAAAATCTTATAATGTTTAAAATATGTTCCATTTTGTCCCTTTATAGTTTAAAATTTTATAAAATAAATCTTACAGTTTCTTGAAAGTTGCAATTTTAATCTTTCTATTAGTTCAAAAATTAAAAAAATGGTGTTGCTATCTAATTTTCAACACCATTTTTTCACGCATTTTTGCACTTTAATCGTTCATCGCATTATTAGCTGTTTAAATTGAAATTCTATCAATTTGTGATCTTTGGCTATTTATTTTAATATTGCCTACCATTTCGTGTCATTTTAGTTTTTTCGTATTTTTACTGTTTTTTTCGCTCGAACTTCTATCGGTCTTGAGTAAATCTCCTGGAACCATAGATCGAACGCCCTCTTTCTTTAATTGACAATTATCTACTATTATTTTCTTTCGCGTAATCTCATTTTGTTTTATTCAATTTACTTCGCTATAGTATTTATTTTTCGTTCAAACTTTTAAAGAGTAAATTCGAACCTTAAATCAAACTTTTTCTTTATTTACTGATTACTATTTATTTTGTTTCATTTTATTGCATGTTTTAGTATTTTTGGTTCGGGATTTTATTTATTTCAAGCGAGATTCCTCGTATTGATAGTTCGAACCAATTAAATAAATATTAAATATTTCCCAAAGGTCAACTCATCTTAGCCATTGATCAAGTGTTGACCTCTCTTTTCTCCTCATCCAACGACCAAGGATTTAAGCACCTTGGTGCATGCATGAACCAACTCTCACACCAAATGCATTTTGCAAATTCGTTTTCGTTTTGCAACTGTGCTACACGCCACCTCACACCATTTTTTTCGTTTTGCTTTAGCTTCTTTATCTGCACCCTGTAGCACGTTGTCGTTTCCCACTCCTCACCTCCTATAAATACCAAGCAACCAGCAACCTTTCTCTTCACCAAAACACGAGCCAAAACACCCTTTAGAAACTTTCTCTAGCCAGCTGCTTTGCTCAACCAAAGGTTGAAACTCCAACTCTAGCTCTTAATTTTTTTTTTGGGCGCTGCTAATAGGGTTGAGAAGAATGCCTGAGGAGCATGCCTGAATGACGTGGCATTTGCCACGTCATTCTATAAAATTACGAAATTGCCATTGGGTTGACTTTAGGGTTGAGACCATCCAAGTCTCCAAATCACGCTTCAGCCATCCTTGCCTCCGCCTCCAAACTCTCCCTCCTTCGCTCCACACCGCCCTAGCCACCCCCACCGCCCAAATTCACCGGCCCGCCACCGCCAGATCCACCGCCCGTGACACCGCAAACCCTAGCCACCTGCACCGGTAGATCCACCGCAAGCCCTAGCCACCGCTCGGCAGCCACCGCTTGACAGCTTCTTCTCCTCCTCCTCCCTCCTCGGCAGCCACCGCCACCGCGTCTCAGGTTTCTCCTCCTCCCTCCACCGCCACCGCCACCGCGTCTCAGGTTTCTCCTCTTCCCTCCTCGGCAGCCACCGCGTCTCAGGTTTCTCCTCCCCCTTGAGCTCTTGTACGTCTTGAACATTTTTGGCTGAAAAAGGTTTCGGATTATAGGTTGGATTTTGCTACGTCTTGAACATTTTTGGCTGAAAAAGGTTTTCTTTTGCTGCTTTACTGCTTTGTGAAATAATTGTTGTTCTGTCAATGCTATTGCTGATGGGGTTATTTTGAGTACATGGTCCTTGTTTTCGTTTTCAGGTTTTAAGCAATGGGTATTGAAGAATATGATTCTTTCTAGTTCTGGTTTGGGTTTTGAAATATACAGTGAGTTTTGGGATTGAATTTTGTTTGTCTTGTTATTGCCTGCTTGGGTGATTTTGTTTCCATGGCAGATTGCAATGTACTACTTTTCTCATTTTTGTTAATTTATATGCCAATGGAAGAAAGAATCCTGGTTTCGTAACTGTTTTATTTATATCAAAGATTGTCAGTATGAAGCTACTCTGAGCTTTGGATGCTGATGTGAGTGAAATATAGTCCAAATTTGCTGTCCTTGCAATTGTCCTGGTGATATTATATTTAGATTCATAACTTACTGGATTAAGCCTCAGTTTGTCACTTCCTTAGTTGTACAATGCCTACATTGTGTCATCAAGATGACAGACAGTATGCACCCTTTGCACCATGGATATGTATAGGCTCAAGCCTTATCAATGTCAATATTACCCCTGAAATGGGTAAAAAATGTTATATAACCTGCAATATAATCTTAGACTGTTTAATTCTCATGAATAATTTCCCTCAATGTGAGTAAGTAACCTAGAACCCCATTAGATGAGAAAAAAATAGAATGAAGGATCTTAAATAAACTGTTATTTTCTCTTAAATCCTGGGAAACTAAGGTACTTGAGTCTTGGCCTCAATGTGAAATTACATGTAGTAGACATTTAATTTCAGTTGAGCAATCCGACCTTTTTTACATATACACATCCATAACTTGAATGCTTTCACAACCATTCATGCTTTGTTGATAATGATCATGCTTTGTGTAATTTGGTATGATTAAGTTAGGCCACAGACATTTCTTTAATTGCTCAACACAGAACAGTTTTGACTGTGTGAATTCATGACTTTCTTCTATTTGAGTAGATTGTATCAAGCTTAGTTGTTTATCTCCAAACAGAAATTTTCTCATCACCATGCGAACTGAAAGCTAGATTGTAGCCTGAATTGGATGTCCCTGATGCTTTTTTTTCCTGATTTTCAGGTTTGATAAGGAGCTTAACAAAGACGTTGCTATTAAAGTTATTGATTTGGAAGAATCTCATGCTTTTGTGAAGGGAGTAAAAGTAGGTTTTATTTTGTGTGTTGTCATATGTATAGCTTGTAGAATTTTAAGTCAATTGGTTTGATGATTTGTAAGTGGTTGCAACTAATGAAATACTAAATTGATGGATTCAATTGGAATGATGTTTCTGTTTATGTAAGTGTTATGTTTAATTTTAAGTTCATGTTGTTTAATTTTAAGTGGATGCACATGTTGGGGCATATATGCGGCTTAAGGCACCAGGAAGTCCCTCCAATTTTCCTTCCATTTTCCAAGAAATTAATTAAAATTATCAAAATAAAATTATCTTAACAAAATAAATGAAATTAACTTAACAAAATTAAATTATCTTATTTAATTAAACTAAATAAACAAACTTAAACTAAATAATTTTAATTACCATTCTTAATTAAACTAACTTAACAAAATTAAACTTACTAAATAATTTTTCCAAGAAATTAATTAAAATTACCAAAATAAAATTATCTTAACAAAATAAATAAACTTAAACTAACTTTACAAAATTAAACTTACTAAATGAAATTATCTTAACAAAATAAATGAAATTAGCTTAACAAAATTAATTATTTAATTAAACTAAATAAACAAACTTAAACTAAATAATTTTAATTACCATTCTTAATTAAACTAACTTAACAAAATTACACTTACTAAATAATTTTTCCAAGAAATTAATTAAAATTACCAAAATAAAATTATCTTAACAAAATAAATAAATAAACTAACTTAACAAAATTAAACTTACTAAATGAAATTATCTTAACAAAATAAATGAAATTAGCTTAACAAAATTAATTAAACTAACTTAACTAAATTAAACTTCCATATGCTCTAAATATTATTTTGTTAAGATAATTTTAAGTTTGTTTATTTAGTTTATTTAAATAATTAATTTTGTTAAGCTAATTTCATTTATTTTGTTAAGATAATTTCATTTAGTAAGTTTAATTTTGTTAAGTTAGTTTAAGTTTATTTATTTTGTTAAGATAATTTTATGTTGGTAATTTTAATTAATTTCTTGGAAAAATTATTTAGTAAGATTAATTTTGTTAAGTTAGTTTAATTAAGAATGGTAATTAAAATTATTTAGTTTAAGTTTGTTTATTTAGTTTAATTAAATAATTAATTTTGTTAAGCTAATGTCATTTATTTTGTTAAGATAATTTTATTTAGTAAGTTTAATTTTGTTAAGTTAGTTTATTTATTTATTTTGTTAAGATAATTTTATTTTGGTAATTTTAATTAATTTCTTGGAATAATTATTTAGTAAGTTTAATTTTATTAAGTTAGTTTAATTAAGAATGGTAATTAAAATTATTTAGTTTAAGTTTATTTATTTAGTTTAATTAAATAATTAATTTTGTTAAGCTAAGTGAGTGGCAATTTTGTAAATAAAAATCAGTGGTAATTTTGTAATTATTTTCAAATTAGCCACGTCATTCAGCCATGCTCCTCAGGCATTCTTCTCAACCTTTTTAGCATTACCGTTTTTTTTTTTCAAACGTTTTCGGCATTATTTTCCAAAAATTAAACCAATCGTGTTTTGATGAAATAACTTGCTGTTTTGATGTCAAAAAGCTTCTTTTTAATATCTAGTTTAATTAACTTGCTTCATTTTAACAAATCGTTGAACGATTCAGACGACTTTTAGCATTTTCGTTAATTAAGTTTAATTTCATTTTTTAATTAATTGGACACTGTTTTGATTGAATTAAATTACTGTGGTTGCTTGATTAAATTGCTGTTGTTGAGACGGTAGTTTTGATATAAAGAAATCCCGTTTTCGTCGCCGAATGACCTGACCTTGGTCACCGGCAGTAGCGCCGGTGACCCAAGGTTGAAGACGATGAACAATGTTTGGAAGGAGAGGGAGCCGAGGGCTCATTAAATTTTTGGGCCAAGCTCGGCCCAGGAAAGGAAAAAAGGAAGGGCGATGACGCGCACCCAAGAGAGGGAGAGCTGGGCCGCGTCTGGCCCAGCTGGAAGAAAGAAGAGTGGGCTGCATGGTCAGCCAACGCTGAAAAGAAAGGCCAGCCCAATGGGCTGGCTGTCTTGGGCCCACTCTCGGCCCAGTGGGTCGGGCCCAATATTTTCGACCCGTCGTTTTTTTCCGTGCCATCGTTGCACTTGTACTGTTTATTTATTTTTCGCACTTGTACTGTTTATTTATTTCTGCACTCGCACTGTTTATTTTTCATATGCTTGTATGCTTGTTTATTTTCGCCCTCTATGCATGCTTAAATAATTGTTCTACTCGCATTTTATCGCTAAAATTAATTATTTTGTTTGCTTGTGAAAAATCGTTAAATATTTAGCTGTTTATCGATTACCATTTACTCGCACTAATAATCTCGACTTTGTAGGGTAAATCAACCAATGCTCTTCACAAGTAACGTTTCTCGCCCCTTTATTTTTTCATGCTTTTTACACAAATACTCTTATATACATGAATATTTAAATTTTTTAGAATTTTATTACTTCATTGGCCATGATCACTTAATTAGGACTTTATTATTTTTCAAGCATGATTAAACACCTCGTTTATCCGGTAACCTCTTTTAGGATGTGACTCGGGTGCCTAACACCTTCCCGAGTCCATAAATAGACCCCGAACCGTTGTTCTCGGGTTCAAACCCATTTTTGCCTTAGCTTTTATTTTTTTATGTCATGACAATAGGTTCCCTAAGCCTAGAAAATAAAATAGGGTGGCGACTTCATTTATATTATGTGAGATGAGTCCAGATTTCGTTTCACATCTCGTCCCAAACCCGCGTCGCGCAATGAAATTCAAAAAAGGGGTGCGACAAATGGTAAATTAAAGTACAAATTTGTAGTATATATTCTGGCTTAGCTGCTTAGTTAGTAAAATTAAATTGGTATGAATTAGAAATTATTAAGAATTAAATCGTAATTTAATTTATAGTTTAGAAAATTGTTTGAATCTTATATACTCGAGACCTTATCATTTATGAGGACCAAATGTTTAAGAGAACTAAACTAGAAGGACTAGAACAAAAATATTTGTAGTTAGTAGAATCAAGACTCACTCTACCTAGCTAATTGATTACCACATGTGATTATGTTAAGCAAGAGTGTGTGTGAGTATTGCATGTGAGGGGTAGGGACACTTCCTCCCTTCCCTTCACCTCTCCATTTTCTGCAAAGTGTTAAGTGTGCTTGGTATGCTGAACCATTAAGTGAGAAAGGGAGTGGATTAACACTAATTATCAAAGTTAGAATGTCTGTCTTTTTCTTCTCTCTTCTTGTTATTTGGAGTAAATTTGAGGGACAGAATTGCTCAAAATGAAGTTAGATTATGTTGTAGATGACTTGCATAATATTTAATTGACAAATCAAAATCAAATTAATGCATGCAAGTTGTTGTGCCATAACATTGAGTAATTGATCTTGATTTGTAACATGCATAAAAGAAAAGCTAAGTAAATGACTAGAAATCCTAGAAAGTGTTGAAAATGAAAAGAAATTACGTTGTTGAAATTGGTTCTAAAATCGAGTACGAAGATAAGAAATTAATTTATAACTTATTAAAAAAAATTATTGTTGGATTGTTGACATTTCTGTAAGGGGAAATTGAATTAAACTCCCCTTATCTATCCGCCAAGACCTTCCCTCACCTATTTTTATGTTATTTTTCCTCCCCTATTTTTTTCTTTTCAAGCAAGCAATTTTTTTTGTCAAATTTAACCCGTATTACCTCCAACAACGGGTATTTTCTTATAGAAACCGGTTGGTATATGCATGATAGTTAAAATGGAGAGTCA
This sequence comes from Viola odorata, assembly GCA_963691705.1. NCBI lineage: Eukaryota > Viridiplantae > Streptophyta > Magnoliopsida > Malpighiales > Violaceae > Viola > Viola odorata. The sequence continues at coordinate 55,174,716 of OY829542.1, forward strand.
AATTTATGAGCTAACTCAGACATAAAATTAAAATTGGTTGAAATCGGTGTGAAATCTAGAGCTGACTCAATATTCTTGGTGAATTCGTACGAGTTCTTCCAAATTCGTTGCACAGTTCTAACACTCACATTGAAAATTATAGCAACCTGGTTGCTAGCTCTTCTTCCCAGGATTCCATTCACGTTTTTTTTAAAGTTGTTCATAAATTGATCTCCTCTTAGCATTTGACAATTTTGGTTCATCATCAACTAAAACTAGAAAGAACAAGCAGACAGATTCAATACAAACAGAAAACATACACGAAGACTTAATTAAATACTCCATTGTCATAGTCCTCGTCTCCATTGTTTTTATCCCCGTCTTCAAAATCAGAATTAACGAAATCAATATCAAAGTCTCACTCTTCATCCTCATCAAAAGGAAGAAAATTTTAACCAATTTCATGATTGAATTCATCATTTTGTGGTTGTTCATTGAAATCGGGCAGATTAAAGAAGTCCATTTTTTTGGTAGAACATGAACATTAATGCAAGAGCACAAACATATGTATTGAGGAATCGAAAAATCTTCTGAAAAAATCTTCTGAAAAAATCTTTCTATCAAAGTATGACACATATTGTTTTAGCAATGCAAAAAAAATATAACTGCAACAATAGATAAATCTATGATCGGAATTTTTTGGATGATTTGTTCCCGTTTCTAACTGTATTTTCTTCTACCTATTATTATTTACATCAATACTATGCAATTATTCTAATTTTGATGTAATTTTTATATATTTATTATATTTTTTTATGTAATTAATTATAATTTTTGTGGAATTAATATAATTTGTCGAATTTTTAGAAAATAGAAAAGGAAGAAAACGCTTTATTAGGTTATTTTTTATAATTAGTTTTGGATAAATATTTTATTTAAAAAAAACAAATTAACTTTTCTGTAAGGGGAATCACTCTCCCCACCCCTAGCCAAAGAATCACTTTACCCCATTTTTTTGAAAGTCAAGGCGGCCTAGAAAAGTTGGACTCCGGGGAAGAGTGATTCTTTGTCACAATCAAACGCAATAAAGTTCGAAATTTCATATTTCCGAGTCACTTTTCTTCCTAATTCCGTCAACCAAACGCACCCTTAATGGGATATTGAAATTGGTTATTATGGTAAGTTTGGTAACTTAATTGAGAATTATATGACACTTAATTAAGTTATCAAATTCAATGTTTTTTTTCCGAAACTAAAATTAAAAAAAGATCTAATATCATATCAGTAAATTTATAATTCAGCGATACTTTTTATAATGTAAAGAAGGGAATATCTAGGATGCAAGTCTATTTTTCTACATTACTATCTAGACGAGAGAGAAAAATAGCCAAAAAAATCATAAATGTAAACATGCCTTATTTTAGAGCAATGTGGAGTTTTTTTTTAATTAAAATTCTATGAAGAAAATATTTTTTAAAAATGTAAATACTTTGTTTTTAATAAATTTTTAAATAACTAAACTAATATTCTCTTATCATTTCTTATTTGAATATAATTAAAAATTATTTTTTATGAAGAGAGTATTTGAATTTAATTATAATAAATAATTAAATATGTTAGGACTTAGGAGGGCAAGTAACTTTAGATGCGCAAAATATAGAACACGCATCTACTCGGAAGTTGGAATTTGTAAAGTGGTTGTTTGGGGTTTGGGGTTGGGTACCCAACCCAACATTTGCCAACCCAAAATGAAATTTTGGTGTTTGTTAAACACCATTCTTGAAATGAAAAAGTGGGTTTTTGGGTGGGGAAATGAGAAAAGTAGGGGGTGAGGGAATGGAGCATTAATGAAACTCCATTTGGCCTTCTTTCTCTCCTTTTTTTTTTCTTTTTCATTTCATTTTAATTTTTTTACGTTATATAACCAACAAAATAAATTAAAAACTACCCCAATAAAATCTCTATTTCAAGATAAGTAATTCTAGATCCATTTTTCCTATTTTTATTAATTTTTTGAAAATGGGTTTAAGTTGCCAATGTGATTCACGCTAGGCACTTTTTCCTTGGCGTGATCACGCCAAGCCCTTAGCGTGATCACGCCAAGCCTTAGCGTGATCACGTCAAGGATTTTTCTCTCCTCCAACAAAATTGTAAAAAATCTAAAAAAAATGTAAAAATTCACGAAAAAATGTAATTAACCTAAAAATCAAGAAACATTGTAAAAAATTCCAAGAATTCACAAAAAAATTGATTTAATTATGGACAGAAGGGGCTTTTTGCCCGAAAACAATAGTCTAGGGGGGTGAATTTCAAAAAATGAAGTTCAGGGGAGGTTTTTTGATTTTCGACGATAGTTCAGGGGTGGTAAAAACTATTTCCCCTATATAAAATCGTGATTTCCTTCTTCTTCTTCACTTTTTTCAGAAATTTCTCTCTCCTCCAACCCGACCCTTTCACCTCCAAAATCGATTTTCTTCTTCGAATCTCCCCCAAATCTTCTCTGAATCCTCTCAAATTTTGACCACACCTTCCCTACATCCATTCCAACAAAACCCATCAATTTATTTCGACATCCATCCGTAAAATCACTCTCAATTTATTTCGGCACAATGTCTTATTTATGGTATATAGATCAATTTTATTAGATGTTAGATTATAAATAAATTGATTAAAAATATATATAAAGATAAAAAAATAAAAAAAATTCAAACACTTAAAATGAATTATGCCCTTTATGGTCATTTTACATCCAAATCATAGTTTTGGAAAACTGGACTACCAAACAACACCCTCCATTTCCCAGATATCGTTTTCCCACTGAATTTTTACAATTTTACCAAACAGCACCCTCCATTTCCCAGATGTTGTTTTCCCACTGAACATTTTCTCACTGACCATTTCCCCACTAAACTGGACTGCCAAACAGAGCAAAGTGTACCAAAGGTTGCCTTTGCCATTAGCCCATATAACCCAACCCCGTGCGCAATACGCACCAGAGGTTTAGACAGGCAGCTGCTGCCGTGCGCACCATCTTCAAACTCTGCTGGTCTGGAGCATAGCAGAAACCAAAAATTCCAAAGAGGAAGAAAAGCATAGAAAGGGTAAGCTCAGGAGAATGGGGGATCTCTATGTATGGCTACTATCATTCTTCTTCCTTATAGCCTTACTCATCATCATCCTTATACAGGTCACTCCTCTTTAACACAACACACCCTTCTGTCTGTTCTTTCTTTCTTTCTTTTCTCAATTTAGTTTCCATTCTGGTCAACGACACGTTCTATACTAAATATTGCTACTTTGAATGATTAGACGTTATTTATATGATGATTCTTGAATTTGGGTTCTGATGAAGTGTTTGTTTTAATTCATGTACATGGATTTTAGGAAGAAATTGGTGAAAAATTTAGGGTTTTTTTTTTGCATGCTTATTTTAGTTAATCTTTTATCTATTGCTTAAAGTTAGCTTCTTGGGCATTTAATGTTAATATTTGGGAAGATGTTGATATGCTTATTATAGATGGTAGCATACCAATATAGCTGTTGCTATCTGTGCCATACTTAGATAAATTCTGTTTGTGAGCTTCTTCAGATTGGTTTACACCAATTCTACAGTTGTAGTTGTCAAGTGCTTGTGGCGATTAGACATGAAATTTTGTATGATGTATAAGTTACAGCTGCAAAGGCTAATTGTGATAAAATCCTTGGTGTAATGTGTTAATTGTGATTTCTAAACTCTGAATTATGTGTGAGAGGTATTTTATGTGAGGACTGAAATAGGGTTTGGTTTATCATTTACGATTCGAGGTGTGTGATGTTGGCAAAGTGGGGAATTTAACATTTTGGGAATTTTTGTTTGCAGCTTATGAGTCTGGCAGATCTGGAATTTGATTATATTAATCCTTACGACTCCTCTTCTCGGATAAACAAACTTATTTTGCCCGAGTACATAACAGAAGCAGCTTTATGCTTGTTTTACCTTCTAACTGGGCATTGGTGTATGGCGCTGTTGTGTGGTCCATACCTTTACTACAATGTGAGGCTGTAAGTTTTCTAACTTATTAGCCTGCTCCTTCGTAATAATAAAACAAAGTTTTTCCCTTTATTGATCTAGTTTGTAAATCCCTATCAGAACTATATGTAGCCTTTTCTTCTATATGCATGTGTAAGAGGTATTGATCTTAAGAGCAGCAGAGGTTCTACCATATTGATGTTGGCATTATTGGTCATACCGATCTACATAAATAAGCATTTCATTCATATCTCCTATAGCTGTGATGTGCTTGACCTATTGATGCTCTGCTAATGACTTTAAGACATTCAGTTAGGTGGGTTATCTATTTGGTTGGTATAAAAATTATGACTCATTTATTTGATTGTTCAGACGAAGTTTGTATGCACGGATGATTTCAGTAGCCCTTAAGATTTTACACCGTAGCTTGACTGAAATTTGAGTGTATAGTGTGAGCTTCATAGAGTTTTAAGGCTTGCTTTTTTTTCTGTGTTTTTTGGCTAGTCATTTTTATCAGCAATCAGTCCTATGGCCTTGTCATTGTCATGTCGTAATTCATGCTGTTTCTCTCATCGTGGCAAAGACATTATGCTCACAAGAACTTAAAATCATGATTCTGTAATCCAGCCTTTTTATGTCATACCGTAACTGAGCGCATGTACCTGTGTGGTGCTCTGCTTACCTTTGGTAGACTAGCGCAGAAGGTGATGCGTTGGGAGATACTTGTTCCTCTTATACTTGCTACGAAGTTATTATATACTTTTAAAGATGACAATAAATGAAGTGGGAGTAGTATGAGACGGCCATGGAGCTTTCCTGTCAAGTTAACTGAAGTGAAAGTGCTGCAATTAACATGAGAAACTTTTTATGCTACTCATGTTACGTGCTTACATAATGATAACCTTATCGATATAGATTTCATTACTTTGTAGTGATTCTGACTATAATTTGGAGGCGGTGATGTGCTAAACTTTTTGTTACTTTGTACACCTAATTGGACATTATACATTCTAACCTTTCCCTTTTTGTCATTAGTTACACACGAAAACGGCATCTAATAGATGTGACTGAGATATTCAACCAACTCCACTGGGAAAAGAAGCAGCGGATTTTCAGACTTGGCTATATCATTGTTCTCCTCTTTCTATCAATATTCTGGTATAGTGTGACGATGCCAGAGCCACCACCGATGAGAATTATTGTTTTTGTTCTTATTTCAAGCTAATTACGAATGATTGATTTACTTTTACTTGTGTATGTTGTAGGATGATTTTGACTGCCTTGGAAGACACTGACTATGATTAGGTGGGGCGAGTGTATGATCTGTTGGGATATTTATTCAAGGTACTCGACAACTATAATCTGCTTCCACGAATGGACGATGGTTAGCACAAGTAAGATGTAACTGTTGTGACTGATAGTATTGATCGAGTTTCAGCATTGTATGATGGCTTCCTTTCAGAATAGGGAGAAGAGAAGGAGAAAGATCTGTGATTGTTAGATTTTTTTTATTTTATTTTTATTGAATTGTAGTTTGAGGCTTTGAGTTGATGTAACATTTATTAAGCCTTCGGTGAAAATATACTCCCTCCGTTTTTTAAAGGTTGTTTTTTAACCATAATCATACCGATCAATATAATTATTTATTCCTTACCTATAATTATTTTTCCATGTCTTGTGTATGTTATCAAAACAAGTTGTGTAAAAAAGATTGAGTTGTGAAGAGAAATGTGTTTATTACAACGATTTTATTGAGAAAAATGAGGCCCACTTTGGATGCTGATTACTCTAGGAGAGCAAAGCAATTTTTTAATTTTTTAAAGCTACAACTTAAGCTACACAGTGCTAAAAGAAAGAATTTATTTATTTTTAATCAACTGGGTCTTTTTTGGGCTTGCTATTGGGCTGGAGAACCCATCTATATTTTCCCAATTTTGCTAGTGGATCTGTCATGTTGTGTTCTTCTTTCTCTGGTTTATGCTGTACCTCATAGGTCGCAAGTTACGACACAGTAGGTTCAGCTTCCGGTAGTATCTTCGCTGCAGTCTTTTGTCTTCAGGTAATGCCTATTTTCTTGTTACAGCTCGAATAGTGGGTCTTTTTGACATATTATTATGCAAATAAAACTTGTAGCTTTTGATACTTTGTTTGAATGCAAGATTGGGTGATTGGGTGTATTTCTGTTTATGAGCAATGAATCGGATAATCTTACTAGTGGAGCAAGAATTACCTTTCAGTTACCTTTTAAAACAAAATTGGCTGGTGTTTACTCGCTGGGTAAATGAACGATTATCTATGTTTGTAGTTGGGACTTTCAAATTTTGGCTTCTGAGTGTATGGGAATGGTGCAATTTAGATTAAGTCCTAAGAAATCGTTTTTCACAATGTGGTGATTTGGGATTTCCATGGCATATTCCTTTCTGTGTTAATTTGACTGATATTTGAGTTGATTTTTTGTGTTTTCTCATTGTTGATTTCCTTCTCTGCATATGTGAGAGAGAAAAGTTCCAACTTTGTGCTTTTCTGTTACAGTGTATTCAATGGTTATAGAGTTGTATATTTGAACTGGTGCGGTGTCAACAAAGATGGGAGAGTTACCTTTACGGGCATACGCAAAAGGATCTGATAAAATGATTATTTTTGTGGCTAGTTTGTGTGTGTGTAAAAGTTGTGTTTCTTGGGCGTCTGCAGAGACCAGCAATAATAGATGAGGAAATTAAGCATCTTTTTACTGTATGCTTGAATCATAGGTCTAAATGAGGTTTTCTGATTTTGGATTATCTGTTTTTGTTGTCATTAGTGCCTAATGGGTTTTCAGATTGGTGGTCTAGGATACTATAGTTTATTGTTTCTCATCTGTTTGGCCATACACTTAAACCTCATTTCAATTCCCTGCTGATGATTGAATCGTCTACTGTTGTTTCTGTCATGAGTGAGGAAGCTTTTATCTATATTTAAATCCTCTAAAGTTAAAGGTGTTCTGGGTTCAAACTACATTTTCTGTTTATGGTCGTTTTGTTCTTTAGAGGCACACAAATTTGATGTTCTTTACATTTGCTTTAGTCCAAAAATGTTCAACCGTAGATGCCTATTCAGGTGCTGATAAATTTCTCACATGTATTGATTATGGGTAGCAAATGACTAGAATTTATCTGCTCTGTCATGTTTGGTGTAGGCTTTTCACTCTTCAGATTCCGAACACTGCTGATCCACGATGGTTAATGCCACTAAAGGACTGTTCATATCCTGGTAAATTTCTGGCAGCATAAACGTTTGATGTTAGTTTCTGACCTGAATGCATTACCAATCGCTGGTTGTAAATACATCAATTCTGATTGTAGTAGTCATCCATGTATTCACAGGCACCCTACTGATTGGTTGTCTTCTGACGAATATGTTGTTAGCTCAATTCTTCTACTTGTGTGGCCAACCTCACTTATCCAAAGAAATTTATAGTAATTGCTTATGTACTGGGTGGATTTAGATTCCGTACATTTCGAGTTCTGTTCAGCCATCTCGCAAAGGTGACTTGTTAATGAATGTGTCTGGTTCTGTTTTCGTTGCAGTGACATACCCATGGCAGTATTCATCATCAACATGAACGCTTCGCTGCCATCATCGCAGAAGTTCATTATACACGTTCTAGATAGCACACATCTTTTCGTGCAACCCCACGCTGCTGAAATGATACGAACTGCTATGTCTGAGTTCAGAGACCAAAATTCTTACGAGAAGCCTGCTTGATTTCCATTTGGTTTCATACGCTTGCTTCTTCAAGTCGGTTGTGGAAGTTGTATCTAAAATATCCTTTGATTTGAACTTAAGGCAATGTTTCTAATTGCTGCTGATAGGAATTCTGTCTGCTGTTTTGGTTTTTCTTACTTTTTTAAAATACCATTAGGTCATATTTCTTCTCGTATTTTATTTTGTGAAACAATTTTCCACTATTTCTTAAGGTTGCATCCACCTCTATTTGTGATATTAAAATGGAATAAAAATTTCTTCAACGACTCTCCTTATAGATAATTAGAATTGCATTAACATTGAACGTAATAGAAAATTATAAATAAATAAAATATTAACATAATAATATTTTTAAAAATAGTGGACGATAATAAATTGATAATAACAAGTAACAACACATCAATAAAAATACTACTAGCACTACTAATAATAATTAGAAGGTAATTAGACAAAGTGGCAAACGCCTGCCTCCTCCTATCCTTTAATTTCCATCTCTCTCAAAGCCTCGACGTCGACACCCCTTAAAACCTCTCCTTCCTTAAAAACATTCACCAGTTTCACACTCGCCAACAGTACCAAAAGCTAAAGCACACTCCTTTCCAGGGAAAATGGCATTCTTTCTTAGTGCGAATCTCCATCAACCTTCTTTAAGGTTCGTTCTCTATCGGCCCTTTTCATATCTCTTTGAATTTAATGTTATTTCAGCTCTTGAAATTGCGATTCCGTTCTCTTTTGGCAGTTGTGGAACCCAGCTCTATTCAGGGCTGAAGCTTCAGTCTCCAAGTCTGCTCCTTTCCTCACTCTCCTCTCTACAGTTACCATTATCCATTACCCTTAATCTTATTTATGATAAAGTTTGCTGTCTTTGTTTTATTTTGTAGGCGTTTATGGAACCAGGAGACCTAGTTTCACTGCAGAATTCTTTGGCAGGGTTAATAAGAGCCTTCAACGAGGGTACTTAATCTAACTTTCCAATTTACGAAGTTTGATGTTCTACAACTTGAATTGTGGGTCTTTTTTTGACTTAGTATTATGCAAATAAAACTTGGAGCTTTTGATACTTTTGTTTGATTGCGAAATTGGGTGGGTGGGTGTGTTTCTGTTTATGAGCAATGAATTGAATAAATGTGCTACTGGAGGTCCAGTGAATGGAATTTGACTAGGCAAGAATTATCTTTCGGTACCCTTTTAAAACCAGATTGGGTTTGTGTTTACATGCTTGGATATATGAGAGATTAGCTAAGTTCATAGTTGGGAGTTCCAAATTGGCTTCTAGGTGTATGGGAATCGTACAATTTAGATAAAGTTACTAAAAAATCGTTTTGTACAATGTGGTGATTTAGGATTGCTGCGGCATATTCTTAAGCATTGAATTGCATTCTGTGACTGATATTTGAGTTAATTTTTTTGTGGTTTCTCATTGTTGCTTAACAATTAACTAAATAAACCCTATAATACTTTTGAGTATTTGAAAATAAGGCTTTATGCTTAGCCTTGTTTGCTTGCAGGACTCGCAATCACAAACCAACACGAGCTGTTATAAAAATGATGCCCATAGGGACACCAGAAGTGCCTTATAGAAACTCCGAGGAGGGAGTTTGGACATGGATTGACGTATATAACGCCCTAGTAAGTTGATTACTGTTAATTCTAAATAGAGCATGGTCAACCAAGTATATTGACAGAAAAGTGGGAAAAAAGGAAGATGAAAGCCATAGTCTATGCAGTGGTGTAGATATTAGGAATTGGCCTGAATGTTTCCCTTGTATCACCAAGTAGTCTTTGTAGGTATTAACTTCTTAATCTCATTATACCTCTTGTGATCTATTATGTTTCCAGAAGAAAATTTCCTTTCATATTTTGATTTTTCTTCATGTATCCTTTTTACGCTTGATCTCGAGGAGTGCTGATTGCTATAATGCGGATTTATTATCTATGCATGCTTCCATCTCTTGAATAAGTTTCTTGTAGCTTTTACTCTTTTTCTTTTCCCGTGGGTGAACTCACCAAAATCTTTGGCTGCAGTATCGAGAGCGTCTTATCTTCATTGGCCAAAATATAGATGAAGAATTTAGCAATGAAATATTGGCCACGATGTTGTACCTTGACACCCTTGATGATTCCAAACCAATGTATTTATATATTAATGGACCTGGTGGAGATGTGAGTTCATTGTAAATCAATTCTTCCTCAATAACATGTTATTATCTTCCTTTTATATGATATTTTTCTCTTTCAACTTCTATGTTTTCCTATTACTGCTGCCTTGCTACATTTGTGCTAAAAAGTTTCTCATTCGCAGCTTACTCCGAGCTTGGCCATCTATGACACTATGCAGAGCTTGAAGAGTCCTGTCGGTACCCTCTGTCTGGGATTGGCCTATAATCTAGCAGGCTTTATTCTAGCTGCTGGGGAAAAGGTAATATTCTTCTCTAAATTATGGTTGAAGTTTTTTTTCTTGATATGCTCGTCAAAGATTGATAAGTTAAGATCCTTAAATGTGGAACAATGAGGTAGTTGACCACCATATGTTGGGTTTAACTATTCCAAGGGATGTTTGCTAGTAGTGGATAATTCAATTGTTCCATTCTAAACAATGTATTCATTACATCTTTAGTATGCTATCCTAATAACAAAAATCCAGATTCCATTTGAGACTAATATCTTTTGATCTGTTGTGTCAAAGGGGGATCGCACTGCACTGCCACTTTCAAGAATTGCACTACAATCCCCAGGTGGGGCTGCTCGTGGTCAGGTATGAACAAAATCATGTCTCAAAAGTTATCCTGGACACACTGATTGTTTTTGTACTTGTGATCTGACAATATGAAAATCATTCTTCTTACAGGCCGATGACATCCAGAATGAAGCAAATGAGCTTCTTAGAATCAGGGACTACCTTTACACTGAGTTAGCAAAGACAACAGGACACCCTGTCGAGAAGGTTAGTTTGCCTCATGTCATACTTTCTACTCCAATGCTCCATAGGTTCCTTCTATGAATTCATTTGTTACCATTAGTTATTTACAGTTGTGGGCTGCTGCCTAGGTTGAATTTTCCTTATTTATTCAAATATGCATTCAAGGTGCTCTGCGTACACAAAAACATTAATTTGTTTTTCTCTATTTTGTTGTCCCTTAATTTGCACAAGTCTTCATTTTTATGTGACCTCTCCTATTCTTTGACATTATAATTTTGGCATATCACTGAGAGAACATACTGATTTATTTGCAGATTTACAAGGACTTGAGCAGAATAAAACGGTTTGACGCTCAAGAAGCTCTTGAATATGGGCTTGTCGATCGTGTTATCAGGCCTCCGACAATAGAGGCTGACAGGCCTCCGAGAGTTGAATCAGGCGGTCTTGGTTAACGTACGTGATAATCGCTCAACAAGGTTATTGTTACTCACTAAAATAGTTGATATGGTTGTTATGCATTGCATACTATTTCTGTTCACTTGTTCAATTGAGAGCTGCTGCAACACAGACTGTAGGCTTGTATCTGTAATTACAATTTCTTGATTTTTACAAAAACCTTAATGAGAGCTTCTTCTAGGCATAATTTCTTCTAAACAATGATTACTTTTCTTATTAGGCAATCATTGTTTTACGGGGTTACGAAGACTACCGTTTATCGGTTAAATAAGGAATCAATTATCAAAACGTAAAGGAATTGTAGAACCTTCTCCTTGCAGCAAGTTTTTCATAAACTAGATTTATAAACAAGACTTTTTGCGTAAGAGCATGGTCATGAGTGTATAATTTTGTTTGTCCTAGTTACTGGGAAACACACATGAGCAGGACAGGTTGACTGATGATTGTAATATAATGAAGTCTAGTGTTTTAAGTCTTGAAAGTAATGATTTGGCTACTTTCTTAAGAGGAAAGTTAATTCTAATTGTGACAGCTTCTTTTAGGACTAATTAATTTATGTACAAATGTACGGTTATGATTAGGCCACTCGAGCGTTTGATTCGATCATATTATCATGCGATGACAGTCGGGGATAAAGAAAAAAGAACAAAATATAAAAATTAATTACGTTATTAATTATTATTATAATATCATAAATCGAATTCATAACTTACAAAACATCTGTCTAGGTGTAAATGCTTGATCGTCCCTAATATTGGACACATGAATACAAAGCACACGGACAAAAAACAAGATACCAAATTGGAAAACAGAACCACCTACAAAAACAAAACATAATTGACCATGTTTTTGCCATGCATACCTGGAAAAAAGAAAAGAAAAAAGAAGAAGACAACCTACAAAAAAAACCCTAGTTCAATGAAGAATCATATCCATCATCCTTTCTTCCCTCCAAATTTTATTAACTTTCGCAATGAACTCGTCACTTCTTCTCTTCAAACTATCATCATCGAAACATGCTTCTTCGTCTTCGTCATCATCATCATCCCACCCAATCTCTCCATCACTGCCGTCGTCGTCATCATCTTCATCATAACCATCAAAAATATCATCGTCATCATCATCACTACTACCATCACTACTATAATTATCATCACTATCATCTATATAGTTACCGTAGGAATTTTCCAGCTTAGCAAAGACAGCAAGATCATCACTTGATTGATCATTTTCAAATTCTTTCCCCCGCCGCGGGGAAAAAGTTCCAGCGATGACAATCAAAACTACGATGAAGTTGGAAAAATAATAGAGAAGGAGAAGAGATGAAAAATTCATGGTCCTAATGGCAGCTAAAGATAGAAACAAGAGTACTAGTAAAGGAACCCCAACAACCTTCATGTCTTGATATTTTTAGTTTTGAAAATAAAAATGAAGGAATGATGCATGGTAATTTTTCTTTTTTCTTTTTTCTTTTTTGGAATTGTGCAATCGGATTTCTATTTATATGCAAGGTTATGTCGGTGATGAAGAGTAAAGGAGTGATTCGTAGAAATTGTGGTGGAATATAATATGCTTTTGGAATTGATTTAGAAAGTCTATTATATCAAGTAATGTAAACTTCCAAGCATAAGTTAGCGAGTGGTGATGTGTTTTCTTACTTTAATTTTCTTTTACTTAATGGTTTTTGGAGTTTCTAGAACTAATTATATAGATTAGTTTCCTATAATATTACGTTAGATATAACTCAAAGTTGTAGCGCATTTAGAAATGCATGCTCTTCATATAAAGTAGGTCATGAATTCAATTTATGGCGGCATAGAGAATGTAATTTATAGTATTTAAATTTTTTCTCGTAAAAAAAAATATTAACCATTTAAAATAACTAGATACTTTTAGCGTGACTAAAATCCTTATAGTTCTTAGGTATGAATTTTGAACCGTTAGATAAGAATATATTAAAAAATTAATTTACAAGTAGAAGTAAAATATGTTACCAAAATTGATTATATGATCCATAATGATTATTTTAAAAGAATTAATTATGAGTTCTAAAATTAATATAAATAGTCAAAGATCATTGGTGTTTTTTTTTACGTCCTTAGTTTATTATATTATATAAAACCTACCTTCTATTGGTTTATCTTCTCTCTTTTTGGTAAGATCCTCTTCAATTAAATATAAAAGGAGATGCATCTACGACATAAGATCCTATTGGGCGTGGCAAATAATAAGCTACAGTACTTCCTAATGAATAAAAAAATGGAAGAAAAAGAAAGTCAGTCACTAAACTAGCTGCCCGCCGCCAGCCGCAATACAGGAATAGGAGTTTATGTAGCGTGCAGGGGAATTTCACATCCGTGTCTTTGCTTATTTGTCAACTTGTCGATCGCCATGCATTTAGAAATCAGATGACAAATGAAGTTGGTTGATCATATTAATAAGCAGGATTGTTCACGGTTTAGGTATCCGGCTCGCTTGTAATTTTAGGTGAGATACTCAATTTGACTGGTCCGGTTCAGATCGTTGATTTTCCCATCCAGTCAAATGGGTATTTAGTTGAACCGAATCGGTCTAGTTATGTGAATCGATTATTTTAGATATAATTTTCAGATACAAATTTCGAGTTTTAAAAATTAGACCGGCTAAATCAATCGAGTTAATTATTTTTATAATTGAGTTTAATTTTACTAGTTTGGTCGTTTTTTACCAACTCAATTTTTGTGTTTTTTACTATATTTTTTTGGTTTGTTTAATATGATAAATTTATTTTTCTATAATTAAATAGTATTTTAATATTAAAGTATTTCATATCTGCGTTTTTTTTTAATAATCAAATAAATTACTATAGAAAAACTAAACATATATACTTAACTAATATAATTATATTAATTATTAATCTATCTCAAATATCATTTAATTATCACAAATACAAATATTCCACTTAGTAAATTCATTAATGATTAAAGTAATATAATAATTAATTAGTTATTTTTCAAATCAAATATTATTATAGTAATTTAATTATTCTATAAGGTGTTGACAATTTATATTTTTCCTCTAAACAATAAAACCAATTTGAATTGAGATTTAGTTTTCATTGAGTTTTTTTTTAATTTTTCGATCGATTTAAATCAACTTACATTCGGATTGGTTCAATTTGCATTATTCGGATATCTAATTGCTTTCACATCAAGTACCCAAAACTCAAAAAAAAATTGGTTTGGTTTTAAATCGGGCACCCAAAACAAACAAAAAAAAAGATCGGTTGGGTTTCGGATCAGGTTCTTTTTACCCTCTTTTAGTTTGAGTACCCAATTTTTCAGATTGGTTCTCAACTTATTTGGTTCGGATTTTCATTGATAAAATCATCTGAAGCTTCGAGAGGATATAAAGGATATAGCTCATTGTACGCACAATTTTTCCTAAAATAGGAGAAAATTACACGTGTCAAATTACAAATGATGAATATAGAGTAAAAGTGGTTCTCCTTCTCTTGCTTCCTCTGATTAATGAATCAGTCTTCACTCCGGATTTGGATTTGAACTTGAGTTTGATAGATGACAGATTGGCCTTGAATCAACTTGTAATCCGCGATTGATTTGGGAAGAAACCGACCTTGAATCAGCTTGTGGCTTCTGTGGTTGATTTGGGAAGAAATCGGCCTTGAATCAGCTTGCGGCTCCTCCTTGATTTGATTTGAGAAGAAACCGGCCTTGAATTAGCTTGTGGCTCCTCCTTGATTTGATTTGAGAAGAAATCAACCTTGAATCAACTTGTGGCTTCTTCTTGATTTGATTTGATGTAGTTGAGAGAAACCGACCTTGAATCATCTTGTGGCTTCTCCTTCTTTCTTGGGGATGATCTTCTTCAACTCTTGATCTTCGCAGCACTTCTTCTTTCTAGAAATCTCTCCTCCTTTCTCCTTCTAAGGAGACCTCTATTTATAGGCTCATAAGGATGATCTTAAGGTGGAAAGACGACACATGTCTTCATCTCATTGGTTCAATTTGTAACCGACGTTATTAATTAATTTGCACATTAAGTAATAATTACATATTAATTAATTTGACATTTAATCAAATTAATAAAATATTAGATGAATTTTATTCCCTCCAAATATGAGCTTGCTGGTGGGTTTCGACCAAATAAGCTTCATGAATTTCGGTAAATGAGCTTCATGGCTTTTTTTATAAACTGGGCCGAATATTTTAAGACGAGCTGAAATTTTGATGTCTACACTCATGAGCTAGTGTGGCCCGAGCCAGACATTTAACCCCCCTTATCGGACCCGAATAATAATTTTGTAGGTCCAATTCCAACCCAAACCCGAAGCTCAATGCAATTTTTTTTTATAGTCAGATGAGATTCAAATTTGAATTTGACTTCTAGTATTTTTTACCAATAAAACAACTATGAACTACTTGCTAACTTGAGTTTAAGGATTGCGACAAAGCCGGTACTGTTTAGGAGTATGTATAATTAATTATGCACGTTTTGGTTCGAGAGAGTAAATTGTAAACTCATTCAGCGAGCCGGAAAGGACCCGACAAATGGTGAATGACATGCTACCACCTTGTGTTATACTCATGATATCACCTAATTTTTTAAGAATTCTTCAAACATGTCATGTGGCGTTAGCGTTTGTGTAACTATTTATTTATATTTTGTTTTCGACATCATCATACTCCCTCCGGTCCCTATTAAACGTCTTTTACTATTTGTCCACGCATTTTAAGGAGGCCGGATGACTCACTATTTGACCCCGAAAAATTTCGTACTTTTTTTCGAACGTACGTTAAGGATGCACGTACGTTAGAAAAAAAGTACGAAATTTTTCGGGGTCAAATAGTGAGTCATCCGGCCTCTTTGAAATGCGTACGCAAATAGTAAAAGACATTCTTTAGGGACCGGAGGGAGTACTTTTTAGTGGTCTTTCTATGAAAGTTGTAAAAAAAGGAAAGAGTGGAACATTCATATAAGAAATCTACAATAATCTATACAAATCAACAATTTTTATTAATTTTTATGTACAATAGTTGCATTGTCTCTTTTTTATAATAATCTTTTATAATTTACAATAAATATTTTTAAAAATGTAATTAATTAAAACAAGTTTGAGACTAGTTTAATTTATTTAAAAATATAAAAAAATTATTAACTAATACTCCCTCCGGTCTCGATTAATTGTCCACTGTCACAATTCCTGCCGCCTTGTAAAACGGCCGGAATAGTAACTATATGACCTCGAAAAAGTCCGAAATTTTTACACAACGTATATTAATCCTTCACGTACGTTGAAAAAAAAATTCTGAATTTTTCGAGATCATATAGTTACTATTCCGACCGCCTTGAAATATGTGCTAGAATAGTAAAATGACAATTAATCGAGACCGGAAGGAGTACAACACATGGCAGTAAATTGTATTTCATTGCACGAAGAGTGTTAAGTACAGTCAATCTCATCAATACTCTCTATGTTATTTGTGCACATATGTAAACGTAAGTACTCCCTCTGTACTTTTAATATTGACATTTACTGTTCATGCGCGCACATCGAGGAAACCGGATGATGTATTATTTGACCGAGAAAAAAATCAGATTTTTTTGAGGTCAAATAGTACGTCATCCGACTTCCTCGATATGCGTGCATGAACAGTAAACGTCAAACAAAAAAGGACGGAGGGAGTATTATTTAGTTTTAAATTTTGAATTTTTATTGTGCACCAGATATATGGAGAGTGTCGATGAACAGTTGCTTAGAGTAATTTATTTCGGTTAATAACATTTTGGACCTTATATTCGTCCGAAAATGTTATAATGGACCTCCGTTAACTTTGAGGCTAAAATATACACTGTAGTCGAATAGACCATATGTTAACAATTTCAGTGATTTGGATTTTTTTTTAATATAAATTTAAAAAAACTAGAAAAATGTTAGAAGAATAGGAAAATATTTTTTTAATAATTTCGGATTCTCTTAAATAATTTCTGAATTTTTTAAATAAGTTCTAAATGTTAGGAAAATATTTAAAATTTCAGAAAATATATTATTTTTTAAAAAGTTTCAGACATTCGGAGAAAATATTTAAAAATTCAGATTTCTTTTATAAAATATGTAAAATTCATAAAAATCTAATTTTTTCAGACATTCGGAAAAAAATACTTAAAATTTCTTTATATATATAAATTGGATGATAAAAAAATTAAGAAAAAATAATTTTTTTAGAATAGATTAAATAAAAATATTTTGGGAATAGATTAAATATTCCTTCTTTAGATCCAACCAGAGACTCTCCTCTCATCGACCACCAAACCTTTGTGCGTCGTCATAAATTTTTTCGTTTGTTTATATATATATAAGTGTATGTGTTAATCATTGATATTTGGATGATAGGAAAATTAAAAAAAACTAAAAATATATTTGGATGATTGGTATTTTTATGGAAAATTTTAAATATTTTTCAGTTTTTTTTTGGAATTTCGTCAAATTTTTAAATACTTCTGATATTTTTTGGATTTTTCGTTTTTTTTTTTGCAATTTTGCCGTCGTGGGCGATTCACTGAAAATCTATCACCGCGCCTCGTCCTCTCCACCTGCACAATTGCATACATGACTTGATCACCGACATGTCATTCAGCATCACTTCCTCTTCGTTCCTCCACCTCTACCAACAACATCGCCACCAACCTCACTCTTTCACTTCATTTCCTAACCTAACTTCCCACTCACACTCACTAATCAAGTCACCTCTTCGTCTACACGCGACCAGAAGGACCTCCAACGGCCTCGTAGATGATCCGAGGAATTGGGGCCGTTCGATCAACTCGGAGTTCGTGCCGGACGGTGAAAACGGCGACGACGACGATGATGATGACGAGGAGGAGGAGGAAGATAGGAGTTTGGATCTGCTAGTTAGATTCGTTGCAAACGTGTTTAAGAAGACATCTAAGCGAGCTAGGAAAGCTGTTAGATCGGTTTTGCCTGTTCCCATCTCTACCAAGCTGGTTCGTGTTTTGATTGATCAAATGATATGATTTTTTCCCCCTTAATTCTTGGATTTGTGAATTTCTTATTTTTCATTGCTTTATTATAATAATACAAGGTGGAGTTTTCGGTGAATGGAGTGCTGGTGCTGGCGTTTCTGTGGGTTCTGAAGGCATTTCTTGAGGTACTGTTAATAGTATCGATTGGTGGTACCATTTTGCAAATTGATTAATTGATTGCTGTTCTGTTTGCTGTGTTGCTTAATTTCAAGGCTGATTTTATGCTGTGCTTAAGATATTAGCATAAGGCTTATAGAATACCAATTCCGCTGCCTCTGTGTCGGATTTTTTTGATTGAATGCTTTAGATCACTTATAAAATTTGATGGGAATGTTATTTAATGGAGTGGTACAATTGAAGAACTGTTAGCCGTGAGTTGGAATGAGAGCTGCCAGAGTAAATTGAAAATGCGGTAGAGGACCAGAAGAACCTTTCTATAATAGGGTTGATTAGTCTGGGCAGGCAGATGGATGATGGTTGCTGTTATAAGTTTTCCATCATGTCCCTGCAACATGATCCTTTTGTTGCCTTAAAAGTTAGAATTCAAAAGAAACAATGATCCAGAATGGAGTTAACTAGCACCTTGAAGCAACACAAGATTTCCTCTTATGATGTTTTTCTATTGATTTGAGCTTGCTTCTATTAATGATTAATCAGCTTGCCATTTTTGTGCTTCAATCAAAATTCCAAAGTTTTGGACAGTCTTTATACTCTTAGGTATGCATGTTCTATACTGATATGCATTTGTAGTATGTATGTTAAAGTCTCCACATGTCTATCCTGCCTGGAGTTATGTGCAATGCCTTTACTTTTTTAGCATGAGCTTTCATATAATCGAATCAGCTTGGTCTGGGGCAATTTTGGAAATAAGGGCTCAATGGTTTGGCTAATGTTTTCATTCAATAGCTTTATTTTCTGCGTGATTTTACAGTTGTCGTCTATCAAGCTAGGGATAGAATTTCATGTCTGGGAAATTGTGGTGGTTACAGTTGAATATTGTATACAACAAATATGACTTTTAAGTCTCGTGGGGATTTCAATTTCTAAAATTGATGGTTAATGGCTAGGCCTATGGGATCTAAGGTTTACCAAGCCAGGACTGCTATGGGAAACTATTGCTGCAGTGAAATATATTACAGCAGTTATGATAATTGATGGTTAAGCCTTGTAAGGGTTTAACTTCCAAAATTTTAGTTTTTGATGATTGCGAATTCCCCCTTACCTTCTCAAGTTATTCAATGGTCTATTTTAAAGAGTGCTGTGGGTTTTTTTCCTTTCTTACTTAAACTGTAACTGTTGGTATTTGGAATTAAGGTGAATAGGGTACGTGCTTCCTGAATGGTTTCTCACATTTTGGTTCTGATTTTCGATCCTTTTTGTGTTTAAAATGCGCAGGTGGTTTGCACAGTTGGAAGCGTTGTGTTTGTCAGCATCTTACTTATACGCGGAGTATGGACTGGTGTGACATATTTACAGGAAAGACGCCACTTTAAGATGAGTGGATTTGATGATGACCACAGTGCATGGAATGGCTCGCAACCTGCAACTTGATCGTTCCTTTCTGAAAGAACAAATTATGCACAGATTGATTCCTAATTAGAGGAAAAACATTAAAATTAGGAGTATACTACAGGCAGAAACGAATGGCATTGTGATGTTTTAGTATTCAAATAGGAATTTTGCATTATATAGATTACTCTGTTATGGGAGGGCTTCTACCCATGAAATTATAGATCAATGTTGTACTTTTTGATACATACTGAGTTCTAGAAATAAGAAGAGGGAGACGTACTGCTTTTTGTTCCTGGTTTTGAATATCACTACATTTCTTGGTAATTTACCTTATAAAAGATGTAGGGATATGATATTCCCCGATGTAACGAGGACTTTCTCGTATTTTTGCCCCATCGATCAAAGCTTATTTTTTCAACCTAAATAGGAAATACTTAGTTTTTGTGTGTATAATAGGGATGAGAACATCACTACGGGTATGATGACTCTTATCCGTTCATAATTTTATTAGTTAAACGATTTAATTAAATACGTGATAGTTAAAAGGGGCAGACAAATGCCAAAGAACGTGGAACATGACATGATTCAGATTCTCAAACCTTCAGCTTCAAGCCAGGGCTGGGCCTGGGCCCAAATCATCCAATTCCAAAGCGCCCCACCACCTTCTTTTTCTTTTCCTTTTTCCGACGGAAAACCTCCTCTCAAGTCTTCGCTGGCCGTGAGCGGCAAAAGTTTTAAAAAAGTGAATAAAGATAGCTAACCTAACCACAGTTAACGCGTCTGTTTCCTCACAAAGAACTACTCCCTCTTTTATTAACTGTCGCTTTGACTTTGGACACGCATATTGAGGAGCCCGGATGATTCACTATTTGACCCAAAACAAAATCGTACTTTTTTCGAACGTACGTTAAGGATTAACGAACGTCCGAGAAAAAATTCGGAGCAAAATTGTCTCAAATAGTGAGTCATCCGGACTCCTCAATATACGTGTCCAAAGTCAAAGCGACAGTTAATAAAAGACGGAGGGAGTAAGCTCCTCCACGACGTCCACGTCATCATCTTGTGCTGTTTCTTAACCAAACCACGGTTACAAAATCCCCACTTAGACCTCCATCATAAATTGAGCCCCCCATTTTCTCCCTTCCCCAAAATCCATCCTCGCAAGCATTTCAGAAGGCGTCATAATAAACGCCTCACTGTGCTTTATTCCGCCGTTTAGCTTCTCTTTCTCTGTCGTTTTACCCAACCAATCCATCTTCTCAAAATGAGAGAGTGCATTTCGGTTCACATCGGCCAAGCTGGTATCCAGGTCGGCAATGCCTGCTGGGAGCTCTACTGCCTCGAGCACGGTATCCAGGTATGCTCATTCGCTCTGTATTATTTCATTTTACGTTTAGATCTAATGTTTCCTTGAATTGTTTTGTTCAGATCTGTTGAGTTTAAGCCCTAATTTGAAAACTCTGTCATATCTATCTGGATTCGTGTTATCTCTCTGTTATCTGTGGGTAGATCTAAATCTATGCTCCATATCTTGTTAAACGCTTCGATTAGGATATGGATTTCTTCATTTTTGTAGAGATGATGGTAGTTTCTGTGGTATTTGTGTGATTAGTTCGATGAATGTGTTGCTGAATGTTTGCGTTTTATTTTGTTCAGCCTGATGGCCAGATGCCAAGTGATAAGACTGTCGGCGGAGGTGATGATGCTTTCAACACCTTTTTCAGCGAAACTGGTGCAGGGAAGCATGTCCCTCGTGCTATTTTCGTAGATCTTGAACCTACGGTCATTGATGAAGTGAGGACTGGGGCTTACCGCCAACTTTTCCACCCAGAACAGCTCATTAGTGGCAAGGAAGATGCTGCCAACAACTTTGCTCGTGGACACTATACCAGTGAGTTCCCATCTGTTTTTATTTTGAGTTTGCCTCCATTACATGATGTTTTAATATTGTCATTCTGATTGTTTTTGTTGTGTTTCTTTTCAGTTGGCAAAGAGATTGTGGATCTTTGCCTGGACAGGATTAGAAAGCTTGCTGATAACTGTACTGGCCTTCAAGGATTCCTTGTGTTTAATGCTGTTGGTGGAGGCACTGGTTCTGGTCTTGGATCCCTCCTCTTGGAGCGCCTGTCTGTTGACTATGGCAAGAAATCCAAGTTGGGTTTCACTGTCTACCCATCTCCCCAGGTTTCTACGTCTGTTGTTGAGCCTTACAACAGTGTCCTCTCAACACATTCCCTCCTGGAGCACACTGATGTTTCGATTCTTCTTGATAATGAGGCCATCTATGACATCTGCAAGAAGTCTCTTGACATTGAGCGTCCCACCTATACTAACCTGAACAGGCTTGTCTCTCAGGTATGCACACATGCTGTGTAGTTATTTCATTTCCAGGTTTTTTTAATAGATGTATCGACGATAGTGGGATTAAGTTTGTTGTGACATTAATGAATCTGAAATGTATTTGGATTTCAGGTGATTTCCTCTTTGACTGCCTCCCTGAGGTTTGATGGTGCTCTGAATGTGGATGTCACCGAATTCCAGACTAACTTGGTTCCCTACCCAAGAATCCACTTCATGCTTTCCTCCTATGCACCAGTGATTTCTGCTGAGAAGGCCTATCATGAGCAACTCTCTGTTAATGAAATAACCAACAGTGCTTTTGAGCCCTCATCCATGATGGCCAAGTGTGATCCACGTCACGGAAAGTACATGGCATGCTGTCTGATGTACCGTGGAGATGTTGTGCCTAAGGATGTTAATGCTGCCGTTGCAACCATCAAGACCAAGCGCACTATTCAGTTTGTGGACTGGTGCCCTACTGGATTCAAGTGTGGTATCAACTACCAGCCACCCACTGTTGTTCCTGGTGGTGACCTTGCCAAGGTGCAGAGGGCTGTTTGCATGATCTCCAACTCAACCAGTGTTGCTGAGGTCTTCTCACGCATTGACCACAAGTTCGATCTCATGTACGCAAAGCGTGCTTTTGTGCACTGGTATGTGGGTGAGGGTATGGAAGAAGGTGAGTTCTCTGAGGCCCGTGAGGATCTTGCTGCACTTGAAAAGGACTATGAAGAGGTCGGTCTTGAATCTGGTGAGGGTGACGAGGATGATGGTGAAGACTATTGAAAGGAAGCATAATGCGAGTTGGGAATGTTTGCTTTTGTGTCCAGCACCCTGTGTTTTGTGGGCTGTCTCTTCCTAGTTTCGTTGTTGTCAAGGCTTGGATGTTTCTAAAGTTGTTATCCTACTGGTACTCTGTAGGTGAGTAGTAGACTGTTTCTGCTTGAATGCAATTCCGAATCTTCTTTTATACTCGTAACTTGTCACGTCAACTCCATTAGGCTACTTCGTTTCCCTCATTTTAAGAGAAAACACACACATGAAGGCATAAATCGTAGCTTATAACCAACTCTAACTGGGTTATAAATTATAATAATTGATTCTTATCTGCAACTTAATCTGGCCGTAGAAAGACCAATGCCGATTGGAAATGAGAAAGGCGCCAAAACTGGAATTATTTCCAAAATCTGTTTCACAGTCAAAATTTTCCATTTTGGAAAATTTTCGGAAATATTTCCATTTGGAAAACATTTTCCAAATTTTTTTAAATTTTTTTTTATTACTTTAGTTCAAAAACTTCATATTGTTAATCTAAACAAAATATATATGTTATTTTAGACATGTCTACCCTCGTAATTTTGATAATTAATATGTAGATTTGATAATTAATATGTAGATTGATACAAATTGTAATAAAAATACTTTATAATTGATATTTAACTAACTGATACTCCTAATTAAAATCATACGAGTAAAATTCAATAACCAACCGTGTTATAAGAAATTTCATGGCACGTGGCGCACCAATGGCTTAATTAATTATGATTTAACTAACTAATATTCGGTCACTTTTCTCATTTTAATTTTGCAGATTAATAAATATGAATTCAATTTTAATTTTAAAAAATCAATTAAATGAGCTCATATTAAAGTTACACTTATATGTAACGAATATATTTAATAATTTTTCATTTTAAAAAAATAAAATTAATAGATACACATAGGACTCACTCACTCCTAATATTAAATAATTTGTAGTATTTTTGGAAATATTTCCATTTGGAAAACATTTTCCAAATTTTCAGAAATATTTCCATTTGGAAAACATTTTCCAATTTTTTTTTATTACTTTAGTTCAATAAATTCATATTGTTAATCTAAACATAATAATGTTATTTTAGACATGTCTACCCTCGTAATTTTGATGATTAATATGTAGATTGATACAAATTGTAATAAAAATACTTTATAATTGATATTGAACTAACTAATACTCCTAATTAAAACCATACGAGTAAAATTCAATAACCAACCGTCTTATAAGAAATTTTATGGTATGTGGCGCACCAATGGTTTAATTAATTATGATTTAACTAACTAATGTTCGGTCACTTTTCTCATTTTGATTTTGCAAATTAATAAATATTAATTTACTTTTAATTTTAAAAAATCAATTAAATGAGTTGACAATAAAATTGAATTAACAATAGTAGTAGTTTTTTTTTCATTGTTTTTTAATTACGGAGAATTTTTTGAAAATTCCATTCTGGAACATGTTACAGGGATTTTCTGAAAATTTTCCAAAAATGGATATATTTCCAAAATCTGTTGCACAACAATATTTTTCTCCAAATGAAATTAATTCCAAAATTTTCCATTTGGAAAACCAATCCCATCCCGCCACGTCATAAGACCCATTTTTTAAATATTAGTTTGAAGGGAGTATTTTAGGCGGGAAAAAAATTCTAAATTAATTCTAAATAAGTTTAAAACCCATTTATAAAATATTAAGAAAAATAAGAAAAGTGGATATATAATTACTAATCTTGAGATGAAGATTATGTTTTTGTAACTTTTAATTTATTTTGTTCAAAGTATTAAGTAAGAAGATTGAGTTTTTGTATGAAAGAAAAATTAAAAATGATGAGAGAGAGTAAAGTTGACCTGTAGACCCCACTTTGGAAATAAAGTGAAGAAAATTTTGGAAAACATCAAATATGGTGTTTCCAAAAGTTGGAGTATTTGTAATGTTAATTTTGGAATTATTTCCAAAACTGAATAGTAATTGGAGAATTGGAAAATTTTCCAATTTTTGAAAATTTTTCCAAAAATTAAACAACCCTTAAATGGCTTGTGCTTTTGAATTTAAACATGAATATGTTTACCATACTGATATTTGATCTTTAATAAACTTAAAATGTGCTACTATTTAGTTTACTAATCTTAACAAAAAAATAACATTAGCATTATTTTTTAATTAAAATAAAATTGATTTAACAATAGTAGTAGTAATTAAAATAAAATTGATTCAACACGAGGAATCTCACTTGAAATGAATAAGATCCCGAACCAAAAATACTAAAATATGCAATAAAATGAAACAAAATAAATAGTAATCAGTAAATAAAGAAAAAGTTCGATTTAAGGTCCGAATTTACTCGCTCAGAATCCTCAATAAATATGAATTCACTTTTAATTTTAAAAAATCAATTAAATGAGCTCATATTAAAATTACACTTATATGTAACGAGAAAATTACACTTATTTTCGTGGATGAGGAAGGATAACAAGAAAATATGCATTGTTTAACTATCGACATTCGTCATTGAGAAATGTGATTGAAAGGGCTTTTGGCGTTCTGAAGGCTAGATTTCCAATCTTAAAGTCCATTCCAAATTATCTTCTTCATCGTCCGAGGCAAATACCTCTAGCTTGTTGTACACTACACAACTTTATTCGAATGGAAGATAGAACTGATCAACTATTCACAGAATATGGTACAGAAGGCCAGCAAAATTTATACGAAAACGAAGCTAATGTGACGCAAGAAGGTATTCAAGTGGATATGTCCCAACAGCAACTAATGAATGGCGTTAGAGAAGATATTGCAAATCAATTATGGTCTCATTATAATAATTGTTAGAATATGAAGAAGTAAGAATTTAAATTAAGTATGTTTTGAATGTTGATATTTGTGGTATTCACGTAATGAACAAATAATTCAAGACTATTTTATATGTATTTTATTTTCATAAACGGAATTATTATATTTATACTTGATTTTAGGTGAATACGATTTCGAGTTTGTTGTATTCACGTCATGAACAAATAATTCAAGACATGTATTTTATTTTCATGAACGAAATTATTATATTTATATTTGATCTTTAACGTGAATAGATTTAGCATATTTATAAATTATGAGGGTAGAAATGTCCAAAATAACATTGTTTATTTTTTATGTTAACAATATGGATAGGTTGAGCTAAAAAAAAAAAAATTTTGAATTTTTTTTTTGGAAAACTTCAAAAACGGCGTTTCCAGAATTTTCCAAATTTGTAGTGTTAATTCTGGAAAACTGAATAGTAATTGGAGAACTGGGAAATTTTCTGAAAATTTTCCATTTGGGAAAATGTTGCTGTGAAACAGATTTTGGAAATATTTCCAATTTTTAGAAAATTTTCCAAAAAGTTTCCAAAAATTAAACAAACCTTAAATGGCTTGTGCTTTTGAATCTAAACATGAATATGTTTACCATACTTATATTTGATTTTTAATAAACTTAAAATGGGCTACTATTTAGTTTATTAATCTTAACAAAAAAATAACATTAGCATTGTTTTTTAATGAAAATAAAATTGATTTAATAATAGTAGTAGTTTTTTTTCTTCAAAAAAGTAAGAAATAGTTGTTAGGTGAATACGATTTTGAGTTTTCTAAGGTTGGAAAATGAAGGCTGGAAAACAGAAAACGTACTGTAGCTGTGAAACAGAATTTTGGAAAACAGAAATAATTCCGGAAATAACTCCAGATGGAAAAATTTGGAAAACAGAAATAACTCCAAACAGAATTAATTCCGTTATGAAACGCATTTTTCATAACGGAATTAATTCTGTTTGGAGTTATTTCTGTTTTCCAAATTTTTCCATCTGGAGTTATTTCCGGAATTATTTCTGTTTTCCAAAATTCTGTTTCACAGCTACAGTACGTTTTCTGTTTTCCAGCCTTCATTTTCCAACCTTAGAAAACTCAAAATCGTATTCACCTAACAACTATTTCTTACTTTTTTGAAGAAAAAAACTACTACTATTATTAAATCAATTTTATTTTCATTAAAAAACAATGCTAATGTTATTTTTTTGTTAAGATTAATAAACTAAATAGTAGCCCATTTTAAGTTTATTAAAAATCAAATATAAGTATGGTAAACATATTCATGTTTAGATTCAAAAGCACAAACCATTTAAGGTTTGTTTAATTTTTGGAAAATTTTTGGAAAATTTTCTAAAAATTGGAAATATTTCCAAAATCTGTTTCACAGCAACATTTTCCCAAATGGAAAATTTTCAGAAAATTTCCCAGTTCTCCAATTACTATTCAGTTTTCCAGAATTAACACTACAAATTTGGAAAATTCTGGAAACGCCGTTTTTGAAGTTTTCCAAAAAAAAAATTCAAAATTTTTTTTTTTTTTTAGCTCAACCGATCCATATTGTTAACATAAAAAAGAAACAATGTTATTTTGGACATTTCTACCCTCATAATTTATAAATATGCTAAATCTATTCACGTTAAAGATCAAATATAAATATAATAATTCCGTTCATGAAAATAAAATACATGTCTTGAATTATTTGTTCATGACGTGAATACAACAAACTCGAAATCGTATTCACCTAAAATCAAGTATAAATATAATAATTCCGTTTATGAAAATAAAATACATATAAAATAGTCTTGAATTATTTGTTCATTACGTGAATACCACAAATATCAACATTCAAAACATACTTAATTTAAATTCTTACTTCTTCATATTCTAACAATTATTATAATGAGACCATAATTGATTTGCAATATCTTCTCTAACGCCATTCATTAGTTGCTGTTGGGACATATCCACTTGAATACCTTCTTGCGTCACATTAGCTTCGTTCTCGTATAAATTTTGCTGACCTTCTGTACCATATTCTGTGAATAGTTGATCAGCTCTATCTTCCATTCGAATAAAGTTGTGTAGTGTACAACAAGCTAGAGGTATTTGCCTCGGACGATGAAGAAGATAATTTGGAATAGACTTTAAGATTGGAAATCTATCCTTCAGAACGCCAAAAGCCCTTTCAATCACATTTCTCAATGACGAATGTCGATAGTTAAACAATGCATATTTTCTTGTTATCCTTCCTCATCCACGAAAATAAGTGTAATTTTCTCGTTACATATAAGTGTAATTTTAATATGAGCTCATTTAATTGATTTTTTAAAATTAAAAGTGAATTCATATTTATTGAGGATTCTGAGCGAGTAAATTCGGACCTTAAATCGAACTTTTTCTTTATTTACTGATTACTATTTATTTTGTTTCATTTTATTGCATATTTTAGTATTTTTGGTTCGGGATCTTATTCATTTCAAGTGAGATTCCTCGTGTTGAATCAATTTTATTTTAATTACTACTACTATTGTTAAATCAATTTTATTTTAATTAAAAAATAATGCTAATGTTATTTTTTTGTTAAGATTAGTAAACTAAATAGTAGCACATTTTAAGTGTATTAAAGATCAAATATCAGTATGGTAAACATATTCATGTTTAAATTCAAAAGCACAAGCCATTTAAGGGTTGTTTAATTTTTGGAAAATTTTTCAAAAATTGGAAAATTTTCCAATTCTCCAATTACTATTCAGTTTTGGAAATAATTCCAAAATTAACACTACAAATACTCCAACTTTTGGAAACACCATATTTGATGTTTTCCAAAATTTTCTTCACTTTATTTCCAAAGTGGGGTCTACAGGTCAACTTTACTCTCTCTCATCATTTTTAATTTTTCTTTCATACAAAAACTCAATCTTCTTACTTAATACTTTGAACAAAATAAATTAAAAGTTACAAAAACATAATCTTCATCTCAAGATTAGTAATTATATATCCACTTTTCTTATTTTTCTTAATATTTTATAAATGGGTTTTAAACTTATTTAGAATTAATTTAGAATTTTTTTCCCGCCTAAAATACTCCCTTCAAACTAATATTTAAAAAATGGGTCTTATGACGTGGCGGGATGTGATTGGTTTTCCAAATGGAAAATTTTGGAATTAATTTCATTTGGAGAAAAATATTGTTGTGCAACAGATTTTGGAAATATATCCAGTTTTGGAAAATTTTCAGAAAAGCCCTGTAACATGTTCCAGAATGGAATTTTCAAAAAATTCTCCGTAATTAAAAAACAATGAAAAAAAAACTACTACTATTGTTAATTCAATTTTATTGTCAACTCATTTAATTGATTTTTTAAAATTAAAAGTAAATTCATATTTATTAATTTGCAAAATCAAAATGAGAAAAGTGACCGAACATTAGTTAGTTAAATCATAATTAATTAAACCATTGGTGCGCCACATACCATAAAATTTCTTATAAGACGGTTGGTTATTGAATTTTACTCGTATGGTTTTAATTAGGAGTATTAGTTAGTTCAATATCAATTATAAAGTATTTTTATTACAATTTGTATCAATCTACATATTAATCATCAAAATTACGAGGGTAGACATGTCTAAAATAACATTATTATTTTTAGATTAACAATATGAATTTATTGAACTAAAGTAATAAAAAAAAATTGGAAAATGTTTTCCAAATGGAAATATTTCCGAAAATTTGGAAAATGTTTTCCAAATGGAAATATTTCCAAAAATACTACAAATTATTTAATATTAGGAGTGAGTGAGTCCTATGTGTATCTATTAATTTTATTTTTTTAAAATGAAAAATTATTA
This sequence comes from Viola odorata, assembly GCA_963691705.1. Lineage (NCBI taxonomy): Eukaryota > Viridiplantae > Streptophyta > Magnoliopsida > Malpighiales > Violaceae > Viola > Viola odorata. The sequence goes on from OY829542.1 coordinate 55,204,223, forward strand.
AATATATTCGTTACATATAAGTGTAACTTTAATATGAGCTCATTTAATTGATTTTTTAAAATTAAAATTGAATTCATATTTATTAATCTGCAAAATCAAAATGAGAAAAGTGACCGAACATTAGTTAGTTAAATCATAATTAATTAAGCCATTGGTGCACCACGTGCCATGAAATTTCTTATAACACGGTTGGTTATTGAATTTTACTCGTATGATTTTAATTAGGAGTATCAGTTAGTTAAATATCAATTATGAAGTATTTTTATTACAATTTGTATCAATCTACATATTAATTATTAAAATTACGAGGGTAAACATGTCTAAAATAACATATATATTTTGTTTAGATTAACAATATGAAGTTATTGAACTAAAGTAATAAAAAAAAATTTTAAAAAAATTTGGAAAATGTTTTCCAAATGGAAATATATTTTGGAAAATTTTGACTGTGGAACAGATTTTGGAAATAATTCCAGTTTTGGAAAATTTTCAGAAAATTCTCCGTAACTAAACAGCACCTAAACTACAATGTTCAAATGGGTTTTTACAAAAAGAGGCCTAATTAAACCCGGGGGCTAACAAGATTAGCTAATGCCAATAACATGCTGAAAAGATTCATTGAACAACGAAGAAGAAAAAAGACTTGTCCAGAAGTTTCTGTCGGACCCCATTTACCTGTACAAATAGAGAAATATTTCTTAAAAATTAAAAACAAGATAATATGTTTACCAAAAGAAAAAAAAAAGACTTGTTCAAAAGTTGCTGCTGAACCATATTATGTACACAGGAAAACAATCAACTAAAACAAGGCCATAAGAAATATGCTACATTATTTGTAAGATTTCAGATAATCCCATAAGTCTATGTATAAATGTTTTTTCATCATTTTAAACTAGGAGCTATCTGAGATATTCTTTCATCTTCCAGGAGTTCGTACGGATCAACATACGTTGGAGGAGAGATTCGAGAATCGCTGCCATCATGTACAAAAGTTGCCCCGAAATACTGCACAAAAAACACGGAGGAACTAGTTAGCTAAGCCCCGACTATGGATACAACAAAACCATGGAGCTAAACAGGATAATGAAGGTGACAATCTTTCAATCCCTCTTCTGCATTCTAGTGGTGTAACGAATATAGCCGATAAAAGAAAAAAACAGCAGAAAATGAATAAGAGATGAGGTCTACTGTTAGCAGAATGATAGCTCGAGTAAAGATTATTTACAGGACCGTACAAATGCTGGATGTGTTAATGGTGCTACTAGTCTACTACTTCAACTTGAGCTAGGTTCAAAGATATAGACCTGGGACTTACAACCATCAAAATACAGTGAGGCATTCTGCAGTAACAATCGTAATCCGAATGCAAGTCCACGCAAAGGAAAACAGTCATAACAAACATTTACAGCAAGCCAATGGGAGGACAAAAGACCAACTAAAATCCCTTCTGCAAAGATAAGACCACCACGCTAAGAAGTTGCCAATTAGGTAATTGATAATCGAAGACTTTCTTCACATGGCCATTCCATTTTTTCAAGCAGTTAAAACATCAAACAACTTTGTATGCCTCCCCATCATGATCATATATGCTCAACATGAAGAGTTAATATTTCACACCAAACAAAAGACAGAATCTTCGGAACTGATCTAGCTAGCCTTAATCAATTAGCATGCTGTTAGGCCCCTTTTCCAAATGCAATTATTTGCAACAAATCTCAACACTCTAACTGTTAGGCACCTTTGCCAAAAGTTCAAGAATATCCGCATTTGATTGTCTTGGTACTCCACAGAAGTGAGTCGATCTCATAGGGATATTATCCATACCCATTATGAACTCCCAGTAATGTGACCGTCTCTAGCAAGTATTATCATGCTTCAAATAGCTGAAAAACCTTTCAGACCCAAGCTACAGCAAACAGAGAGGCACCAAACAGATTTGGCCTTTGTTCGCAAGAAGACAGGTCCTAGCCTAATCCAGTATCAAGGAAAACAGAAAGGGATCTTACCAAGTAGAGAGCAGAAAAACATGTCACCGTTAGGACGATCAAAGGCCAAAATGCCAAGAAGAATGTTCCTCCAAGCGTAAGCAAAAGTTTAGCACGAGGAATTAAACCCTGAAACAAGTAAACGAAGTCCAAAATTCCCACTAGAATGAGAAACAAACATCGCGCAGCCATATCGAATCCATAGACGAAAAACAAGACTTATCTAGCAAATATCAAAACTTCTAACAAGTTAAACACTTGGGAAATTGAATTAAAAACTTGGGAAATCATAAGAAAGAACCTCAAGGCCTTCACTGTTTAACGCCATTGAAGTCTCTCTTTGATTAGACAGACTTTGGTCAAAACCAGTTGAGACTGCATTCCTCTTAGAAAAACCACTTTTTCTATCTTTGTAATCGTTCTCCCCTAATTTCATTTCATCCTCTACACCATAGCTTCCCTTGTTGGTGATAGAGTCCTCAAGCAATGAAGTTGGTGTCATACCCCTCCTCTTCAATTCCTTCATAAACAATGACTCAGGCGCCTCTTCACCTAGACAAAACCATCATAAATCAGCAAAACACTTCAACTCACATTAAAAAAAGAAGGAAATTTCATAATCAACTCATAAATACAATAGCAATCAAATCTTGAAATAGGAACCCAATAAAGTTTGTATCTTGAAAATAAAAAAAAGGACAAATTGGGTACTGAAAAAAAATTGAACTTGCCATTGCTTTGATTGTTACTATCCTCCTGTACTGCACAAAACAATTTAAACTTTTGTCTCACGAAATTCTTTGTGGGGCTTTTGCAACCAGAAGTTCTCAACTTCAGAAATGGTTTCCTGGAATCTGATTTCCTGCGAAAGTTATTTCTGGACTGTGGAATGGAAAAGGGAGACACAGTGGACTTGAGAATGTGCAGAGAAGCCATTTTGGTAGTGTTTGGGTTTGGCATCAACAAAAGTGGAAAACCTCAAATCATTTTTTCCCTTTGGTTTGGCATCAACAAAAATAGAAACTTTATTTTTCCTTCTCTTTTTCAGTCTTTTTTGGGTGCTACAGTAGAGGAAAGGAGGAGGCGGTGACGTGGGGTGTGGTGGGTCTTGGCCATTTGTGTCACCGATCAGGCGTATTTTAGTGTTGGAGTATAGGATAAGGCTAATGTGAGCAGAGGATGATATCTACTAGAATCTACTGGTTTTGGTTTTTGTGGCGAAGAAGTTGAGTGAAGGACTGGTCTGCAGCTTGCCACAGATTTCTTTGTCAGCCTCCAGACCACAACATTAAATTTAATTATTTTGAATTTTCAGAGTAAGGTTCTCTTATTATCAGTGTCATTTTTGTTCGGTGCAATATTAACTTCGTATTTTTCAATTTTGATAAACTATATAAAAAAATCTAAAAGTTTTTAAAATATTTCATTTTGGTCCCTGTACTTTTAAACTTGTAATATATATTCCGCCCGTATAGTAAACCAAAATTTCTTAGTCCTTACTTAACTAACCGACTTTCACAGGTTCTTTCGCCGGAGTATCAACCAATCGGTCTCTAGAGCTTATGACACTCTTGGGAAAGGAAGAATTTGTATTTTAAGTAACACCGCTAGAGCTTTTTTATCAGACTCTGCTGAGGCTAGATATATGCTGAATTTGAGCTGCGAAATACTAGATCTCGTCTATTTTCAGATTCTTAAGGAACAAGAAAACCTTCTTTCGGTGATAGCATTGTTAACGATAACGTGTCTAACGTGCCTAGTTGTTTCACATAAAGAAAACGGCGCGCTATCCGTAATAAAATGACTTGATTGATCAAAATCACAATTCCAAGCCCCACATAATAAATATCTAAATAAATTATTTGTGATGGTTAATTAAAAGATAAAATAGACATATTTAGGAAGTAGATACTATATTTTAAAAGTTAGTCCCTTCCAACTTTATATTTTATTAGTGATACAGTTATTTTCAAGTTTCTTTTGAGGTATTAATAAATTCGTAGCTCAATGTTTGAAATTTTATATAATTTAAAAAAGAAAAAATTAAAATTTTGAGAATAAAAAAAATTATAGTAGTTCAAATAGAATAGTCTCTCATAGTTAAAAATTAGGAAGGTAGAGTATATTTTTGTCTGCATTAACATTGTAGTGTAGTGTAATTATTGAAGAATATTAGGCAGAAGCTATTTCCTAGAATTTGATAACTTAAAAAAAATAAAAGTCATTGACGTTTCAAAGCTGAATTATTTTTTTCTTTGGTTTTGTTAAGCTGCCCACTTCATGAATAGGTTAGCATTGTGCTCATTTTTTAACGGACACTAACTGTCCTCAATTTTAATAAAAATTAAAGGTCAGAAAAGTAAAAAACCAAAAATCTAATAAAAAATAGTTTCTCTCTCTGTTTCCTTTACTTCATCTTCTTCCTCACTCTCCTGTCGATCCATTTCTTGGTCTCTTTTTTTTTCTTTTTTTATTTTTTATCCCACATGCACAACTGTATCCGTTATTGGAGGAAGAGGACAGAAATCCAAAAATGTAGTATTGAATTTGGAAAAAACTCTCAACCACAATACTAAGTTACCAAATCCCAACTCAATTTATTTGGGTTCTTAGATTGAAAACCAAGATTTTCCCTGTTTTTTCCTTCTAACGCAATTGCAGGCACTTACACAATGAATATAGTACGCTTTTATGTTTCGATTCTTATATGATTCTTAGTTACAAACCTACAATTAACAACAACCATAGCCAAGAGGAGAAGGAGAAGGAGAAGGAGAAGGAGAAGGAGAAAAGAAAAGAGATTTCATGGGTTGGTGCAGTGTCGTGAAAATAGAGGTAAGGAAGAAAGAAATAGAGATGAGAGTGAGGAAGAAGATGAGTTAAAGGAGATGGGAGAAACTATTTTTTATTAGGTTTTTGCTTTATTACTTTTCTAGCCTTTAAACTTTTTTTAATTTTTATTAAAATTGAAGGTAGTAAATGTCTATTTAAAAATAGTCATCATGCTATCCTACCTATCTATCTATAATATATATACTAACTTACAAGCTTCAACTACTGCCACTGAACAAGTAAGTAGTGACAAAATCTGCAAATTAATTACCAAAATCTCTCTACTTGATTTCTTGCAAATACTATCTAATCATACTTAAATCATCGACACAGGTGTGCTAATGACGGTTTAATTTACAAACTTTCATGATGATTTTAGGCAAAAAGACATTTGGGGACCCTGAACTCTCGCGTTTTGTTTTGTGGGAACCCTCAACTATTTTTTTATTTAATCACCTCCCGAATTCTTTACATTTTGTTTAATCACAACCCTACCGTCACGTTTTGCTGATGTGTCACCGTTATGTGCCTCGTCACCTGCTTACTCGATGCCACGTCACGTAGACACGTCAGCAACTTGCCACGTAGGACCGTCCATGTGTAGAAGCTCGCCACGTGTAAGTGGGCCCCGCGACAGCCAAACCTCACCTTATCTACTTCATTGCCTCTTCATTTGTCAAACGGCAACCTTAACCCTAACCTTCATCTCTTCTCTGCATCTTCTACTACTCCTACTTCCATACCCAATCAAACACCTCACCTTCCTATCTTCCCTCCCTTCTCTTTTCCAACCTCAATACCCTAACCTCCACAATGAAACGCTCGCCATCCTCATCCTCACGGTCGTCATGCTCCAACGCCGAGTCACACTCCCGCAACGTGAATCAGCGTCAAGCTTATAAGATCTCGACGATTGGGCAAAAACCTGTGTTGGATTACGAAGGGCCACTTATTAGGTGTTTTTGTGGGAAAAAAGCTTCGCTCTGGGCTTCTTGGACCGATGTGAATCCAGGTAGGAGATTTGTAACATGTGCCTATTTCAATCAGTGTAATTTCCACAAATGGGTAGATGACGAGATGCAAGATCGGGCGAAAGAGGTCATTATTGGACTGAGGAACAGGGAGAAAGAATTGGTGGCAGGCATGGATTTGTTAGCTAATGACATAGAAGATCTGAGGCAGAAGGAGGTTAGGCTAGATGGTATTGTTACGATCTTGAAGAATGATGCATTTAATTTGAAAGAGGAGAATGAGAGCTTGAAGTTGGTAATTAGAAACCAGACAAGTGATATTGAGAAGCTGCGTAGAAGAAACTGGTTCTTTGCTTTGGTTTTGCTCTTGTGCATTTTTATTATTTGGTTTGAAATATTCGTGCCAATTAATAATATTTGAATGTTGAGTTTGAGTATTTTACACCAAAGAAATTTACACGAATGTTGAGTTTGAATATTTTACAACAAAGTAATTTACACGAAACATTATAACGAAGGAATTTACACGAAACATTATAACGATTATAACAATTTATACGAAATATTGTAACGAAATATTATAATATGCTGCCATGGTGAAAGCAAAATTATGAAGAATTGCGTTATAATATTTCGTGTAAATTATTTCGTTATAATATTTCGTAAATTATTTTGTTATAATATTTCGTGTGAAGAATTTCGTTATAATATTTCGTGTAAATTATTTTGTTATAATATTTCGTTAATTATTTCGTTATAATATTTCGGAAATTATTTCGTTATAATATTTTGTGTAAATTATTTCGAAAATAATTTACACGAAATATTATAACGAAATAATTTACACGAAATATTATAACGAAATAATTAATGAAATATTATCACGAAATAATTTACACGAAATATTATAACGAAATAATTTACACGAAATATTATAACGAAATTCTTCATAATTATCTAACGCGAATAACAACGTGAATACACTGTCTTAATAATATAAGTTTTAATCCAAACACTTAACATCAAAGGTATCACTACATATTCATATTCATCCTCTAGTTACCTTCCAATTATATGTTGCCATGGTGAAAGCAAAATTACAGCATTTGGGCATAAATTACAGAAGATATATGTCAAAAAGAAGCTGCAACATGAATAGCCTTCACTAAATACTGCATTCTTCACAAAATTCATGTAGAACAACCAAAATCTTTCAGTCTTCAATTTCTTTTCACACCACCAGTCCCACCAACTCCATCTTCAAACCTCTTTGGTACTTTCAGAATTCTCTTAGACACCCTCCCAGGCTGTGCACACATCACATCACAAGTTTAATGCTAGATAGTCAAGATATAAAAAAATTACATGAACAATCAAACAATTATAGTGAATCCTCACATTATATATCATCACACCATTCGGGCAAAAGTGAACGCCTTCTCCCACAAACTTCTCCTTAGGTGGTCTACCTCTCTTTTTAGGTGGGTGTGGAGGTTTAGCATTAGGATTATTCGCAGGCCTGCCTCTTTTCCTTTTTGGTGCATCAATTGGTTGTGGTGGAGCAACTGGCTGGACAAAGCTTGATGCACGTCCACTTGAGTCAAAACTCCCTTCTGTTAAGTCCTCTGCAGTTAGTGGAGGCTGTGACAATAATGGTACGTCAAATGCCATTGCTGCTTCTGGTTCAACTGGATCCTCTGCCCGTGCTTCTTGTGCAACCGGGGCCTCTGCCCGTGCTTCTTGTGCAACGGGGGCCTCTGGTGCAACGGGGGCCTCTGCCCTTGCTTCTGGTGCTACCCGAGACTATAAAGCAATAAAAAGGCAAGTTAACTTGTATGGCAAAAGGTAATATCAATCTAGACCAGGAATAAATTGTATGGCAATGAAAACAACTCACCTTGTAAGTGCAAGTTAACCTGTTATGTCCACGCCTAAAGCAGATCCCACAAGTAATCACAATCCCCTTCCTTGACATTTTTATGCCCCCACCTACAGCATCCTCCCAATTTTCCAAAATTCTTTTCTTCTTGGGTTTTCCCCTTGCTGCAGTCATCTTTGGTGGTTGAATTGGACCTTTGCCAGTCTGTGGCCAAAACTTGGGGTCATTCACAGGTCTAATAGTGAACTTGTACGACTTATGATACATGGCCTTGGTGTAGTAATTGCCAATATATTGTTCCGTTGTCTCCTTATTGAACCTTATTGCACACATTGCATGCCCACATGGTATCCCTGTCAAGTCCCATAATCGGCAACTACATGTACGTTTTGTTAAATTGACAATGTACTTGTCAGTCGTGTCACTAAACCTACCCACTTCAATGCCAGAAGAGCAGGCATGAAGAATCCTGAATTCCCTGCTTATGTCTCTCTTCACCTCAATCTTGGACCATATCCTACCCCCATAATCACCCTTAAAAGTATCCATAAATTTCCTCCTACCATTATTCCTCTTTATAACCATCAGCCTAACCTTTTGTAAAAGAGACACTATTGACTTGAACCTAGCTGGCAAGATGAAACTATTAAAAGTTTCACACATTATTATCAACAACATCCGACATGCAGTGAGTATTTGTGAAAAAATCCTTACACCAAAGTTGTGGATTAGCTTTCTCAAAATCTGCCCTTGCTTCACTTCCAAGATCCCCCAATTTGGACAACTGCATATCATAATCTTGCCTTGTGCTAGCTTTACAGGTTGCCCAGAATTGCCTTTGTAATGCAGAACCACAATTGTTTTTCCTCCATTTTGCAAAAATATGTCTTGCGCACCTTCTGTGTTCTGCATGTGGCATTAGGTCATGTATAGCTTTGACAAGTCCCTGAAAATGACAATTAAAAGAATTTATTACATTTAAGCAAAAGGACAAGGCAGTAGCAATAATTTGTTACATGAAGTCCAAGCAAAAGGACAAGACAGTAGCGACAATTTATTACATACCTTTTGTTGATCACTGCAAAATGTCCAGCCACCACCTGTCCCACCAGCAATATTCATATCTCTCATCAACAATAAGAAGAACCACTTCCAGGTCTTCATATTTTCTTTATCCACCACTGCCCATGCCAAAGGGTACATTTGATTGTTGGCATCCCTACCAACTGCTGACAAAAGTTCTCCCTTAAAGGGTCCTTTCAGGAATGCCCCATCTACCCCTAGGATAGGCCTGCAACCCATCTTGAACCCTTTCTTCATTGCAGCTAAACAAACATACATGCCGCTAAACACCTTGCACCCATCAACTTCTTCAGTGTCCAAAACAATGGTGCTACCCTTGTTGCTCCTTCGTAGTTCTTCAGCATAGTCTTCTAGTCTATCAAATTCTAAATCCACATTCCCTTGTAACAGTGACATAATCTTCTGCTTAGCCCGCCTGCATTGAGTCATTGAAGACTCAATGGTCCACTTTGCATATACATCATCACAGATCTCCTGTTGTGTCATTGCTAAGGCTGATAAACCTCTTTTCCTAATGAAATATTCAGCCATCACCTTGTAAGTTAACCTTGAACTCTTCAACACTTCTTGACACAATTCAGAATGGTTTGGTTGGCAAGTCTTCACCTTCCAGTCCTTACTCCCGTGATCTATGCTGCATAGAATCCTCCAATCGCAGTCTTTATCTTTACATTCTGCTCTGCAACGATGCCCTTCATCTTTTACATACGTAACATCTCTACGTTGGTAGAGGGCTAATTTGTCTACAGCCTGCTTGAATTGGCCCTTGCTTAAAAATCTGAGTCCAACATAAATAACAGGAACTTTAGATTGAGGTTTGTAAAACTGCCTCTGATTGACATGTTCACCATCCTTTCTAAACCTACCTTTATCCTTTTTGTGCCCTCCTTCATCAAACATGTTGTTTAACTCTTCAGACTCCATCACAGCTGCAACCTGCCCCACATGTTGTTTCAATTTTCTTGATTTCTCCAATAGTCCTTTCAATAAACGCCTCCCTTGATGAAACTCTTCATCTTCATTATCAGTTAAATCCTCAACCTCCACTAAGTATTCTTCAGGGACCTGGAAACCATTGGCCTTGTTCCCATGCATAGCTACCTCAACATCATTATCACCTATTCACACCAAACACCAAGGCATTAAAAAATAAAATACACATGTTATTTGTTTAATATGTTGCAACTATTATGTTTTTTTAAAAAGTATAATACCATGGACCCCACCACACCAGCAGACATAAAGAGAAAAAGAAAAGGAATTTAATATTACCTCCAAACTGATCACCATCAACATCTTCATCATGCTGCTCATCATCATCAACTTCTTCCTCATGCTGCTGATCACCATTACATTCTTCTTCACCAAGCTGATCACCATCAACTCCTTCCTGAAGCTGCTGATCATCATTACCTTCTTCCTCACCAAACTGATCACCATCAACTTCTTCCTGAAGCTGCTGTTGATCACCATCATCCACTCCAGTCTCCACATTTAACTCATTCAGTCCTATATCCTCCATTAAATCTACCAAGAATTGACCCTCTACTGTTGCCTCCTCAATAGTATCCTCATCATCCCCTCCTAAACCTTCACCCTCATCCTGCACATAACCATCACTAACAGCATCACCATCAACATTACGCATAATTCCAGCTGCAACCCTAACTTTTTGGCTCATTATGTTTCCACTGCAACAACTCTCGTCAATTCTAAACCCACCCACTTCATTTCCTCCACTGTTGATCTCATTCGCATCAACACTCTCATCACCAGTCTCATCACCAGAAAACAACTCATTACTCTCCATGTACTTCTTTTCCTCATTTACTAAACCAAGTCTTATACCCGTCAACATAGGGTTATCAGTAGACAACAAAGGGTGCATTTTATCACCATGTTCCACATAAATAGTACCCTCACCACCAGTCTCAAAATGGCTAAGAAGTGGCATAATGTTAGTATCATCAGATATCTCAAAAATAGAAAATGAGTCTGGGCGTTTAAAATATAGACAATTTACGTTTCTAAACCCCATTGAAGCACACCAATTTAACAGTAACAGGTATGTCATCGTGTCAGGATCAAAACTTTTTTCATCAACGAAACCCCCCACATATCTCACTTTATTACCCTTCCACAATACCACCCCACCAATATATAATTGTAGTTTGCCCATATAAACCACTACAGAAACCCCAATCTATCGACAGGACCACAATGAAAGCAACGTTACCAAGAAAACGTACCCCACTATGAAAGATTCCAACAAAGTAACGTACCAACAGATGCTCCTATGCAACCCTCGTTGTAAGCGAAGCAGTAACGCACGCGCGCGTTGTCTTCACCGCCTCTGAAATCAATCGCCCTTTTCAAACTGACTCCCTCAACGCCACATTGCGTTTCGCTCAATCCCAATTGAAGACAGATTTGGGAATGGAAAATACAAAGGTTAGGGTTTCAATTGGAAATTGATTTCGGGAGAGGAAAGAGACGACTTTGGGCAAGCGACAAGCCGACCGAATAAGGTGAGGTTTGGCTGTCGCGGGGCCCACTTACACGTGGCGAGCTTCTACACGTGGACGGTCCTACGTGGCAAGTTGCTGACGTGTCTACGTGACGTGGCATCGAGTAAGCAGGTGACGAGGCACATAACGGTGACACATCAGCAAAACGTGATGGTAGGGTTGTGATTAAACAAAATGTAAAGAATTCGGGGGGGTGATTAAATAAAAAAATAGTTGAGGGTTCCCACAAAACAAAACGCGAGAGTTCAGGGTCCCCAAATGCCGATGATTTTACCCTAATCACCAAGCCTGTCAGAAAAACTGAGACACCAGACCCCCTCTTTTATTGATATGTTTGCTTCAATGTCATCTGATAAATTAAGAAAGGAGAGGAACAACTCCTCATTGTAAATTCAAGCCCATCTAATTTCTTATACTGCTGGTAAATTCAAATATATATGGGATAGTTCGGACCATTGCGAGATAGACAAAGATGGCATTGACACCAAGGTTGTTAGCTACAGAATGACTCTGATGAGGACAATGCCAGAAAGTCCCTTGGAAATTTAACTGATTAGTAAATGACCTTTTTAGAGTATTTATGCGGATCATTCAGCAATACATCTTCCATCAGTAATGGATTTAAAAAGGGTGCCTCAATAGTAAAAAATTACATTATAATTGACAGAGATGGATGAAGAAGGGATTAAAGAGCAATCTGGGTCATCATCATCATCATCTGTCTTCTATGTGGAAAAAGAAAGTACCCAAATTACAAAAATGGAAATGGTGAGTTTAGAGAGCCAATTGGAAAAGCATAGCATAGATAATGATGGTGATGATGATCAAGACCATGAAGAGGAGGAGAGTTTGGTACTGAAAAATTATACTAGTTCTGATAAAATACTACTGGTGGGAGAAGGAAATTTCTCTTTTGCAGTATGCTTGGCTAAAACCTTTGGTTCTGCTGCTAACATGGTTGCAACTTCTCTTGACTTTGAAACTAAATTAGTTAAAATATACGAGACTAATTGTGTTCGAGTATAGTCACACTCTAAAAGGGTGACACTTCCACTGTGATCTTTTTTCCATTCCCTAGGCTGTGCAAGATTCTAATCATTATTTACTAGTTCAAAAGATCAATATAGTCTAATAACATTATTCTTGATTGGTTCAATATTGAAAGAGATGGCAAGGCGGAAGTACCCAGGAGCTGCATGGAATATACAGATGCTGGAGGATATGGATTGCTTCGTTGTGCATGAAGTGAATGCTCATTCCATGAGCAAACATCCTCTTCTCCGTCAACAAGTGTTTGACAAAATCATCTTCAATTTCCCCCATACAGTTCTTAACTCCGAAGCGAGTAAGTTCTAATTTTTAATCAAAAAGACCCAATCTTGGATACTCTTTTTTCAGTATCTTGAGCGTTCTCTCTCCCTTTCAGCCGAAGACTATGTAACTATAAGAAATTGCGTTAACGGGCTTGTTTCCATTCTCTATGTTTCGAATTTTAGGAAACATCAGAAGCTGGTGAAGGGGTATGGTGTCAGAGAGAAGGGAGAAGTGCATATAACAAGCAAGACACGCAGTCCATATTGTTGGTGGGAGATTGAGAGTTTGGCAGAGGAGGTTGGGTTGCAAATGGTTGAGAAAGTGAAGTTCCAGCAAAGTGACTATGAAGGATACGAGAACAAGATCGGATCTGGGTACATGGCGGATGAGAATTTATCTTGGGACTTGTCTTACCTACAAATTTGCAAAGCCTTCTTGATTTACAAAAAATTGTATCTCATTCAAAATTAAAAAGCAGTGTGGAATTGTGGCAGTGAAAAATCTCCGGGTCCGGACGGTTTCAATTTTGTTTTATCAAGAAAGCTTGAGAATTTATCTACCCGGACATTCTCAACTTGGTTCAAGAGTTCTTCTCGCGTGGAACTCTCTCTAACGGTGCAGGTGCGGCTTATATGGTCCTCATCCCTAAAATTCCTTCTGCAGAGCACCTCCAAGACTTCCGTCCAATATCCTTAGTGGGTAGCAGGTACAAGATCATTGCTAAGATCTTTGCAAACATAATCAAGGGGGTGATTGGTGCCGTTGTCGGGTCGGAACAACATGGTTTCATAAGTGGTAAGCTAGCGTTGGAATGTGTTATCGTAGCCTCGGAGGTCATTCATACTGTTAAGAGACATAAGAAAAAGGTTTTTTTATTTAAACTCGACTTTCACAAAGCTTATGACTCGGTTGGGTGAGATTATGTACTTAGAGTGATGGATCTTATGGGTTTTGGGGTTAAGTGGCGGGGTTGGATGCTAGTGTGTTTGTCCTCGACGAGAACATCATTTCTTATCAATGGAGTCCCAACTCGTCAATTTCAATCAGAAAAAGTTCTTAGACAAGGTTGCCCATTATCACCATTCTTGTTTAATATTGTTGTCGAGGGTCTCAACCTCATGTTGGCCAAGGCTAGAGATAACAATCTGTTTGCTGGGTTGGGTAACGAGAGAAATAATTTGGCGATCTCTCTGATTCAATTTGCGGATGATTCTTTGATCTTGTGCAAGGATGAGTTAGAGGCTTTCTTGAATGTGAAGAGAGTTTTGCGTTGTTTTCACGCTTTTTCGGGTTTGCAAGTAAATTTCAACAATAACTCTCTTATTGGAATCAATGTGGCGACCGAAGTGGGTTTGGCAGTAGCGAATAGGCTTTCTTCTAAATGGGAATGTTTTCCCGTTAAATACCTTGGTGTGCCGTTGGGTGCTAACCCGAGAAGAGTAAGCACTTGGCAGCCATTAATCGATAAGATCAAGACTTGTTTAGCTTCATGGAAAGGAACAACTCTATCTATTGGAGGTCGTTTGACATTAATTAAATCAGTGATCAATAGTCTTCCCCTTTACTAACTCTCTATATTCAAAATTCCAGTTTCGGTAGCTCGTAACATTGAGAACGTTGAATATAAAAGTTGAATATGCACTTCAACCAATCCACTCCACTTCAGCCAAAAGCAAGCATCTTCACCGACCAAGCTCCACTTCAGCCGAAAGCAACATTATTGTAGAAATAGGTGTAGAAATAATCATTGTAATTTTGTGTATAAATAGGTACCATCCATCAACTGTAAAATCAAGCAAATCAATTAAGCAATGTAGTCTTTTCAATGATTCCCGTGTCACTTGTTTCATCTTTCCATCCCCCATCGCTCTCAATATATTTTAACAGAGAAGTTGACGAGACATTTCTTGCGGAAGGGAGTAGGAAAGGGTCATTCTCTAAGCAAGGTAGCGTGGCAACAAGTAATTAATCTGGCTGATTATAGAGGCTTGGGTATAGGCGAGCTGGAGATATGAATAACTGGTCATGCTAATATCAGCTCAACCATCTATCGAGTTTGGTGCAATGATATACCACCAAAGGTTCAAATATTTGTGTGCCATGCTCTTCAGGCTAAGATTCTGACGCGAGATACTTCTCGAATCCAAAGCTTCGTGTCCGCTTTGCTCTGTCATTGTTGAAACCTCCAATCGCCTCATCCTCCATTGTCCTCTTTCTTGGCGGGTGTGGCAATGGATTGGTAGATGGTGGGGCACGAATATGGTTCAACCTCGTTCTTTGGAGCTAGCTTTTGACTCTTGGTTGATGCAGTCATCGCATAAAGGTAAGTTTCAAACAATGCCATGGAAAATGTTATTTTATGTTATTAGTTGGAGCATACGGCTAGAACGAAACAAGGTTGTTTTCGCCGGGGTAGAGTTTAATTTGTTCATGTTATCAACTTAATCTTTTACGCGTCTAGTTAATTGGATTTTAGCGATTAACTCACGTTTGTCATATTTTATTATCGAGGTGGTTGTCTCCTTGAATTATATTCATAATTGAACAGATTAATATGAACTGGGTTTACTTATAACTTCTTAAAAATTATCTTTTTAAGGTAGTTCTTCGCATATTTCGATTCTATAACACACTTCTTTTCTGATTATTATGAAATTAATCAATTTACCCAAAAAAAACCCATTAATTGAGACAAGAAAACTTAGTCATTTTTTTGAAATTTGCTTAACAAAGGTAGAAATTGCATTCGCATTAAAGAACAAATAGGAATGGCCTACTTACGAGTAATATAAGAATCACCAACTCAATTTCCGTGGACTCATTCCACAGGGCATTAACATTCATTTTTTTAAAAAAAAATAAATGATTTAATAATCTCTTAAAATTTTGTTCAAATTCAAATACCCTACTGAATAAAATAACAATTTAGGTACACAAATTTTCCGAAAAATGTAATCTCTCCCTCCGCCAAAATTTTCATCCAAATTGATGCAAAAATAATAAAAAAAATGCCCAAAAAATAGGAAATAAAATAAGAAAAATCTAGAATATTTTCAAAAAGAATATATATTGTTCTTTAAAAAATATAAAAACGAAGAACAAAACAATTCCAAAAAAAAATTTACAAAAAAGGTTTTTTTTAAAAAAAATCTTTAATTTCCTACTTTTTAACTTATTATATTTCTTTTAAAAAATTAATATTCGAATTCTTTTATTTTTGGTTATTCGAAAAAAAATGAGTTTCAAAATTATATTAACACTATAAAAGTAATGTTTAAAGATTTATAATTTTATAAAAATATGAACTTAAAACAAATTCAACCTCTTTTGTAAATTAATTTTTCTTGATTTTTTGTTATTTTATATTTCTTTAAAAAATCATATCATTTTTTTAAAATTTTATTTTTTTATTTTTTCACCTTTTTATTTAACTTTTTGAAATTTTCTTATTATATTTCCTATTTATTTGGTATTTTTAATTTTTTCTGTCAATTTGGACGAAAATTTAACGGAAGGGGAAGATTGCATTTCCGGTAAAGTTCGTGTACTTAAATCAGTTTTATTTCTTTATTTAAGGGGTATTTGAGTTTTAGTGAAAGTGGATGGTGGCAAGCTAAAATTACCCCTTTAGAAACTACCAAAAAACAAGTTCAATATGTGATTTACCTTAAAACCACAGACACGATACAACCACACAAAAGCACAAAAGAGTGCACGACAGTCACAAGACCAACATAAAAACACAAGTCACAATCTGCTCTTCCCATAAGGGCACACCATAGAGGTGCAAACACACCTTCATTATTGCAAGAAATAAAACTAAATTCTTGCTATCTCCTTAATGTTAATGTTATCGAAGGCAATTGGGCGGGTATGGGCGGGTATGGGTATGTTAAATTGGGTATGGGCGGGTATGGGTAAATATCCAATTCATACCCAAAACTAAATATCCATTATTACCCATACCCAATATGCCCCATACCCAATTGGGTATATAATTGATATCCAATTCACCAAATTATTTTATTTTTTATAATTAATAAAAAAATTATTATTTAGATCCGTTTTCATTAATTATGCTCGTTTTTTACCATTTTGGCTCGGTTTTACCGTTTTGGCTCGGTTTTTACCATTTTGGCTCGTTTTTTACCATTTTGACTCGGTTTTTACCATTTTGGCTCGGTTTTTACCGTTTTGGCTCGTTTTTTACCGTTTTGGCTCGTTTTTTTACCGTTTTGGCTCGTTTTTTACCGTTTTAGCTCGTTTTTTACCGTTTTGGCTCGTTTTTTACCATTTTGGCTAGGTTTTTACCGTTTTGGCTAGGTTTTTACCGTTTTGGCTCATTTTTTATCGTTTTGGCTCGGTTTTTACCGTTTTGACTCGTTTTTTACCGTTTTGGCTCGTTTTTTACCATTTTGGCTAGGTTTTTACCATTTTGGCTAGGTTTTTACCGTTTTCGCTCGGTTTTTATCGTTTTTGCTCGTTTTTTTACCGTTTTGGCTCATTTTTTACCATTTTGGCTCTGTTTTTACCATTTTGGCTCGTTTTTTTTACCATTTTGGCTCGTTTTAACTCGTTTTTTACCCTTTATAATTTTCCAACATCAAAATTCAAAAGAGTCAATGTTTTATCGAATAAAATAATAATCTCCATGAAAATTAAAAAAACACAAAGATAAATTCTGCCAAATGTAAACCTGTTCAAAATTTAAGAAAATAGAGTAAGTAACCGTGAAAATAGGCAAACGCCGGGAGGTAAAAAAATAATTCTGCCAAATTAAAAAAAACAAAGATAAATTCTCCATGATAATAATAATCTGCATAATTTTCAAGTCAAAAAAATCAAAACTTAAGCCTTCAATCCCGTAAAATAAAGGATCTATACACAAGTTGAAACGTAATGGGATCAAATCACAGGCGAAGAAGGAAAATATCATTTGTACAGCAGCAAGAGCTGAATAAATGAAAATGCAGAACAGCTAACAACTCACACCAGAATTCAAATGGCTAAACAAAAACATCAAAAGAAAATTTTTTAAAATTCAAACTTAGGTAATAGATCACATGATCTATTTGTACTGCTACCTTTTTCTTAATTTCAGAATGTATAATAATAGGAAAGTTTTTGCAGAGGGAGGAACAGAATGATCAATGGAAGAAAAGGCAGAAATACAATAATGAAGCCAACTACGTATTTTGATTCTCTTAGATTTTTATGCAACTAATATCATCAAAGTGGTGATATCTTATGCATAACACATCACCTCCGGCTGTCAAACATTTAAAGGAAGCCAACTAATTGATTCCCAAACAAAGTTTTCCTGAGAATAGCTTAAGTTGTCAAGTAAATTGCTACATTTTCCTCGAGTCTGCACTGGGAATTTCCAAAAAATTAATTATGCTGTCTAGTTTATTTTGCAAGCGAACCGCATCATTATTTTTTAAATCAGCTGTACGATGGCCGGAAACAAAACCAACAGTATGTAGTAAGATGGTATACAAATACGCACCACGGATCGAACTTATAATCTACCATGAACAATATATGCAATTTCAATTAGAAAGTTCTCCGGAAAAAAAAATGATATCCACGAAACCGACCATAAAGCTTGTCGCAGTCTTCTTATGTGGATTGTTGCAATTAACAAGCTTGCCAACCAATGCGTTTTCGACACCATTGCGTATGGTACTGCTACCTTTTTCTTAATTTCAGAATGTATAATAATAGGAAAGTTTTTGCAGAGGGAGGAACAGAATGATCAATGGAAGACTGCGACAACAAACACAGGAAAAAATAACAAACACACATCCGTTCCTCCTCCTCCAATTGGGTCCTCGTCATTATGCACAAATCCGCTCAAATCAAACACACATTACAATCAAACAGAAAAAGGAAAAAACACAACCAAAGCGAGCAAAGCATACCTGGAAAAAAGGACGAGAGTGAAAAAATCAGCACGGCTGCGACTGGGTGCGTTCTTGTGTGTAGATTAGATTCATAGAGGCGACGCGAGAGAGAGGGAGGAGGGAGGAGGAGGACGGCGGCGCCAGAGAGAGGGAGGGGGAGGACGGCGGCCAGAGAGGGATTGAGAATGGTGTGAAAGGACAAAAGAGGAGGAAATAAAGTGGATATCCATTCGGGTATTTTCGGGTATTATACCCAGTGATACCCGAATGGGTATGGGTAATATCCAAACCATACCCAATTAAATCGGGTATGGTTTGGGTATTACCCGGTAAAATATATACGGGTATGGGCGGGTATCCGGGTATGGATACCCGTTGCCATCACTATTATCGATTGCGCGATATTCTTTCAAATCCTTTTTTAACTGCTCATTTTTTCTGGAGAACATAACAATAAAGAAGATCACAAACGACAAATTGACTAAAAAGGGTTAAGAAATAAAAAATAAATAAAAAGGAGCTCACCAACGATTAAAAATTAAACGAAAGTCTAAAAAAATAGGGGATTTTGTTTTCACAGATAGGGCTTTCGAGGAGAAAACCTAGTCATTAACTAGCAAGATTTGATCAATCTTTTTTGGCAACTGTATATATCTCATTTAAAATCAAATCTCAAACTAAGAAGAGTGTGAGACTAAATTTGGTACAAAAGTCAACAGTCTAAATACCAACTCAGTCCTTCAGATCTCAGTTTTTGTGGATATCGTTCCGTTCCTCTTTAAACCGCTTGCGGTATTGATCAGTCTTCTACCCCGGGAAAAAGCACCACGAGGTCCCCCCTTTTATTATTTTCATTTTTGTCAGTCCTTAGGTTTTGAATTTATTCAATTAGCTCCCCTACGTTATAGACGTTAGCACTACCAAGTCCCTGCTGTTAAAAAATGGATGGATTGCGACTAACGGACGTTAGTTGTGATTATTTAAATTTTTTTAATATTTTTTTTAAAAAAATTCACAAAAAATCATAAAAAAATGTAAAAAAAATGAAAAAAATTTAAAAAAATTGCTAAACCTAAAAATCTAGAAAAAAATTTAAAAATTTGAACAATTTTTATAAAAATTTGAAAAAAATGTAAAAAATCTTAAACTTTCAAAAAAAATCTATTAACCTAAATTTTTTTGAAAGTTTATAGATATTTTTTGAAAGTTTAAATTTTTTAATGATTTTTTTATTTTTTAAATTTCTTTAGAATTTTTTTCAATTTTTTTTGAATTTTTAGGTTAATTGATTTTTTTGGAAAGTTTAAGATTTTTTTGGTATTTTTACATTTGTTTTGAATTTTAACATTTTTATGGGATTTTTTACATTTTTTTCAAAATTTTAAAAAAATTTCTGGATTTTTAGGTTTAGCAATTTTTTTGTGAATTTTTACATTTTTTTATGATTTTTTGTGAATTTTTTAAAAAAATATATTAAAAAATATTAAAATAATCACAACTAACGTCCGTTAGTCGCAATCCGTCCATTTTTTAACGGCAGGGACTTGGTAGTGCTAACGTCTATAACGAAGGGGAGCTAATTGAACAAATTCAAAACCTAAGGACTGACAAAAATGAAAATAATAAGAGGGGAGACCTCGTGGTGCCTTTTCCCCTTCTACCCCCATGGGAAATAAAAAATTGCAGCATGCCAGCAGCTCACGTGACTCGTGAGACATGATGATTCTCTTGTACGGACTGCACCTTCAGGTTTTGAGGAGCGTAAGGACAGAACCTGAAATGGTCCACAAAAAGAATTGTCTTGCATGTTGGATTTTAGCAGTTTCTATCATGTGATTTTTTTTTATGGTTTGTTGTATGGACGAAATCGAATAGTTATCGTCTCTGTTGTAATTCTACAGAAACATAAAGTCTAAACAGTAAAAGAAGAAATATTAAAGAGCAAATACATTTTTACTGCGAATTGATTTCTGAGAAAACAAGAAATTCATTTTATTGAAAAGAAGAAGGTGGTAGTAGTAGCAGAAAAATCTTAGGCAAGCATTGCATTGCTGTACTTGTTCAACTTTCGACATGAAGAAATTACAGTTCAGCTTCAAATATATAACATACATTCCCCAATCACCTGCTATGATGGCTCTCAGGTTCTCGTGTTGCTTAGCATTTTCAAGACAAGTATTCTCCTAAGCAATTGTCTTCACTTGGACTGATTGGGAAGAAGTTAGGGATCCACGAGACGGAGTCAAATCGGAGACGATCAAAACAGAATCTCCTTCCTTCAAGATCCCTTTAGCTTTTATAAGACCAATGGTTCTAGAGATGTTGGCTTCCATGTCATCTGATAACTGAACAAGGAGTGGGGTAACTCCCCATTGCAAAGTCAAAGCCATTCGGACTGTGTTGTCGTCGGTGAATGCAAATATCGGAGGCTTTGGACGGTTGCGAGAAAGGAGTGATGCCATCCCTCCGTGTTTTGTGTACACAAAGATAGCATCTACTCCGAGGTTATTAGCTGCAGACAGAATCAGTGGAAAGAAAATTAACATTGTGAGGCCTAACACATGTATATATGCAAAAGAAATCGATCTGTTTCACGCTCGAGGAGTTTGTAAATAAGAATTTACCCATGTCAACAGCAGAATTGCAAATCTCTTCAGCTATTCGATCAGGCAATGAAACTGCAAGTTGAGTTTGATATAGAGAACTTTGTCGATCTTCCTGGAGACTGCACAGTTCCATACGGCAGCTGACCATTTCCAAAACAGAAAGAGCTTTCTGTCCAAATGGTCCAATAGCTGATTCACCAGACAGCATCATTGCATCGGTATACTGCCGAACTGCTTCAGATACATCAGCAACCTAATGCATCAAATAGGGTGTCAATAGGCATTATAGATGAATCTTTAAGCTATACATAATGCCTCTTAAAGAAAAAGCATTACTGTACCTCAGCACGTGTTGGGATTGGATACTCGATCATCGACTCAAGAAGTTGAGAAGCTACAATCACTGGCTTATTTAGTTGTCGACAAATATGTGTTACATGCTCTTGAATAGTAGGAATCTGTTCAAGTTGAACTTCAACTCCTAGGTCTCCACGAGCCACCATGATTCCATCAGAAGCCTCTATAATTTCTTCCAGTTTCTGAAGAGACTCCAAGGTCTCGATCTTTGCTAGAACTCTCACTGACCTGAAATTTATACATGCACTTTCATTATATATTCCAGAAATTAATGAGAAGATATTGCAACTTTAATCCAGCAGATGAGTCCACAAGAATCACAACAAATAAGGAAGCATAGAATTTTCCGAAAAATATGTTTACTGATTTTGCATCTATGCGATTGGCTAGCTTAGAAATACTGAATACCCTGTATTCGAACCCCAAAGACCATAATCAGATTCGTGGAACCTATATATTTATTCAACATAAAATTGTGACACTATGAGTAAGCAAATTCCATGTGCCATAGAGCATCTGTACCCAAGTATAGGCAACCACACATGCCCTGGTGGATCCATCAGCTGACCAACATGTAAGACAGGAACAGGTCACGTAACATCAGATGCCTCTCTGTGAAGTAAAAGCTTAACCCCTAATCCTTAATTTTCCAGCTGCATGCATTACAGCCAGGCTTTCTTGATAAAGCTAAAGAAATTAACATCATCAATTTATTTTTTAATGAAATGGAAACCAAAGGAACACCATCATTCACTGATTTGATTAGATCGAAGGAGAAGCTGATTTTTTGTATTTTGAATTTCTTACTTGGCTGATTTGGTGGAGAGATAGTCCTTCAGATTCTTGATAGAATCAGCATCATTTACAAATGACACGGCAATAAAATCAACACCTTCAGCAATTCCAAAATCAACATCTTCCCAATCCTGTAGATCCAGAAGTATGAGGAAGGACAAGAGTTCGCAGACATTAGATACTTTGAGATCATCAAAAGAGGACCATATAGTTGATCTATTAAAACTATCATCATCATTATTTCTACAAAGTACAATCACGCAGGGAGCGGCTACAGACATGTAAAGCATTGCATCATTAATGCAGAATGCAGTCTTGAATCTCAGTTTCATACTAAAGGAACCTAGAGCGGAAGACGTCAAATTTTCTTGTTATATATTAGGATCTCTTGTCATGACAGCAGTTACTTAAGACCTTATGTCACGGGAACAGTTTCATACTCAAGCAAACAATGAAAATGCATTCACCATGGGACAATATACAAAACTTGATGGAAGTACATAAGAGTCAAAGATCAAACCTTTGATGACAAAGTTGGGAAACCTTGATAGGAAAGTTTTCCTTCTCTCCAAAAACTCAATTTGGCTCGAGGTAGGAGTAGACCAGGATCAGTGCACTTGCAACGCAAATCATCTTTCATCCTCTCAACAACTTCAAACCTTGCCATTCCACCATCAATCACCAGCTCATCACCCACCATAATGCCTGCCAATTATTTAACAAGAGTGAGGAGTGAATGGAAGCCAATGACAGCAACAACCCAGTGACTAAGTAAGCAATTACCTTCAGAGAATCCTTCATAGTTTGCTCGAATGGTAAATGGTCGAGAACCCTCAAACTTCTGAGATGTAAATTCCCAAACTGAACCTTCCTGATGCCCCAAGAAGAACAAAATCCATCACATTGCATTTCCTTTTCAACAGAATGATCATGGAAACTAAGGTAATAAACACAGAAGTCCTAACTCATGCTTTTCTCTAACTAAAGCAAAACCAACTAACGATACCAATCCCGCCAAGAATTTTCCCTAATTAACGACAAATGAGGCATGCCTGTAGCATTATAAACACAAAAAGAAAGAGAGTTCTAATCATAATACCTCAGCTTTGAGAGAGGAAGGAGCTCCATGATCCACTACATGAATCTGACTACCTTCAGTATCAATCATCACAGAAACACAAAACCCTTTTTCCTCATTTAATCTCTTGATATTTCTAATAACATCCCTGTGCCACTCTCTTGTGTTATGACACATGTTCAGCCTAGCCACATTCATCCCTCCCATCGCCAATCTCTCCAAATCCTCCAATGAACAACAAGCTGGGCCAATAGTGCAAACCAGCTTTGTCTTCCTCACACCCAAGAACCCTTTCTCTCTCAATTCTCTCTCGGCCGCCACATCCAAACTCAAATCCAAGCTTACCCCATCGCTCTTCAAAACCTCAGTTCCCACACCTGCCACTGCTTTCACTCCAACCCATACTTTACTATTCTCCTTAAAAGCAATTGGGTTTAGAGCTGATGCTCCAAAAGCACAACTCTTTGGATCAAAAGGTGAGTTCTTTAGCAAGAATTTTTGCTGACATCTCAGGATTGAGCCACTGGAAACTGCCATATCATAAATGCAGCAAACCCAAAAAGAAGAAAAAGATGGAGGCTTTGATTGATCAAAAGTTAGAAATTGATTGAAGAATGAAAGACCCAAGCTTTAAGACCAACAGACTAGTTAAGATGTTTATAGTGGCATGCAAAACCTGATCTTCTCGTTCTCGATGGCCTTTGGCTTAGGAAACTCCGCCCAAGTGTTTGTTCGTTTGTTCCGTTTCCTTGGTGTCAGTGAGGGTGGAGTTTGCAAGGGTTTAATGATATTGATTGGCAAGAAAAAATAAAAAATGTTGTTAAATTATCTTTTTGCTTATATTATAAAATATTGATTTCAGTACATTGTTTTTTGTTTGTCACATTACAATACATACACTAGAGTTTTGGAAACTTCTGTTGCTGGAGTCACTAAACTTCTGTTGATACAGTAAAATGCATGAATTTAAGCAATTAATAGTTTCGATCCTTATGGAGCAGGCTATGACCAAATTAGGTGGGCAGTTAAGGTGCTAGCTGGCAGAACTTAACGGTCAACTAACTTTAAAGGAAGGATGCGGATGGTTTCAAAAGAAAAAAAACACTTATTATAGGAAGGATTGTTTTTTTTACTTTTACACAATCACTTACATATGATACCAAAAAAAAACTCAAAAAAACAACCAACAATGTAAAACGAAAGGAGTAATAAACAATATAGAATAATCATATATTGTACTTTAAACAGACTATTCTATTTCTTAAATTTTTTTATTTGTTCATATATATATTAAAAGGTCGAAAAGATAGAGAAAAAATGATCATTCACGACCACTAATCTCTTTTAATAAATTCCAAACGGGTCTGGAAAAATATTGCATATTATAAGTCAAATGTGTTGAATAATTTGTTCGTATAGGAAAAACAAATATATCATATTTAAGCAAAGATAATTGCAAAAATTGATACCTCATTTTTTCACTTTCAATTACACCCATTAAAGGAAATGACGATTAAAAGAAAATACGTGAATCATATGTAACAAATAAGAATCATTAATAGATGATAACAATGGAATGTATGGATTTTGATATGAAACATAAAAATGTTAATATTACAAATGTGAGTGGGTTGGTGTAGGTTGTTTTGAGCTACTAACAAAGAAAAGAAATACAATCTTGTTGATGGTTGATGGTTGACTTGTAACTTGTAAGCATTTAGTTTGGATTTTGTCGTCTTATACCCATGAAGAAGACTTGGCGAGAATCCCATGATATGATAGTGATATGATATAATGGTAACACCAAAATCAATTTCCTAAAATATAAATGAATGCAACGAAATGGAAATGAGATGCACATTTAAAACAATAGTGGGAAGTATGTTGGTGGGAATTATTAGCATTGGGATAGTGTTCTTCTCAATAAATAAATAAACTACCAATTTCATAGCAGTGAGAGTGAGTAAAGTAAAATTGTGAAAAGATATTTGAAAGATCCGAACATTTTCGGGATGCTATTAATAATCAACGAATGATAAGTATTTTTTTTAATGCAAATCCTATTTTAATGAAAATTTGATTAGTTGATCCGCCTACACGATTTATTTTTACTGTTATATCGAGAGTTACTCCACGTATTGCTTGACGTAAAATAAATATTTCATACAGATATAAATATGGTAATTCAAATATATTATATAAAAAAGTTTGTATATCACACAATAACCTTTTTTATGAAAAGTATTTATAACCAAACGTACTTATCATATTGTTTTGGATGATTAATTGGGATAAATTTGATTGCATGAAGTTCCAATTTTGCTAGTCTTTTCTTTGGCCTAATTCCGAGCATATTCTCTATATTTCTGCGATTGAGTATATTCCCAATGCTAGAAAAGCTTCTTCTTTTTTCTTTGAGATGTGACCGCCATTTAATTCAGGTTGCATTTTAAAACCTTGAACATCTCATCTCACTGGTTATAACCCATTGAATTTTGAGACCGTTCCGTTTCTATTTCAATGCCAAGAGTACAAAATTAATTGATTTGGTTGACTTAGAGGATGGAGCTACCAAAACTCTTTCCTTCTTGCAAAAGAAGAAGGGGATGATGGGGACAAAGGCAGAGTAATCAAAGAAATTTTGAAAAGATCAAATAATTAAAAAGGGAAAGAAACACAACATAGTGCACTGCACTGCACATCACTCACCTCACAGCCCAAATCAGAATCCATCTCCGCCGTGTTCCCATTACTTTCCCCTTCGTTACTCAGCAAATTCAATTTTTCACTCAAAAATAATAATAATAAAATAATCAATTTATTATTCCATAAAAATATTCTTTTTCTTTCGGGTACTGATTCCATACAAAATCTGATCCCTTGCATCTATAAATAACAGGAGAGGAAAAGGAATAGCAGGAGCAGCCTGCGCCTATCCAGCCATTACTAAACAGCAAATAGAACTAGGAGAAAGGAAGAATCTTTCATTTCTCGTCTGCCCGTGGTTAATTCAAGACGCAATCTTTAGATTAGAATAATAAAGTTTATGTTTTGAGTCAAGAATCTGAAAAGACGAAGAAGAAGAGAGTGACCCATTAAACTGAATAGTGGTTTCTGGGGTTCTGATTTCTGGGGTTCTGATTGGATATGAGGATAAATGGGGAAACTTTGCCCGAAGGCGAGAAGGATGAAGGAGAAGCGAAAACGGTGCCGTTATCAGTGGAATTGCCGCAGAAACCGGTGGTAGTTGGGTATGCTTTGACATCCAAAAAGAAGAAGAGTTTCTTGCAACCCAAGCTTGAAGTTTTGGCCAGGTAGATCATCCACTCCTCCCATTTCACTCTGTACACTCATCGCCTATGGCCTATCTATGCATGTGTTTTGATTCTGAAATCTTTAATGTTTCGGCCTTTAAATTCCAGTCTTTTATCACGTACTCTATCATATATGGATTTTACTTATCTCGTTCTATTGATTATGGATGTGAAGCTTTGTTCAGTTCCGGGGTTTGTATCCTGAAATGGGTTCTTCCTGAATTGTTGATATTTTGCCAGTTTTGATTTTTTTTTTTTTTTTGTTAAATTGCACAAGTTTTTTTCTTTTTGTTTTCTAGTTAGAATTTGTTCTTTATTGTGTATGTATGGTGCTTTATTCCAAAAGAATAGCTTTTGCAGTGCTCAAGGTATATGGTGCCCTTGTTGAATTATTGGGTATGTAGGAATCACTTTTACTTTTCTTTTCTCAATTTCTCCCCTTGTTTTGGTGTGCCTAATTTTCACCTATGGAAGCGACTGTTTAAATGGGCTGTCACCTCTGGGTATCTCGAATCTTTCTTAGTGATATTTATTTATTCTGTTATTTTTAGATAAGAATATTCCTCTATATAATCCGGGGAGTTTCAGTGACAAACAAAAGTCAATGCGTCTTTTACTGAATTTTGGATGGTGGGTTATTTGAAATCTGTACTTGCATATTTGCCTCCAATTTTCATGTAAATTGTGTGTTTTGTTTGAATTAGCGGATCAACTGATATAAAATAGCAGGTCAAATTAGGCATGCGGCAAGCTTGGATCACTACTGGATACTTAATAGTTCTTATTTCTGGTTTTTATGTGTTTTGGAATTGCTACATGGGAGTCAGTTATAGTACACTAATGTGAAGACTCTGTCTTAGTATGATCACACTCTTAATCACTGTATAGTGTATACTGATAAGTTTTGTTTGTGTAATGATGATATGATTATCCTGATCCTGATAAGTTGCATGTGTGAATATTCTCATACATGACAGTTCACGTTTATTTTATTGTCTATTGTTGTTTTCAAATATTTTTTAAAATTACTTTGTGAATCGGAAATAGCAGGATCCAGTCCACCTGCAGTTGTGAACAGATTAACGGTAGTTCTGTTTGCAGTCTTTTTACTGCATTTTGCTTAACCAGCTTCCTAAATGTTGGCATGCCTTTCTTAAGGATTTAGATCAGCTTGTTGCTTTAATTTCCTGAGACCTCTTTATGCATGAATTCTCTAATCATGACAAATATATTGCTTTGCTTGGTGTAGAAATAAAGGAATATTGTTTGTTGCCATCGATAGAAGCAGACCATTGTCAGACCAAGGTCCTTTTGATGTCATTCTGCACAAGGTTAGTTGGTTTTGTTTTCCTTTACCACCTCTTGTTGTAATCCTTCAAATAAGTTTTATGCTTAATTAGAAACTTCTATTTGCATTTATTGGTTGTCTCATGTCTGTGCTAAATGGGTTTGAATTGCTGATTTAGCCATATGTGAGTTTTTTTTCATTTTTTGGGACAAAATTGACCATATATCCCTTCAAATTTCATTCTGTCTTTGTGTTTGTTGTAGTTGTCTGGAAAAGACTGGTGCGAGGTTATTGAGGTTCGTCATCTGATCTTGACCATTTTAGTTTTCCATGTACCTGTTAATCCTTGAATTCTCTCAATGTATGGTGTGTGATTTGGAGTCATAACTATAACTGAACATACTAGGTACTAACTATGACCATAATGAGCAAAGTACTTCCGTTCCCCATCTTGAATCATGATCGAGAAGTTAAAACTAGTACCTCAAGAATTAAAACAAGTTAGGATTTTGCTTTTGTGATCAACCTGGACAAATTCAGGTTTAGGTAACTTAGTTGCAAAATAACCTGCTTCCCTTTGCTCAGGATCTTTTAGTTGTAATCATAGCTATAAGTAGATGGCTTATCTTAATTAACTTCGGTTTGGAGATTTTCATAGCAGCAGGATAACCTATCTTATATCCGTTTATGTTACTGAAACATGATTTCTTTTCTAATGGTGTATATGTGATTAATGTTTTCTTCCCTGAATCTAGTTTCCTCTTTACTCCTGTGGAGAGTTGATCTATATCACTGGCCTTGATCCTCCTGGACGAGGGGCTCATCTTTTTCCTTTTTATTCTTTTCCTCTTGAAGGATTTCAGGCAAAAACATCCAGAAGTAGCTGTCCTAGATCCACCAGATGCCATAGAACTTCTGCACAACCGCCAGTCGATGCTCCAAGATGTTGCTGATCTCGACCTGTCTGACTGTCATGGTAGCTTTTTCCCCTGTTTTCTTAATTTGCATGGTCCTCTTTTGCATTTACATTGCATCCTTTGTCTTCTCTTTGTGCTTGAAACCGCAGGCTTCTAGGAGAAGTGTTTTTAGTGCGTTTGACCAGTTTTGTAACTGTTGGTTGTTGTTATAGGCAGGGTTTGTGTACCCAAGCAATTGGTTGTTATTAAAGATCCGTCGTCAATTCCTCACGAAGTTGCCAGAGCTGGGTTGAAGTTACCACTAGGTAAGACTTTCTTCTGTCTAAAAGGATAGAGGATTATGCTATCAATTCTGAAGGATAGAGGAGTATTTAAATATTCCATAACTATTCTATGGGTTTTTCCTCTTAGTTTTGTTTAACTGTTTTCTGTGTTTTTGTTTGTCATGTCAGTTGCAAAACCATTAGTAGTGGATGGAACTGCCAAGTCGCATGTGCTGTCTCTTGCTTTCGATCTATATTCCCTTTCACAACTTGAACCTCCCTTGGTTCTGCAAGAGTTTGTTAATCATGGTATGATGTCACGACTTTAGAAATGAGAATCAATGTAGTTGTTGCTATAAATGCTCTTTAAATTGGAAGTTTATTTTTCATTTTTCTCATGCTAGGTGGCGTTCTTTTCAAGATCTATATTGTTGGTGAAGCCATAAAGGTTGTTCGACGCTTCTCTCTGCCTGATGTGACTAAGCGTGAGCTATCAAACATTTCAGGAGTGTTTCCTTTTCCAAGGGTCTCATCTGCTGCAGCTTCTGCTGACGAAGCAGATCTGGACCCTTCTGTTGGTGGTGAGTTTATGTTTCTGCTGTTTCTTCTGTTTAAGATGTTCTATGACCTTCCGCATGAACCATCGTTTTCTCGTTATAATTTTTCTTGCCGACTGTGAAGTATGTCCTGTTTTTTAAGAAATAAAAGTATGTGTTACAATTGTGTTGCTGCTGTTTATCAGAAGCTCAGCGGATTCTCTGTGTATCTTAATTCTAGGGGTAACCGTTTGTTTTCCACCCCAAAAAAGGGGAAATGCGAAGCACTCACTAATTCATTTATCTTTCTAACTCTCACCATACTTACAGAATTTAGCATCTTTTACACCCTTGGGACTTAATCCATTAACTTTTAGCAAGTGATCAATCAATCGGCTGAAGTCGCACAGAATTTCCTTTACTGTTTGTTTGTAGGCAGGCCATTGTAGCTCCCTTGACAATAACCTAGCATTGTTCTTGCAGAACTGCCTCCTAGTCCTCTGCTGGAGAAGCTTGCCAGGGAGCTCCGTCACCGTTTGGTAACTTCTTGTTTCCTTCTCTTTTCTTACTTTTCTGCTGGTTTTCATTTTCGTAACCCCGTTAGATATACTGCCATGCTGCATTTTCTAGGGCCTTCGATTGTTCAACATAGATATGATTCGAGAGCACGGGACCAAAGATGTCTTTTATGTCATCGACATTAACTACTTTCCAGGCAAGTATAGTATGTTCATGTAACTTAGTGAAATAATCAGTTCTTTTACTTTCTTATGTCATCATCTTGTTGTAAATTCGTTGCAGGTTACGGGAAAATGCCGGATTATGAGCATATCTTTACTGACTTCCTGCTAGGGCTCGTGCAAAGCTAACATAATAAGAGATTCTCAATGTAACCATCCATAGCTGGTACCTGTATAGCCCATCCGTAAAGATGTGAAACCGCAAGTGGTTTCTTTCTACGGAATGCCCCCGCCAAAGGTAGAGTGGTTATTATAGTTTAACCAAAATTTAACGTAGTCATCTCCTCCTTGTGCAAATTTAGTTTGGTGAAATTTTTTCAACTTTTTACCTCGTATCGATGGATGAACAGTTATCACTTAACAATTTATTAGTGTTATTCGATTAATGAAGAGGTTATCAAAAGGAAAACCTACTTCATTGTTTCTTTTGTTCAAGCTATATAAGCTGTTTAAACTTGAATTTATGATGAATGGTGCATGGACTGTAATGGTTGCATCAGATAAAAGCAATGCATTAATATTGAAAAGATAATGATCCATAAAACCGGGCAACACAAGCTAACTATGCTTGTCCCCATCAAAATATTCTTCAAGACAACTCAACAATTTTGGGATTCTTTTTTGACCCACTCCCACCCATCTTAGGCTTGAACCTTTTTCGTTTCGAGGAAGAGTCCTTAACATCGTCAAAGTTGCCCCCATCGCTGTTATTCTCCTCGCCATCACTTTCAGCTTCGAGTGCATCTTCTGATTCAGTGTCGCTACTACTGACATTCAAGGGAATTGATGGTTGAGTGCCGGCCATTGCAGCCTCAGCAGCGGCAACAGCATGAGGGGTGTGAAGATCAGCTATACCTAGCATCAAGTCCT
Organism: Viola odorata; assembly: GCA_963691705.1. Classification (NCBI taxonomy): domain Eukaryota; kingdom Viridiplantae; phylum Streptophyta; class Magnoliopsida; order Malpighiales; family Violaceae; genus Viola; species Viola odorata. Next base: position 55,235,485 of record OY829542.1, read on the forward strand.
GTGAATAATAGAGGCCCAAATTACTAAACGATCAACCTTTATTAAGGGCCATGAATTCCAGGTTAGTGATGAAAGATCCTAGTTACCATTTCAATTACAGATGATTCGTCTCCAGTGAGTGCTTCTATATCGTATTTTTCTGAATTATCCTACATGAACCGAGAAACCAAACACATATTAGAAGGATAAGAAAATGCAAAATGTTTAACAAAACGTGAAAAAATAGCGCTAATGGAAGCTTGCCTTTGCATCTTCTTCTAGTCGTTCATTAGCTTCAGCCATAACTCCAAGAAAGTCCCTCACTTTTCCCAGAACTGCAGAAACAGCAAAACGTTAAGAAGTGGTACGCAACAACCAAAATCCAATGTTTAGAAAAAAAGATAGATAACAACAATAAATCATTAAAAAGGAAAAACATCATCTTCTTATTAATACTAGTAACCACAATAGAATTATAGTTTGACATTAATCATTTCAAAACTTATGGAATACTTTCCATTCTTATACCCCTAATCATCAAACTTTTCATCTTATTGTTTGTACAAAAAGGAAAATTTCAACATAAGATGACATGAAACATAAAACTAAAGTTGAGTTTGGTTTCACAATAATCACAATTTGAAAACCCATGAAAGTTCAAGTACTTGACTTTGGATAAATGCTATTTTTCCAGCTAGTGCAAGCATACCATACACAAGAACACTAGTGCAAACATAATCATACACAAGAAGCAACAACAGCAAACAGTTCATACATAAATAGCGAGACAAAAGATCACAACTTTAAATGTGGGTACCTAATATAATACAAAATAAGACGAATTTTAAGAAATTAACCTAAATCAAAAGATTCAAAACAGAAAACATGGTACCTTGGCTCTGAGGAACAGGGCCGCTAATGGGCTTCCCATCAGGAGGAGATTTCACGGTTTGAGAAGACGACTCGCTTTTGTCACACACAAGCAGCAAGGATTCTGCGGACAAGCAAATACAGATGAGAAAAACACATGTAAGACATTCAAACAAGCGGCAGTACAATCATATAGAAACGTAGGTTACCAAGAGGTGAGGAAGGGAACAGATTCTTGTGCTCCAACCGTAGAAGCTCTTTGTTCGAACTTCCCATCTCTCCTCTTCAATTCCAACACCAGACACCAAAAGCAAAGCTGCAGAGGTAACAATGCACTGCGTTACTTTTTCCCCCCTGCGTTTTGACTTTTGAGTGGAGAAAGCATTCAACGGTGATGGATCATGGACTCGGGTCTAGAGCGGGTCAATAATAATGAACGAAACGAAGACTATATTGGGCTGGGCCTATGATATTGTGTGAAGTATCATTGTTTCTAATTAAAATGAGCCCAAAACATTAGAAACATCATGAAATCTTATAATCTTATAAATAGATATTTAAATAAACATCACTAATTTAAAAACAACAAAAGTAATAAATATAACAGACATTATTCATGTAAAATAAGTATATACAATTTATTTTATTTATGTCTTAGAATTACATAAAGAAAAATCAAAATTTTAACTACTTACTTTACATTGAAACAAACAAAACCTACAAATTAAAAGAGAATGATAAATAAAGATACAATTTTTTAGTGCAAAGAACAAAAAGGGAAGGGATAGTTCCTCAAAGAAAACAAAAAAAGAGAGGGAAGAGAGAGATTTAGTGATATCCTTTTATAACAGTACCAAGCGTTTGTGACATAAATGAAATAATTAATTATAATAATTATTAGGGGCAATGCTTACCTATTAATTTAATCTCATTAGTATATTATTTAATTAAAAAATAATAATTTATTAAGAAAAACATTAAAAAATATATTTTAAATATTAGAATAGAATGAAAAGTTAATTGAATATGTATTTAATTACATGATAACTAATTAAATATGAAAAAAGAGAACTAACTCTATATATATTAACTGAAAGCAAATTAATCGAGGGTTGAAAACTAACTCTATAATTTACCAAATAAAAATATATGTACATTATTATACTAAATTTGAATTATGTAAAATCTAAATTTATATATTTGTTTGTTTCTTAGAAAAATATGGTTAATATATCTAAAAATAATACATGTATTTTCTTCTTTTGTGTTGTTTTAGGTTAGCAATTTTAACTTGATTATATATAATTTACTTAATTACTATTATTATCCTCAATTAAAATTAGTATATTATTAAATTATGTGTTATTTTTTTAATAGAAAAATAAATAAAATATGTATAAAAATATAAGTTCTCTTTAGCCTTTTTCAATTAATTGTTATTTTTATTATTATAGTAATTACTTTATTTTTAAAGTCGGATCATATTTTTAGGATTAACCTATTAGGGATTGTCGATTAATTAAAGCAACGAGAGGGGAAAATATGTCTGAATTAAGATTCGATTAAATTACTTTCAATTAATATATATAGATTTAGTTACATTTTTTCATATTTAATTAGTTATCATGTGCTTAGATACATATTCAATTAACTTTCCATTTTATTCCAATATTTATTTATTTTAATTTTTTAAAACCACGTCGTTTTGAGAGGAAAATGTAACTAACAGTAATTTTTTAACAGTATTAGTGCAAAGTTGGGGATACAAGAGTGTATTTGACTAACAATAATAAAGTTAGGGTTAAAAGTGAGTAACGAAAATAAAGTCGGGAGCTATTTAAAGAGAATTTTGTTAGGGTTGGATTTGATACTAAGAGAATTAACGCTGGCGCAATGATTTTTCAAACTATATTAAATATATGTATCATCTCTAAATACATGAATTATTAAATCAGATGTTTGTTTTTCAACGCAAGCTTTATATTAATTATGAAAAAATGTTAGACTGGAGAAGCCTTTTCTTTAAGGATTCCACGGCGCTTGAATAAAATTAATTTCTTAAAAAGTTAATGTAACATCACCTAAAATATTTATTTCATCTTTTTTGCATAAGCTTTATATATATATAATAGATAGATAAGTCATATATCACTCGAAAACAATTAATATTAGTTGATAAGTCATATATTATTCTTGTATAAAGATCAGAAAGAACTTAAAAAAAAAGGTATTTAATTATATCAACCTTTTATTTCCTAACTAGTATATTTAGGTCAGGGAATCTCGTTAGAGCTGGTCGTCAACGTTTGGATAAGGGAAGAGGAGCAGAGGGTCGGATGGGTGCAGATTAATTATTAGTTGTCTTACTTATAAGGAAATAAATCAACCTAATTAATTTGAATGGAGAGTATTTTGAAATAAAATATTTTTTTTGTTACTAATAAAATGAATCTTTATTTAAAAAATATTATTACTAATAAAATGTTGTTTTTATAACCATTTTAGAATCCGTGATTAATATTTATTAACTTATTTTGGAGAATTGATAGAATAAAAATATAATTAATTGTTAAAATGCTATAAAAAATAATTATTAATCATTTTCTTAATCTCTACAATTTTTACTAAAAAAAAATCATTTTATTAGTGACGGATGGAGTATATGCCAAGCAATTAGTGCTTGGATTTCAAAAGATATAATAAATTCAATGAGCTTACGATCCATTGCAGCTATGTGTGACAAGTAAAGTTGTAAAGTTGGACTAAGCATTTTACCTAGATAAGTAATAGGGTCAAGGATTAAAAATGTAAGGTTCAACCAAGATTAATTAACTAATATCGGACTTCTGATCCTGATCCGATTCTGAAACCTTAGTTGAATTACATCAGAAATGGATCTTGTAAAATAATTAGGTTCTCGTTATAGTAGAATGAAAAAGGAAAAATAAATTTTACTCATCAATTATGGATTCCTCTTCCATTCCCTTGACTTGAAACTCCCACCCAACTCCTCATCGTCAATCCCTGCTGTTATAACTATAATATGCAACCCCAACAAAGGCGACCAAGCAATCCCACCAAATTGATCGGAGCCATGATTTATTCTTGCATTTCATCATGTTTTGTTGTCCATTTACTTGTTGAATTGGGCAGTAAACCTACTGATTTATCCTTATATTTCCCATAACTTAACAGATCTGGTCTGGAGGCAATTTATAAAGAATCTGATTTGTGGAGGGCTGAAGCTATTTTCTCGAGTCTTGGTCTGGAGCTTGGCCAAGACACATTCGCATCCAAAGCAGTGCACCATTGAGACCGTCTTGGTCAAGCCTGCGGCCAAGACACTTTTGCGATAAAGCCAGAAGCGTGGATCACTTGGGCCACTTCCCGCATTGGGCTTTGCAGCTGGCAAGTCGCAGTTGTCCCGCAAATTTAGAGGGATCTGAAGCATATCTCTTGAAGAATCCCGCATGGGATCTCCCTTTTTTGTATTTGCGATTTAATTCCCATTTAAGAACAATTTATTGTAGCAATCTCTTTAGAGATTTTCTAGGGATTAGAGTTGGAATAGGACAGAGGAGTTGAGGGCTATTTAGCTAAACATTGTTCCTCCTCTGTCGGCATCGACCTTTTCCATCTCCATCTCCTTCGTTTTTCTTTGACATTGTTACCTTTGCTCCGGATTTATTTAAATCTCAGATTTTGATTATTTATGCAACCAAATATTTTGTCTTTTTAATTATGAGTATTAGTAACTAACCACCCATTCTTGGTAAGGGTTGATGAGCTGAAGTTCTTACGCATTCGTGAGATCAATCAATACTTAACGATCTCTTCTCTCGTATTTATTTATCCCTTGAACTTAATCTATCGCTTACTCACTAGAGACAAGGTTTGATCATCCTTGTACTCTAGTAGAGAAGAGTTGCAGCCGGTCTAGAAGGAAAGAGAGTACCCGTCGGCTAGACAAAGTAGGCAACTAGTCTCGCGCCAGACTAGAAGAGATAAGTAATCTAGGTCAAGACCAGATTGACAACCTAGGGTTTCCATAGGGAGACACCTTGGCCTAGGTACTGTCTTCCCCTATACCATTGAGGAAGCGAACAACCATTCAAGACAACAGTCAAACGGATAAACCCTTTAACCAGCAAGGTGTCCCTTGGCTAGGATTATCAGGAAATGGAGTGCCCGCCGGGTAATTTGAAGAGGAGGGAAGATAGGAGTGAACAGGAGTACCTCCACTCTATAGCAGTACTATGAACGAAGAGAGGAATACCTTTGAATCTATGATCGAAGCATAAGAACAGAAGCTCTCACATCGCCCTTACCTGGAATTTCCTTTTATCAGATTTATTTCAATCTTGACCCCTATCTTGGCCAAGCCTTTGACCAATACTATTTTCGAACTATTTTTACTTCTTTCTGTCTTGTCTTTATTTTCAGATACTACCAAACCAAATCTAGTGACGAGGAAGTCAACCTAAGAATTACATCTCCTAGAGGTCTCTGCGGACGATCCTCTTACCACAATCTACAAACTCTTGTGGACAGTGATAACTTGTATTTCTACCCCCAATTCCATACCTATTTCACTATTATATTTGACGTGTTCGACGCGCGATTAAATTTTGGCGCCGTTGCCGGGGACCTCTAACGGTATTTGTAGTTTTTATTTTATTTTGTTTTTGATAGTTGATGACCAGGTCCTCTTGCAGAGAAGAAGATTTATTACCATACAATCCGAATCTCACAAGGGCCGAAGCACAACTTAGGAAGATAGCCCAGTAGAGGAAAACCCCAGAGGAAAGTGAATCGGGAACCTCTAATTCAGAATCAGACTATAGTCTAGACCACAGTCTTGGTCAATCCTCCGACCAAGACGATTTCTTTGGTCCAGCTATGGCAGAAAATCAGCAAGAACCCACGATGAGGGAACTAAACAGAACAGCAGAGCAGGAAACCTTCTCCTGCATAGCTTTGCCGACAGTGGCAAATGACTGGTCTATCAAGACCAATATGGTGGCCAACCTTCCTAGATTCTATGGCCATTCGAACGAGAACCCTTTCAAGCATCTAAGAAATCTACACGTTCAGTGTGATATGATGAAACCAGCTGCTGTGAACATGGAGAGAGCAAAGTTGAAAGCTTTTTCATGCTCTCTGGAGGGGGCTGCCCAAAACTGGTTCTACAGCTTACCTCACAACACGGTCAATACCTGGGCCGAGATGTCCACATTATTCCTCAACAAGTACTGGAATGCAACGAAAGCAGGGGCGGCTAGGTAAAACATGGCTGCCATCCAGCAGAGGAACAATGAGGGTCTAAGTGAATATCACCAGCGGTTCAGGGAATTGCAAGAAGTTTGTCCTACACACGGAGTTGCGGATCAGATCATGATCCAATATTTTTATGATGGAATGCTCCTGCCAAGTAAAGAAAAAGTTGATGCAGCCGCAGGTGGAGCGTTGCAGGACTTGACGGTCACTAGAGCCAAACTTCTACTCCAAACCATGGCAGACAATAGCCAAAATAATACCACTTCTGACAGGACTTCTATTCCTTCTAGTCTTTGTTCTATTGATGTTGAGCAAAAATTAACTGAATTAACTGATATGGTGAAAAATATCTCTGTCAATATTTCAGGAGCAATGACTACAGGGAGTTCAATTCAGGAGTAGATAACCTCGGTTTGTGGGATCTGCCAGCAACAAGATCATCAGACCAATAATTGCTACATGGTGCAGCATCCTGATGACGTAACACAAGTAAATGCAGCCTATGGGCAGAACCAAGAGAGTATGCAAAATTTCCCTCAAGGAAGTAACCAGTACTCATGGAGAGGCCATCCAAATTTTAGATGGAGAGACCCAGTCCCTCCAAATCAGAATCAAAATTAGAATATACCTCAGCAACAACCTCTCGTTAACTTTCAACACTTCGTACCTCGTCCTTCACACCTAAATCCTGGCCAACCTTCTGGCCAAGCCTCGGTACCTCAGCTGCCGCTAGCACCTCAGCCTTTGCAAATTACTGGTCCCTCTATGGAGGATACGCTTAAAAGTTTGGTTTAAATGCAAAAGAACTTGATGCAATCTACGCAGTCTAGCTTAGCGGAGATGCAGAAACAAATCAATCAAATGACCAATCAAGGAAAATTGCCTTCTACAACAGTAGACAATCCAAAACACAATGTTAGTGCCATGAGTCTAAGGAGTGGAGTTGTGCTACCAGAAAGGAAAGGAGCGAAAACAGATGAGGAAATAAGAAAAATCCAGTCGCAAGAAATGGATGAAGATGAGGAAGAAGAAACTGAAACAAAAGCAGTGTTGGCCAAACCTCAGGCCAAGCCTACGGTTATCGCGGAACCAGAAAAGGAAAAGCCTGTCTTGGCCAAGCCACAGGCCAAGCCAGACCAGAAGGAAGAAATCATAGAAATTCCTCCACCATTTCCTCCTAGATCTTCGAAGGAGAAGAGGCAAGATGAAGCAAGAGACTTCATGGTTGTTTTTGGGAAAATAGTTGTTAATATACCTATGTTGGATTTAATTGCAAACGTTTCCTCTTATGCTAAATTTCTTAAGGAACTGTGCACTAATAAAAAGAAAATTGCAGGTATAGAGAGGGTGAACTTAACTCACAATGTCTCTGCAGTGCAGCAGCTTCCAGAGAAGTGCAAAGATCAAGGGACTTTCACCATTCCATGTCAAATCGGGAACAAAAAAATTGAGAAGACCCTTTGCGACTTAGGGGCCGGCATTAATGTGATGTCCCTGAGTGAATTCGAGACCTTGAAGATAGGAACGATGAAGGAGACCGACTTGGTAATTCAGCTGGCCGATCGAACAATCATCCGACATAAGGGCGTAGTGACTGATGTCTTGGTAATGGTAAATGATTTTATTTATCCAGTGGACTTTTATATAGTTGAAATGAATGTTCAATTACCCTCTTGTACCACTGATATTTTATTAGGAAGACCTTTCCTAAGGACATCGAAAGCAAAGATTGAATGCTTTAAAGGAAGTATAATTCTGGAATTTTGTGGAAGAACAATTAAATTCAGCATTACTGAAGCCTTAAAACATCCTAATGATTTTCATTGCGTTAATTTTCTTGATGTTTTAGATCCAATTACTGAGGAAATTGCTGACATTTATATTAACGACCCCCTTGAGTATGTTTTGAGCAGGGGAATTTCCACAAGAACTCTAAAAGAATTAGAAGACAGAACTGGAGATCAGAAGGAACTCCAAGAAATTTTGGACAGTCTGGCCGATCCAGAAGATTCGGACATGATCTTGGCCTCGAGCTTGGCCAAGACCCAGGCCAAGACTACAAAAATCGGGAAGAAAACTGTGAGTTGTCAATTTGTGCAGTCTTCGGTTCCTAAATTTCTACCTTCTGTTGTGCAGGCACCACAGTTGGAATTAAAATCTCTGCCAGACCATCTCAAATATTCCTATCTAGGCCTAAACGACACCCTACCCGTTATAATTTCAGCAAAGCTAACGGAGAATGAAGAAGAGAGATTGGTGGCAGTCTTGAAGATACACAAAGAAGCGATTGGCTGGACCATGGCAGATATCAAAGGGATATCAGCCAACATATGTACCCACAAAATACACGTGGAAGAGGATAAGAAACCCATTTGGCAACCCCAGAGGAGATTAAATCCTCCAATGATGGAAGTCGTTAAAAAAGAAATAATCAAATTGTTAGATTCGGGTGTGACTTTATCCTATCTCTGATAGTAATTGGGTGTCCCCTGTGCAGGTAGTTCCTAAGAAGACTGGGATTACAGTGATCGAAGGAGAAGATAGGACCCAAAGAACAACAAGGATCCAAAACGGATGGAGGGTATGCATTGACTACTGAAGGCTGAATCAAGTCACTCGGAAGGATCATTTCCCTTTGCCGCTTATCGACCAAATGGTAGAAAGGATTACGGGAAAGTCTCACTACGGCTTCTTGGACGGATACTCGGGGTTTCATCAAATTCCCGTTGCACCCGAAGACCAAGAAAATACGACGTTCACTTGTCCATTTGGAACGTTCGCCTACAAACGCATGCCATTTGGGCTATGCAATGCGCCTGCCACCTTTCAAAGGTGCATGGTAAGTATATTTTCTGAATATGTAGAGAAGAGCATCGAGGTGTTCATGGATGATTTTACCGTTTACGGTAATGATTTCGAACAATGCTTATATAATTTAGAAAATATTTTAAAAAGATGTGTTGATACATGTTTAGTCTTAAACTTTAAAAAATGTCATTTTATGGTAGATCAAGGAATTGTCCTTGGCCATGTGATTTCAAAGAAAGGCATTGAGGTTGATCAAGCAAAAATTGACACTATCAAGAACTTGCCTTACCCCTCATGCTTGTGTGAGGTTAGGAGCTTTCTTGGACATGCAGGTTTCTATCGTAGGTTCATAAAAGACTTCTCCAAGGTAGCTGAACCAATGTGCAAGCTACTGCAAAAGGAGGTAGAGTTCGACTTCAAAGAGGCATGTCAGAAATCGTTCGAAGAGCTGAAGAAGCGATTAACATCAGCACCGATCATCCAAGCGCCGGACTGGAGCTTGCCATTTGAGCTGATGTGCGACGCAAGTGACGTTGTTGTTGGAGCGGTTCTTGGGCAGAAGAAAGGAAAAGATCCGCACGTGATCTATTACGCGTCAAAAATGCTAGATGATTCCCAAAGAAATTACACCACAACCGAAAAAGAACTTTTCGCAATAGTTTTTGCCCTGGAAAAATTTGGATCTTATTTATTGGGCACAAAAATTATTGTATTTTCTGATCATGCGGCATTAAAATACCTCTTGGTCAAGCATGAGGCCAAATCTAGACTAATCCGTTGGATTCTTCTTTTACAGGAGCATAATTTGGAAATTAAGGACAAGAGCGGCAGGGAAAACCTTGTGGCAGACCACCTGAGCCGCTACCTAGCAAAAGGAGACCTGGAACCAGTAAGGGTAGAATTCCCTGATGAAAAACTATTTTCAGTCGCACTGTCTAGCCCAGAGTCTAGGCCAAACCCTCAGCCAAACCTGCGCCCATGGTACGCTGAAATTGCAAATTACCTTGCAACAGGTAAACACTACGGTGATATGACTACTCATGAGAGAGTAAAGGTCAAGCATGACAGTAAGTACTATGTCTGGGATGACCCATATTTATGGAAATTAGACACTGACCAATTACTTAGAAGGTGTATACCTCAAGGTGAAACTTTGTCTATTTTCAAATTCTGTCATTCTCAAGCATGTGAAGGCCATTTTGGAGCAAGGAGAACAACCCTAAAAGTCTTAGAGGCTGGTTTTTATTGGCCTAGTATTTTTCAGGACAGTTTTCTATTTTGTAAAACTTGTCCCGCTTGCCAAAAAGTAGGGAATATTAGTTCCCGAAATGAAATGCCTATGAATTTTATTCTTTCATGTGAAATATTTGATATATGGGGCATAGATTTTATGGGACCTTTCCCTACTTCTTTTGGGAATAGATATATTCTCTTAGCTGTGGATTATGTATCAAAATGGATAGAGGCAAAAACCACTAAGAATGATGATGCTAGGACTGTTATTTCCTTTATTAAATCTAACATCTTAAACAGATTTGGATTCCTCGAGGGATCATTAGTGATCGAGGAACACACTTCTGCAACAAGATTCTATCTTCCCTTTTCAGGAAATATGACATCACACATAGAGTGTCCACAGCCTACCACCCTCAATCAAACGGCCAAGCAGAAGTGTCGAATAGAGAGGTGAAATTTGTCTTGGCCAAGATAGTAGGCCTAGACAGACGCGATTGGAGCCAGCGGTTAGATGACGCATTGTGGGCTTGCAGAACGGCTTACAAAGGTCCAATCGGGATGACGCCTTACAAGCTGGTCTATGGGAAGGCGTGCCACTTGCCAGTAGGGTTGCAACACAAAGCATATTGGACTATACGAAAGTGCAACTTGAGCTATGACGAAGCTGGGCAAGAAAGGAAGTTACAACTCCATGAGCTGGAGGAGTTGAGAGATCAAGCCTATGACAATCAGCTGATTGTCAAAATCAGAATGAAGGCCTACCACGACAAAAGAATTATTGGGAAACCTCTCCACACAGGGGAGAAGGTTCTTCTTTATAATTCTCGTTTTAAATTGTTCCCTGGAAAATTAAAAACAAGATGGGAAGACCCTTTTGTTGTTACTAATATTTACCCACATGGTGCAGTAGATATTAGAAATGAAAAAACAGGTGTCGAGCTCAAGGTGAACGGACAAAGATTGAAGCCATTCTTTGAAAGCTTCCAGGAAGAAAAAATTTCTGAAAAGGTGGATCTGCCACCAAAATACAAGTGAAGAAATTCTGAGTCAAGCCTAGGACTTAAAATAAGGGCGCTACAAGGGAGGCAACCCTTGTTTCTTTTATTTTAGGAAGTTTCTTTTATTTTAATTTTTCTCTGCTTCTTTCTCTTTATTTTTCCCTTTTATTTTATTTTATTTTTGAATTTTTCGTCACATTTGCCTGGGTTATCTTTGATTTTGTGCAGGAAATTAAGTGTGGGGAAATTGATGCATGCTGGCCAAGAGCTGCCAAGCCTTTGGGCTAGACTGTTATGCATTAGCGGAGCTCTTTGTGAGTTAGTGGGACACGTGTCAGCGCCGTCTTTTTAAGGCTTTTAATTGCTTTTTGAACGGACAAATCCAAAAAGCAATTAAAAGGAATTAATAGAAAGCGTGGGAAAACCAAACCACCACCTCTGTGTATTCCCTTCCCACTCTGACACAACCACGCCCACGTAACCAACAAATTCGGACTCCCATCCAAGCTAAAAAAGCAACAGTTCCTTCTTCTTCTTCTCCCCCATATCGCACAAAATTCCCAGAAAACCTAAACGCTAACCCACCATTATTTCACTCTTCATTCCTCTCTCACAACCATGAACCCACCAAATCAGGACCCACCGTCTGATATTCCAGAACCCAGTGATGACCTCAGAGGCGCTGCACCGCCTGTCCTTCTGGCCGAAGGAATCTCCACCGTGAGGCGTCTCCTCCAAGCACTCGAGGACAACGATTCGATGTCCTCAGAGGACGACATACCCGACAAGTTTGAGGACAGTGTCAAGGGAGTCGACCGGGCCGTGGTCGTGAGTGACGAAGACTCCGACGAAGTCCCTCTTGCAAAGAGGATGAAGCCGTCCGTCCCCGCGTCGGCAGGAGAAAGAGAAAGCAGACGAGAGAAGAGGCTGTTGAAGAAAATGGAGGCAGCCGGAGCATCAAACCCAACTCCGGCAGCCGCAACAGTTCCCACACCGCCACCGCCACCTCCGGCAAAGCAACCAGCCGCGGCCGCACCTGCGAAAAAACCCACTGGGCGAATCAAGCAAGTGGCCCACAAAAAGACCCCGAGGACGAAGCCGGCGAGAATCCCAGATTCACCGCCACCGCCTTCAAACCCTAAGAAGGGCAAAACCAGCGCTGCTCCTTCCACCGCCAAAAGCAAAGGGAAACAGAAGGTGGTCGAGGAAGTTGAGGACGACGAAGAAGAGATTCCAGTCTTGGCCAAGACACCGGCCAAGACTGCCAAGGTAATATCTCTCCCCCCACTTCACACACTCAGAGGTTGGTTGAAGTTTGACACACCAGACCTCAAAGCCAAATTGATTGAGAAGCATACGTGTGATATTCCTGCTTTTGCCATGCTTGATTTTTCATTTTTAGATCAAATGGGGTTAGGGGATAGCATTAAAGCTTTTGTGTATGATATTGGTTGGGTCCCTTTGATGTCAATTGATTGTGATACGTACACTGAGCTCTGCTTGGAATTTCACACCAGTTTCTAGTTTGACCAAGACACTGTGTATATTAGGGGTAAAGATAAGCCTAATTTGGATGCTGCTGATGTGGTTAATTTTCGTTTATGTGGCAAATGGAGTCACTTGTCTTTGAATGCGTTTAATGCTTTGTTGGGTTATGCGTATAGTGATGAGTCTGTTTATGATTATCCCACTGATTGGGATAAGAATGCTGCCTTTAGAGAAGTGTCAGGAGACCCTAAGGCTAAATTCGATAGGAATTCCAAAGCTCATGCAATTCAGAACCCAGCCCTTCGTATGCTCCACAGGACTTTGTCTATCAACCTTTCGGGGAAGACAAAAGTTTCTGGAAATCTGGCCAAATTTGAACTCTTTTTGCCATGGTGTGTACTGCACAAGAAAAAGGTCAATTTAGGTCTCTATTTGGTTCATCAATTGCATGCTTGTGACTCCAATTCTAAACTGATTCTAGGGTCTCTTATCACTTGGTTGGTTGTGCAAACTGCTGATTTGAATCTTGCCTCTACTGATTTGCATAAATGTTGCTCCCCTAAAATATCCCATTTGGAAGGAGAATTTGTTAAGTGTAATGCAGGTTTTACACCGGTGGAGGAGCACATTTTTGGCAAAAAGAATGCAGGGAACTACAGGCTACGCCCTGTCAAAATCCCAGGAGAAGCAGCAGAGGTCGATACAACCCAGGATCTAGGCCAAGACATAGGCCAAGATCCTCCCATTTTAGAACCGGCAGGAGCAGCTGATCTAGGCCAAGATCCCCCTACCAGTGGTGCCTCTAACCTTCCAACATGGGCAAGAGAGTTTCAAGCCCGGCAGCTGCTCATCCTGGAGCAGCAGAAGATTATCCTTGACCGACTAGGCCAGGACAAGGGCCAAGACAGGCCACAAGAGCCTCCCACTGCAGACAACAACGAGATAGTCCCATCATGGGCCCAGGCTCTGATCGACAGCCAGAAGACCATCATGGAGCAGCAGAAGAACCTCAGGACCAACGTCCTCCATGTCTATGAGCATCTCCAAAACCACTTAGGATTCCTCAAGGCCTTGGATGGAGTTGTAGGATACATCCGCAAGAAGGTGTACCATCATATGGTCACCAGCAGTGACTCCGAGTCCTCTGACGAGGAATATGTTCCCAAACAAGCACCTGCAACAACGCAGCAGCCGCCAGTCCCTCCCTCTGCTCCACAAAAATCAGACGTACCACCTCCAGTTGCTGATCTAGGCTAACCATCGTGCCAACCTTCAGGCCAAGATCAGACCCCTCCACCAGCTTGACCAGCTTTTGCCCCCAGGTCGTTTCTTTCTTTTCTTTTATTTTTCTGTCTTCTGCTTGTCTCTCCACACAATAAGGACATTGTGTCTTTTAAGTGTGGGGAGGATGTACATTGGTTTGTTTTTATATTTATGTGTTTTGTGATTGTTGTGTTTATTGTCTGATTTTTTGTGTCAGTTTTTTCTGTTTTAATCTTTCATGTTTGCATACGTCTGTCCAGTCCTTTGAGTCTGTCATTTGCATGATTTTTATTAGTATTTTTCTGCATGTTTTGAGTCTGTTTCGTGAGTGCACATCTGAACCCCTGTTTTCTTGCTTAGGCTGTTTAGTCTTTCGGTGGGACTGCATTTAGACACTTTCCTAGGGGATAGAATACTTTAGTAACGGAAGCGAACGAGCGTAAATTGATCAATGCCTAAGGGGCATATACTCTAATGATTCCCAAACATTAACCATCCATATGGTCGTAGGGACACTTAGTTAGAACCTTAACTTTTATTAGGGTGACGGGGTTTGCTGCCATGATTTGAGTGTGTTGTTCTATCTGTCTAGAGTGTGAGACAATGAAAGGTGTTGGAGCGTCATAGGGCAGACATAGCAAAGGTGGAAGTTCTCGCCAAAAATAACAAGCTATGTCTATGTGCCGTGTCTGTAAAATACAAAGGATACTTGATATGTCTGAAAAAAGAAAAAAAATTGATAAGACATAAAAGAAAATGAATAGAAAAATTCTGTCAAAGTGATTTAAATGGCACCAGTCTTTAGGCACTTTTGGATAGACAACACAGCGGTGGGACTCAAATCTTTGGTGAACTTTGTTGCCCTATACCTTATCAATCTAATCTAGTAGGGTGTCTTGATACCATGTGGAAGGGGTATGTTTAGGGTATTGATTTTTTCTTGTTAGTCTAGCATTGGATATTTTAGTAAAGTGTCTTGGCAGATCCAGTGAAGGGGTAAACAGTCTGAAATTGAGAAAGTTAGGGGGGGTTCATGATGTCTGTTCTGTTTTGTTGTGTTTTTATTTTTTATTTGTTATTTGTGAGTCTTTGAGTCTGTATGCTTGGGGGCAAGCATAGTTTAAGTGTGGGAAATTTGATTACATTGCATTTCATCATGTTTTATTGTCCATTTACTTGTTGAATTGGGCAGTAAACCTACTGATTTATCCTTGTATTTCCCATAACTTAACAGATCTGGTCTGGAGGCAATTTATAAAGAATCTAATTTGTGTAGCGCTGAAGCTATTTTCTCGAGTCTTGGCCTGGAGCTTGGCCAACACACATTCGCATCCAAAGCAGTGCACCATTGAGACCGTCTTGGTCAAGCCTGCGGCCAAGACACTTTCGCGATAAAGCCAGAAGCGTGGATCACTTGGGCCACTTCCCGCATTGGGCTTTGCAGCTGGCAAGTCGCAACTGTCCCGCAAATTTAGAGGGATCTGAAGCATATCTCTTGAAGAATCCCGCATGGGATCTCCCTCTTTTGTATTTGTGATTTAATTCCCATTTAAGAATAATTTATTGTAGCAATCTCTTTAGAGATTTTCTAGGGATTAGAGTTGGAATAGGACAGAGGAGTTGAGGGCTATTTAGCTAAACATTGTTCCTCCTCTATCGGCATCGACCTTTTCCATCTCCATCTCCTTCGTTTTTCTTTGACATTATTACCTTTGCTCCGGATTTATTTAAATCTCGGATTTTGATTATTTATGCAACCAAATAATTTATCTTTTTAATTATGAGTATTAGTAACTAACCACCCATTCTTGGTAAGGGTTGATGAGTTGAAGTTCTTACGCATTCGTGAGATCAATCCATACTTAACAATCTCTTCTCTTGTATTTATTTATCCCTTGAACTTAATCTATCGCTTACTCACTAGAGACAAGGTTTGATCATCCTTGTACTCTAGTAGAGAAGAGTTGCAGCCGGTCTAGAAGGAAAGGGAGTACCCGTCGGCTAGACAAAGTAGGCAACTAGTCTCGCGCCAGACTAGAAGAGATAAGTAATCTAGGTCAAGACCAGATTGACAACCTAGGGTTTCCATAGGGAGACACCTTGGCCTAGGTATTGTCTTCCCCTATACCATTGAGGAAGCGAACAGCCATTCAAGACAGCAGTCAAACGGATAAACCCTTTAACCAGTAAGGTGTCCATTGGCTAGGATTATCAGGAAAGGGAGTGCCCGCCGGGTAATTTGAAGAGGAGGGAAGACAGGAGTGAACAAGAGTACCTCCACTCTATAGCAGTTCTATGAACGAAGAGAGGAATACCTTTGAATCTATGATCGAAGCATAAGAACAGAAGCTCTCACATCGCCCTTACCTGGAATTTCCTTTTATTAGATTTATTTCAATCTTGACCCCTGTCTTGGCCAAGCCTTTGGCCAATACTATTTTCGAACTATTTTTACTTCTTTTTGTCTTGTCTTTATTTCAGATACTACCAAACCAAATCTAGTGACGAGGAAGTCAACCTAAGAATTACATCTCCTAGAGGTCTTTGTGGACGATCCTCTTACCACAATCTACAAACTCTTGTGGACAGTGATAAGTTGTATTTCTACCCCCAATTCCATACCTATTTCACTATTATATTTGACGTGTTCGACGCGCGATCACTAACTCTACTGGATCTCTCTTCTTTTCCCGTTTTTCGACATTGAATTACTTTTCTGCTCCGAAATTTCCAGTTTGAGAATTCTCGGATTTATTCTTTTATGCAATTAAATATTTTATTCTTCCATCTATGAGTACGTCTAGCTAAACATCTATTCTTGGTAAGGGTTGAGGAGTTGCGTCCTTATTTATATTCGTGAGATCAAACTGCACTTAAGAGCCTCTACAATTCGTATTCATTTATTCCTTGAGTTTATTAAACCGCTAACTTACTAGAGACAAGATCTGATCATTCTTGTACCCTAGTAGAGAAGAGTTGCAACCAGCCTAGAAGGAAAGAGAGCACCCGTCGGCTAGGCAAAGTAGGTGACTAGTCTCGCGCTAGACTAGAAGGAATAAACGATCTATACTAAGACCAGATTGACAACCTAGGGTTTCCATAGAGAAACAACTTGGCTAGGTACTGTCTTCCCCTATGCTATTGATGAAGCGAACAACCACTCAAGACAGCAGTCAAACGGATAAACCCTTTAACCAGTAAGGTGTCCCTTGGCTAGGATCATCAGGAAAGGGAGCACCCGTCAGATGATTTGAAGAGGAGGGAAGCAGGAGTGAACAGGAGCACCTCCACTCTATAGCAGTACTATGAATTTAGAGACAAATACCCTTGAATCAATGATCGAATCATAAGGACAGAAGCTCTCACATCGCCCTTACCAAGGATTCTCTTTTATTTGATATCTCATAATCTTGACCCTCTCTTGGCCAAGCCTTTGACCAAGACTACTTTGAACTGTTTTATTTCATTTGTTTTCATCTTTAATTTCAGATTCACCCAACCAAAATTAGTGACGAGGAAGTCAACCAGGAACTACGTTTCCCTAGAGATCTCTGTGGACCGATCCTCTTACCGCAATCTACAAGTCTTTGTAGACAGTGATAAGTTGTATTTCTACACCCATTTCCATATCTATTATACACTTATATTTGATGTGTTCGACATGCGATCAAATTTTGGCGCCGTTGCCGGGGATTTCTAACGGTATTTGTAGTTTCTTTTATTTTTATTCTTTGACAGTTGATGACCAGGTCCTCTACCAGAGAACAAGATTTGTTGCCTTGCAATCCCAATCTCACAAGGACCGAAGCACAACTTAGGAGGCAAGCTCGACAGAGAGCAGTCCAGGAAGAAAGTGAATCGGAAACCTCCAGTTCTGAAACAACTTATAGTTCAGACCTCGATCTTGGCCAACACCTTGACCAAGACGAACCATTCGCTCTAGCCATGGAAGAAAATCGACTAGAACCGACCATCAGGGAGTTGAACAGAACAGCAGAACATGAGACCTTTTCCTGTATCAACCTACCTGCTGTGGTAAATGATTGGTCCATAAAGACCAACATGGTGGCCAACCTTCCCAAATTCTACAGCCATTCAAATGAAAATCCATTCAAGCACCTGAGGAATCTACATGTTCAGTGTGACATCATGAAGCCAGCTGCTGTGAACATGGAAAGGGCAAAGCTAAAAGCCTTTCCAAACTCTCTTGAAGGGGCTGCTCAAAACTGGTTTTATAACTTGCCCCACAACACCATCAACACGTGGGCAGAGATGTCCACAATGTTCCTTAATAAGTATTGGCATAAATCCCAGATCAAGAGTTTGGGGAAATTTATGTTGGGTTCAGGTCGAAGTAGTTCAGCATATTGCTAATCATTGGGTGAAGGGGAAGACGAAAACCATACTGAAACATTTTGGTATATAACACTCTCCTATTTCCCCTCAAGGTACTATTCAACCTAAGATTCCCAGGTGCCACTAAAACCCTATACTGGTTAGACAAGGAGGCACCAAAATTAGTTAACTCCACCCATAATTCTCCAATATCACTCATAACAGTACTGGTTATCTCAATTTCTATATCAATCTGACCATTTGGTTTGATTTGAGGAGTGGCACGAAGCATGGTAACAGGAAATAAATGCACTAGATTCTCAAAAATAAAGGAACGAAAAAGGTTAACAATAAGTACTTTGTAAAAATGAAGCAAAAGAGAAGTCGGAGTTTGGTCGGAAACGAAGACGCTTGAGAGAGAGGAGCAAGGATATTTGATTGAAGGAAGATAAGAAGCTGAATGGAAGTAAAGATTGAAAAGGAAGGAAGGAAGTGCGATTTATATCCCCTATACACTACGTGAACCATTTGAGTACCCTATTGGAAGTTGACACATAGCAGAGGAGCCAATTAGGAGTCTGACACGGTTGCAAAATGGAAATTAGCAAATTGAAGAGGAGGAATCTGTGATGTCACACGGTTGGTTAATTGAAGTGGGCTAAGATAGCGTTTTCCACTTGTCTAGTTCGCCATGTTAAAATAAAAGAATCAGTTTGACAATCTGCTTTTCCTCCAATCTGCTTTAATCTCTTTTCCACCAATCTGCGCCCAGTAAAATATAAGTAAGACATTGTCCATTGTGGTGATCATATAAATTTATTTTAACATCTTTGATACCTTTGGTAAATAGGTGATAAAAGACAAATCTTTTATTGGTAGAGGTTGTTCTAATTTAACTCGATATTTTAAGTTTTATCTCTAGATATGTATGCAGTTAAGTTAAAATTAATGAGAGAGTTTTATCGTTTTTTGTGGTCTTATCTAGTTAGAGTTCGGAGTAATATATACTTAATATGGTGATTTAACAACCAGATGATTCTTGACAAAAAAAAAAACAATCATTTCTTCAACGTTAAAACTCTCCTCTTAAATAAAAAATATTAATATTTATTTTATTGAAATTTTATACTACCACTGTTAGTTAATTCGTTACTTAACTTGGTGATAATTTTACAAAGGGGGAAAAAATTATATTTTTTAATCTTTAACTTTGTTTATTCTTATCTTTACCATGCATAGTTTTCCATACCAGTAAACTAGCACCACCACAACTTGGGTATCCATGGATCTTGGGATTCCAATATGAGAACGACGTTTTCATATTGCCATATTAGTAAAACTTGGAAGCTGTGGAAACGACGTTGAGCCTTAACAAAATGTTAAAGAGAGAATGGAAACCACGCGGCGGGAAAAAGGGAAAAAAAAAGTAATCTCGTTTCGATTAACGTCGTAGTTTTCACAATAAATACTCACTTACTTATTTAATACTCCCTCTATTTTTTTATACTTGACGTTTTAGTCCAAAAACGTTGTTTTTTTTTTAATTGACGCCCTTTGGCAATTGTGCCCACTGGCAAAATTGACGCCCTTTGGTAAAAAAACGGAGGGAGTAATTAATATCATTCCCTCAAAATAATTGCCTTTAGAAAATAAGAAAAATAGTCAAGTTAATTGATTTTTTAGAAAAATAAGAAAAATAGCATGACATGACATGCTAAAAAGAGGGCATGTATCCCTTCAAAAAAAAAAAGAAGAGCAAAATGGATTTATTTGCTCTCTCTCTAAGTCGACTTTTACTTGGTTCATGATAAATATTTTGGATTTATTTGGTTCATGGCCTCTCTCTCTCTCTAAGTCATCACTGCATCCTTTCCCTCATTTTTTTTTCTTGGAGCCTTTATTAATTATACTAGTACATTATCCGAATCCGAACTCGTCAGATTCCGATCCGAAATCTGAATTCTCACCCTTAATGTGACCAATACTACCAATATTATTACATGGGATACACATAAACCATGCCTTTCACATACAGAGAGATCAAAATATGAGAAAAGATAAACTATAAAAATTAAAAATCAAAGACTCAAGAAAATAACAACAATCAATTAACAATCTTTAAAAATAAATCCTAGCTTCAAACTGATTCTTCTGCTGATTGAAGACGTTGTGCATACTTTACACGTCATCATAAAATGGGATTAAGTGAAAGGCATGGTATAGCAAATGGGATGATTGTGCATACTTTACACGTCATCATACAATAGACAAAGGGGGGGGGGGGGGGGGGGAAGCCAGAGTCAGAAAATGCCAAGAGAGCTTCTCCAGTTTACGCGCGCGTGGGAATAGTTGTAAATAAATCAACTATGGCGCAAAGGCTTCCCCCTTTTGCTAATGTACTAGTATAATTAATAAAGGCTCCAAGAAAAAAAAATATTATTCAGTACACAATAAAATAAAATATAAGTAAGATATTGTCCATTGTGGTGATCATATATATTTATTTTAAATCTAAAATGAGAGAGAGAGAACGCTGAGAGAGAGAGGAAAGGAAACATGAACAGTCATTTTGCCAATAAAATTTTTCTGGAAAAATGGCTGTGTGGAGTTTGGCGTTTCATAGACAATTGTAAATAAATAAATTTTGTGACTTTTTTCTATGTTATATTTTCTAGGAAACTCCAAACTCCACACATAGCCATTTTGTAAATAAAATATTTACAAGGACCAATTTGGTTAGAACCAAACTCTACATATTGACCATTTTGGTTCAGTTTCTGCGTTCCTTCGTTCGTTCCATCCTCCCTTTACAATTAAATTGTAAATAAATAAATTGATTTATATGACCAGAATGGCATCGTTTCTACATGTTGTAAAGTTTCTACATCCCTATAAATAACTCCTCTCCCTCGAAACCCTCCACCACCTCTTCAATCACGCCATTCTCTTCAAAATCTTTGTACAGCAAAGTTGAAGCACTCCTTCTTACCTCTCAAAACATGAAGGCCGATGTTAGATATCTGCTCCCACCCTTTATTAATCTCATTGCCATGCATCTACTCCCACAACACCAAGCTCTAAGTAGTAGTACTACTACTGCAACCGCTGGTTTGTTCCAGAATTTCCAGTACCCGATTCTAACCTCTGTTTTCTTATTGATTGTCATCTCCATTTCTTTTATCCTATTCCTCTGCACTCCGATCGAAATCCACCTCTCCACAGCCCCACTTCACTTCCGATTTGGTCACTTTTCTTGCCGCTTAGCCATTGCCATTATGGTCTCCCTTATCTTCCCCACCCAAATCTTTTGGATTGCCTTCCTTCTCATTATCGTCACCATCCCATTCCACGAAACGTTTCAATTCATTTACAATACTCTCCTTCAACGACTTCAATCCCTTCCGGCTCTCATTGTCAACTTCCTCACCCATCCCCAAACCGCCGCCGATAACCAACCCATTCCATCAGCAGAAGAATCAGTTTGAAGCTAGGATTTATTTTTAAAGATTGTTAATTGATTGTTGTTATTTTCTTGCGTCTTTGATTTTTAATTTTTATAGTTTTTCTTTTCTCATATTTTGATCTTTGTGCATGTGAAAGGCATGGTCTATGTGTATCCCATGTAATATTGGTAGTATTGGTCACATAGACCAAGTATACATGTTCCTCTTTTGTTCTTTTTTCTCCTATGGTAATTTCTAATTACATGTGATACTCTGTTAATTTTAGGGGAATGATATTAATTATTAAATAATTGAGTGAGTATTTATTGTGGAAACGAAACGAGATAACTTTTTTTTTTCCTTTTTTCCGCGGCGTCGTTTCCACTCTCTGATAAGGCTCAACGTCGTTTCCACAGCTTCCAAGTTTTACTAATGTGGCAATATGAAAACGTCCTTCTCATATTGGAATCCCAAGATCCATACGAATGCAAGCATCAATTACCTTTGAGCATAAACTGGATCCTCCTATAGCATCATAGTCCTTCTGAATTCTCAACAAAAGCATGGAAAGGTCAGAAATCCTCCCATGTCTCTTCCATCCAATAATGAGCTTGGCAAAGGCTCTGTTACTAAGGAGAAGTTTCCCACTCCTAAAAATTACAAGTTATTGTTTATGTTCCTCATTGATGATGGAGTCCTTCTGCAACAGCTCAGGCATAATTTGTATCGTCATACCACTCCTAAGATTGTGGGATCCAATTGGAACAAGGTAAGGCTTTTGGGTGTCCTTCCCAAGTCTTTGCATAGACAGTGGAGATTTATGAATATCTAAAATAAGCTCAGCAGCAGCATCTATGTCGTCAAACTTAAAGTGCAGGCGCAACAAGCAATCATAGAATTTCCGATAATGACAGACAAAAGAAACAGACACTCGGTCAATATGATCTTTAAATCTCATAATCTCATCTCTCTGACCATTCATTTCATGGATTTGGGTGATAAGAATGATTGAATGTGCATCGGCCGTGATGCCCACTCGTGACATCAACTCAATTAGCAGCTGCCCTTTCAGAGATGATTCGAACCTCACACAAGCACCAAGAACCACGTTGAAGATCATTGTATCAGGTTTTAGAAGTTTTGCATGACCATTTCTTTTTTCATGTAAATGTAAAAAGTAGCCACACAACTGGACTAAGAAATTGGATGCAAGAGACGCACCAATCTCCGTCAGCACCATATGAGAAATAACTAACCCCAATAAAGCACCATATGAGAAATAACTAACCCCAATACATCCACCGGTGGGATACTCCCTCTATCTAGCATTACTCTCAGGATATTAGATGTAGGAACGGGCCTCTGCGCTCTTGCTAAGCAGAGTGAGAGCTTAGTTAAATTTCATGGTGAAGAAAGAAAATTCTTTCAAAAGTATGAAGATTAAATCGCAAGCTTTCTGTAACCAGAAAGGATCAGATGAGTATGACAATTCAGTAATCTATTTGCTCACCATCGAACCCGTAGGAAACTCGTACAATTTTTTGAAATCATTGAAAGTCACTCATGCATCATACACTCGGTGGTCCTTCAAAGCAATATCCAGCTTTCTCAGAAGAGCATCATGAGAAGAACCTTCCCAGCACAACCTTTCTGGCTGAGTACTAGTAGAAAAACATCGGTCATTCACTAGCAGGTGCTGACATTTTAGAAAATTTCCTAGGAAAATCTCTCTAAGACGAAACAAAACGAAGCTGGGTCTCTGGATAGTTGAAGGGATGAAAATTCCAAGCTGATTGCACTTGAAAACACAGGGATGATGCAGTATAATTCCTCTTCTCAAAAGTCTCGCCATTAATCTATAAATTCACATCCTGGACTAGCACTGCAATAAAAATAAGCCCAGAATAATTACAAAAAGAAGCCAAGTTCAGAAATTAACCAAATCAAGGCTCACCTAACACAAAATGGAAAAAAACAAAAAAAAAACTAGTCCAATTCAATCACTGGATCATCCAACTAATGCCCCGATAAAATTGTCGAAATTTATTATGAAGGGCAGTGAAGTACAACAAAATGGAACGGAAGAAAGCCCATGAAGGAAATTAATCAAAATGAATAAGCTACAATGAAAAACCATGAAAGAAACTTCATTTCTATTCCCAGTCAGGTTAAAGTACAATCATGTAAATTACCTAGAGTAATTATCTTTGATTCACTAAATATGACAGTAAGTAAGTACCACAAAAATGGATTTGGAGTAGAAACATACCTTGTTTCAAAGAAAGTAGCTAGCTTGCTACTAACTGTAAGATTTTGGGAGAACGTCGCGCCAGTAATTGCAGTGTCACAGAGCGAGAGAGACTTCAACTAACAGGGGAGTCGCAGGATGTGGTGGTGATTGAAGCTGAGCGTTTTGAAATGGGCCACAGTGCTTAACTCACTTCAGGTCCCATTAAAATAATGGGCTTTGTAGTGAGTTTGGGTCTCGTCAATTCCCAAACTAATCGTATTAGTATTAATATTTTTAATTATTTTGTCTTTGGAATTATTTTAATTTTTTTTAGAAATAGTAAAATGAAATTACCATAAATTCCACGATAATAATTGTTCATAAAGATTGAGTGCTAAATTGTCTTCTGTCCTCATTTTTTTCGTCACCCACTTTACCTCATATGGTTTAAAAAGTTACAATTTAAGCCCTATAAATTTTTAAAAATTACAATTTTAATATTTTCTAGTAGTTAATTTTTTTAAAATAAATGATAAAATGATTCAAAAAATATTACAAACTTAGGGAAAATATTTTTAAAAGTAGTTAATTTATATTTTTATGCAATTTCTTTTCTATTTTATTTAAATTATTAATTGTTTAAAAAATTAGAATTGCATTTTTTTATGAATTTAGAGTTTATATGGTAAGTTTTTAAGCTATAAAGACAAAGTAAAATATTTTATAAACAATATTTTTTTTATGCAATTAACTTTTTTTCTTACTAGCCTTGAGATCTCAATACTCACTCTAACATGGATCAAACCCTGCAATTACCAGCTGTAATTGAGGCATAATTCCTTGAGATGCATGCAAACTTGTATCAAAAAATGGCTTGCATTCTACTTTCACCCTCTTCCATGCCTACTTCATTTGTTTGAAGAATCACGCAATGCACATCAATTGCTAATTTGCAACTGATAAATTCCATCAGTTTCTGTTAGAATAGCATTTTGAGTTTTCTTTCCCCTCAAAAGTATTAGATGGAATAATAGAAAGCACGAGAATTCTGAAACATAATTTGTCACTCCGAAAGGAAGCAGAGCTCTAGGTGTAAATATTACAGAAAACATTCTACATAACACAACAACAGCAGAGGCCTACCCAATTAGCAAATTAAACCCTACCTAAAGAGAAAGACAAGTAAAATCGACATCCCGGTACCGATAAGGCGGTAAACCGTACTAAGATTACAGGTAAAACAACACATGAAGGTGAGATCCTACAGTTGGAGATTAAAGTTTGTTGTCGTCAGGGACAAACCTCTTAATGCACCAACACGGGGTGAAGATCTTTTCAGATTAGCCCGCTGGTAAGGAAACGTTAATGTCAGTAGGTCTATTCGAGGATGGCATAGGAGACCAACTATCTGCGCGATAAGAGGAAACTTTAGGATCGGCATTAGAGATGGGAATCGGAACTGCTGGTGATAAGATTTGAATGGAGTCGTGTCTCTGTTTCTTTGGCTTCTGCTCATGCTGGTTCCCGGCTAGAAAACTGCCAACAACGACCTGATCGAATAGGAAATGCACCAGTAAGGAAATGCTCGATCCTAAATGAAACAACGGAGAGGAAGATGATTGAATGAGGAAAGACAAACCTGCACAGGACTTGCAGCAACTAAGAGCCCAGCAACCCCACCTCCTACAACTCGTCCATCCGGACTTGCTAATGAAACACTCATCCCACCGGACCTGCTTCTTGCTCCTCCAGTTTCAGAAGGCATAAATGAACCGGATAAAGACAGTATCTCAAAGCGGCCCTAAAGGAGAAACCAAAAAAAAAGCAGGTCAGATATCCGTTGATGATAGGGAAATAATATGGAGCGAAAAAATCTCTATAGAATCTACACTGGTTAGTTGGCAATCAGAATATGGTAGAACCAGGCATACTTACAACGTGAATCAAAATATTATTCATCATGACAGAATTTGAGGCAGGGTATGTGCATTTACCTCATATGTTAGAGTACCACCAGAAGAATCGGGCTGACGAAGTGTAACACTTGAGATCACGCCATTAGCAGAGAGGATGCATATAGCTCGAGGCCCTTGTTGAGAAAATGATATGATCTTCATTGTAACATCCTACACAATAATAAATAAGAACAGTGTCTTTACCTTAAGCCAACCCAACAGTCAGAACAGCACAAAACATTTGCTACAGAATGTTAAAGTTTAACATGTACCTCTCCTGCATTGACACTGATAATATGGGGAGTGAAATTGGCACCAACTGAGCACGCAACCCAGTCACCTACACGATACAATTCTTATAACATCAGCAATGACAAAGCAGAATTACAATAAAAGAAGAAGAGAAGATTGACTCCAAATTCACGTTCACAATAGCATTAATGCATCCCAAAATAGAGGAAAGTACTGCTCTATTAAGTTTACTTTTCCCAGATTAACAAAAAGAACAAGAGAAAGTAGACTCAGTTCATCAAAAATTGACAACACAAGCAAAACGCAAACACCCAAAAGGAAGGTGGATTATAATCACTCTAACTTCTAACGTTTGGATTCTAGCTTATTACCCATTTTGACACTGAAAGCATATTTTGCTCTAGATTTCTTAAGTCGCACAAAAAGAGTTATTGAAATTTGAACAAAGTTTGCCATTCTTTTGAAAGTAGAATAAAAGAAACAGAAACTAAAGCAAGGAAAACAAGAAAATCAAGGGGGAAAAAGGCACTGGCACAAATGTTCCAGGGGGGATAATAAGAATGTGAGAAGTCTTTGGACATGATGAAGGAAAATTGCGACACCTGGACGTTATTTAGAGGGACATATTATCCAAGCACAAGCCGAAGTGTTATTTTGACAACAAAAACAGTGGTATCATCAAATTGATACGGAATGGATAGCTTATACAATTTAAGATATTCATTCCTACATACTAAATTTTTTATAACACAATCTGAAAGTAAAAGCAAAACAGGAAAGGCAAAAATTGAAGAACTACTACAGGCATCCTTCAGGGGCAAGGGTGACAAAACGGAGGTTATTTACAAGGCATATAATTAACGGGGAATTTGGATCTGACACAGGTGACATTCCTGACCCAACCAGAATCCAAACAAGTGGGAAATTGTACGAAGAAATAATGCTAGTTTTACACAGGTAATAGAAGGCCAGTCATGGCTGAAATATCTGAAAACTCATGAAAAATGCAGCAGTTGCAACACTAGATGAATAATGAGCGAGGAAACTACATGGTAAGTTTTCATACATGATACTATCTTTTAATGTCAGCCTAAGTGACCACATGGCGTCTCCTAATAAAAGAGCGGCAGAACAAATAAGGTAAGAATAGCAAGGAAACGTTCTGCAGTAACCAAGCACCTCATAATAAGGCAGCGAATATCTGGACATCCACTTATAAAACTACCTCAAATTATTACATCTTCCAACAAAAACAAAAGTCGGCAAATATGACCAAGTCAAAACCATAAAACCCCAGAGGCTCATTCTCATTCTCATTCATCCAACCCACTAGCTAGTAAGAAAGAAAAGGAATAACTACATCAAGACACAAAGACCATGAAAAAAAATCCACAAAAACTCACCACTATAAACACATAGAAACCCAAAAGAACAGAAACTTCCTTTCTTGCCCTTATGGCAAACAGATTAGATTAGATCAGATCAGATCATCAGACAGCCACTTGAAGACCAATTTCTGTTAAAAACTCCCATGACATGGCAGACTTTTACCAGACTTTAAACAGGTCCCCCAACATAGTACCTTCCACAAATTCTCTTCCCTAAAAAAGGGAACAGAAGTTGCCAAAACGACATAATCCCTCTCACCCACAACAACAACAAGATTCCCTCTCACTCCCTCACCTACCATCCCAAAACTCATTCCAAATTCACCAAACACATATCAAGATCTCAAATTCAAGCATCATATCACAGGATCCCACGCGTGCAAAGCCCGTACGGAAGAAAAAGCTCATCAAAGTTTGAGTCTTTAGCGGAGACCAAAACCATTAATATAAACAATCACCAAAGATCCCAACTTTAACAACAAAACAATCACCAAAGCAACAAATCTTCAAATGGGTATTCATAAAACGAACAAATTTACCTAAATTCTCCACCTCGTACTTGGTCTTGCTCACTGACTTCACTTTCCTCTGCTTCTCAGATGAGAAATCAATCACCGGACCTGCCGACGATATAGGCTTCGGGGACAGTGCCATAGTCACGCTGCCGTCAGGTCCGTACTTTCTCGGCCTCCCTCTCTTCTTCTTCATAGGCACCGTGCCCGTTGCCGTCGCCGTCTCCACCGTAAGAGGCGGCGCTTGCGGCGGAGCCTCTGGCAGCGCGGATCCAGGAGTGGAGTTCATGTTGTCGGACCTTGGAGCGATTTGGTAATCTGATGGAGCATCGGATCGCACCACTGTAACTCCACCACCACCACTATTACCAGTTACAGCTTCCATGCTTAAAAATAAAAACACTTTAAATTTTCTAAATTTCTATTTTTTTTTCCTAAAAACCCATTTTGAATTTCTGCTCAAATCATGCAAAAAAATAAATAAATTTTTTTGTAACAAGCTCAAAATTTTTGTTTCTTTCTGAAAAAAACAGTTTATAAGTGGTTGAACTAAGAGGGGATTTTAGTTAAACATGAGATTTTCAGGTTTAACATGCAAAAATACTTAAGATTTTGGGCTTAATTTATGAGATTAAAGAGGGTTGAAGTGAGCAAAAACTAAGTTTTAAGTGGTGGTGATGGTAAAAAAGAAGATTAACTGGAAAAAAAAACAAAAAAATGGATTTTGAATTTAAAATTTTCTTTTGTGAAAAAGAAAAAAGATGGAGAAGAGAAGAGAGTATGAGATTGAGAAGAGGAAGAAGGATTTGATTTTTGAAAATTATGCGCTCTTGTGTATTGGTTTTAGATTGAAAAATAAAATAAATGGTTTTTTTGAGATAATAAGAAAAGCTTGTTTTGTTTTTTAGTTGTTGTTGAGCTAATTTAGTTCCTAACTTTCCTAAATCTGTCCGAAATAAATAATTAAATATATAAAAATAATAAAAGTTTTGTAATGATTATCTTATTTTTCTATAAAATATGAATAGATATTTTCTTATTGTTTTGGTTGGAATCTGGTGAGAAATATAAGTTAAATAATGTTGAGAAAGTGGCAAGAGCCATTCTTTTCTTCTCTTTTCTTCTTTCCATTTTCCTTTTTTTCAATATTTTTGATAAGGCAAGTGGACAAAGCGATATTATTGTCATCATTTTAATTATAGTTTTCTCTCTTTTTTTATTTTTTTTAAAAATAATAATAAATAAATAAATAAAGGTTTTTGAGTGAATGGCAAGTAAAGAAAAAAATTTATATTTGTTTAGAAAAGGGAAAATCTTAAGCAAAGCATGAGACTTTTTATGGCCTGGTGGTGGGCAGGCAGTTCTCTGTTTTTTCTACTAAATTTATAAGCTCTAATTCTGATTTTGCTGCAAATGGTTAGTGGATTTACCTTGGAAGAATTTAGAAAACAAGGCCAAATATGTAAATCAATCGATTGTGTTTTCTACATAACTAAGCTGTGGGTTTGTAATTTAGTGATTGTCTGCTAATGATAAATTATCAACAATGATTCAAGTTCGCGTCAATATTTTTTATTAAAAAAACACTTAATTGCATGAAAAAGAACATGAAAATGAAGCCCGTTTCAAATTTGCAACGTGAGGCTTTCAAAATCGTTTTTTTTGTTCTTATCTCCCATGCTTATTGATGATGTTGTGATGAAAGAGATGGGATGATGAAATGAAAGCATCCCAAGGTTTGATATGCATCATCATTATAAGAAGGAAAAATTAAAAATTCTAATATTTATTCTTCTTTCATTATAGCACCCATTCATCTTTCCTATTCCTATATTATATGTGACAAAAATAATAATTTCAGAATAGTAAAATATTTCTTCTTCTTTTATCCTCGTAAATACGGTTGTTAAGAAAAGGAAATTATTCATTGTAAAATGAAGATGCATACAATTATTAAAGAAGAAACAATTAAATGTTGACACCTCAACAATATACCATTGTAAAAACCTAGAGAAAATTCATCTATAATTTTAGTAGTTAAATAAGTGGCTTGCTGCTTGTAGTTGGAGCTTGATCTAGTTGGATGAGACAACGTTCGGGGTGTTTGTGCGATTGCATGTACCTCGCCAACACCTGAGCTAGTTGCTAGTTATCGATGGTGAATTTGATTCGATTGGAGAAGTTCTTGGTGGAGTTTGGGTAGGTTCGCTGGCGACTTGGTTGGAGGTTGTTTACTTTTGGCCTCACTACCTCATTTCAGTTGGGGATTAATGGCATCCATATTGTTGCCTCAGTTTAATTGAGGAACATCAATTGCTTGAGTCCATTTGTTTGTTGTGAAGCTCCGATTAATTACATACACAGCCACAAACTAACAATTGATATGTGAATAGTATAAATCGCTAAGCAGCTCGGCTACTCACTTTTAGGCACACCGCGCCGCCCACTCCTTAGTGTGACGAAAACTGGGAACACAAGCTATAGTTCAACAGTGACAGAGGTGTCGTGCCAAACTCTAGCCTCAAAAGCTTCAATGAATCGTTTATTAGTACCACGAAAAATACCCCAACACCAGCAGGCCTTGAGTTTCCTCTACTAGCACAATCGACCTAAATAACTCAAGTGACCAATATTCGTCACTCACTCCCCTGTTCTAATGTTTGTTTAATTTCTCTCATATATTGGTTTTTTTTCTTTCAATTACTCCCATGCTGTAATGGAAAGCTCAGGTTACCTATGATATTAGTTGTTGCCACATTAGTATATGTAATATGACACGTGTTTTGTTATGATTATGTCGATTTCAGTTAATAATATGACACATATGTTATGCCACGTAACATATGATTTAGTGATAACGACTTCAATTAAAAGGAAAGTGATTTAAAAATAATGAAAATTTCTCAAATCTAAAGGGATCTTTACTAATCTATCATATAATTAGATTAGTGGTAACGCCTTAATATGAGTATTGAAAATTCTACAATTTTCCGGCAAACTCAGTCGGCACCATCATCTCCGACTCCGACTAAAGGTAGTCTCTTTCATTTTCAACGCATAGGAAACATAAAATTGATCATAAGTTCATTTTTTAAGTATAATAATTTGAAAATCTTTAACTAATTTCAGATCTAAGATTACCCAGATCTATGATCATGTCGTCGTCGTATACCAACAGAATGAAAAGAGAGAGAGAGAGAGAGAGAGAGAGAGAGAGAGAGAAGAAGATCGGGATATAATGGAAGATGGAGAGGATAGTGTTGTGACTTGTGACTTGATTTCCAAGAGGTTTTTTTTTTTTCTTTCTATTTTACATTTAATGCTAATATTAAATAGCTAAATACGTGGCTGAATTTGAATGGCCCGGTATAAGAAATTAGCACTCGAACTGTAGTGGTGCTTATATTGCACGTCAATTTCAATAAATGGAATTTAATTTAAACACGCCAATTGCGGAAAGAAGAAAAGGAAAAAAAATTGAAAAAGTTTGTGACTTTTTCTATACTTAATAATTATAAATAATTACACATTTGACATAATTGCCGCCCCTTTTAATTCGTCAATGCCAAGTACAAAATGCTACTCACTCTATTCTTTATTAATTATTTATTAATTAACTTTATAAAATAATAGATAAATTTAAAATAATAATTTTTTAACCATATTTTTTAACCGTAATTTTCAATTTACCCATTTTTATAGTATAATTATAATAATATCATTGTACCAATCAAATTAATTAGTTGGGTAAAAAAACTAAAACAGATGACAGAAGTCGTAATTATGACTCAAAATGACAGTTAATTTGGATCACGTTTTCAGTAGAAAAATAACAATTATTGAAGATCGGAGAAAGTAATAGATAGATTAACAAAACAATTTTTTTCTTTTCCTTTTTTTAAATGTTTGCCCGCATTGTTTGGTAGTGTTTGCATAATATGCTTTGTTATAAAATAAGCATATTATATACACCTCATCAAAACCATATATATATATATATATATATATACTTTTAATTGGATGAAAGAAATTATAATTTCTTAAATTAATTAAAGTTATTTATCTCCTCTTTGAAAGAAAAAAACAGAAATTCGAAAATGGTTGTCACACATCTCCATGTTTCTGCCAAGTGTGGTCTAAGTTGGAATATAGTACTAGTTGTTGATACAACCTAGGTCGGATCTTGAAGGAATTCTCCTTGACTGACTGGAATTAAATAAGTAAATGTCAAAGGTATTTCAAGAAGTGTGATTCAATCTGTAAGTTGGTTTTATTTTAATTTTTCTTTCTTTGTACTCCTAAGAAGAAGTGACACTAAGGCCCCGTTTACTTCGCAGAATTTTCAGTTTAAAAATTTACTGTTTTTCTAAAATTTGCTGTTTTTCTAAAATTTGTAAATATAATTTTCAAACTGGAAATCGCGTTTACTTCGTCACTTTTCCTGATTTGAAAAACTGGAAAACCTGTTTACTTCGTCACTTTTCCTGATCTGAAAACTGGAAAACCTGTTTACTTCGTCACTTTTCCAAATTATTGCAAAACCAAAAACAATTTTGTTCCAACAACTTGAATTTTCTCATTAAAAAAATCATGTTATTATTTCCTTCTATTTGCAAAGATTAACAAACTAATAAATATATTTGTAGGAAAAAATTGACATTTATTATAATTGAAAAATCTAAAATTGATCATTAATCTACTAATATTCCATTACATATAAATATAGTAATTCATGTTTCTACATGAAAATAAAAAACGTATAAAATAGTCTTATTGTTCAATATGTAAATATAAAAACAGATGATATTCTAATGATTATTATGATGAGCCCATAATTTATTATTATGATTATTAAGATTGGAAATATTATTGTTATTATTATTGTAATTTATTATTATGATTATTCTAATTTATTATTGTTCATTACATAATTATTATTATTATTATGTAAATATATTCTAATATATTATTATGATTAACTAGATTGGAAATCTAGCTTTAAATAAATCTTTTCCTTTTCCTTCTTTCTTTCCTCGGCCCGAAAGGCCCACCACCTTTGCTCATCCTTCTTTCTTTCCTCGGCCCGAAAGGCCCACCAGCTTTGCTCATCCCTGACCTTGGGTCGCCGGAGCCACCGGCGACCAAGGTCCGGTCAATTTCGGTTTATCAAAATTCCGAGACGACCAAAATATTCGTAAAATTAATGTCGATCCACCCGTTCGAACCAAAAATCTGATTACTCAACACACAAGATTTAATTTCAAAAATACAGTAATTTGACAAATTAATTCAAAACATGAAATTGGAGCAAACCATTAATCAATTTACGAAATTGAAAGCATGTAATTAATCTAGAGATTAAAGACTAAATATTTCACAACAGATTGATCATCAATTTGTTCTAAAATGCAAGCAATTGAATTAAGTAGAAAATGGACATAAAAAATTATTTGTTCTAAATTTACTATTGTGCCATTATAATTAATTTGGTACAAGTTACTGTTCATCTTCTTCCTCCTATGCCTCCGTTCATCTTCTTCCTCCTCTTCTTCTTCTTCCTCCTCTTCCTCCTCCTCCTCCTCCTCCTCCTCTTCTTGTTCAACTTGTTCGACTTGTTCGACTTTTGGTTGCAGAAGCTCCTATGGCTGATTTTGTTCTTCTTGCAATGGACTTGGTTCCATCAGGGTCGGAGATGAGGACGAACTCGTTGTTAGAGTTGCTGACTGTGTAAACAGCGGTGCCTACAAGTGATTTCGCCACGTCGTCGGAGCTCAGAGTTGCGGCAGAGGGGGAGGCGGGATTAGGCGGAGAGAGGGACGCGAAGGGCGGAGGACTGGGTGGAGGGTGGAGGGCGGAGGTGGCAACTGCTAGCACGAGACCGTGTTGCGATGGAGAAGAAGAAGGAACGCAGCGTGAGGAGATCAGGGCAAAATTGGGTTTTAAAAAGATTCATTAATCACTGAAACTGAAAACGCGTGTTTTCAGTTTGAGAAAGTGAAGGCAAAAAAATTTAGAAAAATAGAGAACAAGCGTTTTCAAAATTTGTTCCATCATTTTTCAAATAGAGTATTTTCGTTTTCGTTTTCAAACTGAAAAAACGGCCAAGTAAACACGATTTCCATTTTTCACATCAGTTTTCAGAAAAATGGAGAATTTTCGGGAGAATTCTGCGAAGTAAACGGGGCCTAATTAATCCATTAAAGTTTTTTTATTAGATAAGATTTAGAGCATTAAGAATATTATTCGGTCAGAACATAAACTACTAGCAGTTTGCATATGAGATAAAATTTTGATAAGGTGAGGTGATGATATAATAATTATTTTAAAAAGGATGATTAAAATAAGTAAAAATTAATACACATCTATTATGATAAGTAATTCATTCATTATTGGACTGTTTATAAGTGTGTATAATTTTATTACTAAAAAAAGACTCTCTAATCTATTTCACGACAAACTAAAAGATATGCACATTATTTCAATGGATGAGTGGTGACTCTCTTAACAGATAGTTATTAAATTCTAATCGGTTTTTATTCTTTTATGTTAATGATCGTTTGTCAAAAGCGTAAAAAATAAGTGTATGAATGGATATGAAATAAGGGAAAAATTACAACTTACTCTATCCATAATGGGTTTGTAGATAGCGGTAAGAGGATCGTTCACAGAAACCTCTAGGAAGTTGTAGTTCTTGATTGATTTTCTCGTCACTGGAATTGATTGGTTGGTTCTGAAACTAAAATAAAAAAATAACAATTTAAGCAGTTAAATTAATCTTGGTCAAAGGGATTGACCAAGCTAAAATATCTGGGTGGAAAATTCAAAAGTAAGAATTCTTGGTAAGGGCACTTTTGAGAGCTGTGTTCTTATGCTTCGATCATTGGTTTAATGTTGTTCATCTTCATCTCCATAGCGCTGCTTTGTCAAAGACAACACCTAACTCAAGTTTACCCTCAATTGTCAGTCGAGGCTCACGGTTGTCAGTCGGGTCTGAATTATATTATTCATTTAACTGCAACTTTCAAGCTAAAATTTGAGTTGTCAATTCTAAACTTTAATAAGGAAGTAATTTGTTAAACCAGAAAATAAACAATTACAAAGATAAAGATTATTAGGAATATTTAGACCTCACGATGCATAAAAATTTAGCTCAATCAGCCCTTACCAAGAATGATGATGTTTTAGCCGGACATAATCCTGGAGAAAAATATAATTTTATTTAACATAAAATGGAAATAAATCTGTAAATTCTCAATTGGAAAATTACAGAACAATTGTCTAAGTGAAAAGAAAGAAGAAGAGAGTCGAGAGAGTCCCTCTTCAAGGTTGTCATCTAGCAGCTTATAAAATCAACCGTGATCTAATCCTACTCAAACTTCAACTCTTTCAAAATTCTAATTTAAAACTACTTATTACAAATTTAAATAATTGTTCAAATTCTAAAATTGAAATTAAGATAAAATATATGATTATTTGATCAAACGAGGGATATCCAATTAAGGATTCTTGTTGATAATCATGCAGCAGACCCCTCAAATCACGTCCTTATCTTTGCCCAAAGTCTGCCGTTGCAGTCTGTCCCGGCTGTCTTGGCCAAGCCTACGGTCAAGATAGTTTTGAATGCCTGATTTTGTGCTCTGTAGTTGATTTTTCTCATTTTTCCATTCTCCAAGTAATAACTGCAAAAGTGGAGAAAACTTATAGAATCAACAGCCTGCCCAATTTACAAGAATCTAGACAATAAAAATATGAAAAATTAATGGTCAATCAGTTAATACTCTCTTCATTTCTGATTGCCTATCGAGAGCGTAAAAAATAGTTGTAAAATAGATATGAATTAAGAGAGAGTTACAACTTATCACTACCCACAAAACGCTTGTAGATGGTGGTAAGATGATCATCCACAGAAACTCTTCGGGTGTGTAGTTTTCAGTTGACTTCCTCGTTAGTAGAGTTGTTGGTTGGATTCTGGAACTAAAAATAAAAGAGTAACAATTAAATAGTAAAATAGGTAAAATACCAGTGTTGGAAATTCAAAAGATGGAGATTCCCGGTAAGGGCACCTGGTGAGCTACATTCCTTACGATTTGATCATTGATTCAGTGATGTTTACCTTCGTTTTCATAGTATCGCTATAGAATACAAGGACTCCTATACACTCCTACTTCCCTCCTTTTCTAATTCCCTAGCGAGTACTCCCTACTAGACAATCCTAACCAAATAGCACCTTGCTGGTTAAAGGATTTATTACTTTTGTTGATGGTATGAATTGATTGAAATGTAGCACAATCAGCATCAAATGCACAGGGGAAGATGGTACCTAACTCAAGCTACCTCACAGTCGAGGCCCTAGGTTGTCAATCTGGTCTGAGTTATACTGTTTGTTTTCTCTAGCCTACGCGAGACTAGTTGTCTATTTTAGCCTATCCGATTTCACTCGTCCTCTTCAATGTTGACTGCAACTTTCAGGTTATAATGCAAGAGTTGTCAGTTCTAGATTTTAACAAGAAAGTGATTTTATAAAATCAGAAAATAAACAATTACAAAAATGAAGATTATTACGAGTGATTAAACCTCACAAATCATAGGAACGCAACTCAATTAGCCTTTACTAAGAATAGATGTTTAGCCGGATCTTGTCATGAAGAAAGATGATTTTATTATTTGCATAAAAAAGAATAAATTTATAAATTTCAGAACTAAAATTTACAGAGCAGAAACATTTACAGTAGGCTGGAAAAGAAAAAAGAGAGTCCCCTTCTCAAAGGGTTTCTGGTAGCTTATAAGCTTCACTGCTTCCTAGTCCTATTCTATCTCTTTCAAATAAAAAGATAAGGATAAAAGATAAAGATAATTGTTTCATAAAAACCAAATATTGTTCAAAAGGGATTCTTACAGTCGTGATCTCAAATCCCTCAAATTTCGCAGTCACTATAACTGTCATCTCGCGTCCTCAAGTTTCCTACTGCAGTCTGTTTCTGTCATGACTGTCTTGGTCAAGCTCGCGGCTAAGATAGATTTGAATGCCAAATTTCATCTCCTGTTGTTGTCCTTCAATTGTTGCGCTTCCAAGTAATTCTGCAAAAGTGGGGAGAATCTATAGAAATCAATTGCTTTACTACCCAATTTACAAATAATTAGACAGTAAAAATATGAGAATTTAATCCTCAATCAGTTTCATATAAAATGATGTTTTAGAATATTAGAGAAGTTTCAGATTAAATGATGTATCTGTAAAATTTATATTAAATTTACTAATTTACCTCTATTTTTCACATTGAGTGGAGTAATTGAAAAAGGTATCATTTTGCATCTCTATTATCCACAAATTTTGATGGAAGGAATTCTACATAATTTTTTTTTTTGCGGATATAATTTAAGTTTTGTAGAACATATTACATAAACAGTGTATAATTAAGAACATTCTTAATTTATAGTATTAGCCAATTTGGAATATTTAATTAAGGTTATAATATGGTGAGGAGAGATTATTAGTTGGAAAGATAAATATGATAAAATTAGAAGGGTACAAGTAAGAGTCAATTTTTTTGAAAAATAACCGTGACTAATCATTGTCCATGTAAAAACTTCCAAAACATCATTTTATATGGAAACAAAGAGTAATAAATTTTGGATTTTGAAAATTTGTAGTAGTATTTATTTCAAATAATTTTATTTTATTATCATACTACTATTATACTTGTATATTACAAGGCACATGTTGTTTAACTCATAAACATTAAAAATAAATAAATAAATCCGCTAGAGAATCCACCAACTTTTGCTTAAAATGATTCAAATAGAAAATGTTTTTTTTTGAAAATTTTATTTTGGTATAAACTTTTTGTGAATTCGGATTTAACAAAATTGTGGTCGCTCAAAATTTTGTACATATATGCATCATTATAAATAAACTATATACCTATATTTAAAGCTCAATAAATCATATCAATATTTTTAACTATCAATTAAATTCTATCAACTGTTAATACTTATTTTATTTTAATATTTAGATATTTAATAACATAATAGTTGAAGATATTTTTTAAATTATATACTCCCTGTTACGGGGGACGGATCTAGCCCAAGGCCAGGGTGGGCTACCGCACCCCCTGGCCCAATCAATTTTTTTTTTTAGATGACTGAGTGTCTGAGCTTGGATCTGAACCCCTGCATCGATGGAGAATCGGACGGCGGCGATGGTTCAGAGGAGTGCTCGCATTGAGCATGGGAAATGGAGTTATGGTCGGAGATGAACCGGGGAAGTAGAAATGGAAGTGACGGAGGGAGAAATCGAGCTAAGCAGAGTGGAGATGGATCAGGTGCAGTTGATGTGTTTGCTGTCGCTGGTCTTTCTCATGGAAGGAAAATTGAAAAGGTTGGATATAAACGAAGAAAGAGAGAGGGAGTGAAAAAAAGTGATGGGCCGGTGAGAATAATGGGCCAAAGGCATTAGTAAAGAGAACCAAGGGTTAAAGAGATGGTGGGCTTTTGGTTATATCAATTGTTTCTTTCCTCAATTTTCTTGAATTTAATAAGTATCTTTTTAACTACAGTCTTCGTTACATATTACTTATCCTTTCAGATCTTTTCTTTTTATTCAAATTTCTAATTGTTTTCCTACGGTAAATTCTAGTGTAATTTTACTCAATTATTTCTTAATATGAATTTAATTAACAATTTTGGAAAATTTTATACTAAAAATGGTACATTGATTAACGGTATTAGTCAAAGTCAGTTGAAAAGTGGGCTTGGATGCTAGGTTGCTGACTGAGAAAAAAGTAGGGTGCCTACTTGATAACAAAACAAAAGTTGAGTTCAAATTTCGCACATGGTGAGAGTTGGGTGCCAGGTTAGGTGCTAATATAATTTTTTTACTAAAATATTTGTTTCCATGTAGACATTTCCACGTAAAAAATAATTATAAAAATATAAAAAAAAATTATCGTTGTATTTATTTATTTGCGAATTTGTAATATTTATATCAAAATAGAAGAAATAACAAGGCAACTACACCAATAAGATTCTTGGGAATGAAATACCCGTACGATCACCTTAAAGCTTTAAAATAAAAAATTTAATTTTAATTTGATCTAAATATTAAAATTTTGACTTTTCTAAAATTCTAATTGTACCATAAGTATATATACTACATATAGTAATATTTTTTATTAGTAAAAGTATAACTTGTTAAAATATATATAAATATTTTCTTACTATTTTTGTATATTTAAATTTTGAATTTCTTAATTTTCATTACTAATTAATTAATTATTAATAAAAATACAAATAAATATAAAAAGATAATAAGTATATATATATTAAAAAAATTTGGGCGGGTGTGATTAAGCCCACCCTAACCCACCCCTCGTTCCGCCTCTGTGTGTTATAGATATAATAAAAGTACATTTGTCATTTTCATATTCACTTGTTAGTTATTTATTTAAATAAAAATAATAATATAATCTAATTAGAACAACTTTAATAGTAAAATATATTATTTATCAATCATATCTTGACATATCAGGTAGTACAACTTTAATAATAAAATACATTATTCGAAAAAGAAACTAAACTAAATGTTTTGGGTCTTAACCGATGTTCTTTTTTATAAATCAATTTCAATAAAAAATATTATATTCCATTAAGTTAATTTACTTCATATGTAGCATCTTTTTCAAATTCACTACTCCTTTTCCATAATTCTTTTATTTAATTTATTCTTCCTAAAATTACCACCATCCTGACAGGGTTGCAGGTTGTGACTATTTTCCACGAATTGGTATTCCCTCCAGCATATGCTAACCAAGCAGGGTGAGGGTATAGTTGCTGAAATTCGTGGCATTGACTTGGACGCCGTTGAGTTACCTTCCCAATTCATGGAAAATGGCTGTTTACTTGAAAATCCTTTAAACTTGATCGTCTGTCTTGGATGTATTGCAAACCCTTTAAACTTGTCACATAGCGGTTTACTTGAAATGCGTATCTTTTTAATTGTAATTTATTTTCAGGGAAATTTTGATGGTCATGGCAAAGCATCATGAAACTGGAGAGAGTCTGCCCGAAGACGTATATCTAAAACTTGTTCCTGCAAGCAAATTTCATGCCGGATACAGTAGTCTTCACATTGTTGGTTTTCTCTCTTTTGCAAAATTTCCTGGTTCATCTGTTTATATGTTTTCTTCATTTATTTATTTCCTTTGCCCAATCTTTCCTGACAGGTTTTCAGATTTTCTTATGCTTGTTTTTAACGTTTCAGTTGAAACGTGTAAGTGCTCACAAAGTATGTGCCTGGTGGATCAGAGACTGTCTATGATGTCGATCGAAGTGTCTGTAAAAAGATGCAAGTGAGTCCTCCACTACCAGAAGACAGGGTCCTTTGTACTTTCTTTCACATATTTGCAGGTCTGTTTCCTGTTAAATGTACTTTAATCGACTTTAAGTTTCAATTTCCCCCCTTCTTGGTAATTGATGTTGAGCTTGAGCTGGATATTACAGTTACAAGGTACATTCTTCTGTTTTCCTCGTTTCTCTGCCTCCTTGTTCTTGTCGATGTGATATCTGATGTGAAATCTGCATTGCAGTGGGCAGAGGTGCTATCTTCAGAGGCATTCTCTGCTTTTGAAGATGCTGGATTGGATGATGTCAAGGTATGATAGCAATTAATGGATTTCCATTTGTATTCTAGTTATGTTGTTGTTCTGTATCAGTTATCCTGTCGCGAACAGAAAACCTAAACCTACCTTGAACAGATCTTGCGACGCATGTCTGTATTACATATCCAGGTGTTCGTGCAGTTTCGAGGCCGCGAACCTTCACCGGAGGCACTACTCAGGCACAATGGCTTACTATCTCTGATGGCCTCTACGCGAGTGGTTTCTGTTCAACTCGATTGGGTTGGCACGGACTTTCACCAGAAGCACTACTCAGTTTGCAGTTGATCCCTTGGGTATTGACTTTTTCTTTCTCTATAGATTAGTTTTGATGAACATATCCTTTATAAGTTTATATTCCTGATCTTCTTTCAAAAGCTAGGTAGTGATGTTAGAAAGTCACTGGCATAAATGTCATTGATCCGTTCTTAGGATAGGACTTTTTCAATGAATTATTATGAACTTATAAGCTACGTACTCGTTCATCGCAAATTAAAATAATACATTTCATGTGTCAGGAAATTAACCAACTTGGTCGTTGATCATTTAAAAAAGTAATCAATTAAATATGAAATGTTATCAAAATATACATGCAATTATTTATCATTAAAAAATTCATCATTTCCAATATAATAGGAAATTAAAATTAGTGTTAATTGAGCGTAGTTAATAAAGTGGCTAGAAGTACGTTAAAAACAATAATCTTTCATTACCTTAATTGTTGTGAAAGTAAATTGGGAATTTTTTTTTTTGGAGGACATAGGAAGTATAATACTTCTTCCAGCCCCAAATAAATATCGTTTAAGAGTCGGACACGGGAGTTAAAGCAATAATTGGTGAAACTATTTTTAATATTAAACAAATACTTCTAGTTTCTATATTAAATAAAGTGACGAATACTATTTTCTCTTTTTTATATATAAATAAATGAAACTATGTTCAACTAATTGCATCATCAGTATTCCTCAATTCATTCTGTAAAATGCTAGTTTTTGTGGTTAGTAGTCACTACCAGATTCTCCACTAATATGTTCGGCTGATTGGTTTATGGATGTGGGCCGGAAAACGAGTTATGGGCAGTGGAAATTTTTTTGCATCTCCTCACATTGTTGGTAATGGGCCAAGTTTCCCGAAAATCACACGACACACATATGTTTGTGTGTTTTATATAAAAAATAAATTTTAAATTGTATGTATACGTGAGAAAAATTAACAATTATATTTATTATTGATATCATTCAAATCAATTCAAAAAAGACAGTTTCACTTGTATTTTTTTATATTAAATATGTATTTATACTATTAATTGTTGAGAATTGTGACAAAAAAATTAGACTCCAAATGTGGGGCCGCACAAGGTATCCAATATATTGTTGAATATTTTGCCTTCAAAAGTTGACCTAAAACATTCAAATTTAGAATTTTTGAGCTTATTAGAATATATATAATGCAGTATTTAACGTAGAAAGGAAATCTTGGACATCAAGTTAAAAACATTATCAGCCATGATACAGTTTGCTCCATTGTTCCTGCACAACATTAGGTACTTCATCTTTTTCCACCA
Organism: Viola odorata; assembly: GCA_963691705.1. NCBI lineage: Eukaryota > Viridiplantae > Streptophyta > Magnoliopsida > Malpighiales > Violaceae > Viola > Viola odorata. The sequence continues at coordinate 55,277,736 of OY829542.1, forward strand.
TTTTGGAAAGTAAAGTAAGCAGCTTCCCTCATGTCTTGATATAAGAAGACTCATCTACTAATTCAATAAATACATTACCTTTGGAAGAATTAACTAGAAAATTAATCAAGGTTCTTTGGTTCCTATCAATTCAGCCGTCGAATATAATAGAACATCTTGATTTTACTCACTATGTTCTATGACCTTTGAAGACGTCGTTGGTGTGGGACACTTCTTTCTTCAAGAGAGGAACCCTCAATTCATAACAACTAGGACGCTTCATATCCAACCTGTATCTGCCAATAGATTGTGTAGCCACTTTGAAGGTATCCAAATTTACAGCATTGAAGGGAATTGCTGCCTAATAAAACCATCCTGCTATATCAATACATGCTTTCTCCCTAACCTCTTTTTTAAAAGCTTCGTTAATGGTATTTGGTTTTACCTTTATCCTTCCCACTTTTAGTAGCTTGAGTTGTTGGTTGTGTGCAAAACGCATCCATAGGGCCTGCTTGGCTAGCTCTAGGCGCTCTAGAGTTTCCAAAGTTTAAAATTTTCTTTCTAAGAATGTCAGCTTACTCATCTATTTCAGCTCCATCCTCAATCACATCATCAATACTTATTGGAGCTAAATTAAGAGCATCCTTCTCATTCTTCTTCTTCAACATATACTTCTTAGCACCCTCTTTGATATGTTCAGCACCTTCTGTAACCTTTAACATTATGAAACCCTCCAATTAAGTGTTGCTTCAGCCTGTATATCCCTCCTCTTGACTCTGTTTAACAGAAAGAACATGTTACATTGATTTTGTTGTTTGGATCAACAAGATATCAATTCTTTTAGCCAATATCCCTGTTTGTAACTTCATTGGCACTTGACATGGTTAAGCAAAAACACAAGTAATTAATGTGAAAAAAGAAATACAAGAAAAGAAAAGGAGTAGAAGATTAATGGAAGAAGGAGCCTTATTGACAATTTTTTTTTTTAAAAAAAAAAAACCCGTTAGGGTTGAAATTGTCAAATGACTCTTCCTCTTCTTGCTTCTGTCGTTTTTATTGTTTGATGAAGACTCTGATTTGTACAAAAAAAAACTAAGTTTTTAAAGAGTCTCTCAGTCTCTTACTCACTGTAGAGATTTTCCATCTTTAAATTTCTTTATTGGTGCAATTCTCATAACTTGTGTTGTTTCTTTTAATAGGAGTGAGAGTCCCCATAAAGAAAATAATTATGAAGACACGTTTTTATTTAAAAATTCAACTAAAAAAAGCAGTTTTTTAACAGCGCCTGAAAAATTGCTAGCGCTTTGTGCCCTTTCTGCGCCTGAGTAAAATCGCCTAGCCTCTACTTCTTAAGGCGATTTTGCCTTTTTGCACTCGCCTCATCGTCTAGGTGCGCTTTTTACAACACCGATTCTCATGGTTGGTTTTTAAGGACAGAGTGAATCTGATCAATTTGGTGGGATACTTGGTCGCCTTTGTTGGGGTTGCATATTATAGCTATAAGAGACAACAGGGATCTGAGTTTGAAGTCAAGGGAATGGAAGATGAATCCATACTTGTAAAGTTTATTTTTCCTTCTTCGTTTTAGTATAATGAGAACTTAATTTTTTTACAACATCCATTGTTGGATTGTGTTGTACATAAGTTTCATATCATTAGCCAAGGTTTCAGAACCGGATCCGGATCACAGATCCGATCTTGGTTAAATAAATCTCGGTTGAACCTTACATTTTTAATCCTTAACCCTATTACCTATCTAGGTGAAATGCCTGGTCCAACTTTACAACCTTGCTTGTCACACGTAGCTGCAATGAATTTATGCTCATTGAATTCATGATTATATCTTCTGAAATCCAAGCACTAATTGCTCAGCATATACATATTTTATTTCCAGCATATGGATTAATGGTCTTTATCCTCCTCATTTCACTTGTGCTTTTTTCCCAATCCATAGGTAATATAATCTATTTATGTCCACATAAATATATAAATATAAGTGTATATGTATATATTCTTTCCAGCGCCTATACTGCTCGTGTAGCGCTGCAATTCTATTCAGCTTAACGGGAAAAAGAGAATATAATATACTAACACGTGGTTATTATTATTTTTTTAAATGTTATGGCCTAAAACTAAAAGAAACCCAGCAGAGCAGCGACTGTGTGTTTGCGGAGGTTCAATGTAAGACCAAAGCGGATTGTTCGGCGCCATGTGAAAGTCTTGGGTACTCCGGTGGTGCTGTTATTTGTGCACCTGGTCCTAACGGCACTCACTGTTGTTGCATAGTAGCTGACAAGTGAAATTTTAAGGTTGTATTATGAGCACATCATCAAAATAAACTGCAGAGAGATTATAAATAAATAAATAATATTATTTTTTATTTTTTTCATTTAAATAATTAATTAAACCAATTATTATTTTCTTGCTAAACTTTTATTTATTTAGATATAAAAAAAACCATTATTTAGATATAAAAAAAATCATTGAATTACTTTATTGTTTATCGGCCAATAATAATTGTTGTCGAGTGATAAATGACTTATTTGTCTATTATTATATATATAAAGCTGATTTTTGTGATGCCACATCAATTTTTTTAAAGATTAATCTTATTTAGCGTTGTCGAATTTTAAAAAAAAAAATTCTCTAAGTATAATATTCTTCATACTTAATATAAAGCTTGCGTTAAAAAACAAACATCTGATTGAATAATTTATGTATTTAGAGATGATACATATATTTAATTCCTTCATATATATAATATATATGCATTAACTAGTAATAAGAAGAGACCAATGGCAAGTTGCCAACTGTGGTTTGCAGTTTTTTTTGTTTCCCTTAATCGAATCAATTCAGTTGATATATTCAACCGGCAAAACCTATAAAATGTTACATACTGCCGAGCCACAGTACAAGGAAAGAAAAAAGACAGGAGCCCAAATAGACAGATTGAAAGGCCACAAGAAAGTCCAGAAAAATTAAGAGCAGGCCTAAAGTGTTTGGTAATGGCAGCATAAACTGGGCTTCTCAAAAGCAAGCAAATGCTTGCAAACGCACACTGGAGCATTTTGCTCAAGTCTAGGAAACGCACACCCTCTCTCTTTCTTTTTCTTTTTTTTTCATTTTAATTTCATTTTTTTACTTTATATAATAGAACAAAATAAATTAAAAACTAGCACAATAAAATCTCTATCTCAAGATAAGTAATTCTAGATCCACTTTTCCTATCATTATTAATTTTTTAAAAATGAGTTTATGCCCTTTATGGTCATTTTACATTCTAACCATAGTTTTAACCGCAATTTTTACTAAACACCATAAAACAACTTCTCGTTTCCTACCGTATTTTTCCAGAAGTACTTTCCACACAGCACTTTTCCAGAATCACTTTTCCAACTAGAACCGGAACGCCAAACAGGCCCTAAAACATCTACAATAATTCAATCTGTCTAGCTATAGAGAAGAACAAGCTTCCAGTTCCACCGCCGGTGTTGAAACAAAACAGAAAGACAGCAACTGTCTGCCAAAGCATCAGATTCATCGATGGCGGATCTAGGGGTGGCTAGGGTGAGCTCTAGCCCCCCTAATTTTTTAAAAAACTTTATTATAGTCCCTTAAATTTAATTTTTTCTCCAGATAATTTTACTTTATATGTCAAAAATTATATATTCCCCATCAAAATTTTTTGGAAGTTTCTAATTTAGTTCATAACTCTTTAGATTTTAATTAATCATACTTTAGTTTATCTACAAAAAATTTATGCTTGACTTCAAAATATAACTGTACTTTAGAAATGATTTAAAATTTAAGGTAACTTTATAATATTAATGATACATAAATCAAAATTTTCTAAATATTTTTTAATATTTTTTATAATTTTCTAAAATATGATTCATAAATACTTTATATGTCATTTTTTTCATACTAAAAAGTAGTAACAAAATGTAAGAAATATATAATGTAGAGTAATATGCGGTTCTTTACAAAAATTAGTTTAACTCCATCTTAGATTTCAGCTCCTAATTTTTTTTTCTGGCTCCACTCTTGAGATTCATCACCCTTCGTAGAAGCCCAAGCAACAAGCATCCAGTGAAACCCCAACCCATTATAGGAGAAGAAGGCTCCGTCGCGTGGAAACGAGGAGTCGGAAAACCGCCGACGAACGGGGTTAATGGCACGGTGGACCCCTTTATTTTTTGATCTCTAGAACGAACGTATCCAAACTTTCTTAAAAAACCTTCAACCCCCCATATTTAACCATCGTATCTTAAATTGATAAATATAACTTTGGTGCCAACACTATATACATCGTTGTAGCGGGTTTTTCTATCACGTTTTAGTTAATTTTAAAACATCGGTGTCTTTCTTATATACAGTTAAATTTAGTTTAGAGAATTAGTAGCGTCACATCTTTAATAAAACGATAAAAGGGAAATAAATCAAACAAGTCACCTTTCAATTAGGAAAGAAAATAAAAAATCTTAAAAGGAAATAACGTGTTAATTAATCCTAATATAAATGAAAATAAAAAATTGTGTATTTAAAGATCAATCTGGCTCATGGTTGTCCATAAAATTGTGAAACCAACAGAGTCAAAACCTTCTTTTAAAATAATAATAAAAAAAAGTTAATTTTTTTTTAAAACCAACTATCTCATTTTTATAATAGGTAGATGTGAAATTTAAATTTGAATTAATTTTCTACTAATATTTTTACCATGCAGACAACTAATGAACAATAGAGTAAAGATACATAATTGGAGGAAACGAGCAGGTTGGCTGCATTGTGAAACTAGGGGCGGAGCTTGATTGTTTTTTTTTGGGTGGGCATGTAAAAAAATATTATATATATATATATATATAGTTAGTTAACGAAATAATTAATAATTATATATGTATACAAATATTTTGAGTTACCAACTTTTAAATAATAATTTCAATTTTAATTTGATCTAAGAAACTTTAACGTTCCTATAAATTCTAATGGTACAAAATGAAGATATATACTAGATATAGTAATATTTTTTATTAGTAAAAATAAAACCGTAAAGATATATACTAATATTTTCTTACCGTTAATGTAGATTTAAATCTTAAATTTCCTAAATTTCATAACTAATTAATGATTAATAAAAATGCAAAGAAAAATAAAAATAAAAATAGGTATATATAAATTAAAAAAATGGACCAGGGGATGGGCGGGTTCAAGCCGACCCTGACCTCCCGTGGCTCCGCCTCTAATAGTTGGAGATTGTTATAATCAGCAGCAATTGAAACTGATTATTTGCAGGCATAACAGGAGTGTGTGCATGAATGATGCTAGTTGACAAAAAGCTTTTAGGTATTGAGAATGGCTAGGGAATAGAATGCTTTGTTTTTGGTCTTTTTCTTTCATATAGATATGTAATTTGTGGTGTATCTGTTTTCTGGAAATTAATTAAGAGAAAATAAATGCTTTGTCTTGTATAATACTAGTACCAGCACCTCGACTGGACAATTTTGTTATCTGCAAAGCCAAGCAGTACCTTTCTGGCATCAATTTTGAGCGCGAGTACAAGTAATTTTTGCACAGGCCTTTAACATGGCTGGCAATCTTTTTGTCCCCGCATAGTTCTTTCGATGCATCAGTGCCATTCTCATTGTATGATTTGTATTTTACGCACGGAGCTTCAAAAAATTCTAGCAAATTTTGAGAATGACAGCGTTATCTATAGCACCAATGAAATTCTTTTCATCTTTTATTTCAGGCATGCGAGTTTGTATGATACGGAACTATATCAAATACCATGCCTATTCCATTGTTTCTTAATCCGCACCAAAAACAACCAGAATATTGCCTAGTTGCGGATAATGATCTCTTGTCTGTAAGACCCTTTAATTCAAACATACACGATGCCAGTAAATTTATAGTTTAGTAGGTTCTACTATGAAGATTAACTTTTATATTTTGAGTACTAACTTTACATCATAATTCCATTCGCGACAATAATAATATAATTTTTTAGTTATAGTTACTAAACTTTTTTCTAATAAATATACTTATTAATTTATTAATCTTCAAAAAAATAAATGATAAATAACATGATTTTTTTATTAAAAACAAATTATTTGAACAAAATTAATATTTTCATTCTTTTTTGAAAAGGGAAACAAAGATTTTCATAACATCCGTGATCCGTAGCATTATTTCATAGATCTACTAGTGAGTTCCCGCGCTTCGCTGTGTGAGTTGGCAGAGTTGTAAGAACACAATTTTTTTATTAATTTATAACTAATACGTACACATCCAGCATTGAAAATTATATGCATGCTACACACTTAGGGATATTGTTATTCGCCGCAAATAAATATTTATACTTTTTAATAAATATTTCCTATAACTATATATATTAATTTGATAATTTTATTTTTATAATTCCTAAAATTTGTACAATTTCTTTATTTAGATTTTTCTCATTTCATTTATAGGTCAATTTCTTTATTTAAACTTCATTGGAAGGCTTTATATACTTTTTTAAATAAATAAGTAGCTAGTTATTAGAAGGATTTAGAATTTTGTCAAGAAAACAATTATTTTTAGTTAAAGTTATATTTACCAATACAAAGTAAATTAAGAAAAATATTATACAAATAAGTGTAATAGGAATAATACATATTGCAATGGAAAATAATTTAACATTTCATATTTTAATATAATTTTTTTTTAAGTCGTTGGATTTTTTTAAAAGCTCATGGTCGATTCTCAAGGTATCTCATCAATCTGAATATAACCTTAAAAAGCCATTGGTGACCTCGAAAGTCTGGTTTATAGCCGAGAGGTTTCACCCATGATCCGATATCTCTAGCTAGCCTACAACTCCTAGTCGCCTTAGTCTTTTTTGTCAACTACTCCCTCCGTCTTTTTTTACAAGACGCGAGGGAGTGAATCACCGTTATTAAGAGTATACTGACCAAGCTGTCAGTGGGAGTCAGTGGCCTTGCCACGTGTCAGCCGAGGCGAGCGTCTTCTTCCTTTTTTCTCTCCTTTCCTTTTCTCTCTCTCTTTTCTTTCCTTCTCCCGTTGTTTGTCAAAAATACTCCCTCTACCAGCGTTTTCTGTTCTCACCTCCGCCACGGAAAGGAGCGGAAGGACGTCGCGAGTCGGGAGCAGGTGGAACGGAGCCATTCCGAGCTGTAGAACGCCGTCACGCGCCGCTGAAGGAAGGACGTCTCCGGCCACGCGCCGGCACGTGCGGCCTCCGTTCCGGCCGCCACCACCCTTGTTCTGTTCGCCTCGTCATTTCCGGCAATAATCTATGCTCGTCGCGCCATTCCGAGCAGCCAAACATGTTTAATTTTCGATTTGAAATCGGAGGAGGAAAAATGAGAAAAAAAAATTCTGATTTTATTGACACCTTTTTTTCCATGGCAGAGATACTATGATCAAATATGGTCCTTTAATTTTTTTCGTTTTCCTTTTTTACCTTGTATGACGCGTGGCTCAGCAAGGGAACGATGGGCGTTTTTGATAAAACACGAACTTAAGGGACCGAAATGGCAACAACGTCAATTAATTAAAGGCAAGCGTTTTTTGGCTAGAACGACTGATAAAAAATGACGGAGGGAGTACCTCTTAGTTAATATCCAATCCAAAGCCCTATCTCGCTTACCGGTTGGACGAGAAAGACAAGCCGTTCGGGGCGAAGGAACCAGAACAAAAGCATCTTCGTAACCTATCACCTGTTGGTCATGACTACTACCAAAAAGCTCCAAAATTTAAAAGATGGTTCGGGTGCGATAGTCCTATTAATCTAGTCATATAAAACCTGAATAGGTGTCATTTACTTGCCTTACCTGTCATAGTGAAAACAGAAACCAACAAGGGAGTGTTTGTCCTGAAGCAAACACATTTCTGATCAGGTCCTACCTCCATTTGTCGCACAAACCTGACAAACGTGTTTGTTTCTGTCATAAAATCTGCCACCAGCAAAGACTTGCAGTCTCACTTTACTCTCTTTTTTAATGGCTGGGATGGGAACGATGAAGTGGGCATATCCAAACAAGTCGTAGGCTTTGGCATTATTACTCTTTTTTTGTCCCAAATTTACATTTTTTTTTGTGGCTTCCAACTAAAAGCCTCTTTCAAATGCTTCAGCTCTGCTCACTGTAGGAAAAATTATGAATTAAAATCTATTGCTCCTGAAAAGTTAGAGTTTTTCAGTTTTCTTTCCGTCATTGTAACTCAGCCTTGCTCTGTTTTGCTCTGTTTTTGTCTATTTTGCTCTGTTTGGTTCTGTTTTGTTCTGTTCTGCTGTGCTCTGTTTCTTTTTGACTAATTTGGATTCTCAGTTGCAAGATATGGAGTCAGAAAAAATGCCAACTTCCATGCTTGCTAATCTTGGAAACCCTAGTAAGTACAAACCCACTACCTTTAAATCACTACCTCAATTCATAATATGTCTTACCTTTTTCTTGATTTTTAGGAATTGAGCTTTCCAATTGTAGCAGCATGAGGAGAATTGGGTCCAATGGTGGTTCTGGGTCGCCACCAATTAGGCTTGGATTGGAGCTTGGATGTGGAGGGAGTGATTCTGATAATCGGAATTATTGTAAGCAAACTGCAGGTGGTGGGAGCAAGAACAACAGTTCTTGCTGTGGGTTTACGATTCTTCAGCTGCAGGAGCTGCAACTTCAATCGCTCATCTACAAGTACATAGAAGCTGGCATTCAAGTTCCTATCCATCTTGTTCTACCTATTTGGAAGAGTGTTGCTTCCTCTCTAAATGGCATCAACGTTTCAAGCTTGCATCAACTCTACCCTGCCAGTAAGTTCCTAACATTGTTTTTCTCCCATTATCATGCCAATGTCACAATTTTGCCAACGAGTTTTTATGTTGAATTTAAGCGTGGACTTCAATTTTAGATGGACTTTGGTATTTTTTTAGGCTTAATCATCTTTTTTGGAAAATAAGAAATTTTAGGGTTAAAAAAATGAGGTAGAGAGAGACCTATTTAACTAACGTAAGGATTAATTAGAGATTTCGTTAATATTTGAGTATGAGGTCAATTAAATATAAATAAAAAAATTTAAACTTAAAAGTTAAAACTGAGTAAATAAAATATAACAACTCGTATCAAACAAGTTCAATCATTTCAACCAATTCAACTACTTTTCTAGTTCAGAACACCGAGCCAAATCAATTTAATATCTGAATCACTAATTTATAGATTGAATGAGAGATTCAGTCTGATTTTAATAACCATGCTCGTCACAAATACATGGATCACTCACTTATTACTTCATGTGTGACTTAACTTCACCTAATTAAGTTTTTTCATACACGTAATTGGGTGTTAGTCCAAAATGTCTATTTGTGTTCGCATTTACTATTAATTTGAAAGGATCAATGACTAACCTGAATTTCTTGAGATGTAATTAATTATTTGATTTTGGGGTGGATATATGTGTGTAGTTTTGTGGTGCAGCCCATTGCGTTTGGAATACAATCGGGGGTTAGAGATGGAGCTGGACCCAGAGCCGGGGAGATGTAGAAGAACAGATGGGAAGAGATGGAGATGCAGCAAAGAGTCCCTTCCTCATCAGAAGTACTGCCACCGCCACATGCACCGTGGACGGCGCCTCCGTCCAAGAAAGCTTGTGGAACCACCACCACCACCTTCCGCCACTAGCTAGCACCAACCTCTCCATTTCACTCCGCGCCGGGAGTAAAACTCCTACCCACCACTTTTCTACCTCCTCGGATTAATTAGCTCCAATTACCGATTATGGATTCAAAATTAATCCTCGTAAATAAATAAATAAAATTATATAAATTAATTAAAGGCAATAATATTGTCAAACAGTCTACCACCGAATGAGCTTCCTGAAAAAATGTGCTACGCAAGTCAATTACCCATACGAGATGATTTTTATTTTGACAAAAAGAAAAAAAGAAATAGCACCAAATAGATTTTGGCTATAAATATTGTTGGTTGGGGATGGACAACCGGGCCGGAACTTTCTTTTCCCTCATTTGGATTTGAACTCTTATGATAGGCCCAACTCAAAACGAACCTTGTGAGGACTTCGGGCTTGCAGCCAGAGCTATGGGCCTGGGTATAAAATTGTATTTCCTTTAATTGAAACAAAAAAAAAATTCCCAGAAATAACTTGTATTGGGCAGCAACTAATATGAAATTTGAACCTTTGAAGAAAAAAAAACTAATGAGTTTGAAACTGAATTTTTACTAATATTTTACGACAATAAGTTACGTGTTCATTGACTCGTAAATCAACGATTGGTCCGTCCAAAGATTCTAACACCATCCTTAACCTTAACCAACGGTAAAAAAAGAACCTCTATAGTTTTTTTCCTTTTTGACCGGTCAGTAAAAAAAAAGATGATGGGTGATGAAATTTGGCACACGTGTGCGAAGAGGCAGCAGTAAAAATCTAGTCAGCATAGAGTCACGCCCACGCATGACAAAATCAACCATTACCGACACACTGACTCTATAGTCTATGCAGTGAGCTCATTTCACGAGGAAATCTCATGATGTTTTTATTCCCTCCCATACTCTCTCCTTAATCCAACGCTCAACATCTCTCTTCCACACCAAATCTAAATCTCCACCCTCCAATCCAGATCCACCACTTGTTACAACCTACATAGAAAAAAACCAAAAAGGAAAAGAAAAGAAAAGAAAATAATCGTCAGCTATCCTCCTCCTCCTCCTCCTCCTCCTCCTCCACCACCAGATCTCACTCTCTCGTCTCTCCTTGCCTGCTCCTTTGTCCTAAACAAAGACGAAGAAGAAGAAGAAGAAGAGCTAATACCGATTTTGCCTCTGAAATGGTGGAGGCACAGACATTGTCGACGAGGAGAATGAGCAATCCCAGATTGGAAAACAACATCAACAACAGCAATGACCAAGTCCTTGATATTCCTGCTACTCCACCTGGTGATGTCAGGAACAACGCTTACTCCACCGTTGGATCATACTTCTCCCCACATATCTTAACCGCCCTGATCATCGGATCATGGTACTGCTCCAACATTGGTGTCCTGCTACTCAACAAATACCTCCTCAGCATCTATGGCTACCGGTACCCTATCTTCCTAACAATGTTGCACATGATTTCCTGTGCTGCTTATAGCTATGTGGCTATCAAGTTTCTTGAAATTGTTCCCTTGCAGCATATTCTGTCAAGGAAGCAGTTCTTAAAAATCTTTGCTTTGAGCGCAATTTTTTGTTTCTCAGTTGTTTGTGGAAATACCTCTTTGAGATACTTGCCTGTCTCGTTCAATCAAGCTATTGGTGCGACAACCCCATTCTTTACCGCTATTTTTGCATTCTTAATTACATGTAAGAAGGAGTCTGCTGAAGTTTATTGTGCATTGTTGCCTGTGGTTTTTGGGATTGTTTTGGCTAGTAATAGTGAACCCCTGTTTCATTTGTTTGGCTTCTTGGTCTGTGTCGGTTCCACCGCTGGGCGTGCTTTGAAGTCAGTGGTTCAAGGGATTTTGCTGACGTCAGAAGCTGAGAAGCTTCATTCCATGAATTTATTGTTGTATATGGCACCCATGGCGGCTCTTATTTTGTTGCCCTTTACCCTTTACATTGAAGGGAATGTGGCAGCTGTTACAGTGGAGAAAGCAAGAGGCGATCCGTTCATTGTGTTCTTGTTGATTGGGAACGCAACAGTGGCTTATTTGGTGAATCTTACGAATTTCTTAGTGACTAAGCACACCAGTGCTCTGACCCTGCAAGTGTTAGGGAATGCTAAGGCTGCTGTAGCTGCTGTCATTTCGGTCTTGATCTTTAGGAATCCGGTGACTGTGATGGGGATGGCTGGTTTTGGAGTTACGGTCATGGGTGTGGTGCTTTACAGTGAGGCCAGGAAGAGATCTAAGGTTACAACTCATTGAAAGAATAATTAAAGATTCATTTTGCTTGCCACAAAACACTGGTTTGGCACCTTTCTTCTTTTTCTTTATTGATTTTGCTTTAATGATTAAATTTCAATTAGATTTTGATGATTGAGAGGGGAATATGGTTGATATAATTGTATAGGATGGCGGAGAAAAGGGAAAGTGTTATGCTTTGTTACTCTTCTTTTTGCTTTTAGATCGTTTCGTATGGGGTGGTTAAGGGAATGGAATTCTCTTAACTTCCCCGAGTGTAACCTCATATATTGGATCACTGCAATTGGAATACAAAAAGAACTGATGCAGATATTAATTTTCATAGAGTTTTAACTGAAGGGAACAAAGGGAACAAATTTCTGTTAGCTTCATCTCTTTCTAGTTTTTTACTTGATGTTATTTTTGTCTTGTGTTGCTAAACAAATTTTCATTGTTTTTACCGCATATTTATATGTCTATGTCTAGGATTGGCATTTTTTGTTGTCATGTCTTCCAAGTGTGGAAGTTCATGTCTTTTTTCCTTTCCTGCTTGCAGTGGTTGCCCCTGAACTAAGCAACAGGTTTTGGTTGATTTAATGGTGTGCTAATGAAATTACCATGCAACTGAATTCTTTATGAAACCAAATTATAATTCTCATACTTTTGATAGCACATCTTAGAGATGTAAATTGCAGCTGCTTTCTGTGAATTTCTCTCTTAGTCAGCTGCTGTTTTTACTGGTGTCTAGACCAGGTATAGAACACTGTGTGTGAAATGGAGAATGTGCCATTGTTGATGAGTTTGCAGACATGCCTTGTGGCAAATGGCTGGATTAGAATTATGATCATTGATAATTCATTTGGTCAATATCAGAAAAAGGGCTTGAGTTGATTTAGTGTCCAGAGTCGTGGGATTTTAAGATTATGAATTTTGTTTGAAGGATTGTGCTGAATTTGAATGGAACAAGCAAATTCCTCGAGCGAATTCAACAGCATTTTTATACAGAGCTGTTTTGATATTTGCTTCTGGTGTGTTTTTCGGTTCTTTCTGGGTTAATTTGTTACTTCTGGGTTGACATTTGTTACTCCAATAGCCGTCTTTACTTTCTTCCATGATTGACAGATATGTTTATATTTTTTAGAGAAAAAAAACAAAGAGACAAGATTGTAGCAAGTGGAAGTGATTCACTTCATCTAGAATGCGACCCATTTTGGCTTGAATGGGACATGTCCATATGTTTTCAATTTAAAGCCAGGGCCTACCTATATTATCTCTGATGGATGGTTGCCTTGCTGCCTGGCTCAACCAACACGCACCGCCACCAATGTGTTCTTATCTTTTAGCAAACTTTTCTTTATTGAAACTTTTTGGAAACTTTCTTGTCACGTCATTCCGCTTGCAGATTCGGGCCGGCTATTCATGCGGAATAGCATTGCTCTTTCGCAAATCATGTGGGGCACAGAGGAGATGAACATTTGTTTAGTGTTTGTGGTTGTTGCAACTTTCTTCTCATCCTAGCTTTTTAGCTTGGTTTAGCATCCATCACATTAATTTGGTGCTCAAAAAACGACCTTTCACCTATTTTCAATATTTTCAAACAGTTTTTAGGCAAAATTCATCCTACTCTCCTAAACAGAGGAGCCATGAGAATCCTGTTCTGAACTTTGGACAAATGCGGCGGAGAAGTGTGGAGAAGAAGCTTTCAAGCACAGGTTTTATAATGAAATAACAAATTGTGGTGTTGCTTCCACTTTGACCAAATAAGTTACATTACACCTTCTCTGAATAAAATCAATGGCAGTAACAGATGCAGGCTTCAAATTAAGTTACACTAGACACTCTGTTGCTTCAAATCTAGGCCAAGAGCATCATCAGGACACCAAATCCAGCTGCAACAAATCCATAGAATTTAGGAGCAGTGATCCCATTAGCACCTGCAGTAGGAGCTGGGGCTTCTGCAGTAGGAGTTGGAGCAGGAGGAGAATTTGGTGTGGAAGGTGTTGCGGTGGGTGATGAAGATGCTGGTGTCTCAGCCGCCACGGGTGAAGATGCCGGTGTTTTGGCTGCCTTAGGTGTCTCGGCCGCCTTAGGTGTTTCGGCTGCCTTGGGTGCCTTGGCTGCTTCTTCGGTGGTGCCGCCGGCAGCAAGAACATCTACGGCAACCTTTTGCTTTCCCATGGAACAATGTTGCTCAACACTGCAAATGAAGTATTGCTTTCCTGGTTTGTCAAGTGTGATGACATCATTGCCGGAAACTAGAGGCTTGGCTGAAGTTGGTTCTCCACATTTCTCGTAATCTGATGCACCCACTTGCAACACATTGTGGAATCCCTTCGTGTATTTAAAGACTGCACCACAAAAAAAGAAACAATGCATCTCAAGACAAAACAGTGCAAACAGAATTAATCGTGTTCGTTCACAATGATCGAATTCAACAGATACCCTAACCCCTCGTCATTATCGAACACGAGTGTCGAAACGTAACACTATTGAAAAGAAAAACAAGAGTAGTATGAGAAAGAAGTTTTTAATTGCGAACCGAGTTTGTCGCCAACATGAAATTGTTGGGAAGAAGCCCAGGCATCATAATCGACATTAAGTGTCCAACCTTCTTGATCACCAACCGAGAATTCTTTGGTCAAAGCTGGAGAAACAACAGATAATGCAACGATGGCAACAGCAACCAACATTTCTTTGGTCAACGCCATGACGAGAAAACCCTCTTTTTTTCTTGAGAAAATTAAATTAATTGATTAAAAAACAGGATTTTCTCTGCTTTGTTTTTAGAGAATGAGAATTGCTTTTGCTGAAGGAGAAGTTAATTATCATGGCCTATAAATATGTTCGTCTCAACATTCTATTTGCCATATTTGGCATCACAAGCTACTGGCGCAACCAATTTTACGGGCAGAAATCATCGGATCCGCCAAACCAAAAGGGCATGCACGAGCTGTTTCTCCAGAAACAGAAGTAGGTTTATTTCCGGTGCCTAAACAGAAGTATAGGTTTTGATTTCTATACTTAGATAGCTTGTAGTTGGTGGAATCGGGAGAAGATGAGATTTTTAGTTTTATTGTGTTTGGTTGACGTAGGAAAAATTAAACTCCGAGAATATAACTTTCTTAGACCCCTCCACTCCATATTTCCCAAAATGAAAAAAATTACATGTTACAAAATTACCTATCATTTCTAGATTTTTTAAAGAAAATCTACATGTTTAAAATATTCCTATTTTAATTAATAAATAAAATTATTACTAATGTTTAATTTTTTTTTGACAAACTGATTGAATTAATGAGAAATTGAATGAGTGTCACGGAGCAAATCAGAAATGAACTCCGGTAAGTACAACCAGAGGAAGCAAAAAGCCAACAAATACTAGAATCCATAAACAACACAAAAGAAACGACCAACCCTCTGGACAAATCGTTAGTTGGACCAGCTCTTGATCGCAACTGATGAAATTTGGAGAGTGACCACATCGTAAGGGAAATCCGGTTTTAGCGCTTTAATCCACGTGACCATTCGCGATAAAACAAGTCTGCAAATCCGCAATATGTCAAACGTTCTATCTTCGAACACCACACCATTCCTTTCAAGCCATTTAGACCAGAGAATGGCATATAGAGCAACATGGACCATGCTTGTCGTTGGAGTTCTCCCCACATACCACAAAGAGCCGGCCACTCTTCAACTGCTGAAGCGATGTCCCTTGGCAAGACATAAGCAACCCCCCACCAATCCAAGAAGAAACTCCAAACTTTCCTAGCCTGAGAATAGTGTAGCAGCAGGTGAGTTGTTGTTTCAGGCTTTCAGCTTCTCCGTGGCATAATGGACAAATCTCAGCAATATCAGGCAGCACACGACACCTCCGCAAGAGTTCATGAGTCGCTAAGCGATCTTGAACGGCCAGTCACAAGAAAATTTGAGTTTTCAGTGGTACCAGTTTACACCTTGCCATGGGTGCTGTCCATATCCGATCTTCCAATCATGGTACCCAGCTGCAATTGGAATGTCCCTGTTTTAACTGAGTATGCACCATCAGGTGCCGGTTGCCAAGTCACCTCGTCGTCTTTGTCCCTGCAAATCGGAACTTGAGTGATCCGATCAAGAAGAGCTATAGCAAGTATCTTCTCATCCTCTGCCAATGGTCGCTGCCACACTAGTCTCCACCACCACACCTCGTTGAGCCATAGTCCCATGTCGCAAACAGATGCGACCTTGTTCGTGGATACTTCATAGAGCATCGAGAAACTCTCGGCAAGAACTGTGTCACCGACCCGTATGAAACTCGTATGAAATCCATCGCCCACAATAGTAATGATATTTCGGGACCATAGTGGCTCGTGCTCGCGAAAACAACCCTGAATATCTGCCCAAATCTTTGACATTCGGCATCTACAACTTGACGGTGGAAGGAGTTGTGACAGTCATACTCTTTGCGCACTAGATCGCCCCATAGGTTACTATATCCCCTCCGAACTTTCCAGACCCATTTGAAAATGAGAGCTTTGTTATTATTAAGAATTGAACCAATCCCGAGTCCACTAAAACACCTATCGACCACCACTCGACGCCATGCCACTTTACTAAACACTGCACCCTCCCTGGTGCCACTCCATAATGTTTATTCTTGTCCACAAAAAAAAAATACTCTTATTTTAATAATATTTATTTTATTATTAATTTATCCAAATCATTAAAATATTTTAAATGTGATTAATTTGCGCTAGTAGCGTGATATGTTTCATTATTACTCATTCAAAATATAGTTTCTTGATATTGTATTTAGTATATTTTTTTGCTACATAATAAAAGAGATTTGTTTACTAAAAAATAATTCATTATCTTTAACTATGCTTATATTCTATGGTACACTTATATAAGATAATTTTAATTAAAAGTTATACAAACAGTTAAATAAATAATAACTATTTAAGAATAAAATAGTATTTATATTACTTTCGGTCAAGATTTCCACAAATATAAAAAATTAGTTTTCAGAAAATCTTAAATATCATCCAAACATAATAATTTAATTTCTCCTCGAGAAAGTGATTTTGGAAGGAAAGTAATACTTTGTCAACAAATACTACTACCTTATGACAAGTCAAATTTGGATTTTGTTACATGAAGTTGAACCTCGGTTAATTTTTTATATGAATTTGGAAATGTTTAAGAGAAATAGAATCCAATTATAGTAAATCCACACAAAAAAAAGTTCCGAAATATCTAGTTTTTTTCTTCTAATGAATAATATCCAAATCCATCAATAGTAAAAGATTATATAATAGAAGCTTATGAGATTTTAGTTCAACCAGTTAATACATGTCGTTTTTATACCGAAACGACGTCGTTTTGATACCATCAAAGGAAAAAAAATTAAAAATAAACCCCCCCCACTTGCCACGTGGGAGTCTGACTTGGCAGCAATCTGACGTGGTGAGCCGACGTGGCACATAACGACGGTCAACGATGCCATGTCAGATTTCTATAACGGTAGGGGTGATTGAATGCCGTATGCTTTGGAAGAAGCTTGAATATTTACCGCGACGACCAGGAGGTAATTAAACAAAAAAAATTAAAGGTTACAATTAATCAAAATAATGATTATTTTATATCTTTTTCCCACTCTTATACTATTTAACGTACAATAAAAAACTACATATAATTTATATATGTTAGACGGGCGAAAGAAAAGTTGAAAAATGATGTGTGCACGTGTCTTAAAAATATGAAAACAAATTTAGACAATATATGTGTTATCATCCCGTTAAATGGAATGTCCAAAACCATTTTTGCTAGGCTCTACAAAATAAATGGTCGGAACATTGCGAAATCCCAATTTCTGAATCTCGGCCATGAAGCTACTATATCCTGGAAAATAATTAAATATTTATTTCTTGTCATATTGAAAAAAAACACGCCACGTAGGAAAATATATATATTTTTCGAGGATGAAATTATTTAATTCTAAAAAAAATATAAAAAATGGTACAAATTGAGACATATTTGACAAACACAAACTGCAATTTAAGATATTAGTGATGTAAGGTGTTATTTAATACATTTAGATAAACACAAGGGGCAAAAAAGTGCTTTTAGCCAAAACAATTTCCTTACAACCTTGTCGCCAAATTGTTTTCTTCCTGCTTATCAAACATGTTACAAGAGTCATTGTCATCGTGTTTCTCGTTAAAATTTGAAGTCTTTAATTTTTTATTTATTTTTGCCCCAACTATTTTAATACATATTACTAGTACAAACCACTTTATTTTAACCCATTTCCGTTAAGTATTTAAGTCAATACTTCCACGATTTAAAATCCAAATATGAACTAGGGTTTCAGCTTGAAGCAGGATAGATATGAGGAGGCAGGCGCGGACTAGCGACCAAAGTCAAAGGTTTAGCAAGAACAAGCTCATTTGTAGCCTCAGTGAGATCAATTGATGAAGCATTATTCGGTGGGGTCCAAGAAAAACACTGAAGCAACCTAGCAAGCAACATTGTTGTCATGCAAGTTCCAAGCAAAGAGCCAGGGCAACCACGCCTGCCCGTGCTGAAAGATATGAACCTCAAATCATGCTCAGTTAGGACAACTTGATTCCCATCTTTTATGTGACGATCCGGATCAAACTTGAGCGGATTATCCCATACCTTAGGGTTCCTGCCGAGCCCGTAGCGACTGAGAAGTACATGACTTCCTTTAGGGATAAAGAAACCTCCAACATTAGTGTCTTCCGTAGAAACATGAGGGACATTGAAAGCAAATATAGGATGGAGTCTGAAGGCCTCTCTTGCGCATGCTTTAACATAGTTGAGACTAGGAATGTCTGATTCTTGGACAAGTCTTTCCTTGCCAACCACTCTATCTATTTCCTCCGTAGCCTTTTGTAGGAGTTTAGGTTGATTTATCATCTCTGCCATCGCCCACTCCACTGCATTTGATGGGTTATCTGGTATTGCCAAGCCAAGTTCCTGCGCGACATTAATTCAAATTTAATTTTATTATAATTTTTACAAAATTAAATCAACCTAGTTGTCCTTGAAATACTAATTAATTTATAGTACCTAGCAAAATTATGTTAAATTTTAATAATTGATATTAGCCACAAATGACGATGGAAAAGTCAAAAGTACTGTAACATGTTTTTGTGGTCTAAATTAAACTACAATACTATTTCAAATTATTTCTATTTTCTTTATAACTTTTTTTAAAATTTCAAATCATTCCCACAAATCTATATATATGATATAATGTTCATAGTATAAATACTACATCGGTTACATATTAATTATTTGTCTTATTTTATTTAGAAGCGGAGCCAGAAAAAATAGTTTTTTTTTGCAGAGATAGATTAATTTTTTTGTTGTTGTCACATGATGCTACATAATTTTTTTAGTACATTTCTATATTTGTTTACATTCTAATATAAAAGTTGACACATATGGAATATCTAGGAACCGTTTTAGAAAATTATAAAAGCTAATAAAATATATTTTGGAAGTTTTGATTTATTTGCCACTATTAGAAAATTAGCTTAAATTTTAAATCATTCTTAAAGTCCAATTACATTTTTGAGATCAAATATCGAACTTTTGGATAAGTAAAAGTATGATTAATTAAAAAATTTAAACATTTAAGAACTTTAATAAAAAAAATTTAAAAAATCGAAGGCAAATATAATGTTTTTGGTTAATTGAAAATTATAAAATTTAAGGACTAAACCAATATTTATTTATTGATTGAAGTGGAGGGAGGAGGGAGTATATATCTTACAAGGACTTGATGTTTAATCTCGTCGGGTGTTAAGAGAGGGTTTCCATGGGAGTCCTTGAGAGTAACAAACACATCAAGCAAATCGTCCATTTCTTTCCTTTCACCAGTCTTCCATTGATGGATCCTCTGGTTTACTATTGGATTTTGATGCTTGGTTATGGTGTTGTATGCATCCCTGACAAATTTCTGCTGACCATCAAGGTCAAGCCCTACCAAGAAGGGGAAGTAGTCAGATAGAGAAAATGCGAAAACATATTTAAGGGCGGTGAAAATTGCTTCCTCATGCTCAATATCTTGAGCTCCAGGTCCTCCAATTCCATCACCAATCTCATCACCAATATATCTCTTCCCAAACATTGTCTTTCTATACACATTGACGCCATAGTGCCGCGTCACGCTTCTCAAATTCACCCTCTTCCTGTAGTTGCAGAGATTGTGGACAAAGAACACAAGATTGTCTGCCTCCTCTGCTCTTTTTTGGCGGAGCCAATTATGTCTGGCAAGGGAAATAATCTCTGAAGCCAAAATCTTCCTCATCTTTTTCCATTGCTCATTATTGGGGGTAAAAATTGTTGCTAAGTATCCTCCGCTATACATACAGGAGGCGTGAGTTGGTGGCCTGGAAGCGAAAATGGCATCTTTATTTTTTAAGATTTCGCGAGCTATGATAGGACAAAGGATGGGGACAATGTTGGTGTTGCCTACACGAATGAGTGAAATGTCAGTGTTCGTTTCTTTCATGAGTCGGTGAATCCAGCTGAAAACCGGCTTGTTTCGGAGCATTTCAGGCACACTGCCGATAAGTGGCCATGGGGTGGGCCCTGGAGGAAGAGGCAGCCGCTGCCGCTGGTTGTTCTTGTTCTTCTTGTTCGTGGGTGATTTTCTTTGTTTCCAAAGTTGTACAGCGCATAAAAATAAGGAGGCAAACAATATCAAAGTGACAAGTGAGGACGACATTGGATTGATGGTGCGCAGGGAACCAGATTTGTGGAGGAGGAGGAGAATTAATTAGCTAGCTAGTGATTAATATATGGTTACTTGTGGAAGAAACTGGAGTGGAGAGGAGAGGAGAAGAGAGTAGATTTGGGAGTAGTGTTGCTTGATCGTTGGTATTGTATACTACGTCTCCATATATACACACAAAAGTTGCATTAATAAAATATTTATTATTTCAATTATTTCTAGTTATAAAATAATTAATGTTGTTTTCATATTGAACGACGTGTTTCAGTTTGTTTGTCTTTCACATACATCAAAATAAGCCTTAGTCTCCGTGGATCGACCCTGTTACCACTATGCATAATTTATTATGCACTTTATAGCAGGTTTTTATTATTATATTTGAATGTGCCTAGACACCACATCATTAATTTTCGAGGAGTCCTCTTTATTGAAATTAGTTTCGTTTGAGTTTTGTTAGGTTGCGAAAGGATTGTGATTCTCCTAACATGGTTCTTTCCATTTCTAAAACTCAAAATTGTTTTAATATCCCACTTATTTGTTACCTTAATTTGTTCATTCGGTGTTATTCTACCAGTTAAATCAGTAGACTTATTAATTTTCCGTGAGTTCTTTTTTGATTTGATTGGATTGATTATTACTATTGGTGATAATGTTGTATGTTGGATAATTTCTTATAGTTGAGATATGAATTTTGCTTAATTGTACACATTGGTCATCACAGAGTGGATTATTATTGATTTGGTCTCGTAGTTTTTTTACAGGTTTTCCACGTTAAAAATCTTAGTGTCTCTTCGGTGTTTTGTTTGACAACTATAATTATCATTTTGGAATTAGATTGTTACATTGTGTTTATTGATTGTCCATTGAAATTCATCCAATAAAACTGATGGTTAATCACTCAACTCATAAACATATTACTTTTTCTGGTGCACAATAAACGACATTTTTTTATGAATTTTTACTGTTCATTTTACTTGTTATTTTAATCATTATTTTACGAATTTTTACTATCCTAAAACGTCGTTTATTTTACACCGGAGAGAATATTACTTATGTATATATGTGGCCAGGTTCATATATGTGGCACGGGTTCATACACGTTTTTTTTATTATTACTTATGTATATATGTGGCCCAGGTTCATATATGTGGCACAGGTTCATTATTAGGAACGGTGAAAACGCTGTTTTACACAAAACAACAAAAAAACGTTGTTTACTAAAAATAAATAAAAAACGTTTATAAAGAAATAAGAAGACTGGGTCATATTCCGTGTGGCCAGAAAAATGGTTCATTCAAAAAATTGAAACTAATAATAACCAAATTGTTAATTTCATATCTCTAGTTGTAGTTAGACTAAAGTCGAAGAAAATAAAATAATGCTACTGATGAGCCGTTTTAATTTTTTTTAGAAAATTTGCTTAAGCCATACTATCGTATTTTGATACATCCAACACGTTTACTTGTAGAGAAATTTTAGAAAATAAAATAGAAAAATTCTCTAAAAAAATATTCATAGAGAATTTTTCTATTTTTCAGAAGAAAAAAATTTCTAAACAATAGAAAATTGTTAAAAAATACGTTTACTTGCTATTTTTTTTTTGATTTTCTAATTTTTATTTTAGTAGAGAAATAGAAACCTAATCTAAATAGTTTTCTATATTTCTCCTTTTTGTTATGAAAAATAAAAAAACTAGTAGTTCTTTATGTCAGAGAGGTGGGTTTTGAAAAAATATGTCCCTGCGTTGCGCGGGTCTGATTTCTCTTGGACTCTTTCTTTTATATATTTAGATGTAGGTCGTCCCAAAATAAAATAGATTTCATAAGAATTTATAATATTTTTTATATTTTAGTTTGGGTGTTAATTTTTTTGTTAAATTTTAAAAAATAAATATTAAAATAATAGTTTTTTAAATTTAAATTATTACTATAATTAAAGAAATATAAGATTCAATAATTGTAAAAGTATAATTGAAAATCTTTCACACACATGAATTTTATACCTTTTATTAATAAAGTTTTTTGGTGATTTTGGAATTACTCATAAAATAAATCTTTGTTTATTGATGAATTTAGGCACTAAATTTTTTTCAACAAGATCCTTACATGATTAAATTAAATTAGTTTTCGTATATTCATAAGAAAATTTGAATCTAATTTATAATTTTAAATTCTTTCATTATTTAATAGCCAATTGATTTTATAATTTTTTGTTTCGTTTCTGAATAATGCAGCTAGATAAATATTTTGGCTGTTCGGGATCAACTCTTATGCGTATGTGATGAGAAAAATGGAATTTTGGATGTGTGTTAGTTGGAATATACGAACAATCAAATAATCAAGCAAGTGCCAATTTAAATGAGCATCAATTTGCAGGTTTGCTAATGAAAGTGCTTCATAAAAAAAATTACAATCAGTATAGCTTGCTGACCTTTGATATAAAAGTCACAATTTCTGATCTCCAAGGTGTTTACAGATGCAGACTAGGCTGGTTTTACTCAGGACCGAATATCCACAAGTGGCTTTCTCACATATTTAGGTAGCAACCTAGTCTCGTGGCAAGCTAAGAAGCAACAGACAGTTGCCTAGAGTTCTACCAAGGCTGAATACAAGTCTTTGGCCGATGGGGCAGCCGATGTCGCATGGCTAAAACATCTTTGCGAGCTTGGTTGTTCCACTCTCCCGCCACCTCTATTGTGGTGTCAGCTTTCACTTTGTTCGGGATCTTGTTCGGAAGGGAGCTCTTCAAATTCAATTTATTTCCATTCACGATCAACTGACGGACATCCTTACCAAGTCCTTAACTACTGCTCGTTTTTAATTAGCTCCCTCATTTAGATTTTTTAGGAAGTTACTTGGTTCTTTTTACTTACTTATCCCTCATAATTTTTTGATTTATTACATATAGTTTAAATATATATATATAAACATAAATGATGTGTGAAACTTTTGAATTCACTATTTTACTCTTAATAAAATGGTTATTTTGGTCTAATTTTAATTTTTTTTGTAATTTTTTTTCAAAAAAAAGAGGAGCACGTAATTTTTTTATTAAAAAAAACCGTTTTTTTTCTTTTTATTTAATACTTAATATAAATATATTAAATTATAAAGAATTTTGTTCAATGTAAGAAAAAAATAAAATTAAAGATATCCAATCAAAAATTAAAACAAATGATCTAAACAAACTTGAAATACCAACAATTTTGTAGCTCGTGGTGTGTATAATATATATATATATATATAAGCACGAACACTGATATGGACATCGGACACAACACTGACATTGAAAAATTAAAAATTACAATACATCGACATTTGAAATGCTAACGATTTTGTAGCTCATGGTGTATAATAATGCGCGCGCGCACATATATATATACATATATATATATATATATATATATATATATATATATATATATATGCATGTAAAGCACGAACACTGACACGACACGACACTAACACTGAAAAATTAAAAATTATTGGACGCCACGACATATATATGTATGTATATTTATATAAATTATATAAAAATTTCATTCACAATAATAATAAAAAATTCAATACAATTGAAATATCAATTTCAAATTAAGTTTAGTCTTATAAATACTTTTAACAACTATAATTTAAGCTAAATATTTTCTTGACATTAATAATTGCTTAGAATTATGACCCCAAAAAAAGTAGGACATGGGAGGTGGTGAGTTCAACACGTGTTGTGTAGGTGTCAATTAAATATCGGCGTTAGAAACGAGTTCGACGTGGACACAACATAAGAAAATAAAATGTTCATATAGTTGAAGTATTTTAACTTGTAAATTATGATAGGTATACTTGAATTATTTATTGTTTCTATGTAAAATTAAAAATAAATTTAATTGTGAAATTTTTACAGAAATCTTTTTGATATTTTAGTTATATAATAAACTCAAACTAACCTAACATTTTATTGTGTACTTATGTGTTGTATATAAACTTTTTCGTACAACGTTAAGGGAAGAACATGTATATACCATAGCTATATTAGATGATTTTAGAATACTAATTTAATACTATTAAGTACAAAAAATTGGAGTAAATTTAGCATTTAGAAGAGTGTAATATAATTTTTTAATAAGCATATAATAAAACTGCTAATTCATGTTTTAGAAAGATTGCATGTTAATGAAAATAAATTTAATCTGATTATAATTATTTTTTATTAGCATATATTTTACCTTAATAAAAAAGATAATGCAGTCTAATTATAATTATAACTTACGTTGATTCTAATAGTACCGGATTCCAATAAAAATTCTAATGTCTCTTTTATTGTTTTATTGTGTTTATCTTGTAATGTGGTTTTAGAAACAAGAACAAACAATAAAAGTGTTCGGAAAAAAAATTGACATTTTATTTATTTATTTAATAATTTGGGACTTCAGAAGTGATGTTTTTTTAATTTTTTAATAATTAAAAATGTCAAAATTGTGATTTTTAAAAAATTCTAGAGTTTATATTGCAAGTTTTTAAATTATAGAGATCAAAATGGAAGTATGAAAGTAGAAATAGACCCACCGAAAAAAAAAATCTTGACTCTCTTTTTATTTAATAAATTGGGACTTTGAAAGTGATGTTATTTTAATTTTTTAACAACTACAAAGGTCATAATTGTAGTTTTTAAAAAATTATAGAATTTATATTGCAAGTTTTTAAATCATAAAAATCAAAATGGAAGTATGAAAATAGAAATAGATTCATTCAACCCAACAATTAATATATGGAGTACTCCATATATATTGTATATGTATATAAGTCTCACATATCTATAGACCTTTTCATAATACAAAAGACATACATCAAAAGTATATAATAATTTTATAATATTAATTCGATGTTACTAAAAAAATTAAAAGGGGAAAATACATTAAAAATAATACTTCATAAACAATTCTAAAACTTCCAGTATCAACCTCATAATTTTTCAAAAGTTGCAATTTAAACTTACTTAGTAATTAATTTTATTGGAATATATATATATATGCAATCATATATCATAGGTGATGCTTTACTTCAGTGGTGAAACGTTTGATTCCTTTTCAAAGGGAAGGCGTTCGAACCTCCCTTTCATCAAAATTCTTTTTTCCATCTTTTCCTTCTAACTGGGCTGGGCCGGGCCATCTTTTCCTTCTTTCTTCCTTCTAACTGGGCTGGGCTAGTTAGCTTGGCCCATTTTTTTTTTAATTGTTTGTAAATTGTACTAATAGTTAGCTAATAATTTATTTAATTATTTGTAATAGCTAGCTAATATTTATTTAATTTTTAATTTATTTAGTAAATTTTTAAATAATATTTTATTGACATTTCATGTGAAATTTAATATTTATATTTTATTTAATAAATTTATATATAAATTACTATTAAATAATATAATCAATAAACTTTATTATTAAATATATGTAATAATGACTCCATGAAAATAAAAAATAAAATAGAAATTTACTTTCATTTTCTCAATCTTTACCATTCATACCAAATAAAAATAATTAGTCATTCCAATTTTTTTATTCTCATTTCTAGTGGTAGGATACTAAACACATTAAGACATACTCCATAATTCTCACTCCTTACCTCCATTGAATCCATTCTCATTTCTTGTGGTTTATTACGAGCAACCAAAAAAGTCGTAAAAGTATCAAATGAAACATGCGTGTGAAATTGTATAAATTCATGACAAACTCTTATTATTGACAATGTGACATGTTAAAAACTTAGCTATCTAACTATTAATATAATTAACAATAATATTATCATTTTAAAAAATTTATTATTATCATTATAATACAATCTCAATTCCAATAAACCACTCAAGAGAAAATAAATACATATAAACTCCCTATAATAAAACTAAGAAATGAAAAAAATTCTTTATTTCCTTTTGTTTTCTTTCAAAACGATGCCATTTTGAACCAAAACACACAATTTTAGTGTTTAACGTATTTTACCTCCAAATATATATATATATGCAATATACATTAAAAGTTCACTTTGATTCAGTGGCTAAGTTATTGACATGTCCTCTAAAGGGAGGGGTTCGAATCCCCTCCCACTCAAAATTTCCTTTTACCAACTTTCTTTAGGAAAATAATTATATTATTAAAAAAAATTTTAAAAACCTTTAAAAAAAAAAACTGGAACTAGGAAAATTAGTATATTATTTAAACAAAAATTTAAAAAAACCGACTGTCTAGTTCCAGGCCGGACAGAACCGGAAATTTCCGGTTCGGTTCGATTCTAAGCCCAAAACCGGACCGGTTACACCCCTAATACTCACTCAAAATATAGAATCAATCCACCCTTTATTTTTCTCTCATAATTCTCACTTTTCTCTCTGCCCACACCCTCTTTCCAATTGCACTCAGTACCAATTAATACAATTATAGGGGTAGATATCGATACTCGCCATGTTCGAACCTGATAATTGCTTTATTTTTAGAGCCAATTCAATTTTTCCATCAAAGTTTCTTCCCTCTTTTCAAATATGGCGCCAAAAATAATTGGCTAAAAGTACTTTTTGGTCCTTAGGTTTGTCCAAATGTCGCAAATAGCACCCTATATTACCAATTTTTCAAATTGCATCCTGTATTTGGCAAATATGTCACAATTTGCACATTTTTTCATATTTTTTTAGAATTAAATAATTTCATACTCAAAAAAATATTTATTTTCCTACATGGCGTGCTATTTCCTAGCATGGTAAAAGAAATTATATTTAAGTATTTAAGAAATTATATTTCCTAGCATGGTAAATATGCACATAGTCATAAGTACTTGCACAATATATGTGTTATCATCCCGTAGTGCCGCGTCACGCTTCTCAAATTCACCCTCTTCCTGTACTTGCAGAGATTGTGGACGAAGAACACAAGATTGTCTGCCTCCTCTGCTCTTTTTTGGCTGAGCCAATTATGTCTGGCAAGGGAAATAATCTCTGAAGCCAAAATCTTCCTCATCTTTTTCCATTGCTCATTATTGGGGGTAAAAATTGTTGCTAAGTATCCTACGCTATACATACAGGAGGCGTGAGTTGGTGGCCTGTTAGCGAAAATGGCATCTTTATTTTTTAAGATTTCGCGAGCTATGATAGGACAAAGGACGGGGACAATGTTGGTGTTGCCTACACGAATGAGTGAAATGTCAGTGTTCGTTTCTTTCATGAGTCGGTGAATCCAGCTGAAAACCGGCTTGTTTTGGAGCATTTCAGGCACACTGCCGATAAGCGGCCATGGGGTGGGCCCTGGAGGAAGAGGCAGATGCTGCCGCTGGTTGTTCTTGTTCTTCTTGTTCTTCTTGTTCGTGGGTGATTTTCTTTGTTTCCAAAGTTGTACAGCGCATAAAAATAAGGAGGCAAACAATATCAAAGTGACAAGTGAGAACGGCATTGGGTTGATGGTGGGTAGGGAACCAGATTTGTTGAGGAGGAGGAGAATTAATTAGCTAGCTAGTGATTAATATTGTGGAAGAAACTGGAGTGGAGAGGAGAGGAGAAGAGAGTAGATTTGGGAGTAGTGTTGCTTGATCGTTGGTATTGCATACTACGTCTCCATATATATACACAACGGTTGCATTAATAAAATATTTATTATTTCAATTATTTCTAGTTATAAAATAATTAATGTTGTTTTCATATTGAATGACGTGGATATTTTGTTCATTTGGCATTATTCTACCGGCTAAATCACTAGACTATAGGAATAGAATATTTTTGGGCCAATGATTGTCTAGGCCTAGATGCAACCTGAGAAGAACCTTTGCTAGAAACCTTTCTCTTCTGGTTTCATGTCTTTATTTACTTGCTTTATTTTATTTAATAGGTTAATTCAATTAACCAAGCAAACCCAACCTCCCCCCTCTTTGTTACTATTTCGGGTTTGTTTGTCTTTGTCATACATCAAAGTAAGCGTTTTGCCCTAATCTCCGTGGATCGACCCCATTACCACTATGCACAATTTATTATGCACTTGATAGCAGGGCTTTATTGTTATATTTGAATGTGTCTCGACACCACATCATTAATCTTCGAAGAGTCCTCTCTATTGAGATTAGTTTCGTTCGAGTTATGTTAGGCTGCGAAAGGATTGTGATTCTCCCAACATGGTTCTTTCCATTTCTAAAACTCAAAATTGTTGTAATATCCCACTTATTTGTTACCTTAATTTGTTCATTTGGTGTTATTCTACCGGCTAAATCACTAGACTTATCAATCTTCCATGAGTTCTTTTTTGATTTGATTGGATTGATTATTACTATTGGTGATAATGGTGTATGTTGGATAATTTTTTATAATTGAGATATGAGTTTTACTTGGTTGTACACATTGGTCATCACAGAGTGGATTGTTATTGATTTGGTCTCGTAATTTTTTTTACCTGTTAGAGATTTTCCACGTTAAAAATTTTAGTGTCTCTTCAGTGTTTCGTTTGACAACCATAATTATCATTTCTTGGAATTAGATTGTTACATTGTGTATATTGATTGTCCATTGAATTAATCCAATAAAAATGATTGTTAATCACTCAACTCATATATATATTACTTTCTCTGGTGCATAATAAATGACGTTTTCTTATAGATTTTTACTATTCATTTTACTTGTTATTTTAATTATTGTTTTACGAATTTTTACTATCTTAAAATGTCGTTTATTTTATACCGGAGGAAATATTACTTATGTATATATGTGGCCCAGGTTCATACAAGTGGCACGGGTTCATACTCGTTTTTTTTATTATTACTTATGTATATATGTGGCGGCACGGGTTCATACACTCTTTTTTTATTATTACTTATGTATATATGTGGCACGGGTTCATACACGTTTTTTTATTATTACTACTTATGTATATATGTGGCATAGGTTCATAGGAACGATGAAAACGTTGTTTTACACAAAACAACAAAAGAACGTTGCTTATTAAATATAAATAAAAAACGTTGTCAAAGAAATAAGAAGAGTGGCCAGGAAAATGGTTCATTCAAAAAATTGAAACTAATAGTAATCAAATTGTTAATTTCATATCTCTAGTTGTCGTTAGACTAAAGTCGAAGAAAATAAAATAATGCTGCTGATGAGCCGTTTTAGTTAGACTATCGTATTTTGATACATCCAACACAAGAAAAAAAAATTGTAGAGAATTTTTCTATTTTTCAGAAGAAAAAAAATTCTAAACAATAGAAAATTGTTAAAAAATATGTTTACTTGCTATTTTTTTGTTTTGATTTTCTAATTTTTATTTTAGTAGAGAAATAGAAACCTAATCTAAATAGTTTTCTATCTTTCTCCTTTTTGTTATGAAAAAAAAAAAAAAAACTAGTAGTTCTTTATGTCAGAGAGGTGGGTTTTGATAGAATGTTGAATTACGAAAAAATATTTCCCTGCGTTGCGCGGCTCTGATTTCTCTTGGACTCTTTATTTTATATATCTAGATGTAGGTCGTCCCAAACTAAAATAGATTTCATAAGAATTTATAATATTTTTTATATTTTAGTTTGGGTGTTAATTTTTTTATTAAATTTTAAAAAATAAATATTAAAATAATAGTTTTTTAAATTTAAATTATTACTATAATTAAAGAAATATAAGATTCAATAATTGTAAAAGTATAATTGAAAATCTTTCACACACATGAATTTTATACCTTTTATTAATAAAAAATGTTGGTGATTTTGGAATTACTCATAAAATAAATCTGTTTATTGATGAATTTAGGCACTAAATTTTTTTCAACAAGATCCTTACATGATTAAATTAAATTAGTTTTCGTATATTCATAAGAAAATTTGAATCTAATTAAGTTAGTCTTAATTTATATTTAATTCTTTCATTATTTAATAGCCAATTGATTTTATAATTTTTTGTTTCGTTTCTGAATAATGCAGTTAGATAAACATATTTTGGCTGTTCGGGATCAACTCTTATGCGTATGTGATGAGAAAAATGGGATTTTGGATGTGTGTTAGTTAGAATATACGAACAATCAAATAATCAAGCAAGTGCCAATTTAAATGAGCATCAATTTGCAGGTTTGCTAATGATAGTGTTTCATAAAACAAATTACAATCAGTATAGGTTGCTGACCTTTGATATAAAAGTCACAATTTCTGATCTCCAAGGTGTTTACAGATGCAGACTAGGCTGGTTTTACTCAGGACCGAATATCCACAAGTGGCTTTCTCACATAGTATTTAGGTAGCAACCTAGTCTCGTGGCAAGCTAAGAAGCAACAGACAGTTGCCTAGAGTTCTACCAAGGCTGAATACAAGTCTTTGGCCGATGGGGCAGCCGATGTCGCATGGCTAAAAAATCTTTGCGAACTTGGTTGTTCCACTCTCCCGCCACCTCTATTGTGGTGTGATAATCTTGGGGACACATATATGACAGCATATTCACTTTTTCATGCTTGGACCAAATATGTTGAAGTCAGCTTTCCCTTTGTTCGGGATCTTGTTCGGAAGGGAGCTCTTCAAATTCAATTTATTTCCATTCACGATCAACTGACGGACATCCTTACCAAGTCCTTAACTACTGCTCGTTTTTAATTAGGTCCCTCATTTAGATTTTTTTGGAAGTTACTTGGTTCTTTTTACTTACTTATCCCTCATAATTTTTTGATTTATTACATATAGTTTAAATATATATATATATATATATATATATATATATATATATATATATATATATATAAAAACATGAATGATGTGTGAAACTTTTGAGTTCACTATTTTACTCTTAATAAAATGGTTATTTTGGTCTAATTTTAATTTTTTTTGTAATATTTTTTCAAAAAAAAAAGGAGCACGTTATTTTTTTTAAAAAGCCGTTTTTTTCTTTTTATTTAATACTTAATATAAATATATTAAATTATAAAGAATTTTGTTCATGTAAGAAAAAAATAAAATTAAAAATATCCAATCAAAAATTAAAACAAATAATCTAAACAAACTTGAAATACCAACGATTTTGTAGCTCATGGTGTGTATAATATATATATATACTAACTAGAGGCTCGAGGCCTAGACTGTTGTAAATGATCAAGGGCATGACATTGATTCATGCCCCTAAATCACACATGGCCTTGCCGATGTCGACTGTGCCAATTCGGCATGGGATGATGAACATTCCCTGGTCTTTGCACTTTGGAGGGATTCTACGCTGGATGTGGGCCGAAGTGTTGGCCCCTACGCTTATCTTGTTAACTTTAACGAACTTGCTCTTGTTCGTGCATAGCTGTTTTAGGAATTTGGCGTAGCGAGGAACATTCTTTACTGCCTGGAGAAGAGGGATATTGACAACCTCTTTACTGAACATTTCAAAGATATCGCGGTCCTCCTTATCTTTCTTGGTCTTGACCAATCTGTGAGGGAGCGGGGGCTCGAGAATCTTGTGAATGTATTCCTGGGTAAATTCATGTGGATTAGGGTCATTCCTCGGTGAACCTCTGGGGAGCGGACTCTGTCCGCCATGACCTCTACGAATCTGGGAACTTTGGGGAGTTTTGTTCTAGGTTTCGGCTGAAGCTAAGACTCTGGTGAATTTCCAATATCGTGGGCTGGAATCGTTGGAGATGTCAAGGTCGTTCCACTTCGCAGAGTCAGTGAACAGACATTGTGTTTTGGATTGTTTTCGGTTTGGGGTGGAAATCTCCCTTGATTCTTTACTTCCTTCATCTCCGCCATCAGAGTACTCACGTGCTTTTTAAGATCTTCAATCTCTTTCTGCTGTTCGGGATTCCGAGGCGGTTCTGGATTCGGGGGCACGACAAAAGTCTGATCTGGAGGAGGCTGACGTTGACACTGGTTCTGATGATACGTGGGTCGAGGTCTAAAGTTCTGCAAATTGGGAGGGGGATTTCCATAAGGGTTCTGGTTGTGTTGTTGATGGCTAGGTCCCGAAGGCTGAGGGTTTGGAACCCATCCTGGATTTTGCTGTTTCCAGCCTTGATTGTAGTTTTGACCGTAAGGAACTAGGACGTATTGACCAACAACATTCATTGTATTTCATTTGGAATATGGGGGCATGCATCAGTGGGGTGGTCCACAAAATTGCAGATTTGGCAGGCCTTAACAGGCGCGGATTGCCCTGTCATAAAGTTCTAAAACATCCCTGTAAGGGAAGCAAGCTGATTCTGCAAGGCAGCTACTTGGACATCTTGGCCTTGATTGTTGGCAAGGTCAAACGAAGCATTCTTGGCCATGAGCTCTATTGTTGCTCTGGCAGCAATTGGAGTGAGGGCAGTCAGAGAGTCGTTGGCAGCAGCGTTGAGGAGAGCTTTATCATGGGTCTTGAGGCCTTCACAAAAATACTGGACTGGAGCATGTTCTGTGAGATTGTGGGAAGGGTAGCTAGATTGCATCTTCTGGAACCTCTAGTAATACTGGGCTAGATTTTCCTCCTTCTTTTGGAATATGGAGACAAGTTGCTTGCGCGTGGTGTTGGAAATAGAAGTCGGATAATACTTCTCGGTGAAAATCTTAGACATATCCGCCTACGAGCGAATAGATCTAGCAGGAAGGTCATAATACCAGTCGAGGGCATCATCCTTGAGGGACCATTGGAAGGCGCGCAACTTGGCTTGGTCGATGTCGACGTTAGGAGGTTTCATGGCCTCGCATATAGAATGGAGTTGTTGAAGGTGGCGAAGAGCATTTTCCTTGGCAACCCCCCGAAAGGTCGGCAGGTGATGCAGCACGGCTGACTTTAGGGTCCAGTCATGAGGAACGTTGGGCCAGTCGATGCAACTTGCCGACATGTCGGCGGTTGCATGGAAGTTATCGATGGTTTGCTGATCTTGAGGAGGGGGTAGTGGTGGATCTTTACGTCGGGCATGGTTGTCAAGGTCTTCCATGGCTGGAAAATCAAAATGGGCGGCTATTGGGTTTTCTAGGGTACGATGGAGATAAGCTAGGTCTAAGAAAAACTGATGGTCCTGATCGGCTAGGTTGGAAGGAAGTCTGTCGAGGGCTGGATGTGGGATGACTCTTTGTTGAGTAGATGATCCTTTGGCTTGCCTTCTAAGTCCTCTTTCCGTTCTGGTCAATTCGAGATCTAGAGGGAGTAAATCTGGAGCAGATCTCCTGGTCATACAAAAATAGAAACAAAATTAGTACCGTTCAATCCCAGGCAACGACGCCAAAATTTGATCGTCACTTAAATATACTTTATATTTTTCTGATGCCTAAATGCACAAATAAATGTGTACAGGGTAAGACAGGGTCGAACCACAGAGATTGAAGGAGAAATATGTTAATGAAGATGTATGACAGGGGACAGTTGTAACAGAAAAGGAACAAGTAACACTGGGGGAGAGGCTATGTCGATTAACGAATTAATCGACTCAGAATTGGGAGCTAACAAGAGCTAACAACCTAAATATATTAAACAGTTATCCAGGGCATGAAAGTGAATCACGATCCAGGGTACGATATCTAAAAGCAACTCGAGGGCAAGAGAAGTAATAACAGAGATAATAAACAAATAAAGAGAGATCTTAGCAAAAGGTGTTCTCGGGTTGTTTTCTAGGTCGATTAGTCATTGGCACAAAAATATTCCAAACTCATGTACAGACCTGCTATAGGGACCGCGTTTCCACACCGCATCCCCTACTTACCTTCTTAGATAAAAGTCACCCCCCGTTTCCACATATGAGGTGACCTTGACGTTCCGCCATCCTCCCAGGCATGAATGCGGGGAGGCAATACTCAGAACGCCCATGAAGGGGAGGTAAGACAAATCTAGGGAGTGACAACTCAATTTGTCAGACTCGCATCATATACCCTAGATGACCGTTTACCCCTAGACAGAGGCCTCTCGCCCTGCCTCCACTAGGTGTCTACTACTATCTCAAGGCTTCGCGTCAGTTATAACCAAGAAAATTACATTACTCATGCAGAAATACTAACAGTTGATCAAACCCTTAACATTTCTAGACGAGCATGGAGTTAAAATGATAAACAATCATGTGTCACAAGAGAATATGTTAAGCATGCATTAGGCCTCTTAACCAAACCCTACAACTCTTGAAACACCCTTTACTAAGAGGATGGTATTTAGCTACTCATACTACAATATAAACAGTTGATAGGGATAGAAGAAACCGATGGATTAATTAATAATCAAGGAGAAAGCTAGCTCTTTTACAAAATAGCGGCTGTTCCAAATCCCAAGAGAGGATGATACCCAGAAATTAGGGTAAAAGGGAGTGATGTATTAACGTCTAAGACAGTCGTCCTTACAAAAACCCTAGGGCTAAGCTTATATAGGCTAAAACTAGCTAGGAGACAAAACAGCTAAGGGGAGAGAGAAGCAAGGGGAGCTTGACAGCACATGTCCTTTCAAGGGAATATTCTGGGATCTTTGGCGAGCCTGGCATCTTCTAGAAGGGCTTGGAATCCCGCGCGGATCTTGGAAGATGCTTCTCTTTGGTTTCGTTCGAGAGAAGAAGCAGACGTATCGCGGGCTAGAGACAACTCAACGGTCTGGTTAGCGTCGTGGGCTCGACGACAATCCGGTCTTCTAGGCCTTGAAGCTGGAAATAGGAATAGCAATTGGGCGGGTATGGAGCGGGTAAGCACTATCTATACCCGCACTCGCAAATTTTTGGGTAATCCATACCCGCACCCGCATCCATATGGAGCGGGTAAAGGAATAGTAATTATACCCGCGGATAACCCGCGAATATCCGTGGATACCCGCAAATTTAGTTGAATTTCAAATTTCAATCAAATTAATATATAAAAAAAATTAATCTAATTTAGTAACAATACCACACTGTTGCTACCCGAATTTTGACTTGCGTCACAACTTTTTCGTTTTATTTCATGTCACATTAATAGCCCGTTTACGTCAAATTTCAATCGATTTTTGATCAAGGACTATTTGTTTTAATGTTTCATACCATTTCATGTCTTTTAAATTTTTTGTATTTTTCTCGTATTTTCGACTAAAACCGTATTTTTAGGTTTTCGTCAACGAATTTACGTATTTTTATGTTTACCGCGTTTATTAGCTCGTCTAGGTCAAATTCTTGTCAATTCTTGGTCCTAGGCTAATTTGTTTAATATTTCGCATCATTTCAAGTCTTTTTAGTTTTTCGTATTTTTAACTGTCTTTACGCGAACTTCTATCAGTCCCGAGTAAGTTTCCCGAGACCGTGGATCGAATGCGTAATTTCTTTGTTTGATAATTACGTGCTAATTTTCTCTTTCACGCCACCGCGTTCAGTTTCGTTCAATTTTTGTCGTAAGGGCATTTATTTTGTGCGCGAACGTTTTGACATTTCCGAAAGAGAAAATAAATGCGTCAAATCAACTTTCGCATTTCTTCACTGTATATTAGTTTTCTTGCCTTATTTTTCTACACATAGTTGTTCGTCGGCTCGGATTTATTTTCACTTTCGTACGAATTTGCTCGTACCAAAATATCCCGTTCGTGTCCAAAAGTATGCATTAATGGCAATTAATGCATGAAATATCCAAATTGCCTCTCTTTTCTTCCTAGCTAGGGCTGTCGACTCCCTTGTGATCACAAACTTCCCATCAGAAATCCTTGGCCACACAAAGCACTAGCTAGCTCACTATTCCGGTCATCCTTATCCCTCCACCTTCTCCGACGATTCTTGGCCAAGCAAAGCCTCCAAACCGACTCCACTTTCTTCTATAAATAGAGAGCTTCAACCAACAAATCAAGGGCACCAAAATCTTCATCTTAATCCCCCTTTCTTGCACTACCTTCTAGGATCAAATCTCTCGTGGACAAGTGAGCTTCTCTCTCTAGCTCCTCTCTTTAATTTTCGTTTTTGTATGTAGTGTGATAATAAATTGCTATAACTTGCCTCATATGCTTAGTTTACTTGCTAATTACACTCCCCTTACCTCAATTTTATTGTATAAACTCTAGGCTAATTAATAGCCATATATGCATGTTTAAGCTCTCTCTCTCTAAAACTCTCTTTAATTATCGTTTTTGCATGTAGTGTGGAAATAAATTGCTATAACTTGCCTCATATGCTTAGTTTATTTGCTAATTACACCTCCCTTACTTCAATTTGATTATATAACATCTAGGCTAATTAATAACAATATATGCATGTTTAATTAGTTTGTTTTTCCTTTGTCAAAACGCCACTGTTTTCAACTGTTTCCTTTGCTGTTTTTGCGTGATTGAGTCCTTGGCATGTTGCTTGATTTAGTTGAGTCGAACTTGGGGAAAGAAAGCAAGTTTGGGTAGTTGGTGTCGCCGGCCATGGTGGCCGGCGACGTGAAGAAGAAAGGAAGAAGAAATGGGTTAGGCGGGAAAATAGAAAAGGAAAAGGTGGTGGGCTTCGGCCCACCTTTGTTTTTAAATTAAAATTTGAGCTTGGCTATTGCCAAGCCCATTTTTTAATGCCCAAAATTCCAACGTGGGGCCCGGGCCATTTAATTTTCGTACAAAAATGTCGTATGCATATTGTTTAATTTTCGTAAGCTTTCGTATTTAATTTTCGTATAGTTGTGGCATGTTTATAAATTGTTTAATTATCTTGTGTGCTTATTTTATATATGCAATTGTTCGTATGATAATTTGTCTACTTGTATTTTCGCATGAAATATTCGTATGTTCACATAATAACGACTTGTTCATACCATGTTTAAATTATCGTAAAAATCCTAATATGCTTACATGATTTAAATAATTCGTTTGGGCCATGTTTATTTAATTAAATGCATGTCGTAATTAATTTGTCTATGCCCTGTTTTATTTAATTAAATGCCTGCATGCTTTAATTAATTTGTTTATGCCATGTTTATTTAATTAAGTGCCCATTTGTCATAAATTAAATGAATGTTTTGCGTGCGCTCTTTATTATTAATTTATTTTCAAACCATCGCTAATGCTTTCAATTTGCAAGGAACATCAAGAGCATGCAACGCGAGTACGCTTTCTAGCCCTTTTTATTTATTCGATGTCTTTTTTTTGCAAATATACATGTTGTTCAAAAATGCTAAAAAACCCTATAATTCTATGCATGATTAAAATCAATCCATATGTTTATGTGTTTAAATCACCTGCTTTCGTATGCCATGAAATTAATTGCAATATTTGATAATTGAGCATGGTGGCTTCGAATCCCACTCGGTTATGTGCATTCACGAAAATGGTACTATGCTAGTTTTTTCCATGTTAGGATCACGTAGTAATTAATTAATTAATCATGCATGGCTCAATGAAAAGGGGGAACGTCCGCTCTAGCATAACGAACAAACGGTAACCCTGTCCTTCGTGTCCCGATCGGAAATAACATGTCCCTACGAAAATGCTAAGATGTAACGTCACCTTTGAGGGCCAAATCGCGTCAAAAATGTTTAAATAATCGGAAAGTGACCCAATTCTGGTAAGCGAACTCTGTTGGCACGATTCGATCATTGGCCTATTTAAATGATCGGAGAGTGACTTGAGTTCATGGGAGGAGGAGGTTGACATGCTTCGGTCATTTAAACAAATCTTTGTATATCAAAAGTGTATTCAAACACCTTATAACCGGTAACCTTTTTAGGGTGCGACTTGGGTGCCTAACACCTTCCCAAGTCCACAATACGACCTCGAACCTTTGTTCAATGGTTTAGACCAATTGTGCCTTAGTTTTTATTTTTATGCCATGACATTAGGTTCCCTAAACCTTAGAAATTAGGGTGGCGATTTCATTGTATTATGCGAAGCATCCATTCATGCTTAGCATCCGTCCCGAACCTTAAACTCGTTTTCAGCGAAAAAGGGGGTGCGACAGTTTGGCGACTTCACTGGGGACTAGTAGGTTCGAAGCCGGTTTTTAAGGTGTTTGTTTTATTTATTTATTTACTTGCCTTGATAAACTGTTTTCGTGGCTATCTGTTATTGCTTTGATCAATTGTCACACGCATTGCATGCATAGGCCCTCCACCCAGGGGTCGCCATACCAAATAAGTTTAGGACGGTTAGTAGTGACGCCCCGGGACTCATGTCCTAGGTAGTGTTTACAAAAACCAACCCGCTCGAACCCTTAAAGCTAGCCGGAAGGTGGCCCAATTCTTGTAAGCGGATTCAGTTGACATGATCCAATCATTGGCCTATGTAAATGATTGGAGAGTGACCTGGATTCGTGGGAAGGAATTGGTAGGCACCCTACGACACTTTTTGGACCATTGTATGGTATCGTCGGGAACTTTCAGGCCGTTAGAACTTTAGTCAACGTCAAAAGCCCTCATCACGTGCATCACATTTATTTTTTCCATGGCTTGGTTTACCATGTTTTCTACGTTTTTCTGCTTTCCGCAATATTCCTAGTAATGCATGTAAAAAGAAAAGAAAACTAGTCAGTAACACGTTTAGTTCAAGATGCTAACGCTAGAGCTCTGTTTTTATGTGTTCCCAGGAACCCATCCTGCTTATCAAAATGCCAGTACCAGCTTTGCTTTTGCTTAATACTTTTGGGGCAAGGAGTTTCGAAAATCAGGCCACTAAGGGAGATCTATTAGTAGCCAGTTTTGTTCCTGATGTCACCGCCAGAATTAAGTTGGAGATTTCAAATTTTGACGTGGTCAAAGTTAGGAAATTAAGGAATGAGTTGACTCCAAGTGAAGGGAAACAGTTTGAAAGTAGTTATGGAAAACTACTAACAATGATGGACATAAGGGTTGACTGGGGCTGCATCCGAGCAGCTTTGAAGTTTTGGGACCCCTACTACCGCTGTTTTTCTTTTAACGGAGGGATAGACTTGACTCCCACGTTAGAAGAATATGCCACCCTACTGTGCTTCGCTTCGCCCATCTCAACTATATACCAGAACGTCCTCCTTGACTCCTCCAGCGTCAAGATGAGACTGGACAAGTGGTTGGGGATAGCCACTCGTGTAAGAGAGGGAGACTACGTGTGGTGTTGGTCAGACATCGAGAGTCAGTTTCAGAGGTCACAAGGGAAGAAACGTTTGCGGATTCTAGCATTTGTAGTGGTAGGACTTGTGCTGTTTCCAAAGGTGAAAGACGTGATTGACTTTGAGGCCGCCAACGTCTTCTACGACATGGAAGCCAATGCTATCAACCCAACAGCAGCCATCCTAGCCGAAACCTTCCGTTCCTTAGACAGTTGCCGAAGAAAAGGGAAGGGAAAGCTTGCATGTTGCACGCAATTGTTGACTGTGTGGATGATCAGTCACTTTAAACAAGCACCCGATCAATCCCTCTTCTCCACGAATTACTTAGGTTTGACCCCTCTCGCCAAGGTCATTGACGTGATGGCCGCAGCCATTTGGAAGACAGAAGACAAGGATGTTTGGGTCAAAAGGTTTATCAACCTCTCGGAAGAAGATTTCGTGTGGCATGCTAAGTGGCTAAGGGCCATTAACCCCATCATTTGCTGCGGGTCCTTGCCTTGGGTTCCATTAATCGGAGCGCGAGGATGCGTCCATTATTGCCCCGTCCTCGCCTTGAGACAGTTCTGCATCATGCAAATAATCCCCGCGACCTTTGGCATGCCCACATCTAGTCTCCCCCATGCTACGGAGCACTTGAACCGCGTCGAATATGCTCTAGATTGGGCGTACCCCTTTTGCCTTGAAGGCCATGTCCTCCCTACTTCACCAATATTAGAATACCCACAGTGGAGGATGAATCGAGCTAACGGCAATGTTCTACCTCTCCCCGAAAATCACAAGCCAATGGAAGAGGAAGGCGAGTCCCACGTCGAAGGAGGACTTGAGGTTATGGCCTACGCCCAACTAGCGAATCAGCTGGCCACGGCAGCAGAAGAAAGAGACCTCTTGACCATGGAAAAAGAAAGCTGGATGGCGGAAAAGATGGACCTAGAATTCAAGGTGCGCGAGTGGGAGAAGCGCCACAAAGACAATGTTCAGTTAGGTTTGGCAAATCAAAAGTCAGTCTGCGATGATTTCAAGAAGCGCATGGATGGAGAGGTCCGCAAGAAGGAAGCCTCTAGTGAAATAATCAAAGACAAAGATGCATTGATAAAGATTTTGACAACACATGTCCATGAGAAACACGGGGAAGGCCAAGTCTTGCAAGCACGAGTGGCGATCTTAGAGGCCGAAGTAATGATGCTACGGGGAGAAATGGCATCGTTAGAATACTTTTTTGAGGAGTGAACAAACCCCGACTTCCGAGGTTGATGTTTTCAAGATCATGCTCCCGCCACCTCGGATTTTGTTTTTTGCTCAATAGACTTTATCCACTAGTCTTTAGATAAGTCTAGGTAGTTGGTCTCACGTATATGGGTTGTAGCTTTTTGGACAAAATCATCAATGACAAAGTTTGTGAATTATCCAGATAATTACGAATTGCGTGTTGTTTCCATTTTGCATACACACAAAAAATGCCGCATGGCTGTCCCTTACTACCAAAATAAAACCATATAAAGCAAAAAAAAAACACACAGAAAGGCCAACCCATAAGAGAAAAAAAAATACTTAGAAAGGGAAAAAGAGTAATGGGAGTCAATCGAAAATAACGTAAGGATAACAGTGTTTGTTAGTCTTAGTTGCGCAATCTTTCGGTTTGGCCAATATCAACACAATTTACCAGGAGTTTCCACTAGACCAAAACACAAAAAATGTTCATCACACATTAAAATTCCTCCATGCCAAATTTCAGGAAGTTCTGGGCGCCCAATCGCCCATAAAAATTTATTTAACGCAAGGGTAGCTACTCCCTCTCGGCTTCAGCTGCGCAATCTTTTTTCATGACCAAAATGAAAATGATTTACTCAGAATTTCCTCTCAAATAAAACACAAAAGATGTTTATCACACATCAAGGTACCCCCCTGCCAAATTTCAGGAAGTTCTGGGCACCCAATCCCCCATAAAACATTTTTTTTCTAACACAAGGGCAGCTGCTCCCTCTCGGCTTCAGCTGCGCAATCTTTTGTCATGACCAAAATGAAAATAATTTATTCAGAATTTACTCTCAAATAAAACACAAAAGATTTTTATCACACATCAAGGTCCCCCTCTGCCAAATTTCGGGAAGTTCTGGGCGCCCAATCGCCCATAAAATTTTTTTAACGCAAGGGTAGCTACTCCCTCTCGGCTTCAGCTGCGCGATCTTTTTCCATGACCAAAATGGAGATGTTTTGCTCGGAATTTCCGCTTGGCCAAAACACGAAAGATGTTCCCAACATCTTGAAGTTCATCCATGACAAATTTCAGATTTTTCAGAGCAGCGTAGCTCCATCCAAGTAGGCCGTAATCGGCTCCCAAACCTGTCTCTGGCGGTATACCGCCTGGCCCCTAGCGGTATACCGCTAGCTTCGCTCCAAATCCCATCGAAATCATTTTTTGGCCTCCGAAATTCATCCGCTCAGCTGCGCGATCTTTTGTTTTGGCCAATATCAACGTGATTTGCTCGGAATTTCCACTCGGCCAAAAAATGAAAGATGTTCCCAACATATTAAAGTTCATCCATGCCAAATTTCAGGAAGTTCTGAGAATCCAAACGCTTGTAAAAAATTCTAAACTCATGGACAGCTGCTCTACTCGGCCCCAGCTGCGCGTTCTTTTGTTTTGGCCAATATCAACATGATCAGCTAGGAATTTACACTTGTCCAAAATACGAAATATGTTCATAACATATTGAAGATTTCCCATGCCAAAAATGGTATTTTTTCGAGTATCACATCTCTCGAAAATAATTTGGACATAAGAAGGACAGTCATCTCGGCTTCAGCTACGCGATCTTTTGCCATGACCAAAATGGTGATGTTTTGCTCAGAATCTCCTTTCAGCCAAAACACGAAAGATGTTCATAACAGATTGAAGTGTGCCCACCCCAAATATCAGAACTTTCCAAGCATCACATCACTCACAAATAAATTTGACGCAACGAGGACAGTTCTTCGGTCACAACCACATAGTCCCTTTGCCTCCACCCGTATAAATGCGTTTGACTCCACATTTCCATTCAGCCGAAATACATAGAGCCTCCCGGCATGATCAACTTTCCCTTTCAAAATAAAAAATAAATAAATGGGCCCATTAATCCATCGCTAAAAAAAAAAAATCCAAGCAAAATGAAACCTAGCCTCTCGCACACATTTGTTCTGAAAAGTTCCACCGAGGTCATATTGCGTCGTCACAATGGCTCCCTTTACGCCCTCACCAAGAAGGCCAGCCCAAGATGCACCCGTTTCTCGCTTCCCCTAAAAGTATCAAGTGAAAGAGTGGTCGGAGGATTGATCAAAGCAGCGTGGAGGCCTCGAGGTTGCACATAATACACACTGATAGCGTACCTGTCGAGGGCACGATCAAACAAATTATTACAACTTATCACATGCAACAAAATAGATTGAAGACAGTGGCAAGAGGATCGATCCACAGAGATTGGTGAAGACTTACACTAGACAAGGCCAGATTATAAAATAAAACAATAAAAGAAACAAAACAGAATTCAAGGGCTGGATTGTGAGAGACTGATCTAAGGTCTTGAATGTATTCGGGGGACAAAAGCACAGAAAAAAAACACGAAAAGTAACACTCGGGGGGTTTTACTTGGCTGAACGAGCCAGCCAAGGCAGATTTCGGGAGCTAACAAATTCTAACTAAGAAAGCAGTATTCGGGACCTTGAGTTGTCAATTCGGGGTCCCGAATGGTAAAACAAAGTAAATCAGTGAACAGGTCAAGAACAAAGAGTGAAATAAACACAAATAATCAGATAGAGAAGGATTCTTAGCAAAAGCATTCTGGGTTGCATTCGGGACCAGATCGTCATCAACTCAAGGGTATTCTATTCAAGACGTCATAGAAATGACATGGGGACCGGATTCCTCAGATATCCCCTACTTTTCTCTTAAGAGAAACTACCCCCCGTTTCCACATATGGGGTAGTCTTGACAGTCCGCCATCCCTCCAGGCACGAATGCGGGAGGGCCATACTCAAACTGCCCATGAAGCTAAGAAAAGACAGATCTAGAGCTAAAAATCCCTCAGTTTGTCAGGCTCGTGACCTAGCTCTAATCAACTACCCAGCCTATCTATTCGAGACCACTTTGACACAGTCAAGACTAAACAGATGCCTACTTATTTCATGCAATTTTCCTTCCGTATTCGTCACATAAATGGCAGCATTTACACAAGATAATTATCAGTTGATCAAGCCTCAAATTAAATCATGCAAAGAGGTAATTAAACCGATGAATAGTTGAATATAGCATCAAGAATATATTAAGCACGTTAAGGCCTCGAATCTGCCCCTGCAACCCTTGAATCAACCTTGCCAAGAACTAGAAATTTAGCTACTCATACTTAAAGATGAACAAATAATAATTAAAGAAAGCATAATAAAATAAAGAGATTAAGGGAAGAAGACTTGTTACTAAACGTTTGAAGCCCGGCGGCCAAGAGGGAAGAAGCTAACAAGAACTAGAGAGATAAACTAGAGAGAAGTCTAAGAAAATAAAAAACTGCATGATCATGGATGAACCAAGATACCCTAAACTCTTCCTATCATCCTCTATTTAAACTAGAAAATACAATTATAAAATATCTTCTGCCCAACTAAGGAACAAAATGCATTTAAAGAAAGCCTATTAATATGGATCTATGCTCCCTAAAGTAAAAAGCTGAAAAAGCTGAAAAAGCTGAAAGCTGATTTTCTTGGTCTTGACCAGCTTTGGCAGATCTGGAATGGGCT
Organism: Viola odorata; assembly: GCA_963691705.1. Classification (NCBI taxonomy): domain Eukaryota; kingdom Viridiplantae; phylum Streptophyta; class Magnoliopsida; order Malpighiales; family Violaceae; genus Viola; species Viola odorata. The sequence goes on from OY829542.1 coordinate 55,322,034, forward strand.
CAAGGCCTGCAATGGTCAGAGGGGTAGGTATTTTGTGATCAGTGCAGACTGTCGGAACAGTGTCAGAGGAGGCACATGGAAGGTCTGGGAAGATGACACGTGGAAATGCCATTCTTCGCCCTTCGGGGTCCCGAATCCATTCGGGACCTTGAACGCGATTCTGGACTCGGGACCTCGACTGTGGTCTTGAAGCTCAAAAACGCCCAAAATGCTCCAAAAACGCATGTTTTTGCATAAACTCCCTTTTTAGGCCTAGATCTGCAATAGTAATGAAAACAAGGGTAAATTAACATAATCATGCCTTAAATTGATGAAATAATAGAGAGAAAATCATGCATAAATACACTCTATCACACACATTATCACTTATACTTATTTCTCTTCACTTTTTTTTCTCCTCGAGACAACGATAGCTCCTCGACGGAAAACTACTCCACCAAGGCTCCCCGTGACTAGACTGCAATCACGAAAAATGGCCGAGCAAGCTAAGACAGAGGAAGGGTTAGCTGCTAGGATTAAAGAATTGGAAGAGCAGGTTAGGGTCACCGCAGAAAGGGTCGCTCGAGCCGAAAAAGAGCTAGATGAGGCCACTGAAGTACCACCCGGTTTCGATTCAAGCCAAATGATGGGACCTTCCCCGTCCGTCATTTTCGGGCCTTCAGGACCCCAAGCATTTACCCATCCCCTCTCCGGACCTTCAGGACCCCAAGCATTTACTAATCCTGGGGGTCAGTGGAAGTGGAATGATCCCTTCAGGGCATCTACCGACACCAACACCAACCCTAACACTAGGGGAGAAAACATTTCAAACTTGCAACACACCTTGGGTAACCTCGCTTTGAACCCCGGGCAAAATCTGATCCGTCAAGAGGTTCCAGGATTCCACCCTCCCCAAACCCACTACACTCAGGTCATAAACCCCAATCCTATGGGGACCCAACCCCCATTTACAAACCTAACACAACCACTAGGCATACAAGAACCCTTTGGTACCAACCCGATCTTTACCGAAAAACCAAACATCGATAGATTAAGCCTGCTAGAAGAAAGGCTCAGAACCATCGAAGGAACCGATCCCTTTGACCCCATGAGTCCCGCCGACATGTGCATGGTCCCAGGGATCATAATGCCTCCTAAATACAAGGTGCCAGATTTCGAGAAGTACACAGGGGTCGAGTGCCCAAGGACTCACCTCAGGGCCTATTGTAATAAGATGGCCGAGATGATACATAACGAGCCTCTCTTGATCCATCTGTTTAGAGAAAGCTTAGCCAAGCACGCTTTGACTTGGTACATGGGCCTAGACAGGACCAAGATTAGAACTTGGAAAGATTTATCTGATGCCTTCTTCAGACAATACAAGTTCAATATGGAGGTAGCACCGGACCGCTCCGACCTCCAAAACCTAGAGAAGAAAATGGACGAGTCAGTAAAAACCTACGCCCAAAGATGGAGAGAGCTAGCAGCCAGGATCTCCCCTCCGCTAAACGACAAAGAGCTCGTCGCCATCTTCGTAAACACTTTCAAGGCCCCCTACTACACCTACCTCATCTCCAACCCCTCAAATATCTTTTCCGACATGGTCCTGATTGCGGAAAGAGTTGAGCAAGGGATAAAAATAGGAAAGATCACCGTTCCTGCCCCCGAGGTAACACTAAAAAAGGCCCCTCCCGTAAGGAAAGAGGTTGGTTTTCTGTCCCAACAACCCAACTTCAGACCATCTTTTCCGCCACCACCATATCATGCACCATCACCATACCCATCACCATTCTTTCCTCCTCCGATGCCGGTTGCCAACATAACTCCGCAATACCCCACATCCTTCCCATATCCCCCACCACAAATGCCGCAACCCGCACAACCTAGACCATATAACCCACCAAATAACCCTAGCAACCAAGGGACTCAAAGTAATCATTGGAATAGGGAACCACCGCCGGCTCTTCCTCTGCCCGCGGGGGAAATTTACAAGCACCTTTTGGCAGCTGGGCAGATTGTGCCAATTCCTCCCCAACCTATGCTACCTCCTTACCCCAAGTGGTATGACCCCAATGCCAAATGTGAATACCACGCTGGAGCCCCGGGACACACAATGGATAATTGTTACGCCTTCAAAATGAAAGTACAACAATTGATCAAGAGCGGTTGGGTTTCCTTTGAAGGGACGGCTAAAGGTCCCAATACTACCACCAACCCTCTCCCAAATCACACTCAAGGAAGGGGAGGGGTAAGCGCCCTTTCAACGGGAGAAATTGAGGATCCTCTCCCCTTCATTCTAAGCTTACCCAAAGAAGGACTTTTCGCCACATTGGTAGAAAGTGGTCACCTACCACGCCCACAAGGGGGATTGGTTACCTGCTCATTTTGTCAACAAGAAAGTGACCATAAGATCCAAGACTGTGGACTATTCTCAGAAAAAGTAAGCCAACTCGTGACTTTTGGAGTTATTCAAGTCGGGAAGAGAGTCCAAAAGGAAGATGAGGTTTGCGCTAGTGAGGAAGGACTATCCATCCCATATTCCTTCGGATGTGTAGCTCGAGCGGAGACCCCTACCACAACACCACTCAAAGTAGTCTTCAAATTCGCCCCTAACCCTCCTAGCCAAGACTTGCACGCCGTCCCATTTAACTACGGATACACGGTCGTCATGACTTCCCCTTCCGCTACACCAACGACCGAGACCTTCAATATTGGGGGTATGACCCGCACGGGGAGATGCTATATTTCGGAGGAAGTTGAGAAACAAAGGTTAGCAAAGGGGGTGAATCAGCCCGTGACCGAAGACAACGCAGCCGAATTTCTGAAAATCATGAAGAGGAGCGAGTTCAATATCATCGAACAATTGAAGAAGACCCCGGCTCGCATCTCCATCATGGAATTGATCCTCACGTCTGAACCTCATCGCCTCTCTCTCTTAAAAGTTTTAAACGAGTCTTTCGTGACCAAAGACATCACCACAGAAGGGGTGGAGAACCTCGTTGGAAGGATACAAGCATTGAGCACCATCACTTTCTCTGGGGGAGAAATAGACCCTGTAGGGACAAGTCACAACAAATCCCTTTACATAACGGTGGAATGCAAGGGCCATGTCATAGCAAAGGCCCTAATTGATAACGGCTCCGCATTGAATGTCATGCCCAAGCATGTCTTCGAACAGCTACCAATTGACATGGCTTTTCTAAAGCCAAGCGGAATGATGGCCCGAGCCTTCGACGGAACTGTCTGAGAAATCATAGGGAGCTTTGAACTAGACATGGTAATAGGGCCACACACCTTCACCCTAGTGTTCCAAATCATGGAAATCCAACCCGCCTACAGCATGCTCTTAGGGCGACCTTGGATCCACACGGCCGGAGCAGTGCCTTCATCTTTACATCAATGCGTCAAGTATGTGAAAGATGGCATCCTCATCACAATAAAAGCGGAGGAAGCATTGATCCTAGCCAAGCACTCGTCCGTTCCATACATCGAGGCTGCCGAAACTTTGGACAGCTCTTTCCAGGCCTTTGAAATAGTGAATGCCGAATGGATAGAGGAGGGTGAACCCATCCTCAAAACACAAGCTCCCGATGAGACCGGGCTAGTTACCCATGTAGCGCCAAGAGATGGTTTTCAGTTGGGGAAAAGGCTAGGAGCCTTGCTACAAGGGGAAAAGGGCCTCACATTTCCCAAAAATTTCGGGGACCGTTTTGGGCTAGGATATCAACCAACTAAGGCCGACTTTGTTAGGGTCTCCAAGGAAAAGAAAGAGAGACAGCTAACCAAGCTGTTCGGGCACCCTACGCCTTCCTATGGCATGGACATCCCACACATTAGGACCACTTTTCCTTTCGCGGCCGAAGTTGTCAACATGGGTTCACCTACGATCGAAATAGCCTCCGATTTCCATGTTTACACTCTCGAAGAAGAAGCATCGCCTCAAGGCCTAATCTCTTTCGTGAAAAAGTACGAGGGGCCTGTGCGCAACTGGACCACCACCACACTTCCGGATGTCTCTTTGTAAATATATGCTTGTTTTGTTGTCTTTCATAGGAACTCGAGTTCCCCTTCGGTTTAAAAATGAAAAAAAAACAAATAGAAGAAAACCCAAAAAAAAAAGAAACCCAAAAAATATATGTATGCTTGTTTTGTTGTCTTTTATAGGAACTCACGTTCCCCTTCGGTTAAAAAATAAATAAATAAATAAAAGAGCAAAAAAAAAATCAAAACAAAACACAAAAAAAGCAACACGAGAAAATGTATATGTACGCTTATTTTGTTGTCTTTTATAGGAACTCGCGTTCCCCTTCGGTTTAAATATGAATAAAATAAAAACATTTCACCCTCTCTCCAAGCGTCTTTTACTTGTTTATGTTACTTTGCTTTCAGGATAAACGTCGACTTGCTTGGTCGTGACGAACCCTATGTCTTTATCAACAAAGAAATTATCGCTGCATCAGAAAATGAAGAAGGGGTCCCACGTGAGTTAGCCCGTTTAGTTGAGAGCTCCGAGAAAGAAATAGTCCCTCATCAGGAGGAATTGGAAGAAATAAATTTGGGGGCAAACACCGAGGATCAAAAGATCGTCAAAATTGGAACCACCTTAGGCCCTGATAGGAGAGAAAGAATAGTTGCCCTCCTCAAAGAATACTCAGACGTGTTTGCTTGGTCCTATGAAGACATGCCCGGTCTAGACCCCAACATAGTCGAACACCGTATCCCCTTAAACGCCGAATTCAGACCTGTAAAGCAAAAACTTCGAAGAATGCACCCCGACGTCCTTATAAAACTGAAAGAAGAGGTTACAAAGCAACTAGCTGTGGGCTTCCTAAGAGTCGCTGAGTACCCCGAATGGATTGCCAACATTGTGCCCGTACCAAAGAAAGATGGGAAAGTCCGCATGTGCGTGGATTTTCGAGACCTTAACCGGGCAAGTCCCAAGGACGACTTCCCGCTCCCGCACATTGACATCTTAGTAGATAGAGCCGCATGCAACGACATGTTCTCTTTCATGGATGGGTTTTCAGGATACAATCAAATCAAAATGACTCCAGAGGATAGCGAGAAGACTACTTTCATTACACCTTGGGGTACCTTTTGCTACAAGGTGATGCCCTTCGGGTTAAAAAACGCAGGAGCCACATACCAGCGCGCTGCGGTCACCCTTTTCCATGACATGATGCATAAGGAGGTTGAGATCTACGTCGACGACATGATCACCAAGTCTCGGGGAGAAAAGGATCATGTAGACGTCCTGAGGAAGATCTTTAAAAGACTACGGCAATTTCAACTACGCTTGAATCCCGCCAAGTGCACCTTTGGAGTGACATCCGGGAAATTGCTAGGGTTCATCGTGAGTAACAAAGGCATAGAGGTGGATCCCGACAAGGTGAGAGCCATCAGAGAATTACCTCCCCCTAGAACTGAAAAGGAAGTGCGGAGCTTCCTTGGGCGCATCAACTACATAGCCCGTTTTATCAATCAATTGACCCTCACCTGTGAGCCGATGTTCAAAATGTTAAGAAAAAATGGAGATGCCAAATGGGATGATGATTGCCAAAAGGCCTTCGAAAGAATCAAGACGTATCTACAAAACCCACCAGTATTGGTCCCTCCTACCCCGGGGCGCCCTTTGCTGATTTACTTGACCGTCACGCCTAGTGCCATGGGATGTGTCTTAGGTCAACACGATGAATCCGGAAGGCGTGAGCAAGCTATCTACTACTTGAGCAAAAAGTTTAACGAATGTGAGATGCGCTACTCAGCATTGGAGCAAACTTGTTGCGCTTTGGCATGGAGCGCCCGAAGGCTCAGACAATATATGTTGTACTACACAACATGGTTGATTTCCCGTATGGATCCCTTAAAATACATCTTCGAAAAGCTATACCTATCAAGCCGAATTTGTAGATGGCAAGTGCTATTAGCCGAATATGAGATCATTTATGTAACGCGGAAGGCGGTCAAAGCAAGCGCTCTCGCCGACCACTTGGCCTATCATGCCATAGAAGAGTACGAGTCTATAAAATTTGACTTCCCCGACGAAGACATTATGGCCATTGATGAAGAAACCGCCGAAGACCTACAAAAGGATGATTGGTGGACTATGTTCTTCGATGGTGCGGTAAATCTCTCGGGAAAAGGAGTAGGCGTCGTGGTCATAGCCCCTGATGGTCGTCAGTACCCCATAGCATGCAAGCTGAATTTTTCGTGCACCAACAACATCGCCGAATACGAAGCATGTGTTAGTGGCTTGATGGCGGCAATCGACCTCAAAGTGAAGAAGTTAAAAATCTTCGGGGACTCAGCCCTCGTCATCTATCAAGCTCAAGATTTATGGCAAACCCGAGATCCCAAGCTTATACCTTATCAAAAGTTGCTCACCCAACTCAGGGGAGAGTTCGAAGAAACCAAGTTTGAACGAATTGATAGGGATAAGAATCGCTTCGCAGATGCATTGGCCACATTGGCCTCAATGTTCAAACTAGAGTGCGGGGTGATGCTCCAACCATTAAGGGTAGAAATAAAAGAAGCGCCAGCATGCTGCATTACACTGGAAGGTGAACCCGATGGACAACCATGGTTCTATGATATAAAGCGATTTATCAAAAATCGGGAGTACCCACCGGGGGCAAGCCACGGTACTAAGAAGACCCTTCAGCGTTTGGCTTTAGATTTTTACCTTGACGACGAGGTTTTATATAAAAGAAGGACAGATGGAGCCTTACTTCGTTGTGTCACCGTCCCCGAAGCCAAAATGATCATGACCGAAGTTCATGAAGGGGTTTGCTCCACACATGCTAGTGGACACATGATGGCAAGACAAATAATGAGACAAGGTTATTTTTGGCTCACCATCGAACGAGATTGCATCGACTATTTCCGAAAGTGCCACAAATGCCAAGTCTACGCGGACCACCTCCACATCCCTCCGGCCCCTCTTTTTAGCATGACGTCGCCTTGGCCCTTCGCAATGTGGGGAATCGACATCATAGGCCAAATTCATCCGAAAGCCTCTAATGGCCACCGCTTCATCCTCGTAGCAATTGATTATTTTACCAAGTGGGTGGAGGCCACCTCTTACTCAAACATCACTCAAAAGACGACCGCACGGTTTATTGAGAAGAACATCATTTGCCGTTATGGAGTCCCCGAGACGATCATTACAGACAACGACACTAATTTAAATGGAAAGATGATCAATGATCTTTGCCAACAATGGAAGATAAAACATCGTAACTCCTCACCTTACCGCCCAAAGATGAACGGTGCGGTTGAACCCGCAAACAAAAACTTGAAGAAAATCATCCAGAAAATGGTAGTCACCCACAAAGATTGGCATGACATGCTTCCCTTCGCCCTACACGCTTATCGGATTGCAATTCGCACTTCTACGGGAGCAACCCCTTATTCATTAGTCTATGGCGTGGAGGCAGTAATACCGCTTGAGGTAGAAATTCCTTCCCTCAGAGTCTTGGCCGAGTCAGGAGTGGAAGAATCAGATTGGGCAAGAGTAAGATACGAACAATTGAACCTCATTTCGGAGAAACGCTTAGCCGCAATATGCCACGCACAATTGTACCAACGAAGGATGGCTAATGCCTACAACAAAAAAGTAAGGCCGCGTGAGTTCAAAACCGGGGACTTAGTGTTGAAAAAGGTCCTCCCGCATCAAGAGGAGAGTCAAGGGAAGTGGGCCCCAAGATATGAAGGGCCATACGTGGTCAGGAGCGCATTCTCAGGGGGCGCTCTAAGGCTCGCCAACATGGATGGGGATGATCTACCAAGACCAGTAAACTCAGATGCTGTCAAGATGTATTTTGCGTAGGAAATCTGTAACCCACACCTAATATGTCAAAAGACAGGGAGCTCTTCTCGACCAAACCCTTTAAAATTTATCTTAAATCAATAAGACGAGAACTTTTTCATGAAACTTGCATTTTCAGATTTTTCTCAGCGGCACTCAAGAATAGCTTACAGGAACCTCGTTTGAACTAACCCCACTAATCAAATGCCAAGTTTTATAGAACACTATTCAAGAACTTAATGATTATCCTTCAAGACGCTATGATGGAATCGTTAGAAATGTTCACGGCAATACTATTATTTTAGTTGAGTAAGGACTGAATACTAGTTCAAAATGCTGGACTTACTCCAAGCGAACCAACTAGATTGTTGGCTCTCCACACGCCTCGATATCAGGAAAGTAATCCTTCACCTTTTCGTGATTTCCTTTAAAATTATACTTTCGCAACTTGCATTGCCGCAATTTTAGAAATTCCTGTGATCTACAAATGAACGCGGGTAATGCTTGTCAAAAACCCCTAGTCTTTGTAGAACTTTTACATATCCTACTTAGGTTAAGAGGGAAAAAGAAGAGAAAGAAAAGGAGCCCCGTTTTCGAAAAAATAAAATATAACGATAATCAAGCGCATCCCTCATTTTAAACTCGGGCGTTCATTAGAAATTGTATGAATACACAAGATTTTTGTCTGTCAACTCTTATGTCTATGACATGTTTAGATGTAAGCAATCACAAATATATTCCTGTGAGTATTTTGGGCCTTCGTGCCTTATTTCTTTCATGAGTGTAAATGCTAAACTAGGTGCTAGTTAAATTTGCATAAGATCCAGGGTACATGAACAATCAGACATGGGATAGCGGTAAGATGACATTGGACTTTGCTTTGCTCTTCTTCCACATTTTCTATTTTCAACCTTTTGCCCTCAAACACATATTTTGTACACCGTGTACGATTCTATTAAACACTCAAAACCAAGCCTCTTGTTCTCCTAACCAAGTGAGTAGTGCTCGACTGGGACCGCTAAATTGGAGTTACACGTCAAGCAAGGGAATGCCAAAGAAACCTTTAAGAGTATCTCTGACAAAACAGCGTCAGAAGAAAGCCAAAATAAATCAAGATTTGGAGGTTTCTGCCAAAGACAGAGAGGAGGATAGACCAAACAAAAATTACACTGGCTTCACTTACTATTAATACCTATAAGAAAAAGGGAAAAGAAAAAAAAAAGAAAAAAAGGGAGAAAAAGGGTAAAAAAAGAAAAAAATAGAGCAAAACGAAATAAAAAAGAAAAAAGAGAAGAAAGAAACACAAAGAAAAAGTATCTCAAAAACCACCGAACCAATAAAAACGGAAGTAAGTGCAAAAAAAATCAATCAAGATTGATCAAGGATGACCATGAAGAAGAACATCCCAACAAAAGAAGAAAAACTTATGTACTTTGCTCTTCGCCCCAATCAAATCGTCGAGCATCATTCGCCACAATTTGTCCTCATCGCAATCAGTCGTCGAGCACAAACTCATTAAAACCTTTCGCCAAAAAAAAAAAAAAAACACACAACACCTTCTTCTACAAATTCCTCCTTTCTTCCTCCCTTGCAAAGTCCTCTTGATTACTAGAATGCCCGTGCATGTGCATCTTCATTCGAAGTCTATTCACTCGGATTGACATTGCAAATTTAATTTTTGTGCTATATTTATTACATTTTTAGGAGTGTAAACACATAGCCTTGTTTTCTGAGCGTGAGCGCAAACACTAATATCTGGTGAGGATTGCTTACAACTAAGTGTCATGGGAAAGTCTTGTTCTTGAGGTCGTTATTTCCTGAACAAGACGTAGACGTTATCTAGGCTTAAATCAATAATGTACATACAGTGAAATTTGAACAAACATTTTTCCAAAAAGGAAACGCTTGAGTTATTTTCTTAAATAAAGAAATCATTTTCAAACAAAAAAACTTGGGGGCAAGCCATGGTTTAAATGTAGGAATACATGATATTTCTCTCATTATCAATTGCTCTCTCCTTTTTCTATCTGTTGCTGCTTTGTGTTTGCTTCCCTCCTATTTGTAGGATACAGATACACTCCTCAAATTGGGTCTTCGATCACAACATCGTTGTAATACCCTCGTCTTGAATTATCATCAAAATCCAATCAACAACCGAATGGAGAACGTTACCACTCCTCACAAATTGGGTCTTCGATAAAGATGTCGTTGTAATGCCCTCACCGTGGATTTTGTAGAGCGAATCCAATCAAATTAAGAAGAGCGGAATGGCCGTCCAAGACAACCATTTGCAAATTCACATTGAGCCGTCAGAAGACTCAAGCAAAGGTAAGTTGCCTTGAACCAAAAAGTACGTTCCAACTCTCATTTACTTTTCTATCAAAACATATGAAGTGCGAGTGCTACCCTCACTTTATATAATTCTACATTTCTGCATAAATAAATACTCCTCCTTGAGCGACTACTTTCTTGTATATCTAAATACTCCTCCTTGAGCGACTACTTTTCTGCATATTATATCTAAATACTCCTCCTTGAGCGACTACTTTCCTGTCTATCTAAATACTCCTCCTTGAGCGACTACTTTTCCGCATATTATATCTAAATACTCCTCCTTGAGCGACTACTTTCCTGTCTATCTAAATACTCCTCCTTGAGCGACTACTTTTCCGCATATTATATCTAAATACTCCTCCTTGAGCGACTACTTTTCCGCATATTATATCTAAATACTCCTCCTTGAGCGACTACTTTCCTGTCTATCTAAATACTCCTCCTTGAGCGACTATATCTTTCAATTCATGTCATTTAATTCACGTCTAATTAAATACTCCTCCTTGAGCGACCATATCTTTCAATTCATATCATTTAATTCACGTCTAATTAAATACTCCTCCTTGAGCGACTATATCTTTCAATTCATGTCATTTAATTCACGTCTAATTAAATACTCCTCCTTGAGCGACTATATCTTTAAAATTCAGGTCTAATTATTACTCCTCCTTGAGCGACCATGTCTTTACATAATTCTACATTTCTGCATAATTATTACTTGAAACAATTATCTAGCAATTCATGCATAATCTCACGCCTCAATCGGTTATGATGTAATTCAAAACATGGTAAAAAACCGGGGCAACCGTCTTTACTGCTTATCAAAAATTTCAGTTACACTGATTTTTTGATCAGACAGTAAAGAGGGGGCAACTGTTGCTACCCGAATTTTGACTTGCGTCACAACTTTTTCGTTTTATTTCATGTCACATTAATAGCCCGTTTACGTCAAATTTCAATCGATTTTTGATCAAGGACTATTTGTTTTAATGTTTCATACCATTTCATGTCTTTTAAATTTTTTGTATTTTTCTCGTATTTTCGACTAAAACCGTATTTTTCGGTTTTCTTCAACGTATTTACGTATTTTTATGTTTACCGCGTTTATTAGCTCGTCTACGTCAAATTCTTGTCAATTCTTGGTCCTAGGCTAATTTGTTTAATATTTCGCATCATTTCAAGTCTTTTTAGTTTTTCGTATTTTTAACTGTCTTTACGCGAACTTCTATCGGTCCCGAGTAAGTTTCCCGAGACCGTGGATCGAACGCGTAATTTATTTGTTTGATAATTACGTGCTAATTTTCTCTTTCACGCCACCGCGTTCAGTTTCGTTCAATTTTTGTCGTAAGGACATTTATTTTGTGCGCGAACGTTTTGACATTTCCGAAAGAGAAAATAAATGCGTCAAATCAACTTTCGCATTTCTTCTCTGTATATTAGTTTTCTTGCCTTATTTTTCTACACATAGTTGTTCGTCAGCTCGGATTTATTTTCACTTTCGTACGAATTTGCTCGTACCAAAATATCCCGTTCGTGTCCAAAAGTATGCATTAATGGCAATTAATGCATGAAATATCCAAATTGCCTCTCTTTTCTTCCTAGCTAGGGCTGCCGACTCCCTTGTGATGATCACAAACTTCCCATCAGAAATCCTTGGCCACACAAAGCACTAGCTAGCTCACTATTCCGGTCATCCTTATCCCTCCACCTCCTCCGACGATTCTTGGCCAAGCAAAGCCTCCAAACCGACTCCACTTTCTTCTATAAATAGAGAGATTCAACCAAAAAATCAAGGGCACCAAAATCTTCATCTTAATCCCCCTTTCTTGCACTACCTTCTAGGATCAAATCTCTCCTGGACAAGTGAGCTTCTCTCTCTAGCTCCTCTCTTTAATTTTCGTTTTTGTATGTAGTGTGATAATAAATTGCTATAACTTGCCTCATATGCTTAGTTTACTTGCTAATTACACTCCCCTTACCTCAATTTGATTGTATAAACTCTAGGCTAATTAATAGCCATATATGCATGTTTAAGCTCTCTCTCTCTAAAACTCTCTTTAATTATCGTTTTTGCATGTAGTGTGGAAATAAATTGCTATAACTTGCCTCATATGCTTAGTTTACTTGCTAATTACACCTCCCTTACTTCAATTTGATTATATAACATCTAGGCTAATTAATAGCAATATATGCATGTTTAATTAGTTTGTTTTTCCTTTGTCAAAACGCCACTGTTTTCAACTGTTTCCTTTGCTGTTTTTGGGTGATTGAGTCCTTGGCATGTTGCTTGATTTAGTTGAGTCGGACTTGGGGAAAGAAAGCAAGTTTGGGTAGTTGGTGTCGCCGGCCATGGTGGCCGGCGACGTGAAGAAGAAAGGAAGAAGAAATGGGTTAGGCGGGAAAATAGAAAAGGAAAAGGTGGTGGGCTTCGGCCCACCTAGCCAAGCCCATTTTTTAATGCCCAAAATTCCAACGTGGGGCCCGGCTCATTTAATTTTCGTACAAAAATGTCGTATGCATATTGTTTAATTTTCGTAAGCTTTCGTATTTAATTTTCGTATAGTTGTGGCATGTTTATAAATTGTTTAATTATCTTGTGTGCTTATTTTATATATGCAATTGTTCGTATGATAATTTGTCTACTTGTATTTTCGCATGAAATATTCGTATGTTCACATAATAACGACTTGTTCATACCATGTTTAAATTATCGTAAAAATCCTAATATGCTTACATGATTTAAATAATTCGTTTGGGCCATGTTTATTTAATTAAATGCATGTCGTAATTAATTTGTCTATGCCCTGTTTTATTTAATTAAATGCCTGCATGCTTTAATTAATTTGTTTATGCCATGTTTATTTAATTAAGTGCCCATTTTTCATAAATTAAATGAATGTTTTGCGTGCGCTCTTTATTATTTATTTATTTTCAAACCATCGCTAATGCTTTCAATTTGCAAGGAAGATCAAGAGCACGCAACGTGAGTACGCTTTCTAGTCCTTTTTATTTATTCGATGTCTTTTTTTTGCAAATATTATTTGTGTACATGTTGTTCAAAAATGCTAAAAAACCCTATAATTCTATGCATGATTAAAATCAATCCATATGTTTATGTGTTTAAATCACTTGCTTTCGTATGCCATGAAATTAATTGCAATATTTGATAATTGAGCATGGTGGCTTCGAATCCCACTCGGTTATGTGCATTCACGAAAATGGTACTATGCTAGTTTTTTCCATGTTAGGATCACGTAGTAATTAATTAATTAATCATGCATGCCTCAATGAAAAGGGGGAACGTCTGCTCTAGCATAACGAACAAACGGTAACCCCGTCCTTCGTGTCCCGATCGGAAATAACATGTCCCTACGAAAATGCTAAGATGTAACGTCACTTTTGAGGGCCAAATCGCGTCAAAAACGTTTAAATAATCGGAAAGTGACCCAATTCTGGTAAGCGAACTCTGTTGGCACGATTCGATCATTGGCCTATGTAAATGATCGGAGAGTGACTTGAGTTCGTGGGAGGAGGAGGTTGACATGCTTCGGTCGTTTAAACAAATCTTTGTATATCAAAACTGTATTCAAACACCTTATAACCGGTAACCTTTTTAGGGTGCGACTTGGGTGCCTAACACCTTACCAAGTCCACAATACGACCTCGAACCTTTGTTCAATGGTTTAGACCAATTGTGCCTTAATTTTTATTTTTATGCTATGACATTAGGTTCCCTAAACCTTAGAAAATAGGGTGGCGACTTCATTGTATTATGCGAAGCATCCATTCATGCTTAGCATCCGTCCCGAACCTTAAACTCGTTTTCAACAAAAAAGGGGGTGCGACACACACAATAATACGATACACTAATCCAACATGATTTTTCATTTTTCGTTTGCCTGCAGGTCCAACAATTATTAAATAAACAAAATCCTGATTTTAGAGAAAATAAAAACTTGACCATTTGTTTTTATTTTAAAAGCCAAAAAAGAAAGTAGATTCAAATTGTAAAATAATTAATAAAAAATAATAAGACTCATGAGTTTAGAGCCGTTTCATAAATTTAAAAAAGTACGAAGCAATGCTCTTTTTTCAAAGATAAATAAATACTATAGTATTATTTTGAGGAAGGATCATCATGTGGATTAGAATTGGTAGAAAAGAAAATTAACCTTAAATTTTATTTTTTTATTAAAAAAATGGTTATATAATGTTTCATTATTAGAAAGCCCTCGCCGTGAAAAAAATTATGAAACTAGCTTCTTCTACGTTCTACAACAAGTGCCTTATATATTATATATTGAATTAATTATATATTAAAATATTATATATATTTATTTATTTATTTATTTATTTATTTATTGCGGATATTTAGTGCGGGTATTGGAGCGGGTAAGCACTATCCATACCCACATCCATACCCGCACTTTGCGGGTGCGGGTATACCCATACCCACAAAATACCCACAATGTTAATATCCACCCACAATTGCGGGTATTGGGCGGATATCCATATCCGCGGGTGAAATTGTCATCCCTAGCTGGAAATCCTCATAACAGCTCCAGAAACGCTTCTTTTCGATCTTTTCCTTCTTTTGTGCTGATCTGCATGAAAGATAGAGATAAGGGTCAAATAACACAATCATGCCCCTAAAAGGGCTAGAAAAGAAGGTAAAATCGTGACCATGAAACGTGATATCAGTACACTTATATAAGATAATTTTAATTAAAAGTTATACAAACAGTTAAATAAATAATAACTATTTAAGAATAAAATATTATTTGTGATATGATGTATTTTGTGCACATTTTCTCTTCCTTTCCTAGCCCTTTTCGGATCTTGATGCTACTGATTAGCCTCTATTTCCTTACTTATTGCAGATTTAGGCTTTAGGAGAGGAAATTCCAGAAAGACGCATTATTCACTGGATTTTGGAGGGCTTCGAGCGTCTAGGCTTAGCTGCTCATCGCGCGCAGGCCAGCTGCAGAAAATGGAAAGTGCGGAAAAGAAAATTTAATAAATCCGACTGATTCTCCGACTTCCCCTCCGTGTTCCCAGCTCAGCAAAGGCATAATTAATGAAAACCTAGTTCTATTAGACTTAAGACTTCTATTTTATTTAATATATATATATATATACATATATATATATATACATATATATATATATATATATATATATATATATTAAAATAATTAGGGTTTTAAGGAGACTCTCTCTTCTGCCTCTTTCTCTCTTCTTCTTCTTCCGCCTCTCTCTTCTCCCAGACTTTTTCCAGCAACTTTGTAATAAACTGGAGCTTTGCTCCGGCCGGTAACATTTAATACTATTTCGTATTTTCTTCTTTCTATTTATTTGTTTTACTTTTTATGAGTAGCTAAATATCTTGTTCTTGGTAGGAATCATCAAAGGTTGCTTAGGAAAGCCATGAGGTCGAATTGAAATTAATATACCACTGGTTTGTATTTATTTATTCAACATATTCTTGTCAAATCTACTAGGGTTGTTTCTAGTCTGGCCAACTAGTTGCTAGACCTAGGCGATTAAAGTCATCTCTATTGTTATAACTAACGCGAAGCTGCAGGGTAAAGTAGACAACCAGTTTAGAAGTAATCGAGTTCCTAGTCTCATTCAGCTAGGTTAAACGAGTAATTAGGGTAGTGCCTCGAGCGTACTGAGTGTCTCGCCCTAGACGTGTCTTACCTCCTCTTCATGGGCATCCGAGTATTGTCTCCATAAGCGTACCTTGGAGGACGGCGGATTGTCAAGGTTACCCAGTGAATAAGCGTACCTTGGGGTAGCTTCTCTTACGAAGGTAAGCAGGGGACCTAAGCGTACCTAGTCCCTATAGCACGTCTATCAGCCAGGGGTAGAAGATCTTTGCACCAATGACCGACCGACCATAAATGCAACCGGAGATAGATTCCTACCGAGGACCATCTCTCTATTGATTTCTTACTTACTTTATTACTGTTTGTTATTACTTTTTTAGTTTATATTAGATTAATCAACACTCTCAAAACTCCCCTATTTGTTACTGTTTCGGTTTGTTTGCCCTAGTCACACACGAAAGTTAGCGTCTACCCTTAGTCCCTGTGTTCGACCTTGCTGCCACTATATACAATTTATTGTGCACTTGATAGTAGGTTTTTATTATTATATTTGAATGTGCCTCGACAACACACATCAATTTGTATTACTTTCGGTCAAGATTTCCACAAACATAAAAAATTAGTTTTCAGAAAATTTTAAATATCATCCAAACATAATAATCTAATTTCTCTTTTAATTACTCTCAGAGAAAGTGATTTTAGAAGGAAAGTAATACTTTGTCAACAAATACTACTACCTTATGACAAGTCAAATTTGGATTTTGTTACATGAAGTTGAACCTCGGTTAATTTTTTATATGAATTTGGAAATGTTTAAGAGAAATAGAATCCATAAATCCACACAAAAAGAAGTTCCGAAATACCTAGTTTTTTTCTTCTAATGAATAATATCCAAATCCAAAAAGATTATATAATAGAAGCTTATGAGATTTTAGTTCAACTAGTTAATGCATGTCGTTTTTATAATATAAGTTATGGGTTTCATCTCTGTTATTGCAATGCTAATTCCATTTTTTTACAATAAAAATGACCTCTTTTTTTAGGCTTAATACACTCGATGGTCCCTAATATATGCCAAAATATTTTTATTAGTTTTTAATGTTTAAACATATTCGATATGGTCTCTAACATTTTATTACGGTGATCAAATTAGTACTTCTGTCTATATGCTGACTAACGCCTATTAGTTTTATTTTTTAAATATTTTTAAATATTCAACAAATGAAATTAAAACAAATTAAACAAATATTGAAAAATAAAAAAATAATAAAAAAGGAAATTTACGCGCCAATCCCAATCCCACCCCATCTCTTCTCTGTTTTTTTTCTTCCGAACTGAGCAAACCGAGGAAGCAGATTGGCTTCTCTAATCCTTGAATATAAAAGAGGGGGAGGAGGAATATAAAGGAGGGGGATGAGGAAGTAATCGACAAAATAAATAAAAAGGGGAGGAGGTAGATGTTGGAAATTTCTGCACAAAAAAGAAAGTAAAAGATCGAGACGCGATGAAATGTTATTCTAAAGGAATCTATTTCTCTCAGAATATAACGATTTTTTTTAACTCGTAGTTAGATACCAGAACAACAAGAACAAAATTGATACTAACCCAGGGGTAAAATGATCATATTTGGTGTATTAAAGTGTTTCAAAAGAAGGATGATAACATATATTTATAAGCTCGAAAATATAAGGTGGTTTAAAAAATATTTTCATTGGAGCTAAATTTTTCCCTTTAAGTGGGATATGATTTCAGTTTTTGCCATCATGGAGATAGGACTTTCGGTTTTAATTTTATAAATTGTTCATCAAATTTATAATGATGTTAATTTATTTTTTTTTTGGATGAAATGGTAGCATTTTGGAAACATTTTTAAAAAGATAAATTAGAGGAGTTTTATGAGTAGTGTTAAAGACACTCACTCTAAGCAACTTCATAAACACTTTCCATGTGAGTGGTCCACATATGTGAATGTAAACAGTTATTTATTTTTAAATTTTAATTTTTTTTATTGTGGATCAATCACATGTGAGTGTTTATGAAGTTGCTTAGAGTGAGCCAGAAGAAAGACATAACCTGAAGTCGATCTCCGGCTATCCTGGCATCCAGCGAAGTCAGAATCAGTATACCCAATGATCTCAAGCTGATCTGATCTCCTGTATGTGAGCATATAGTCTTTCGTTTTTTGCAGGTATCGAAAGACCCTTTTGGCTGCAACCCAATGATCCCTTCCAGGATTGCTCTGGTATCTGCCCAACATACCGACAATAAATGCAAGATCCGGACGGGTACAAACTTGTGCATACATGATGCTTCCCACAGCCGAAGCATATGGTACACCCTCCATGAACTTGCGGTCCAATTCCGTCTTAGGACACTGATTAAGGCTAAATTTCTCACCTTTGGAGACAGGAGTATCATGTGGCTTACAATTTTGCATGCTAAATCTCTTTAGTACTTTATCGATGTAACCCTTTTGTGATAATCCAAGGGTACTCCGTGAACAATCACAGTGTATCTGAATCCCCAACACAAAAGATGTTTCCCCAAGGTCTTTCATCTCAAAGTTATCTGAGAGGAAAACCTTAATATCCTGAAGAAGCTTTACATCGTTAGTAGCAAGCAAAATGTCATCCATATATAACAGTAGAAATACAAATCTACTCCCACTGAACTTATGGTACAAACAGTCCTCCACAGTGTTTACATCGAAACCATATGAAGTAATAACACTGTGGAACTTCAAGTACCATTGACGGGAAGCTTACTTGAGCTTTTGCCTGTTCGGGGTCAACTCTTATGCGTATGTGATGAGAAAAATAGGATTTTGGATGTGTTTTAGTTGGAATATACGAACAATCAAATAATCAAGCAAGTGCCAATTTAAATGAGCATCAATTAAACATATTTTGGTTGTTCGGGGTCAACTCTTATGCGTATGTGATGAGAAAAATGATACTTTGAATGTGTGTTAGTTGGAATATACGAACAATCAAATAATCAAGCAAGTGCCAATTTAAATGAGCATCAATTAAACATATTTTGGCTGTTCGGGGTCAACTCTTATGCGTATGTGATGAGAAAAATGGGATTTTGGATGTGTGTTAGTTGGAATATACGAACAATCAAATAATCAAGCAAGTGCCAATTTAAATGAGCATCAAGTAAACATATTTTGGCTGTTCAGGGTCAACTCTTATGCGTATATGATGTTAAAAATGGGATTTTGGATGTGTGTTAGTTGGAATATACGAACAATCAAATAAGCAAGCAAGTGCCAATTTAAATAAGCATCAATTAAACATATTTTGGTTGTTCGGGGTCAACTCTTATGCTTATGTGATGAGAAAAATGAGATTTTGGATGTGTGTTAGTTGGAATATACGAACAATCAAATAATCAAGCAAGTGCCAATTTAAATGAGCATCAATTAAACATATTTTGGTTGTTCGGGGTCAACTCTTATGTGTATGTGATGAGAAAAATGGGATTTTGGATGTGTGTTAGTTGGAATATACGAACAATCAAATAATCAAGCAAGTGCGAATTTAAATGAGCATCAATTAAACATATTTTGGCTGTTCGGGGTCAACTCTTATGCGTATATGATGAGAAAAATGGGATTTTGGATGTGTGTTAGTTGGAATATACGAACAATCAAATAATCAAGCAAGTGGCAATTTAAATGAGCATCAATTAAACATATTTTGACTTTCGGGGTCAACTCTTATGCGTATGTGATGAGAAAAATGGGATTTTGGATGTGTGTTAGTTGGAATATACGAACAATCAAATAATCAAGCAAGTGCCAATTTAAATAAGCATCAATTAAACATATTTTGGCTGTTCGGGGTCAACTCTTATGCGTATGTGATGAGAAAAATGGGATTTTGGATGTGTGTTAGTTGGAATATACGAACAATCTAATAATCAAGCAAGTGCGAATTTAAATGAGCATCAATTTAACATATTTTGGTTGTTCGGGGTCAACTCTTATGCGTATGTGATGAGAAAAATGAGATTTTAAATGTGTGTTAGTTGGAATATACGAACAATTAAATAATCAAGCAAGTGCCAATTTAAATGAGCATCAATTTGCAGGTTTGCTAATGATAGTGTTTCATAAAAAAATTTGCAATTTAGAAGGATGATTTCCAATCAGTATAGCTTGCTGACCTTTGATATAAAGTCACAATTTCTGATCTCCAAGGTGTTTACAGATGCAGACTAGGCTGGTTTTACTCAGGACCGAATATCCACAAATGGCTTTCTCGCATATTTAGGTAGCAACCTAGTCTCGTGTAACAGACAGTTGCCTAGAGTTCTACCAAGGCTGAATACAAGTCTTTGGCCGATGGGGCAGCCGATGTCGTATGGCTAAAAAATCTTCTTTGCGAACTTGGTTGTTCCACTCTCCCGCTACCTCTCAAATCTTGGGGACACATATATGACAGCATATTCACTTTTTCATGCTTGGACCAAATATGTTGAAGTCAGCTTTCACTTTGTTCGGGATCTTGTTCGGAAGGGAGCTCTTCATTATTCAATTTATTTCCATTCACGATCAACTGACGGACATCCTTACCAAGTCCTTAACAAGTAATGATTAGATGAGGGATTAAGTAATGATTAGATGAGGGATTAAGGGGTATTTATGTCGAAAGAAACTATTGTAACTTAAACTAATAATTTCCTAATATGTGGGAATATAAATAAATAGGCAACCTTTAAAAAACGGAGGAGATTTGTACAGTAACAAGTCTTCTACTTATAGTATGGCACCCTAAGAAGCACCGACACGGAAATCCAATCGCATGTTAGCGTGTCCGCCACACCGGAGCTCGCTAGACGCAAGAGGGAAGCGTGTCCGACGCTGCCGTTACCGTGTCAAGACAGTTTGGTTATGACATCAATTGCTTGATCTCTTAGCAGAAGTCGATTCTTGTGTGCCTAAAACAAGTGAGTAGCAGAGAAATTGTGGCAATGGAAGAAAATTGAAACTGGTTTTTGTCTAGAGGTTAAGGGAAGAGGAGCAGGCAGTGGAGTGGAAGAGGTGGGAGATGCAAATTTGTGTTTCAAATATATAATTAGGCCTTTCAAGCTATGGGCTGAACCAACTCCATTTATTCTAAGCCCACTACTAGTCTTATTTTATTTATTTTAAAGGCAGCCTACTTTTTTTTTTTTTTTTTAAATTGAGTTTAAACTTTGAATTCTGGTTTTTAACTTATTATTTTTATTAAGAGTTTGAATTATATGTTTGGTATTTACAACTTAATTCCTCAAAAATAAAACTCAATTCATTGATGCGTGAAATTGTCCAAAATATTTATTACATATAGCTTAAATATATATATATATATATATATATATATATATATATATTATTATATATAAAAACATAAATGATGTGTGAAATTTTGAGTTCACTATTTTACTTTTAATAAAATGGTTATTTTGGTCTATTTTAATTTTTTTTCCCTTTTAAAAAAAAAGGAGCACGTTATTTTTTTGTTGAAAAAAGCCATTTTTTCCTTTTTATTTAATACTTAATATTAATATATTAAATTATAAAGAATTTAGTTCATGTAAGAAAAAAATAAAATTAAAGATATCCAATCAAAAATTAAAATAAATGATCTAAACAAACTTGAAATACCAAAGATTTTGTAGCTCGTGGTGTGTATAATATATATATATCAGTGAAGCACGAACACTGACACGAACATCGAACACGACACCGACACTAAATAATTAAAAATTATAAGACATGGACATTTAAAATATCAACGATTTTGTAGCTCATGGTGTATAATAATGCGCATATATATATATGCATGTGAAGCACGAACACTGACACGATACGACACTAACACTAAAAAATTAAAAATTACTAGACGCCATATATATGTATGTATATTTATATAAATTATATAAAAAAATTAATCACAATAATAATAAAAAATTCAATACAATTGAAACATCAATTTCAAATTAAGTTTAGTCTTATAAATACAGGTAAATATTTTCTTGATATTAATAATTGTTTACAATTATGACCAAAAAAGTAGGACATGGGAGATGGTGAATTCGACACGTGTCGTGTAGGTGTCCATTAAATGTCGGCGTCGGAAACGAGTTCGACGTGGACACGGCATAAGAAAATAAAATGTTCATATAGTTGAAGTATTTTAACTTGTAAATTATGATGGGTATACTTGAATTATTTATTGTTTCTATGTAAAATTAAAAATAAATTTAATTGTGAAATTTTTACAGAAATCTTTTTGATATTTTAGTTATATAATAAACTCAAACTAACCTAACATTTTATTGTGTACTTATGTGTTGTATATAAACTTTTTCGTACAATGTTAAGGGAAGAACATGTATATACCATAGCTGTATTAGATGATTTTAGAATACTAATTTAATACTATCAAGTACAAAAAATTGGAGTAAATTTAGCATTTAGAAGAGTGTAATATAATTTTTTAATAAGCATATAATAAAACTGCTAATTCATGTTTTAGAAAGATTGCATGTTAATGAAAATAAATTTAATCTATTTATAATTATTTTTTATTAGCATATATTTTACCTTAATAAAAAAGATAATGCAGTCTAATTATAATTATAACTTACGTTGATTCTAATAGTACCGGATTCCAATAAAAATTCTAATGTTTCTCTTTTATTGTTTTATTGTGTTTATCCTCTAATGTGATTTTAGAAACAAGAACAAACAATAAAAGTGTTCGGAAAAAAAATTGACATTTTATTTATTTATTTAATAATTTGGGACTTCATAAGTGATGTTTTTTTAATTTTTTAATAATTAAAAATGTCAAAATTGTGATTTTAAAAAAATTCTAAAGTTTATATTGCAAGTTTTTAAATTATAGAGATCGAAATGGAAGTATGAAAGTAGAAATAGACCCACCGGAAAAAAAATCTCGACTCTTTTTTATTTAATAAATTGGGACTTTGGAAGTGATGCTCTTTTAATTTTTTAACAACTAAAAAGGTCATAATTGTGGCTTTTAAAAAATTATAAAATTTATATTGCAAATTTTTAAATTATAAAGATCGAAATGGAAGTATGAAAGTAGAAATAGATTCATTCAACCCAACAACTAACTAATATATGGAGTACTCCATATATATTGTATATGTATATAAGTCTCACATATCTATAGACCTTTTCATAATACATAGATGAAAGATATACATCAAAAGTATATAATAATTTTATAATATTAATTCGATGTTACTAAAAAAATTAAAAGGGGAAAATACATTAAAAATAATACTTCATAAACAATTCTAAAACTTCCAATCAACCTCATAATTTTTCAAAAGTTGCAATTTAAACTTACTTAGTAATTAATTATTTTGGAATATATATATATATATATATATATATATATATATATATATATATATATATATATATATATATATATATATATATATATATATATGCAATCATATATCATAGGTGATGCTTTGCTTCAGTGGCGAAACGTTTGATTCCTTTTCAAAGGGAAGGCTCGAACCTCCCTTTCATCAAAATTCTTTTTTCCATTTTTTCCTTCTAACTGGGCTAGGCCGGGCCATCTTTTCCTTCTTTCTTCCTTCTAACTGGGCTGGGCTAGTTAGCTAGGCCCATTGTTTTTTTTAATTGTTTGTAAATTGTACTAATAGTTAGCTAATAATTTATTTAATTATTTGTAATAGCTAGCTAATATTTTTTTAATTTATAATTAATTTAATGACTTTTTAAATAATATTTTATTGACATTTCATGTGAAATTTAATATTTATATTTTATTTAATAAATTTATATATAAATTACTATTAAATAATATAATCAATAAACTTTATTATTAAATATATGTAATAATGACTCCATGAAAATAAAAAATAAAATAGAAATTTACTTTCATTTTCTCAATCTTTACCATTCATATCAAATAAAAATAATTAGTCATTCAATTTTTTTATTTTCATTTCTAGTGGTAGGATACTAAACACATTAAGGGTCTGTTTGGCGTTCCAGTTTAGGTTGGAAATGGTCAGTAGGGAAAAGTTCAATGGTAAAACGACATCTAGGAAATGGAGTGTGCTGTTTGGTAAAAAAATTTAAAAGTGCTGTGAGATACCTGAGGTGTTTGGTAAATAGATTTTCAAAACTATGGTTTGGATGTAAAATGACCATAAAGGGTATAAAACTCATTTTTAAAAAATTAATAAAAATAAGAAAAGTGGATTTAGAATTACTTATCTTGAGATGGATATTATATTGTGATAGTTTTTAATTTATTTTGTTCATTATATAGGGCTAGAAAATTGAATTAAATTGAAAAAAAAAAAAAAAAGAGAGAGAGAGCCAAATGGTCTACATTTGGCTGCTGGAGCAATGGTGTTAAACAAACACCAAAGTTAACATTTTCAGTGGGGAAAGGTTGGATTGGTGGCCAACCTTGAACCCCAAACGGGTACTAAGACATACTCCATAATTTTCACTCCTTACCTCCATTGAATCCATTCTCATTTATTGTGGTTTATTACGAGCAACCAAACAAGTCGTAAAAGTATCAAATGAAACATGCGTGTGAAATTGTATAAATTCATGACAAACTCTTATTATTCACAATGTGACATGTTAAAAACTTAGCTATCTAACTATTAATATAATTAACAATAATATTATCATTTTAAAAAATTTATTATTATCATTATAATACAATCTCAATTCCAATAAACCACTCGAGAGAAAATAAGTACATATAAAATCCCTATAATAAAACTAACAAATGAAAAAAATTCTTTATTTCCTTTTGTTTTCTTTCAAAACGACGCCATTTTGAACCAAAACACACAATTTTAATGTTTAACATATTTTACCTCCAAATATATATATATATTTATATATGCAATATACATTAAAAGTTCACTTTGATTTAGTGGCTAAGTTATTGACATGCCCTCTAAAGGGAGCGGTTCGAATCCCCTCCCACTCAAAATTTCCTTTTACCAACTTTCTTTATGAAAATAATTATATTAGTAAAAAAAATTTTAAAAACCTTTAAAAAAAAACTGGAACTAGGAAAATTAGTATATTATTTAAACAAAAAAAAAAAAAACCGGACTGGACTGTCCGGTTCTAAGCCCAAAACCAGACCGGTTACACCCCTAATACTCACTCAAAATATAGAATCAATTTACCCTTTATTTTTCTCTCATAATTCTCACTTTTCTCTCTGCCCACACCCTCTTTCCAATTGCACTCGGTACCAATTAATACAATTATAGGGGTAGATATCGATACTCGCCATATTCGAACCTGGTAATTACTTTATTTTTAGAGCGAATTCAATTTTTCCATCAAAGTTTCTTCCCTCTTTTCAAATATGGCGCCAAAAATAATTGGCTAAAAGTACTTTTTGGTCCTTAGGTTTGTCCAAATGTCACAAATAGCACCCTATATTACCAATTTTTCAAATTGCATCCTGTATTTGGCAAATATGTCACAATTTGCACATTTTTCATATTTTTTTAGAATTAAATAATTTCATACTCAAAAAAATATTTATTTTCCTACATGGCGTGCTATTTCCTAGCATGGTAAAAGAAATTATATTTAAGTATTCATACTCAAGGTAAATATGCACATATTCATAAGTACTTGCACAATATATGTGTTATCATCCCGTAAATGGAATGTCCAAAACCATTTTTGCTGGGCTCTACAAAATAAATGGTCGGAACATTGCGAAATCCCAATTTCTGAATCTCGGCCATGAAGCTACTATATCCTGGAAAATAATTAAATATTAATTTCTTGTCATATTGGAAAAAAACACGCCACGTAGGAAACGAGTATGAAATTATTTAATTTTAAAAAAATATAAAAGATGGTACAAATTGAGACATTTGATAAACACATACTGCAATTTAAGATATTGGTGATGTAAGGTTTTATTTAATACATTTAGATAAACGCAAGGGCAAAAAAAGTGCTTTTAGCCAAAACAATTTCCTTACAACCATGTTACAAGAGTCATTGTCATCGTGTTTCTCGTTAAAATTTGAATTCTTTAAATTTTTATTTATTTTTGCCCCAACTAGTACATATTACTGGTACAAACTACTCTATTTTAACTCATTTCCGTTAAGTATTTAAGTCAATACTTCCACGATTTAGGATTGTACAAAAAATTGGCAACCAAAAATCCAAATATGAACTAGGATTTCAACTTGAAGTAGGATAGATATGATGAGGCAGGCGTGGACTAGCGACTAAAGTTAAAGGTTTAGCAAGAACAAGCTCATTTGTAGCATCAGTGATATCAATTGATGAAGCATTATTCGGTGGGGTCCAAGAAAAACACTGAAGCAACCTAGCAAGCAACATTGTTGTCATGCAAGTTCCAAGCAAAGAGCCAGGGCAACCACGCCTGCCCGTGCTGAAGGATATGAACCTCAAATCATGCTCAGTTAGGACAACTTGATTCCCATCTTTTATGTGACGATTCGGATCAAACTTGAGCGGATCATCCCATACCTTAGGGTTCCTGCCGAGCCCGTAGCGACTGAGAAGTACATGACTTCCTTTAGGGATAAAGAAACCTCCAACATTAGTGTCTTCCGTAGAAACATGAGGGACATTGAAAGGAAGAAAAGGATGGAGTCTGAAGGCCTCTCTTGCGCATGCTTTAACATAGTTGAGACTAGGAATGTCTGATTCTTGGACAAGTCTTTCCTTGCCAACCACTCTATCTATTTCCTCCGTAGCCTTTTGTAGGAGTTTAGGTTGATTTATCATCTCTGCCATCGCCCACTCCACTGCATTTGATGGGTTATCTGGTATTTCCAAGCCAAGTTCCTGCGCGACATTAATTCAAATTTATAATTTTTACAAAATTAAATCAACCTAGTTGTCCTTGAAATACTAATTAATTTATAGTACCTAGCAAAATTATGTTAAATTTTAATAATTGTTATTAGCCACAAATGACGATGGAAAAGTCAAAAGTACTGTAACATGTTTTTGTGGTCTAAATTAAACTACAATACTACCACAATACTACGATGGAAAAGTCACTATTTTCTTTATAACTTTTTTAAAAATATCAAATCTGTCTTATTTTATTTAGAAGCAAAGCCAGAAAAAATAGTTTGGAGGCGAAATTAGATGTAGAGATAGATTTTTTTTTTTGTCACATGATACTATATAATTTTTTTTAGTACTACATTTCTATATTTTTTTACACTCTAATATAAAAGTTGACACATATGGAATATCTAGGAACCGTTTTAGAAAATTATAAAAGCTAATAAAATATATTTTGGAAGTTTTGATTTATTTGCCACTATTAGAAAATTAACTTGAATTTTAAATCATTTTTAAAATCCAATTACATTTTTGAGATCAAACATCAAACTTTTGGATAAATAAAAGTATGATTAAATAAAAAATTTAAACATTTAAGGATTTTAATAAAAAAAATTAAAAAAAATATCGAAGGCAAATATAATGTTTTTGGTTAATTAAATATGATTAATTGAAAATTATAAAAGTTAAGGACTAAACCAATATTTTTGGAAAAGTTTGGGTGGGCGAATGCCCTCCTGACCCACCCCTGTCTCTGCCCATGGTCAAAACTAAGAAAATAATTAAAATGTTATTTAACATATCCATCCTTATAATATTGAAAAAAATTCGTGGATTAATATTTATATTAAGAGATACAATAAAATTTACCTAAAAAAATAACCAATAATTTAAACAAGAAAAAAATGCTTAACCACAAGTAATATATATATATTTATTTATTTATTGATTGATTGAAGTGGACGGAGGAGGGAGTATATATCTTACAAAGACTTGATGTTTAATCTCGTCGGGTGTTAAGAGAGGGTTTCCATGGGAGTCCTTGAGAGTAACAAACACATCAAGCAAATCGTCCATTTCTTTCCTTTCACCAGTCTTCCATTGATGGATCCTCTGGTTTACTATTGGATTTTGATGCTTGGTTATGGTGTTGTATGCATCCCTGACAAATTTCTGCTGACCATCAAGGTCAAGCCCTACCAAGAAGGGGAAGTAGTCAGATAGAGAAAATGCGAAAACATATTTAATGGCGGTGAAAATTGCTTCCTCATGCTCAATATCTTGAGCTCCAGGTCCTCCAATTCCATCACCAATCTCATCACCAATATATCTCTTCCCAAACATTGTCTTTCTATACATATTGACGCCATAGTGCCGCGTCACGCTTCTCAAATTCACCCTCTTTCTGTACTTGCATAGATTGTGGACAAAGAACACAAGATTGTCTGCCTCCTCTGCTCTTTTTTGGCGGAGCCAATTATGTCTGGCAAGGGAAAAAATCTCTGAAGCCAAAATCTTCCTCATCTTTTTCCATTGCTCATTATTGGGGGTAAAAATTGTTGATAAGTATCCTCCGCTATACATAGAGGAGGCGTGAGTTGGTGGCCTGGAAGCGAAAATGGCATCTTTATTTTTTAAGATTTCGCGAGATATGATAGGACAAAGGACGGGGACAATGTTGGTGTTGCCTACACGAATGAGTGAAATGTCAGTGTTCGTTTCTTTCATGAGTCGGTGAATCCAGCTGAAAACCGGCTTGTTTCGGAGCATTTCAGGCACACTGCCGATAAGCGGCCATGGGGTGGGCCCTGGAGGAAGAGGCAGCCGCTGCCGCTGGTTGTTCTTGGGTGATTTTCTTTGTTTCCAAAGTTGTACAGCGCATAAAAATAAGGAGGCAACCAATATCAAAGTGACAAGTGAGGACGACATTGGGTTGATGGTGCGCAGGGAACCAGATTTGTTGAGGAGGAGGAGAATTAATTAGCTAGCTAGTGATTAATATATGGTTACTTGTGGAAGAAACTGGAGTGGGAGAGGAGAGGAGAGGAAAGGAGAGGAGAAGAGAGTAGATTTGGGAGTAGTGTTGCTTGATCGTTGGTATTGTATACCTCTCCATATATATACACAAAAGTTGCATTAATAAAATATTTATTATTTCAATTATTTCTAGTTATAAAATAATTAATGTTGTTTTCATATGGAATGACGTGGATATTTTGTTCATTTGGTATTATTCTACAGGCTAAATCACTAGACTTATTAATTGATAGTGTGTTTTATGTATGTTTTTCTCTTCATTATTATTCTTATTCTTAACGTGATACTAGTGATTTGCCCTTATTTTCATATTTATTGCAGATTTAGGTTAAAAGAAAGAAAGATACTGAAACATACATTTTTTTGATGGAATTCACACGGATGTTGAGCGTCTAGGCCTCGTTGCCAAATTCGTCGTCTAAGCTTCGACGCCGAGCACTTCTAGAATATTTCCAGAATATTTCCTTTTCGGACCAAAGAGCTTTATTCCGTATTTTTGTAGACACTTAACTAAATTTTGTCCTTTTGTAGTTCCTTAGCTGGATTTTGTCATTTTCCATATTTTAGGGGCCTATATAAGACTTTAGTTTTTAGGGTTTCAAAGCACTCATTCATTGTAGATCTTTTTGTGTGCTTCTCTTTCGTTTTCTTCCCTCCTCCTTTTGGGGGAGGTGGATCAGACCATTTTCCAGTAGCCATGTACATAAACCGGAGCTTTGTTCCGGCCGGTAATATTTACTAGTTTTCTTCTTCATCTCTTTCTTCCTTTATGCAATCTTTCTTTTATTATTTTGTTTATTTATTTTATAGCATGAGTAGTTGATTACATATGCTTAGCAAGGGTATTTTGAGGGTTGCATAAGGGGTAGTCACGAGGCCAAATTGTTCTTCATATATTCTTGTTGCTATATTTGATTATTTGCCATTTTATTGTCAAATCTATTGGGGTTTATTGGAAGCTTGATCACCTACTAGTCTACCTCCTTAGAGTACAACCGTTTCTTTGGTAATAACTAACGTGAGGCCTTAGAATAGAAGCAGACAACTAGCAGATTGTCATTAGTTTGGTCCGTTCCAACTAGGGCAAGTGGTCATTTAGGGTAGATTTGTCAACATCTTGCCCTAGACGTGTCTTTCCTCTTCTTAATGGGCCTTTGAGTATTGTCTCCCCGGTCTCGTACCTGGGAGGATGGCGAAGTGTCAAGGTTACCTCATATGTGAAAAGGGGGGGTAATTTCTCTTACGAAGGAAAGTAGGGGACCTAAACGTACCTGACCCATATAGCACGTCTATGGCATAGGAATAGAATATTCTTACGCCAATGATTGTCTAGGCCTAGATGCAACCCGAGAAGAACCTTTGCTAGGAACCTTTCTCTTCTGGTTTCATATCTTTATTTACTTGTTTTATTTAGTTTAATAGTAGTTTAATCAAAACCTCTTTCTTGGTTAATTCGATTAACCAAGCAACCTCCCCCCCGTTACTATTTCGGTTTGTTTGTCTTTGACATACATCAAAGTAAGCGTCTTGCCCTAGTCTCCGTGGATCGACCCTCTTACTACTATGCATAATTTATTATGCACTTGATAGTAGGTCTTTATTATTATATTTGAATGTGCCTCAACACCACATCATTAATCTTCGAGGAGTCCTCTCTATTGAGATTAGTTTCGTTCGAGTTATGTTAGGCTGTGAAAGGATTGTGATTCTTCCAACATGGTTCTGAATAATGCATCTAGATAAAAATATTTTGGCTGTTCGGGGTCAACTCTTATGCGTATGTGATGAGAAAAATGGGATTTTGGATGTGTGTTAGTTGGAATATACGAACAATCAAATAATCAAGCAAGTGCCAGTTTAAATAAGCATCAATTAAACATATTTTGGCTGTTCAGGGTCAACACTTATGCGTATGTGATTAGAAGAATGAGATTTTGGATGTGTGTTAGTTGGAATATACGAACAATCAAATAATCAAGCAAGTGCCAATTTAAATAAGCATCAATTAAACATATTTTGGTTGTTCGGGGTCAACTCTTATGCGTATGCGATGAGAAAAATGGGATTTTGGATGTGTGTTAGTTGGAATATACGAACAATCAAATAATCAAGCAAGTGCCAATTTAAATGAGCATCAATTAAACATATTTTGGTTGTTCGGGGTCAACTCTTATGCGTATGTGATGAGAAAAATGGGATTTTGGATGTGTGTTAGTTGGAATATACGAACAATCAAATAATCAAGCAAGTGCCAATTTAAATGAGCATCAATTAAACATATTTTGGTTGTTCGAGGTCAACTCTTATGTCTATGTGATAAGAAAAATGGGATTTTGGATGTGTGTTAGTTGGAATATACGAACAATCAAATAATCAAGCAAGTGCCAATTTAAATGAGCATCAATTAAACATCAATTTGATCGCCATTCAAATACAATTTATAATGCCTGAAAATATATGCACAATTGATAATGTGTACAGTGGTAGTCAGGGTCGAACACAGGGATTGGGAGAGACTGATTCAAGGTCTTGAATGAAAACAGAGGACAAAAACACAAAAACGTAACACTCGGGGGGGTTTTACTTGACTAATCAGATTAATCAAGAGAGAGTTGGAGCTAACAATTCTAACTAAGAAAGAAGTATTCGGGACCTTGAGTTGTCAATTCGGGGTCCCGAAGGGTAAAATATAGCAAATCAGTGAACAAGTCAGAATAATAAAGCAGAGAGTGAAATAAACACAATAAATCAGATAGAGAAGGATCTTAGCAAAAGGTATTCTTAGGTTGCATTTGGGGGCCCAATCGTCATCAGCACAGAAATATTCTACTCAAGCATGCATAGAAATGACATAGGGACCAGATTCCTCGGATATCCCCTACTTTTCTCTTAAGAGAAACTACCCCCCGTTTCCACATATGAGGTAGTCTTGACAGCCCGCCATCCCTCCAGGCACGAATGCGGGAGGGCCATACTCAGACTGCCCAAGAAGATAAGAAAAGACAGATCTAGAGCTAAAGGTCCCTCAGTTTGTCAGGCTCGTGACCCCGCTCTAATCAACTACTCACCCTATCTAATCGAGACCACTTCAGCACAGTTACTACTAGATAGATGTCTACTTGTTCCATGCAACTTTCCTTCCGTATTTATCACATGGATGACAACATTCACTCATAGAAATTATCAGTTGATCAAGCCTCTAATTACCACAAGTGAAAATGTAATTAAAATGATAAGCAATTAAATATGGCAGCAAGAATATATTAAGCACGTTTAGGCCTTGAATCTGCCCTTGCAACCCTTGAATTACCTTTGCTAAGAACTAAAGATTTAGCTAATCATGCTTGAAGATAAATAAATAATAATTAAAGAGAGCATAATAAGTAAAGAAATAGATTAAGGGAAGAAGACTTGATTACTAAACGTTTGAAGCCCGGCGGCAAAGGAGAAGGATGCTAACAAGAACTAGAGAGATAAACTAGAGAGAAGTCTAAGAAAACTACTAATTCTGAAAATTCTATTATGTGATAAAAGATTAGATGCCCTAAACTACTCCCATGATCCTCTATTTAAGCAAGAAAATACAATCATAAAATATCTTCTGCCCAACTAAGGAACAAAATACATTTAAAGAAAGTTCATTACAATAGATCCATGCTCCCTAAAGCACAAAGCTGGTTTTCTTGGTCTGGTTTGACCAGGTTTGGCAGGTCTGGAACGGTCAGAGGGTAGGTATTTTGTGATCAGTGCAGAACTCTCAGAAAAGCGTCAGAGGAGTCACGTGGAAGCTTTGGCAAGAGGATACGTGGAAATGTCGTTCTTCGCCCTGCGGGGGCCTGAATGGTGAATCCGATTCGGGACCTTGAACGCTGCTTTGGAGTCGGGACCTCGACTTTGGTCTTGAAGCTCGAATTCGCACAAAAAGGCTCTCAAAATGCATCTTTTCGCAAAAACTCCCATTTTAGGCCTAGATCTGCAATAGTAGTGAAAACAGGGGTAAATTAGTAGAATCATGCCTTAAATTGGTGAGATAATGGGGACAAAATCATACATAAAGACATGCTATCAGTGTTAACTCTTATGCGTATGTGATGAGAAAAATGGGATTTTGGATGTGTGTTAGTTGGAATATACGAACAATCAAATAATCAAGCAAGTGCCAATTTAAATAAGCATCAATTAAACATATTTTGGTTGTTCGGGGTCAACTCTTATGCGTATGTGATGAAAAAAATGGGATTTTGGATGTGTGTTAGTTGGAATATACGAACAATCAAATAATCAAGCAAGTGCCAATTTAAATGAGCATCAATTAAACATATTTCGGCTATTCGGGGTCAACTCTTATGCGTATGTGATGAGAAAAATGGGATTTTGGATGTGTGTTAGTTGGAATATACAAACAATCAAATAATCAAGCAAGTGCCAATTTAAATAAGCATCAATTAAACATATTTTGGTTGTTCGAGGTCAACTCTTATGCGTATGTGATGAGAAAAATGGGATTTTGGATGTGTGTTAGTTGGAATATACGAATAATCAAATAATCAAGCAAGTGCCTGTTAGATCACAAGATGATTACCGTTGTTTCCAAACCATATGAACAACAATCCAGGATCGTGAGCAATTCAGATTATTACATGAACCAAATAACAGAATGCGGAAGCGTACCTAATGATGCCATGAAGTTTAAGAAATCCCAGAATCTTGATCTTCTGGTGGATGATTGCTAGGTGGGGTTGGATGGAGAACCAAGAGAGATCTGTATTTTTGTATTCTCTGTATATTTTGTATCTCTCTCCTTATGAAACCCTAAAGGCAACTTATTCCTTTTAGCAATTCCAACAGGGATCAATTCTATCCTTAATGTTATTATTAATTCCGAATCGGTCCATCAATAATTCGCAATCAATCCGAAATCTGCACAATCACCAGATTTACCCCCCACACTATTTTAATTAGATGATTGGACCACTTATCTTTAATAGATCATCAATTTGGTCCAATTAACCTTATGTTAACAAAATATCATATGACGGTACACACATAACATATGCGTCCATATGTCCCAACGTGTACGAACGGTACTATCGCATTAGTCCCGTTGTCCAAATCTCAACAATCTCCCACTTGGACAACTACACAATATGCGTTCCTTATAGTACCACCTTTTGTCATACAATCATATATTAACCCCCGAATGCTAGCATATATCCGTCTAATTCAATCCGGTCCATTAGCTTCATTAATACAAGAACCAAAAGAGCAGTCATCGCGGTTCAAGCAATTAAACTCATAATGATTACGAGTACTAACTAACTAACGACATGGATCCAGTGTGCATGTGCAGCATGAAAATTACAAGCGATCTATACTTGTCAAATTTCCAACTGATCCTCTTTACTTTATAAGATCAAACATTCAGAGCTTATACTGAAATAAAATTATTATCCATAAATTGTGAAATAACATAATGCATAGTTAAAACATATACAAGTTACAATAGTACAAACCGAACTCCCACTAATCTCAGGCATCTAACTTAATGACACCCATACTCGATACATGGCCATGAAATGCTACAGGTGTCAATGCCTTAGTGAGCGGATCCGCAACCATATCGTTTGTACCCAGTAACTCTATTCTAACTTGATTGCTCTGAACCCTTTCTTTAACGGCAAGGAACTTTATATCAATGTGCTTCGACCTTGACATAATCCGATTACTGTTGGAGTACAGCACAGCAGCCCGGTTGTCACAAAAGATCCCCAATGGTCTCTCAATACCAGTGACAAGTCGTAGTTCCTTAACCATGTTCCGCAGCCATATAGCATGACTGGATGCCCCGTAGCAAGCTACGAACTCAGTCTCCATAGTGGAAGATGCAACAAGTGATTGTTTCGCACTCTTCCATGAAATGGCTCCTTCAGCCAGAAGAAAGACATAACCTGAAGTCGATCTCCGGCTATCCTGGCATCCAGCGAAGTCATAATCAGTATACCCAATGATCTCAAGCTGATCTGATTTCCTGTATGTGAGCATATAGTCTTTCGTTTTCTGCAGGTATCGAAAGACCCTTTTGGCTGCAACCCAATGATCCCTTCCAGGATTGCTCTGGTATCTGCCCAACATACCGACAATAAATGCAAGATCCGGACGGGTACAAACTTGTGCATACATGATGCTTCCCACAGCCGAAGCATATGGTACACCCTCCATGAACTTGCGGTCCAATTCCGTCTTAGGACACTGATCAAGGCTAAATTTCTCACCTTTGGAGACAGGAGTATCATGTGGCTTACAATTTTGCATGCTAAATCTCTTTAGTACTTTATCGATGTAACCCTTTTGTGATAATCCAAGGGTACTCCGTGAACAATCACAGTGTATCTGAATCCCCAACACAAAAGATGTTTCCCCAAGGTCTTTCATCTCAAAGTTATCTGAGAGGAAAACCTTAATATCCTGAAGAAGCTTTACATCGTTAGTAGCAAGCAAAATGTCATCCATATATAACAGTAGAAATACAAATCTACTCCCACTGAACTTATGGTACAAACAGTCCTCCACGTGTTTACATCGAAACCATATGAAGTAATAACACTGTGGAACTTCAAGTACCATTGACGGGAAGCTTGCTTGAGCTTTTGGCTGTTCGGGGTCAACTCTTATGCGTATGTGATGAGAAAAATAGGATTTTGGATGTGTTTTAGTTGGAATATATGAACAATCAAATAATCAAGCAAGTGCCAATTTAAATGAGCATCAATTAAACATATTTTGGTTGTTCGGGGTCAACTCTTATGCGTATGTGATGAGAAAAATGATACTTTGAATGTGTGTTAGTTGGAATATACGAACAATCAAATAATCAAGCAAGTGCCAATTTAAATGAGCATCAATTAAACATATTTTGGCTGTTCGGGGTCAACTCTTATGCGTATGTGATGAGAAAAATGGGATTTTGGATGTGTGTTAGTTGGAATATACGAACAATCAAATAATCAAGCAAGTGCCAATTTAAATGAGCATCAAGTAAACATATTTTGGCTGTTCAGGGTCAACTCTTATGCGTATATGATGTTAAAAATGGGATTTTGGATGTGTGTTAGTTGCAATATACGAACAATCAAATAAGCAAGCAAGTGCCAATTTAAATAAGCATCAATTAAACATATTTTGGTTGTTCGGGGTCAACTCTTATGCTTATGTGATGAGAAAAATGAGATTTTGGATGTGTGTTAGTAGGAATATACGAACAATCAAATAATCAAGCAAGTGCCAATTTAAATGAGCATCAATTAAACATATTTTGGTTGTTCGAGGTCAACTCTTATGCGTATGTGATGAGAAAAATGGGATTTTGGATGTGTGTTAGTTGGAAAATATGAACAATCAAATAATCAAGCAAGTGCCAATTTAAATGAGCATCAATTAAACATATTTTGGTTGTTCGGGGTCAACTCTTATGTGTATGTGATGAGAAAAATGGGATTTTGGATGTGTGTTAGTTGGAATATACGAACAATCAAATAATCAAGCAAGTGCGAATTTAAATGAGCATCAATTAAACATATTTTGGCTGTTCGGGGTCAACTCTTATGCGTATATGATGAGAAAATTGGGATTTTGGATGTGTGTTAGTTGGAATATACGAACAATCAAATAATCAAGCAAGTGGCAATTTAAATGAGCATCAATTAAACATATTTTGGCTTTCGGGGTCAACTCTTATGCGTATGTGATGAGAAAAATGGGATTTTGGATGTGTGTTAGTTGGAATATACGAACAATCAAATAATCAAGCAAGTGCCAATTTAAATAAGCATCAATTAAACATATTTTGGCTGTTCGGGGTCAACTCTTATGCGTATGTGATGAGAAAAATGGGATTTTGGATGTGTGTTAGTTGGAATATACGAACAATCTAATAATCAAGCAAGTGCGAATTTAAATGAGCATCAATTTAACATATTTTGGTTGTTCGGGGTCAACTCTTATGCGTATGTGATGAGAAAAATGAGATTTTAAATGTGTGTTAGTTGGAATATACGAACAATTAAATAATCAAGCAAGTGCCAATTTAAATGAGCATCAATTTGCAGGTTTGCTAATGATAGTGTTTCATAAAAAAATTTGCAATTTAGAAGGATGATTTCCAATCAGTATAGCTTGCTGACCTTTGATATAAAGTCACAATTTCTGATCTCCAAGGTGTTTACAGATGCAGACTAGGCTGGTTTTACTCAGGACCGAATATCCACAAATGGCTTTCTCGCATATTTAGGTAGCAACCTAGTCTCGTGTAACAGACAGTTGCCTAGAGTTCTACCAAGGCTGAATACAAGTCTTTGGCCGATGGGGCAGCCGATGTCGTATGGCTAAAAAATCTTCTTTGCGAACTTGGTTGTTCCACTCTCCCGCTACCTCTCAAATCTTGGGGACACATATATGACAGCATATTCACTTTTTCATGCTTGGACCAAATATGTTGAAGTCAGCTTTCACTTTGTTCGGGATCTTGTTCGGAAGGGAGCTCTTCATTATTCAATTTATTTCCATTCACGATCAACTGACGGACATCCTTACCAAGTCCTTAACAAGTAATGATTAGATGAGGGATTAAGTAATGATTAGATGAGGGATTAAGGGGTATTTATGTCGAAAGAAACTATTGTAACTTAAACTAATAATTTCCTAATATGTGGGAATATAAATAAATAGGCAACCTTTAAAAAACGGAGGAGATTTGTACAGTAACAAGTCTTCTACTTATAGTATGGCACCCTAAGAAGCACCGACACGGAAATCCAATCGCATGTTAGCGTGTCCGCCACACCGGAGCTCGCTAGACGCAAGAGGGAAGCGTGTCCGACGCTGCCGTTACCGTGTCAAGACAGTTTGGTTATGACATCAATTGCTTGATCTCTTAGCAGAAGTCGATTCTTGTGTGCCTAAAACAAGTGAGTAGCAGAGAAATTGTGGCAATGGAAGAAAATTGAAACTGGTTTTTGTCTAGAGGTTAAGGGAAGAGGAGCAGGCAGTGGAGTGGAAGAGGTGGGAGATGCAAATTTGTGTTTCAAATATATAATTAGGCCTTTCAAGCTATGGGCTGAACCAACTCCATTTATTCTAAGCCCACTACTAGTCTTATTTTATTTATTTTAAAGGCAGCCTACTTTTTTTTTTTTTTTTTAAATTGAGTTTAAACTTTGAATTCTGGTTTTTAACTTATTATTTTTATTAAGAGTTTGAATTATATGTTTGGTATTTACAACTTAATTCCTCAAAAATAAAACTCAATTCATTGATGCGTGAAATTGTCCAAAATATTTATTACATATAGCTTAAATATATATATATATATATATATTATTATTATTATATATAAAAACATAAATGATGTGTGAAATTTTGAGTTCACTATTTTACTTTTAATAAAATGGTTATTTTGGTCTATTTTAATTTTTTTTCCCTTTTAAAAAAAAAGGAGCACGTTATTTTTTTTGTTGAAAAAAGCCATTTTTTCCTTTTTATTTAATATTTAATATTAATATATTAAATTATAAAGAATTTAGTTCATGTAAGAAAAAAATAAAATTAAAGATATCCAATCAAAAATTAAAATAAATGATCTAAACAAACTTGAAATACCAAAGATTTTGTAGCTCGTGGTGTGTATAATATATATATGTCAGTGAAGCACGAACACTGACACGAACATCGAACACGACACCGACACTAAATAATTAAAAATTATAAGACATGGACATTTAAAATATCAACGATTTTGTAGCTCATGGTGTATAATAATGTGCATATATATATATGCATGTGAAGCACGAACACTGACACGATACGACACTAACACTAAAAAATTAAAAATTACTAGACGCCATATATATGTATGTATATTTATATAAATTATATAAAAAAATTAATCACAATAATAATAAAAAATTCAATACAATTGAAACATCAATTTCAAATTAAGTTTAGTCTTATAAATACAGGTAAATATTTTCTTGATATTAATAATTGTTTAGAATTATGACCAAAAAAGTAGGACATGGGAGATGGTGAATTCGACACGTGTCGTGTAGGTGTCCATTAAATGTCGGCGTCGGAAACGAGTTCGACGTGGACACGGCATAAGAAAATAAAATGTTCATATAGTTGAAGTATTTTAACTTGTAAATTATGATGGGTATACTTGAATTATTTATTGTTTCTATGTAAAATTAAAAATAAATTTAATTGTGAAATTTTTACAGAAATCTTTTTGATATTTTAGTTATATAATAAACTCAAACTAACCTAACATTTTATTGTGTACTTATGTGTTGTATATAAACTTTTTCGTACAATGTTAAGGGAAGAACATGTATATACCATAGCTGTATTAGATGATTTTAGAATACTAATTTAATACTATCAAGTACAAAAAATTGGAGTAAATTTAGCATTTAGAAGAGTGTAATATAATTTTTTAATAAGCATATAATAAAACTGCTAATTCATGTTTTAGAAAGATTGCATGTTAATGAAAATAAATTTAATCTATTTATAATTATTTTTTATTAGCATATATTTTACCTTAATAAAAAAGATAATGCAGTCTAATTATAATTATAACTTACGTTGATTCTAATAGTACCGGATTCCAATAAAAATTCTAATGTTTCTCTTTTATTGTTTTATTGTGTTTATCCTCTAATGTGATTTTAGAAACAAGAACAAACAATAAAAGTGTTCGGAAAAAAAATTGACATTTTATTTATTTATTTAATAATTTGGGACTTCATAAGTGATGTTTTTTTAATTTTTTAATAATTAAAAATGTCAAAATTGTGATTTTAAAAAAATTCTAAAGTTTATATTGCAAGTTTTTAAATTATAGAGATCGAAATGGAAGTATGAAAGTAGAAATAGACCCACCGGAAAAAAAATCTCGACTCTTTTTTATTTAATAAATTGGGACTTTGGAAGTGATGCTCTTTTAATTTTTTAACAACTAAAAAGATCATAATTGTGGCTTTTAAAAAATTATAAAATTTATATTGCAAATTTTTAAATTATAAAGATCGAAATGGAAGTATGAAAGTAGAAATAGATTCATTCAACCCAACAACTAACTAATATATGGAGTACTCCATATATATTGTATATGTATATAAGTCTCACATATCTATAGACCTTTTCATAATACATAGATGAAAGATATACATCAAAAGTATATAATAATTTTATAATATTAATTCGATGTTACTAAAAAAATTAAAAGGGGAAAATACATTAAAAATAATACTTCATAAACAATTCTAAAACTTCCAATAAACCTCATAATTTTTCAAAAGTTGCAATTTAAACTTACTTAGTAATTAATTATTTTGGAATATATATATATATATATATATATATATATATATATAATGATTTGCTTCAGTGGCGAAACGTTTGATTCCTTTTCAAAGGGAAGGCTCGAATCTCCCTTTCATCAAAATTCTTTTTTCCATTTTTTCCTTCTAACTGGGCTAGGCCGGGCCATCTTTTCCTTCTTTCTTCCTTCTAACTGGGCTGGGCTAGTTAGCTAGGCCCATTGTTTTTTTTAATTGTTTGTAAATTGTACTAATAGTTAGCTAATAATTTATTTAATTATTTGTAATAGCTAGCTAATATTTTTTTAATTTATAATTAATTTAATGACTTTTTAAATAATATTTTATTGACATTTCATGTGAAATTTAATATTTATATTTTATTTAATAAATTTATATATAAATTACTATTAAATAATATAATCAATAAACTTTATTATTAAATATATGTAATAATGACTCCATGAAAATAAAAAATAAAATAGAAATTTACTTTCATTTTCTCAATCTTTACCATTCATATCAAATAAAAATAATTAGTCATTCAATTTTTTTATTTTCATTTCTAGTGGTAGGATACTAAACACATTAAGGGTCTGTTTGGCGTTCCAGTTTAGGTTGGAAATGGTCAGTAGGGAAAAGTTCAATGGTAAAACGACATCTAGGAAATGGAGTGTGCTGTTTGGTAAAAAAATTTAAAAGTGCTGTGAGATACCTGAGGTGTTTGGTAAATAGATTTTCAAAACTATGGTTTGGATGTAAAATGACCATAAAGGGTATAAAACCCATTTTTAAAAAATTAATAAAAATAGGAAAAGTGGATTTAGAATTACTTATCTTGAGATGGATATTATATTGTGATAGTTTTTAATTTATTTTGTTCATTATATAGGGCTAGAAAATTGAATTAATTTGAAAAGAAAAAAAAAAAAGAGAGAGAGAGCCAAATGGTCTACATTTGGCTGCTGGAGCAATGGTGTTAAACAAACACCAAAGTTAACATTTTCAGTGGGGAAAGGTTGGATTGGTGGCCAACCTTGAACCCCAAACGGGTACTAAGACATACTCCATAATTTTCACTCCTTACCTCCATTGAATCCATTCTCATTTATTGTGGTTTATTACGAGCAACCAAACAAGTCGTAAAAGTATCAAATGAAACATGCGTGTGAAATTGTATAAATTCATGACAAACTCTTATTATTCACAATGTGACATGTTAAAAATTTAGCTATCTAACTATTAATATAATTAACAATAATATTATCATTTTAAAAAATTTATTATTATCATTATAATACAATCTCAATTCCAATAAACCACTCGAGAGAAAATAAGTACATATAAAATCCCTATAATAAAACTAACAAATGAAAAAAATTCTTTATTTCCTTTTGTTTTCTTTCAAAACGACACCATTTTGAACCAAAACACACAATTTTAATGTTCAAAACGACGCCATTTTGAACCAAAACACACAATTTTAATGTTTAACATATTTTACCTCCAAATATATATATATATATTTATATATGCAATATACATTAAAAGTTCACTTTGATTTAGTGGCTAAGTTATTGACATGCCCTCTAAAGGGAGCGGTTCGAATCCCCTCCCACTCAAAATTTCCTTTTACCAACTTTCTTTATGAAAATAATTATATTAGTAAAAAAAATTTAAAAAACCTTTAAAAAAAAACTGGAACTAGGAAAATTAGTATATTATTTAAACAAAAAAAAAAAAAAAACGGACTAGACTGTCCGGTTCTAAGCCCAAAACCAGACCGGTTACACCCCTAATACTCACTCAAAATATAGAATCAATATACCCTTTATTTTTCTCTCATAATTCTCACTTTTCTCTCTGCCCACACCCTCTTTCCAATTGCACTCGGTACCAATTAATACAATTATAGGGGTAGATATCGATACTCGTCATATTCGAACCTGGTAATTACTTTATTTTTAGAGCGAATTCAATTTTTCCATCAAAGTTTCTTCCCTCTTTTCAAATATGGCGCCAAAAATAATTGGCTAAAAGTACTTTTTGGTCCTTAGGTTTGTCCAAATGTCACAAATAGCACCCTATATTACCAATTTTTCAAATTGCATCCTGTATTTGGCAAATATGTCACAATTTGCACATTTTTCATATTTTTTTAGAATTAAATAATTTCATACTCAAAAAAATATTTATTTTCCTACATGGCGTGCTATTTCCTAGCATGGTAAAAGAAATTATATTTAAGTATTCATACTCAAGGTAAATATGCACATATTCATAAGTACTTGCACAATATATGTGTTATCATCCCGTAAATGGAATGTCCAAAACCATTTTTGCTGGGCTCTACAAAATAAATGGTCGGAACATTGCGAAATCCCAATTTCTGAATCTCGGCCATGAAGCTACTATATCCTGGAAAATAATTAAATATTAATTTCTTGTCATTGGAAAAAAACACGCCACGTAGGATTTTTTTTTTTTAAGTATGAAATTATTTAATTCTAAAAATATATAAAAGATGGTACAAATTGGGACATATTTGACAAACACAAATTGGGACATATTTAAAAGATGTAAGGTGTTATTTAATAGTACATTTAAATAAACGCAAGGGGCAAAAAAGTGTTTTTAGCCAAAACAATTTCCTTACAACCTTGTCGCCAAATTGTTTTCTTCCTGCTTATCAAACATGTTACAAGAGTCATTGTCATCGTGTTTCTCGTTAAAATTTGAAGTCTTTAGTTTTTTATTTATTTTTGCCCCAACTATTTTA
Source organism: Viola odorata (assembly GCA_963691705.1). Taxonomy (NCBI): domain Eukaryota; kingdom Viridiplantae; phylum Streptophyta; class Magnoliopsida; order Malpighiales; family Violaceae; genus Viola; species Viola odorata. Next base: position 55,364,857 of record OY829542.1, read on the forward strand.
ATTCATATTACTAGTACAAACCACTTTATTTTAACCCATTTCCGTTAAGTATTTAAGTCAATACTTCCACGATTTAAAATCCAAATATGAACTAGGGTTTTAACTTGAAGCAGGATAGATATGAGGAGGCAGGCGCGGACTAGCAACCAAAGTCAAAGGTTTAGCAAGAACAAGTTCATTTGTAGCCTCAGTGAGATCAATTGATGAAGCATTATTTGGTGGGGTCCAAGAAAAACACTGAAGCAACCTAGCAAGCAACATTGTTGTCATGCAAGTTCCAAGCAAAGAGCCAGGGCAACCACGCCTGCCCGTGCTGAAAGATATGAACCTCAAATCATGCTCAGTTAGGACAACTTGATTCCCATCTTTTATGTGACGATCCGGATCAAACTTGAGCGGATCATCCCATACCTTAGGGTTCCTGCCGAGCCCGTAGCGACTGAGAAGTACATGACTTCCTTTAGGGATAAAGAAACCTCCAACATTAGTGTCTTCCGTAGAAACATGAGGGACATTGAAAGCAACTATAGGATGGAGTCTGAAGGCCTCTCTTGCGCATGCTTTAACATAGTTGAGACTAGAAATGTCTGATTCTTGGACAAGTCTTTCCTTTCCAACCACTCTATCTATTTCCTCCGTGGCCTTTTGTAGGAGTTTAGGTTGATTTATCATCTCTGCCATCGCCCACTCCACTGCATTTGATGGGTTATCTGGTATTGCCAAGCCAAGTTCCTGCGCGACATTAATTCAAATTTAATTTTATTATAATTTTTACAAAATTAAATCAACCTAGTTGTCCTTGAAATACTAATTAATTTATAGTACCTAGCAAAATTATGTTAAATTTTAATAATTGATATTAGCCACAAATGACGACGGAAAAGTCAAAAGTACTGTAACATGTTTTTGTGGTCTAAATTAAACTACAATACTACCCCTAAAAAAAATTATTTCTATTTTCTTTATAACTTTTTTAAAAATATCAAATCATTCCCACAAATCTATATATATGATATGATGTTCATAGTATAAATACTACATCGGTTACATATTAATTATTTGTCTTATTTTATTTAGAAGCGGAGCCAGAAAAAATAGTTTGAGGGTGAAATTAGATGCAGGATTAATTTTTTTGTTGTTGTCACATGATACTACATATTTTTTTTTAGTACATTTCTATATTTGTTTACATTCTAATATAAAAGTTGACACATATGGAATATCTAGGAACCGTTTTAGAAAATTATAAAAGTTAATAAAATATATTTTGAAAGTTTTGATTTATTTGCCACTATTAAAAAATTAGCTTAAATTTTAAATCATTCTTAAAGTCCAATTACATTTTTGAGATCAAACATCGAACTTTTGGATAAGTAAAAGTATGATTAATTAAAAAATTTAAACATTTAAGAACTTTAATAATAAAAAATTTTAAAAATCGAAGGCAAATATAATGTTTTTGGTTAATTGAAAATTATAAAATTGAAGGACTAAACTAATATTTATTTATTGATTGAAGTGGAGGGAGGAGGGAGTATATATCTTACAAGGACTTGATGTTTAATCTCGTCGGGTGTTAAGAGAGGGTTTCCATGGGAGTCCTTGAGAGTAACAAACACATCAAGCAAATCGTCCATTTCTTTCCTTTCACCAGTCTTCCATTGATGGATCCTCTGGTTTACTATTGGATTTTGATGCTTGGTTATGGTGTTGTATGCATCCCTGACAAATTTCTGCTGACCATCAAGGTCAAGCCCTACCAAGAAGGGGAAGTAGTCAGATAGAGAAAATGCGAAAACATATTTAAGGGCGGTGAAAATTGCTTCCTCATGCTCAATATCTTGAGCTCCAGGTCCTCCAATTCCATCACCAATCTCATCACCAATATATCTCTTCCCAAACATTGTCTTTCTATACACATTGACGCCATAGTGCCGCGTCACGCTTCTCAAATTCACCCTCTTCCTGTACTTGCAGAGATTGTGGACGAAGAACACAAGATTGTCTGCCTCCTCTGCTCTTTTTTGGCGGAGCCAATTATGTCTGGCAAGGGAAATAATCTCTGAAGCCAAAATCTTCCTCATCTTTTTCCATTGCTCATTATTGGGGGTAAAAATTGTTGCTAAGTATCCTCCGCTATACATACAGGAGGCGTGAGTTGGTGGCCTGCTAGCGAAAATGGCATCTTTATTTTTTAAGATTTCGCGAGCTATGATAGGACAAAGGATGGGGACAATGTTGGTGTTGCCTACACGAATGAGTGAAATGTCAGTGTTCGTTTCTTTCATGAGTCGGTGAATCCAGCTGAAAACCGGCTTGTTTCGGAGCATTTCAGGCACACTGCCGATAAGTGGCCATGGGGTGGGCCCTGGAGGAAGAGGCAGCCGCTGCCGCTGGTTGTTCTTGTTCTTCTTGTTCGTGGGTGATTTTCTTTGTTTCCAAAGTTGTACAGCGCATAAAAATAAGGAGGCAAACAATATCAAAGTGACAAGTGAGGACGACATTGGATTGATGGTGCGCAGGGAACCAGATTTGTGGAGGAGGAGGAGAATTAATTAGCTAGCTAGTGATTAATATATGGTTACTTGTGGAAGAAACTGGAGTGGAGAGGAGAGGAGAAGAGAGTAGATTTGGGAGTAGTGTTGCTTGATCGTTGGTATTGTATACTACGTCTCCATATATACACACAAAAGTTGCATTAATAAAATATTTATTATTTCAATTATTTCTAGTTATAAAATAATTAATGTTGTTTTCATATTGAACGACGTGTTTCAGTTTGTTTGTCTTTCACATACATCAAAATAAGCCTTAGTCTCCGTGGATCGACCCTGTTACCACTATGCATAATTTATTATGCACTTTATAGCAGGTTTTTATTATTATATTTGAATGTGCCTAGACAACACATCATTAATTTTCGAGGAGTCCTCTTTATTGAAATTAGTTTCGTTTGAGTTTTGTTAGGTTGCGAAAGGATTGTGATTCTCCTAACATGGTTCTTTCCATTTCTAAAACTCAAAATTGTTTTAATATCCCACTTATTTGTTACCTTAATTTGTTCATTCGGTGTTATTCTACCAGTTAAATCAGTAGACTTATTAATTTTCCGTGAGTTCTTTTTTGATTTGATTGGATTGATTATTACTATTGGTGATAATGTTGTATGTTGGATAATTTCTTATAGTTGAGATATGAATTTTACTTAATTGTACACATTGGTTATCACAGAGTGGATTATTATTGATTTGGTCTCGTAGTTTTTTTACAGGTTTTCCACGTTAAAAATCTTAGTGTCTCTTCGGTGTTTTGTTTGACAACTATAATTATCATTTTGGAATTAGATTGTTACATTGTGTTTATTGATTGTCCATTGAAATTCATCCAATAAAACTGATGGTTAATCACTCAACTCATAAACATATTACTCTTTCTGGTGCACAATAAACGACATTTTTTTACGAATTTTTACTGTTCATTTTACTTGTTATTTTAATCATTATTTTACGAATTTTTATTATCCTAAAACGTCGTTTATTTTACACCGGAGAGAATATTACTTATATATATGTGGCCAGGTTCATATATGTGGCACGGGTTCATACACGTTTTTATTATTATTACTTATGTAAATATGTGGCCCAGGTTCATATATGTGGCACAGGTTCATTATTAGGAACGGTGAAAACGCTGTTTTACACAAAACAACAAAAAAACGTTGTTTACTAAAAATAAATAAAAAACGTTGTCAAAGAAATAAGAAGACTGGGTCATATTCCGTGTGGCCAGAAAAATGGTTCATTCAAAAAATTGAAACTAATAATAACCAAATTGCTAATTTCATATCTCTAGTTGTAGTTAGACTAAAGTCGAAGAAAATAAAATAATGCTGCTGATGAGCCGTTTTAATTTTTTTTCGAAAATTTGCTTAAGCCATACTATCGTATTTTGATACATCCAACACGTTTACTTGTAGAGAAATTTTAGAAAATAAAATAGAAAAATTCTCTAAAAAAATATTCATAGAGAATTTTTCTATTTTTCAGAAGAAAAAAATTTCTAAACAATAGCCGATATCGCATGGCTAAAACATCTTTGCGAGCTTGGTTGTTCCACTCTCCCGCCACCTCTATTGTGGTGTCAGCTTTCACTTTGTTGGGGATCTTGTTCGGAAGGGAGCTCTTCAAATTCAATTTATTTCCATTCACGATCAACTGACGGACATCCTTACCAAGTCCTTAACTACTGCTCGTTTTTAATTAGCTCCCTCATTTAGATTTTTTAGGAAGTTACTTGGTTCTTTTTACTTACTTATCCCTCATAATTTTTTGATTTATTACATATAGTTTAAATATATATATATAAACATAAATGATGTGTGAAACTTTTGAATTCACTATTTTACTCTTAATAAAATGGTTATTTTGGTCTAATTTTAATTTTTTTTGTAATTTTTTTTCAAAAAAAAGAGGAGCACGTAATTTTTTTATTAAAAAAAACCGTTTTTTTTCTTTTTATTTAATACTTAATATAAATATATTAAATTATAAAGAATTTTGTTCAATGTAAGAAAAAAATAAAATTAAAGATATCCAATCAAAAATTAAAACAAATGATCTAAACAAACTTGAAATACCAACAATTTTGTAGCTCGTGGTGTGTATAATATATATATATATATATATATATATATATATATATATATATATATATATATAAGCACGAACACTGATATGGACATCGGACACAACACTGACATTGAAAAATTAAAAATTACAATACATTGACATTTGAAATGCTAACGATTTTGTAGCTCATGGTGTATAATAATGCGCGCGCGCACACATATATATATATATATATGCATGTAAAGCACGAACACTGACACGACACGACACTAACACTGAAAAATTAAAAATTATTGGACGCCACGACATATATATGTATGTATATTTATATAAATTATATAAAAATTTCATTCACAATAATAATAAAAAATTCAATACAATTGAAATATCAATTTCAAATTAAGTTTAGTCTTATAAATACTTTTAACAGCTATAATTTAAGCTAAATATTTTCTTGACATTAATAATTGCTTAGAATTATGACCCCAAAAAAAGTAGGACATGGGAGGTGGTGAGTTCAACACGTGTTGTGTAGGTGTCAATTAAATATCGGCGTTAGAAACGAGTTCGACGTGGACACAACATAAGAAAATAAAATGTTCATATAGTTGAAGTATTTTAACTTGTAAATTATGATAGGTATACTTGAATTATTTATTGTTTCTATGTAAAATTAAAAATAAATTTAATTGTGAAATTTTTACAGAAATCTTTTTGATATTTTAGTTATATAATAAACTCAAACTAACCTAACATTTTATTGTGTACTTATGTGTTGTATATAAACTTTTTCGTACAACGTTAAGGGAAGAACATGTATATACCATAGCTATATTAGATGATTTTAGAATACTAATTTAATACTATTAAGTACAAAAAATTGGAGTAAATTTAGCATTTAGAAGAGTGTAATATAATTTTTTAATAAGCATATAATAAAACTGCTAATTCATGTTTTAGAAAGATTGCATGTTAATGAAAATAAATTTAATCTGATTATAATTATTTTTTATTAGCATATATTTTACCTTAATAAAAAAGATAATGCAGTCTAATTATAATTATAACTTACGTTGATTCTAATAGTACCGGATTCCAATAAAAATTCTAATGTTTCTCTTTTATTGTGTTTATCTTGTAATGTGGTTTTAGAAACAAGAACAAACAATAAAAGTGTTCGGAAAAAAAATTGACATTTTATTTATTTATTTAATAATTTGGGACTTCAGAAGTGATGTTTTTTTAATTTTTTAATAACTAAAAATGTAAAAATTGTGACTTTTAAAAAATTCTAGAGTTTATATTGCAAGTTTTTAAATTATAGAGATCGAAATAGAAGTATGAAAGTAAAAATAGACCCACCAGAAAAAAAATCTTGACTCTCTTTTTATTTAATAAATTGGGACTTTTGGAAGTGATGTTCTTTTAATTTTTTAAGAACTAAAAAGGTCATAATTGTGGCTTTTAAAAAATTATAGAATTTATATTGCAAATTTTTAAATCATAAAGATCGAAATGGAAATATGAAATTTGAAATAGATTCATTCAACCCAACAAATAATTTATGACTCCATATATATTAGTATATGTATATAAGTCTCACATATCTATAGACCTTTTCATAATACATAGATGAAAGACATACATCAAAAGTATATAATAATTTTATAATATTAATTCGATGTTACGAAAAAAAATTAAAAGGGGAAAATACATAAAAAAATACTTCATAAACAATTCTAAAACTTCCAATATCAACCTCATAATTTTTCAAAAGTTGCAATTTAAACTTAGTAATTTTTTTTTTGCAAACAAGTATAAAATTAGAAAGAAAATGTATAAAATATAGTAGGCCCATGATAATAAAAAAGATTATTTAAATATTTTTTCAACTTCCTTAGAATTCTTTTTGCTTTAATGTTTTTTATATGATCCTCACTAATTATTTCATTTTCTTCCATTTTAATTTCTTTAGAATTCTTTTTCTTTTTAATTTTTTTATACTATCCTCATTAATTATTTCAACTTTATTTCTTACGGATGATTTTGGAAACTATGGTGTGTTTAAAAGAAGCATAGTTTACCAAATTGTATAATATAATTTCCTAGCATTTTATATTTATTTAGTCGTCTTCTCTATCAAGTAATTATTACTTTAAAAGTTTATTATAAAATTTAATTATCAATTTAATATTTTTTTTTGTTGGAAAAATCACTAATTAGTTGTAATCCTTAAATCTATTGTTGTAAATTGCTTACTTTTATAGTTATTAATCCACTAAAACATTTTCATTAGAAAAATATTAATATTTATACTTATTTTGTATAGTATATATATAAAAAAATCTAATATATATTGTATCTGTGTCCTATAAATTTTAATTTTGCCGAGTCGCAATATTAGTGTTGCTACTTCTTAGATGACACCATGTCTTGCATAATTTAATTGCGGCAACAAATTTCAAATGCCCAATAAATTGCATAATTTAATCAGTAATTAATCAATAACTTCATTTTGGTTTCATATATAAATGTCAAACAATATAACAAACAAACATGTTAAAAATCGACAATAAAGAATACAAACACACTTAATAATAAGAAAAATATTCTTGAGCCTGCTCCAATTTCGAGAAGAAAATATTATAAAAATTAAAAATTAAACCATAAACAACCCAACTATCGCAGCTACTGCAACGATCATTCCACCGCAGCCAATGTTGTTGATTGTAGCCGATGAAGTTGGGCCACCAGCTGTTGGACCGCTAGCTGAAGGAGCGGGAATTGGGGACCCGGATCCGGAACCCACTTTATCCAACACAGTTATGAGGAGTTTCTGGTTCCTAGCCGCACAGTGGTTAGCCACACCACAAATGTACCATTTCCTCCCTGGAGATGCGAGTGTAATTACATCACTGCCACTTGTAGAAGCCACAGTCCCTGTTGCGGCCGCGCACTGTTGGAATCCAGCCCCATCTACTTTCAATACATTGTGGAGTCCTCTTGGGTAGTTGAATACTGCAATCATCCAACAATTAATACATTATAACCAATATGAATTAATACTTCAAAAGACCACTTTAGTAGTGACAATCATTCGACTCGATACGAAACTTTGTACATCATTAATTCTGAGTTTTAAGTTCGAAAGCTTAGCTTCCAACTCTTTTGCGGCGGAAATGAGACACAAAAAAACTTTAAAACTTACCAAGGGTGTCTCCAACGTGAAACTGTTTTCCCTGAGCCCAAGTCTGGTAGTCAAAATCAACGGTCCAACCTTTGCCATCACCGACCACATGTTCTGTTGCAAGAACTGATGGAGCTACAGAGAGTGATGCAACAATGGCAATGGCCATGATCAAGAAAATATTTGAATTAGTAGCCATTTTAGAGCGAGAAAACTTGTATGGTGCTAATTAAATGTAGTAAATCTTGTAGCTGTGATTAAACTTTTGTGCGATTGGTTGATGCAAAAATGTTCAAGTGACTGATTACTATTTATAGATTTCTAATTCAAACTTTAATTACTTGTTAAGAGGGAATGTAGAAAGTGTTTGACACGGTCCGGCTATGGACGGCAATGCATACGGCGGCAGGTAGGTTAGGAGCATTTTTTTGACTCTGTAAATTCAAACTGCCGTGCCATCACAAATTATTAGTTTTTATTAATTTGGAGCTTTGGCTGAAATTGCTGGTTTTTTTGTGGAACATGTTCGATAAATTGAAAGAACAAGTTAATACCTTCTTGCTTAGGACATTATGTAATTGCAGTCTGCCACATGTCTCTTTTTCTAGTGGTCAAAAAGAAGAAATCCTTCACATTTTTTTTTTCAAGAATTTTATTTTGTGTCATAAAGCAATAAAATATAAAATGTTGTCCAAACAAATTTAAAATATTCTTTTGCCATTTGGTTGAACAGGGTAAGATTCGTTGCAATACAATTTGTCACTGGATATGGTGTTTATAACGTAAGTTATGAGTTTAATTTCAGATATTATAATGATAATTAATTATATAGTTATTTTTTTATATAAAAAAATAAAAACTATTCCCTCCGTCCTTTAATAACTGATGCTTTGACTTTGATCACACATATTAAGGAGGCCAGATGACTCACTATTTGAGACAATTTTGCCCCAATTTTTTTCTCGAACTTAGAGTATATAATAATGAAAAGTAGGGGTGAAGCTTCTGTTAAACGAGTCTATTTGCTCTTTTTGTACGAATGTCCTAAAGAGGGATAAAAAATTAGTAATTTTAAAAATATTAACATTTTTACTAATTTTTATATTAAAAATATATATGTCATTTTTATATTCATTTTGTATTAATTAAATAAAAATAATAATATAATCTAATTAGAAAAAGATAAACTCTAATTATATATGTACAATTTTATTAATATCCCACACATATACGCGGATTCTAAGATATTGTTTGAGCGGGTCTATTTTGAACAAAAATAAAAGGCTTAATGATTTTTTACCCCTATATTTTTCATTTTTCTTCAAATTTTTCTTTTTATTTGACACATTTTTCTGAATTAACCCCTCCTAGAAGTTTTGACATATTTTTAAATTTTCAACCCAATTAAAAACTACCCAATTTCATACGTCGCATAAAAATAATTATTACACATAAAATAAAATGGCGTGAATTTTTTTTTTAAAAAAAAAACAATCGGGTCGACCCAACAATCCAAATAGGTTTTGGGTATTGGAGGATCTAATGAGTCTAATTCAGCTTTGCAATCCACTGGAAATCCAAACTTAATTATCATTCTTTCACCTTCATACCCTTTTGCTTCAACCAAACAAGCCAATCTGTATGCAAATGTTGTTTGATTTGACAAAAGAAGTACCAGTTCTCCGATTTTCTTGATCTGGTCAGAACACAACTCAAATGCTGCGCGAACAAAGTTGGGTGGAAAACTACCCGATCTGGAATTCAATACATAAATAGGCAACAGCCAGATCTGGAATTTTCTGTTCCTCTTCTAAAGATCGGGCATGGGTGAGTTTTGGGAGGAGAACGGCGGGAGTTGAGGAGGTTGTGAGTTTGAAGAAGTAGATACGCTTTATGGGAGGGAACTTTAGCCAAAATATGTTGAAGAAGCAGAAGGAGAGCTCCTGTCTTGGCCATGAATGAAGAAGAAGAGGAGAAAGACGTGGGTTGAAGAGCTGATGTGGAAAGTGTTGAGGAGGAGTGAAAATGGTTGGTATGACTAGACCTAATCAATGAACTGGCTCTCCCGTTCTATTTAGAAAAATACGGGCTTGGACATTTGAGCTCAGCCAAAGATCAGCCCGGCCCATTCTACTGGATCTTTAAAGATTCGTATGAAATGATCTCTTAACAAAATGATGTTATCAATCAAAATCACACGCACGCAATGATGAATCAAGGGAATGCGAGTGTTCAAGGATGCTGAAGATGAAAGAATCAGGGACCATGAAGGAGTATGCTGACAAGCTGCAAAGCATCGTAAACACTTTGCAGGCACAACAACAAAAAAGATGCAAGAGGAGTTTGTGGACAGAGCCCTTTTAGTCAAACTACAAATCCATGAAGACACCAAAAGAAGAACCACAATACAAAATAATGTTGGAGCTGGAAACAACAATGATGAAAGAGGAGCTTATTCTCAATGCTAACATTGCAAGACGACAAATCACTCTCGCCGTATGAAGAGGATTTGTACATACAAACAATAAGAATGCAAAGCCAATATGGTGAGAAATGATCATAATTTCAGCCAAAAATAAATGAGAAACGTAATATTTTAATCCATGGAGGAGTCTTGATATAACCATGTCTTGTTAGTTGCTGCAATTAGGAAGTTAGGATTAATGGGATAATGGGAATAATGAGTTGTTTATAGGATTTTCAGGTATAATTTCTTGTATATAAAGCTTGCTTTTCAATTCAACAATTAAGGACCTATATTTCCAGCATTATGTTTGTTCTTAAAATGTCATCTTTCTACCTATAAACACAACAGAGAGGGGAGGTTGGCCATATGAAATTGGGTATTTTTTAACTGGGTTGAAAATTGAAAAATATGTCAAAAATTCTTGAAAACAGCAGGAAAACGCGTTTGTAACTAATATTCGAATCACACTTCATGTTTTATTTTTGTTCAATTTGAACCCCACATTAGCCAATCTAACCAAAACACACCCTCGTTTTAAAATCGACTTAAGATCTGTTTGGTTACTTACATTAACAATTCGCTGACATGGAAAATTTTCACTGTTCTCTCTCCTTACGCATCATAATCTGACACGTGGAGTCATTTTCTTCACCTTAATGGAAAAAAAACCACTCAGGCCGGATATCTCTATTTTTGAAAGAACCGGACCAGATAAATCCGATTATTTTTTGTCATTGATCCAAAATAAATGGCTAAGATCTTTTCGAATATTTTTTAAGCAAAATAAATGGCTGACTTGGCTTTTTAAATTTGAATCAAAGATTTGTTTTTTTGAAGAGGTTCACCGAATGACATGCATACACCACGTGGATAAACACATCAATTTTTCCTTCTTGTTTCCTAATTTTAAGGTTTATTATTGTTTTTTTTCCCGCTTAATGATCAACCTAAGAGTCTTTATGTTTATCCAATTTGATTTTTGGGGGCCTTATGTTTATAATTGCATTTTACAGGTCTTTATGTTTGCACAACTTAACCTTAGGGATCCCTGTGGTCAAAATTAAACAATTTCCTATTTTTTAAGAATTTAAAAAATAATTTTCTTACCCTAATATCATACGTGGTAATTAATAACATTAATTTTTTATGTGGTTTGGTGACGTGGATAACCCATATTAAAAAACACTCATGTTGGCACGTCAGCAAAATCTTTTTTAATAAAAGTAACATTAAAAAATCATAAAAAATAAAAATAACATAAAATTTAATAAGGAAGTCAGAAAATTCAAACAGTAAAACGGTAGAAAATTACAAAATTATCAAAATAAAATTAAAATAGTTAATAAATAAAATAAAGGTAATAAGGTTGGGGTTGGATATACGTCGAAAGTTAATTAAAGATGACAATGATGTCAATGAATCTATTATCCACAAAATTCATTTAATTTATACCCGCATCAATTCATTTTGACCATATTCATATATTATCGATATTCACTTATTTTATATTAGATCAAAGTAGTGTCACACCACCAACTATATCTACAGATATCCATTATTAATGGAAAGAAAAATTTACTCCCTCCGATGCAAAATAAACGACGTTTACTATTTGGGCACGTATCTCAAGAAGGTTGGATCGGTACGTTTGAAAAAACGTACAGAATTTTTTGGGGTCAAATAATGAGTTATCCGGCCTCCTTGAGATGCGTGCCCAAATAGTAAACGTCGTTTATTTTGCACCGGAGGGAGTATTAAATTTCATTCCACTAGCAAAAGGATTCATAAGATGGTCCATGAGATTGATGCATCAACCCATGAACTCACAAATGAACCTAAATTTCATTAAGGCATGGCACCTCTTACTTGCATGTATGTAACAAGTTTTACCGGACACGTTATCTTTTGCAATATACAACGTCCATGCAATTACACGGATGCAAAAAGCAGAAAAAAAGTTATTGAGCTGGGTTTTTAGCCCATTGCAACTTTGGTCGAAAGTGTTGAGCAATAATATTAAATCCCATCCAAATTGTGACATGAAAGTTGTCTAAAAGGTTGGGTTTAAAGGAATTTAAATAATTCATGGATATTAAATTATTTCAAATTTATTGAATTATAATAGGTAGCTGTAGCAATGGGATCCGACTCCTCTAATTTTTTCTTGAACATGATTAGTCATGTTAGAAGAGCTTAATCCGTAGCAATGTATTTTTTTGAAAAATTGAAACATTTTGTCAATTCCTACTAAATGCAATTTCAAATTTTAAATTCCAAATTCCAAATCTTTCCTTTCAAAAAAGTGGAGTAAAGATTGGGGAAGGGGAGAGAAAAACATTCAAATAATTTAACATAGCAAAATAAGTAACCAATGCTAACTCGTTTGTTCTCTAAAATATGTTTATATTTATATATTTATTTCTACTCAAACTCCAAACTTAACCTTCTCAGTAAAAAAAAAAAATACTAACAAAATACAATTCCATTGGTAACCTGTTTTTTTACAAGAAGTAACACCGATATACAAGTTTCCTACTAAGTTATATTATTGTATTTTTACTAGCCAGATTTTTTGTTGACGATAAAAAAAGAAGTACGATATCTATGAATGTACTTAAGTTTTTTACCCTTCATTTTTTTCATTCTAATTTAAATAGAGTTTATCTTTTGATACAATACAACAATGAGTACTTTGCGGATGATTCTGTTCAAAAAATCAGAATCCAAATTTCTTTAGAATCTTCTTAGTAGAAGAACCCGTGAAATGTTGAATACTTGGCTGTAATGATATACCTTAAATCTGTCAAAGTATCAACTCCACAAACAATATTATTATTTGACTTTGCTTCACGAGATATATCCCTCCCATCATCAACTTTTTTTTTCATTTTTCCACCACTTCCCCTACCAAGCAACCACCACCTAAGCAACTAAACCATCTTTTTCATTTTCCTAACTTCTCGTGATGTCTTTTCTGCAAGTCTGACTATAAATCAAGAACCAGTCTTTAATAGAGTCTAAGAATAACAAAAAATGGAAAATAAAGCAAGACCAACAAATTCTTCTACCTCTCATTTGGTAGACATTCATGAAGTTCTTCTAGAAGAGGAAGAAGGGGAAGAAGAAGCAGAACAAGAAAAGGTGGTGACAGCAAAAGTGGCAGAAAACAAGGGAAAAAGATCAGGAGGACCAAACAGACAGTTTAAAATCAGAGATGGACCGAAAAGAGTAGCAGGCCATAAGGGTTTTAGCAGACAGGTTTCATTAGAGACAGGGTTTGAAGTGCTGAACAGAGAAGAGAAAGCTAAAGATGAGAACAGGAGGGTTCTTCCAAGAAGTGGTAGGAGTTTCGGAGGGTTTGATTATTCGACCAATAATTATCGGTTTAATGGAGAAGGAGGAAGGAAAGGTGATTTCAGCATCTTCAAGACAAAAGCAAGTCTTAGTAAGCAGAATTCTTTGTTGCCTTCAAGAAAAGATAGGGAGATGGAATCCCAGAAAACTGATGATGGTGGTGATCATAGGAATGATGAGTCTGCTGATCATAACGATGTTCCTGCTGGAAGATATTTTGCTGCTCTTAGAGGTCCTGAGCTTGATCAAGTCAAGGTAACTCAAGTTTCTTTAACTCATTCTTGCATCATTAAGTCTCTAGTATCCGTAAGCTTACTCAGTTGGGACTAATCATGTTTGTATCGGGGCTCCCAGAATGTAATTTCTCCATACACAAGGATCCAACCTATTTGCATAAGCTTTTAGTTTTGAAATATCAAAATTTACAAATGTCTTTTGCTCTCTATACTAATATTGAGGTTTCAGGATTTTGAGGACATTCTCCTACCCAAAGATGAGAAATGGCCTTTTCTCCTCCGATTCCCTATCGGTTGTTTCGGGATTTGTCTTGGCCTTAGTAGCCAGGCCATTCTATGGCTTGCTCTAGCAAAAAGCCCTGCTACAAAATTCCTCCATGTTACACCATTCATCAACCTTGGACTCTGGCTCTTAGCTGTAGCAGCTCTTCTCTCAGTCTCCGTCACCTACATCCTCAAATGCATATTCTACTTTGAAGCTGTCAAACGAGAGTATTTTCATCCGGTTCGTGTCAACTTCTTCTTCGCTCCGTGGGTTGTGTGCATGTTCTTAGCCATTGGTGTACCTCCTATGCTAGCTCCTGACAAAACCTTGCATCCCTCTGTTTGGTGCGTGTTCATGGGACCCTATTTCTTCCTAGAGCTCAAGATTTATGGCCAATGGCTTTCTGGCGGAAAGAGACGTCTTTGTAAAGTAGCCAACCCATCTTCCCATCTTTCTGTGGTTGGAAACTTTGTTGGGGCAATCTTAGCTTCTAAAGTTGGATGGAACGAAGCAGCTAAGTTCTTGTGGTCAGTTGGGTTCGCACATTATCTTGTGGTGTTTGTGACACTATATCAGAGACTGCCTACGAGCGAAGCGCTGCCTAAAGAGCTGCATCCAGTCTACTCTATGTTCATTGCAGCTCCTTCTGCCGCGAGCATAGCTTGGGAAACTATTTACGGCGACTTCGATGGATTGTCAAGGACTTGCTACTACATTGCACTGTTTCTCTACATTTCCTTGGTTGTAAGGATCAAATTCTTCACAGGATTCAGGTACACAACTCACTTTCTTTCAGTGCCCAAGTGTTCTTAGTTGTTTCCATTGTAATATCAATCTTGACTACTGAGAATTTCGCAGGTTTTCGGTGGCATGGTGGTCTTATACCTTCCCTATGACAACGGCATCGATCGCGACTATTAAATATGCAGAGCATGTACCGGGGGATATAAGCAAGGGCCTTGCACTCGCGCTTTCATTTATGTCTACAGCAATGGTGTGTGTGTTGTTTGTTTCCACCCTTCTCCATGCTTTTGTTTGGCGCACATTGTTCCCGAATGATCTCGCCATTGCCATAACCAAGAGAAGACTTGTCAGGGAGAGGAGACCCTTCAAGAAAGCCGTCGACATAAGGCGTTGGACAAAGCTAAGTAAACAGAATTCAGCAGAAAAAGATTTTGAAGATGATAGAAAGTAAACTAATAGTTTCTTTAGGGTTAAATTCATTTTTATCTTTGTAGACCTTTTTTCATCAAAACTGCACTGAAAAGAAAAACAAAATCCGAGATTCGGAAATAAAACAGCTCCAGGAAATCTCCAGCCTTCTAAATCCTAGTTGTATTATGTATTATTCACTGAAGAACCATTACATGTGGCGGTTTCTGCTTACAACCGCGAAAATGGTATATGACCTTAATGGCTGTACAACAATGGTTTATAACCAATTTACTGGAATAAGGTCAGACCTACAGACTGTAGAAGACAGTTAGCTTTACATGGTGTGTAAATCAGTTTCTTAATCTTCAAACTGATTTTAAAAGATGTGACATCTGTCGGTTCTGTACACAGCAGCAGAAGTGTTGGTAAATTCATCTTTACTTTTTGCAATTTTCAAGTATTTTAGCTTCCCTTCTGTTTCAGAAACTTTATCTGATTCCGCACGGATCAAATGATCTCAGTTCGCTGTAACTCTCACCGAATGCCCAAGCTCCTATGGCAAGTTTGAAGTCCACATAAGAAACAATCAAAATCTGGAATGAAGAGTGATCAGTAACTAAAATGTGGTATAGCACTAGTATTATAGGTTAAGTTTCATGGATTTACCTCACATTCAATCGGTTTCCTATGTTAATCATGCACCCACTGTTCCCACACTGACTCTTATTCCCACCGAACCGAGGCAACCTTTCATTCACCAAATATGTCATCTATGAGAGAAAAAGGAACTCATAAAGATTCCACAAAGAGTTCATGACAATCATTAAATACCGAGAGAATTACAGAAAGGTGTCATGCTTACCTTGCGTTCTGTTTGCAAAGAATTCAGTCTATTTTCTTTTGAGCCCTGAGTCAATAAAAAAATCACGAATCAACCAAAGTAAATTTGTAATTGATGACTATGTCATTGTTCATCAAAAAGAAAAATAAGGAGGAAACAATAACCTTAGTAGATACACAGCTCGGCCTAGGCAATGGCAACTGGGATGCATTATTTGGCCGCGATTCGCATTTCAAGGAAAGCTTCAGCCAGGATTTAAAGAAATGAGAATCCAAAGTACATCAACGGAAAAAAGAATACTATGATTAAAACAAGAAGAATGCATGCATAAATGAATGCAATCTTGCAACCGGTATAGCATCTTTCTGCACAAAAATCAAATTTGCTTCCTTCGTAAGTCTACCTTGCTAAAAAGGTCAATGGGTAGATTTTGATGAAGCCTCTTGTCTGTTTGGAAATTAAATCCCTACAGAAAGTCATACACAATATTCTCTCAGGTAATTCCGAAAACAATGTTCATACACAATTACACATGAAGCAAGTAGGGACTATCAATGAATTACCACTGGCACGGTAGTTTCACGCTTGCTATTTCTGAAAACTCCAATATCACCTTTACTTGAGAATATCTGCATCCAGACATGAAGTAGGCTCATACTCAAAAAACTGCTAGACAACGTTCCAGCATTTGATTTGAACTGATTTTTCTATTACCTTCTTATTAAGGGGACGGGCTTTGAATACGTGTGTTGTGCCACATTTATCCTGTGTGAAAGCATCTATAGTGCTTGGTCTAAGCAAAGAAGGAGAACAATGAAGTAAGAACTATGCCTTAATCTATAAAGTATAACATCAGTCCATAATTAAATGTGATTATCTCTTTTTAATTCTTAGGTTGCCATAGAAGAAGATTATTAAATGTGATTATCTCTTTTTAATTAAAGTACCTTTTGAATTCTCTCTTCCGATTTTCTTCCTTGTGAATGGTACTAGGTTTGTCCAAGTCCTACAGTAACAGCATGCCAATTATATCATCAGGTAGAGCAGTCAGCAAATGAGAAACAAATAAAAGACTGTAACGTCAGAACAAAATAGTAGATATTTAAGAAAGTTTAACAACCATGTCAGAGTCGTTGCACTGAAGTGAGGAAGAGAAAACCGAAGGTGTATGATGCATTGCCCTTTCTGATGTCTTCAGGTGAAATTCCTGGAAACCAATGTGACAAGAATGACTGAGCTTCAACAGTGAACACAGTGACAAGAAAGTTCTATTGCTGCAGAACTAGTAGAGAAACAGAAAACAAGAAAACCAGAACAAAAACGTACTTGAAACTCAGGAAACTTTGGAGTACTCTTCTTTGGGAGTGGCAGTGAAGGAGCCTCAAGAATCTTCAAAGCAGAAGATATATAGAGATGAGAAAATGAACAGTGGAAATTTAAGACAAAATTCAAATTTTCACACAATGGGGAAGGTACCAACTTTTCGGTTCAAGGGATGTGCTTTGAATCTTCGAACAGTTATTGTCTCATGTTCAACTTCCGTATTACTTTTTGGCCTGGAATGTAAGAATGTCAATTAATGCAGTTACATTGTTTGACTCCTTAAGCATATATCAGTAAAGAAGCAACAAACCTCATCCTTTGTGCCCTATGTGCTGTTTCAAGATCAGGCTCCCTTGGAATAGTAAGCCTCAGCTTGGCAACAGCAGTGCCTTTATCAACAGTTCCATCCTGCAAGTCCACATGAAAATGTCTTGTAAATAATAGTTAAAAATTACAAGTAAGTGCTACAGTAGACCGGATTACATAGTCTCACGTGAGGTGAAATCAAGAAGTATTTACCTTTCGGGGCGCTTTGTGAATAAAATCAGGTTGCTGCTTTACATCACCAGCCTGTTATACAAGACAATTCAGTGAATATACGTATCCAAAAAGAAAAGCCAGGTAATGATATATATCCAACCAATAATAACAACACTTGTATAACAGGGCCAAATGACAGGTTTTAGGTCTGCCGGTACTCACAATCAAAATCCTTAAATTACCCAAAAGTCATTTTGAATCCAAACATAAACATCACTTAGCAGTCAGAGCAGAAAGCTTTCATGAATTTCCCTAGAATAAGTTTACATGAACTGCACCACTTACCTTACACAAGTGGCCACCTTCTAGCTTCTGCCTCTTTGCAGCTTGACTTTCAACCACAGAAGAATTACATGAGCTTTTTTCCCTTTGGGCAAGTAGCATCGGAAACCTAGTGAAAAGAAATATTAAATAATGAATATACTACAAAGAAAAGCCATTGAGTAATTTCCTGTACATGGCTATCAGGCTAGTGATTCTAACTTAAAGTTGTAATGTTGATATTACATGTACATGGCTATCAGGCTAGTGATTCTAACTTAAAGTTGTAATGTTGATATTACATATAGTAGGGGGTAAACTATTTTAGAGGAT
This sequence comes from Viola odorata, assembly GCA_963691705.1. NCBI lineage: Eukaryota > Viridiplantae > Streptophyta > Magnoliopsida > Malpighiales > Violaceae > Viola > Viola odorata. Next base: position 55,383,447 of record OY829542.1, read on the forward strand.
AATGGTGGTTACAAGGAGAGAACTTGAAGGACTGCATAACTCTTATGAAGCATAGCAGTACTATAACTTGGCATTTAAGATGAGACACACCATTATAACAACAAAGGGCTACATGACCTAAGAAATCTCACCTAGAACCACCAGTTTGAGGCTGCCAATTTTGCTTAGCCAACTGACTAGCTGTGGGTTTCATCAAAGTTGAACTCCTTGGGAAAGTTGACCTTGCATTGGACTTCATTTTGGCTTTTAATTTAGCAGAAGTTAACTGATTGTTAAAAGTAAATCCTGCACATACAGACAGGCATGTCAGGCAAGATTATTTGTTGGAACAAAAGTGCAGGGAAAAATGATCAAATGACAGCTCAGCTCATAAGTGTTTTGCACTTTTCAGCTTAAGGATTGATGCACAGGGCCAATGCTCCAGACTGTCCATCAGTATTGTGAAAGACAGGGAGAGAGGGAGTATATACTAATTGGAAACTGGCTGATAGAGAACATTAAGCATATTTAAATATAGAGAACATTAAGCATATTTAAATGTTAGTAGTCACTAACATCACCATTATAAATCTTATATTATGGCAACCAAAAGTCACGCAATCCTCAGTAGCAAAATGATCACCTGTTGTTATTCCTAATGGTTGTTCCGAATTTTCTTGCATATTTCCACTTACTAAGTTGGTGAAGACCCCTCGATACACTCCTTCACATTCTGAAGTCAATAGAACACAAGGTAATATCATCAGAAAAAAATCAGAGCCTAGATAATTAGTGATAATTTCCGCTAATTATCGGGAAAAAAACAAAGGATTCCTGTCTTGGAGTACTCTATAAAAACTTGATAAAGATGAATGTTTTCCCATGTAAGGCACACGACTTAATAACATTCCCATTCGAGCACTGTTCTTCTCCAATATGTCATGTATTGCCAGGACACCATACTTAGTTTTCTTACTGGAGATTGCTTGTGCACCTAAAGGTGCAAGAAAATTTTACATGAAAACTTTGGACCTTAATGCATGCAGCAAAAGCATTGCATCCACGCACCACTTGGAAAAATGTAGTTGGGGTCCCAACACCATTCAAAATGTTGATAAATAGAAGTTTGAAATATGAGTACACTATAATCACAAGGGGGTATAAATTTGAAGGGGGTATAAATTTAAACAGTCTCCAGAGAATTACTATTCCAGAACACCGCCTCTGAAGGCATGACCCATGTATTGAAGGCATTTTAGTTGAATAATTTCTTCGATTTGAAGGTAACAAAAGAGGGAGTGTGGCGATAGTGCCGATAAAGTGGTGATGGAAACAAAGTGATCTGTAGCTTTGAAGTAATGAAGGAAATGTTGGTTCTGGTATTTAAACTAATGAAGCTTCCTAAGGAGACTATAATGAACAATTTCACTCACTTGACATCCTTTCCATGCATTTCCCAGAATCTACAACCCTCCAAAAACAACAAGACCTACATTTTAGATTCAAACATGGGGTCTTGCTCAAATGGAGAAATTACCTCCTCACCTCCCCCACCACACAAACACACACATGGAAGGCCCACCCCTAATTAAAACGGTACCTACACAGTACACAATTCAAACATCCTTGAATTTAACCATGGCACTGGCTTATTAGTTACCTGCATTTTTGTTACAGCTTTCCACCTGATCCATCCCACGACGATTCGGGCCCATATCATCATCATCACCACCCTCAGTCATCAAAATTTCGCCCATTGCAACGGCAGTTTTAGCTTTAGGAGACGCATTAACCTCCGTCTCCTCTCTCATCAATAACTTGGCCACAAAAGCTATCATACAAAAATAGAAAGAAAAACAAGCAACTTTCGTGATACTGAAGCTGAGTAACAGAAGAACAAATGCGCATCATAATAAAAACTAGTGGATAATAACTTTAAACCAAGCATCGCCCGAAAAGTAGTTCATCTTTCAAAATGGATTGAAGCTGAAACGAAGAGAAACGACAATGCTGTTCAATCCAAACGCGCAAGACAGAAACTTACGAGATGGAGGATAGCTTTTAGCTGCGTCGAACCATTTCTCCGCTTCACGCGCCTCCGCGAACGACTCCTCTCGTGTGAAATCGAAGAACGTCACGGCGTCGAACTCGTAATCAAGATCAACCTCACGCGCCTCAAACACTAGCTCCATCTCCAACTCCATCTCCTCATCATCCTCCATTTCTATCACGCTCGCTCTCTCTCTCCCTCTCACTGTCTAACTTCTGCTTTCTCTGTAAAAAACAGCGTCACTTTAGCTGCGAAGCTCTCTCTCTAACCTGGGTTAGTCACTGTAGCTGCGTAGCATCATAAATCGCAAGATTTTATATTTTTATTTATTTCCTTAAAGAAATACCAAAGTTTGAATTTTTATTGAACGGAAGGATCTGATGTATTTATTAAATTGATTGATGTAGGCGTTGGATAATGTGTTGGCCGGACGTTTTTGCCATTGGATGAGTTTGTTTCGTTCGACAGGGAGGGGGGGTGAAAATGTAAATTCACTGGGTTTGTGTCGTTGAATGGAGGGGCATTGGATTGTTGGGGATTTAGCTTCGGTATCGGGCGCCGAGATTGGTGTCTGAGATTTCGGCGGGGGTTGGGTTTGCCCTTGGTGTTGGGAGGAAATTACGAGATTGACAGTAACGGTTTTATTCGTTTTGTCAGGTGATGGAAGTGGGGGGCCCGCGTAGGGCGAATTCAAAAAAGGTGGAAGGGCAAAAATGTAATTGAACTAACACACGAGCGTGTGTTCTTTCGAAAAAAATACAAAGCATTGGACAAAAATAGCACTTGTGACTTGTGAGGATACCGAATCCTAATCTTCCATTTTTATTACTCCATCCGTTTTTTTTAAACGACTCTTACTATTTAGATACGCATATCGAGAAAATCAGATGACTTGCTATTTGACCTCAAAAAATTCCGTAATTTTTTTAGAACGTACATTAATCCTTAATGTACGTCAACGAAAAAATTCGGGGTAAAATTGTCTCAAATAGTAAGTCATCCGGATTCCTTAATATACGTACCCAAATAGTAAAAGTCGTTTAATGACAAACGGAGGGAGTATAATATTATATATGCTCGTTTATTTTGGAAAAATATTTTATCTAGAGTTTATTTTTCTAGAAAATAGATTATTTTCTAATATTTGCTTGTTTAGTTGGAAAATATTTTTTATTGTTTGGATGAAGTAGAAAAGAAACTTCTTGAAGAAGTTAGTTTCTTATACTTTATATAGTTTTTTTTAGTAATTCATTTGATAAAAATCTATACACATTTCATACAAATCTTTAAATTATGATAGCATAAATAATAAACATTAAAGTTTACAAAAATTCTATTAAACTCGTCATAGTATAAAAAATTGCGGTGTCAACTTTATAGTTTTCCTAAAAGTTGTAATTTTAATATTTATAATAGTTAAAAAATCAAATAAAAAAGTAGCAAAATAGAAAAAAATTATGAAATTTCGTAAAAAAATGTAATAAATATACTAAGACCTAAAGCAATGAAGAAGAAAAATGTAATAGCTCTCCCATATTTTTTTATCTCAAATTTTTAAATATATTTTTTGAAAATTTTAACTACTAGAAATGTTTAAATTGCTATTTTCAGGAAACAATAAAGTTGACATTGTAAGCTTTTAAACTATATGAGATTAAATGAAATATGTTATTATATAGTTACTTAATATATATATATAACAGTTAGACCAGTTCCTTAAACAGGATAAAACCCCAAAAAACAGAAGCTTTACACAGCTCAAAGCCAGACTTCTAGACATGCCTGCCAGTAGAGTCCTCCAGCCATTACTAGACCAATGGCCAGAAGGAGAAGAAATTCTTAAAAAGAAAACAGAAAGTAGCCATTTAGAAGGGCTATTAAACGCACAGAAAGAATTAGTAAAAATACATTTTGGAGAACCAGGATGGAAATTCAGAGGGGTAAAAGTTATTCAGAAACCTTTTGCCTTGGGTTTCAGCACCCGTTTCTTCATTTCTGCCTGTGTCATTTAAAGAATTTTTCAATATTTCTAGATAATAAATCTGCTAGGCTATTATTTTTTCCTTTAATATGTTCAAAGCAGATTTTATATCCCTTTCCCTGTATCAAATTCTGTAAGTTAACCCATCGGGTTCTATTTATCTTTTTGCTGTTTTCATTTTTTAGAAACTTGACTATAGCTTCACAGTCTGTCCTAACTGTGAATTCATTCTGTAAATAGATTTTGAATTTATTTAACGCATTTATTAAGGCTTGAGTTCGTAACACCAGGAACCGCAGGAACAGAAATGTTAGGTAGAGAACCTTGGGCACCTGCTACAGTAGCATACCAGGGGGAATCAAACTTTAAAGGTAGAGGGGCAAGGATGCCAATAGGAAAATTATACAGCTCACATATGTTACTAATAGAACAACAGAGTCCTCAGTTATGGCCAGACGAAATACTAGTATGGGAACAAACAGTAGTTAGAAACTGGGAAACTAACAAAAGAGACGATATAGATATGTTTTCATATCTAGAAACAACATTAGGACCAACAGCTTTAGGTATTTGGCAGAGTAAAAAGATAAAAGACCCAGATAGTATAAATAATATTAAATCATTAGGGGATAACCCATACAATTTCACAAGTCAGATTAGAATCTTATTGCTAGGAGTAGATCAGGAAGTAATAGTACACAGACTATAGTCCAACTAGAAGAAGAAATAGACGTAGAAAGAAACCTTGAAATCTATAACAATGAACAGTTAGATGCTATGAATCCAAGGACTTTATACAGAGTAGGACCGCTAAATATAAATACAACCTTAATCAGGAGCGATAGGGAAGAAAGTCTTAGAGTAGTAGACACAGCAGAAACAATAGACTTATTCACCCCAGAAATGATTAATAAAATTAAAAAATCAGGCAAACTATTTGCACATGTAGGGTTAATAGTAATAGGTATAAAAGGATTAGGAAGAAAAAAGTTAGGAACCAAAGCCTTAGTTTTAATCTTAGATAAGTCATGGAAAACAGATATTAAAAAAGCAACGATAGCAGGAATGGAGGTAGATCTTAGTCAAAACTGTGCACTCTTTTATTGTGCACCAGCAATATTAAAAGACATCAGAGATCTAAAGAATTTAAAAATGGGATTTTGTATATCCATATGCCTGTGCCTCTTCTAAAGCCTCAGCAAAACTGTGATATCCCACATAAATGGGATTTTGACACATAATATAGTTTTTGACTGTGTTGAAACTGTTAAAAACTCCTGTTTTTAGTCCAACTGTTGAACTTTACTATTTAGGCTATTCATTATACTTGCTCTTTGTGATGCCATTGTTTCATAGTAATCTATATTTGCTGTTATAATCCTTATATCAGGATTTTTAATTTTCATTTTTACTACGTAATTTGCTTTACTTTTTGTAATGTCTTCTCCTATTAATCCTTTCCTTTCTAGTTTCTGTATTATAGGATAATTTTTACTATTTCTAATATCTGTAACTATGTTCTAGCCCTTCCTTTCTATAACTATGTTAGGAAGAGAATTAACATTATATATATATATATATATATAGTTATAGTTAGGGAAAAGGCACCCGGGAGTCCCCACCGTTATTATTTTCATTTTAGTTGGTCCCCAAAACGGTTTTGGGCTCCCGGGGGTCCCTGGCGTTAAGGCCGTTAGTCACCACAGGTCCCCGCCGTCAAATTCGACTCTAACGGACACTAACGACCGTTAACTCTGAATTTTTTATTATTATTTCTGAAAAAGCACATGACACTTGGGCCCACACGTCAGATTTTTCAGATTTATTATTTTCTTAATATCTAAAAAATTAGTTTTATTAATTAGTTAATTTATTTTATAAAAATAAAAGTAAAAACTCTAAAAATCTAGAAAAAATAGTAAAAATTCGAAAAGAAATGTAAAAAATTCAAAAAAAATGATAAAAAACCAAAATAAAATTAATTAATCTAAAAATCAAAAAAAAATGTAAAAATTAGAAAAAAAATAAACAATTCAAAAAATGTAAAAATAACCCAAAAAGTTAATTAAGCTAAAAATCCAGAAAAAATATAAAAAATTAAAATAAAATTAATTAATCTAAAAATACAGGAAAAAATGTAAACATTCCAAACAAAATGCAAAAAATCCAATAAAATCCGTAAAAATTCCTTTTGGAATTTTTTTCAATTTTTTCCTTTTTTTCTGGATTGTTAGATTAATTATTATTTTTTTGGTTATTTTTACATTTTTCAGAATTGTTTATTTTTTTTGGAATTTTTACATTTTTTCTCTGGATTTTTAGATTAATTATTGTTTTTGGAATTTTTACAATTTTTAAAATATTTTTAGATTAATTAATTTTGTTTTTGATTTTTATCATTTTTCTGGATTTTAAATTTTTTTTGGAATTTTTAGATTGATTAACTTTTTTTGGTTATTTTTATATTTTTTGGAATTATTTATATTTTTTGGAATTTTTACATTTTATCTGAATTTTAAATAAATTATTCTTTTGGGAATTTTTACAATTTTTCTGGATTTTACATTTTTTTTCTAGATTTTTGGATTAATTAATTTTTTTGGAAATTTTTTTTTTGGATTTTAAGATTAATTAACTTTTTTTTGTTTATTTTTACATTTTTCAGAATTGTTTATTTTTTTTGGATTTTTTATAATTTTTTTTGCATTTTTTACATTTTTTTGGAATTTTTATATTAATTAATAAAACTAATTTTTTTAGATATTAAGAAAATAAAAAATCTGGAAAATCTGGCAAATGGGGCCAGTGTCAGAAATAATAATAAAAAATTCAGAGTTAACGGCCGTTAGTGTCCGTTAGGGTCGAATTTGACGGCGGGGACCTGTGGTGACTAATGGCCTTAACGCCAGGGACCCCCGGGAGCCCAAAACCGTTTTGGGGACCAACTAAAATGAAAATAATAACGGTGGGGACTCCCGGGTGCCTTTTCCCGGTATAGTTATGTATATATAAAGGAAGTAATATATAAGTTAGGTAACTTTTCCAGTCAAGTAACTTTTATATACAGAGTTTTGCTAACATTGTGGGCAGGTTACCATTGTGTCCATTTTGGACACAAATTACCCTTACTTTACATTAATTTTATCAAAACACATAGGAATAAATATGGTAGTTCTAATTATTTCTCCATCTTTTTAATTACCACCACTTTAATTAATTAATTTTATCTTTACTTCATCTCTCTCATCCCGATCTCCTCACTTACTTTCTCACTTTTTTCTTCTATTTACTTCCTCACTTTATTAAGATTAGAGATTCAATTGTTAAACGGTAAAGAGGGAGACGACTATGATGAGGATGGAGGATGGGAAAAACAAAAGAAAAGGAATAGAAGAAGTGAAGGTTGGGAAAATTGAAGGATGCAAGGCATCCAAACGTGTTGTTAGATTGTTTTGTTTGAAAATAAAATGTTTTTACCTCATAGGATATTACAATATAATTCACATGACTACATAAGCTACGAGCCTCCACAAAACATGAGTCGTAATATAAAAAAGGCCCTTGTGTGGCATGCCTAAATATGTACTCACCAAAAGAAGTTAGCAGTAACCATGCAATAAAAAAATTCAGCTTAAGTCAGGGGTTTAGATAGTTGGTGAGGGCAGGGCTTAGTAGGAAATAAAACTGTTAGAACACTTTGAATCCAATACAAGCATTGATGACAATCGGAATTAGTATTTGGAATCAAGAGGCTCAAAATCAGTGTTTTTGGAACCGGACCGGACCGGCCGGTTCGGTCCGGTTCAACCTGATTTTTTAGGTTTCCGGTCTGATTCGGCCTATCGGACCGAAATGCATGTGACCCTGGTTGGACTGGCTGAACCGGCCGGTTCGATAGCAACCCGGCTGGTTCAATGCAAAACGACGCCGTTTTGAACCCAAAATCCAAAACGGCGTCGTTTTGATTTTTTAATATTTTTTAATATTATTTTTAAAAAAAAATAAAAAAAAATATGTGACTAACTAAAACGGCGCCGTTTTGGTTATTTTATTTTATTTTTTTTTGAAAATTTGATGGGTCGGCCCATTATAGGTATGGGTCAACCCATCAGAATTTAAAAACCAGCCGGTTCAATTCGGTTCAATTATGTTAGATTAAACGGTTCAATATGTGTTCGGTTCAAAACGGTCAAATGATTCAATCCGGTTTTTTCCAGTTGAACCCGGTCGAACCATAAAATTTTCATTTCCGATTCGCTGTCCGGTCCGGTTCCAAAAACACTGCTCAAAACCTACCCAAAAAGAAAAAAAAAACAAAATTTTAAGTATGAATTTTGGTAGTAACTTTTTATATATATCCAGAAATGAAACAAGAAACAAATTAAATTAAAGAGATATTTTGAGATACTTTTTTTCCAAATGGTGTGAATATTATTCATTGCATCTAACCAAGAACAAAAAGGAGATAACCGAGCCCACTTGCCAAAATAAGTGGAGCTCTCTCGTTCTACCTTTGGTCTTACTCCAAACATATCCATTTTTATATATCTCACCAATTATTTGCGCCAATGACCACCAAAACAAGAAGAATAAGAAAAAGAATCCTATGGTTTGCCTTTTTTTTATAAATTATAAAAAAATAAAAGAATAATTTAGCTAGTAAATACATATCGTCTTTATAAAATAAACCATTGACGCGCCGTCGAAATGCCCGTCAAAAGTAATATTTATAATCCTGATGGGCTAGATGCACAAATTAATGTATATAGCGGCAAGTCAGGGTCGAACTACAGGGAAAATGAAGGACTAAATTTAATCTTGCCTTAAATGTATGATGAGGATGAAAATGCAATAGACATAAAAGTAACACGAATCTAGCCAACGATGGCAGTTGATGTTGAGACAGAGAATAAAAATGCAAATAATAAGTAATAATAGACAAACGAAATAATTAAATAAAAAGGGAACGAAAATAAAGCAAGAGAATATCAATGAAAATGGTAAAGACTAACAGGTGTAATAAAGATAATAACAAAGTAAGTAGAGATAATAGATCAGATAAAAGGAGAAATCTTAGCAGGGGTAGACGGCGGATTGCGTCGAGGGCTAGTCGGTCATTGGTGCAAGGATAGACTGTTTTCACGCCATAGACGTGCTATAGGAATCCTGTTTTCACGTGTATCCCCTACTTCTCTTCTTAAGAGAAGTCACTCCCAAGGTACACTTATGGGAGTGGCCGTGACACTACGCCCAAGGTACGCTTATGGGTCATACACGCAGGCCCGTAAAGTGGAGAGAAGACACGTCTAGGGCTAGACACTGAGAAGTCTGCCCTAACCGATTTCTTGCCCTAGCCAGATTGGATCAAACGACATGGTGACTCTGGACCAGGTGCCTACTCTATTCCATGGCCTCACGTTAGTTATTACCATGGAAATGACAATATTCATGAGAAACATGCAAATAGGTGATCAAACTACCAACAAATCTCACACGAAATGACAATAAAATGGCAAGAAAGCGGATACAACAATGAACACGTTTTAAGAACACTTTGACCTCCCAACTATCCTCTTGCAATCCTTAAAACACCCCTGCCAAGACTAAGAGATTTAGCCACTCATGCTGGAAATCATGCACAAGATAGATGGAGAAAGCAATATAAACAGAGAAGAGGTGCAGATGAAAACGAAAATCTGGATTAAAAACTAATTGGAGCTTGGGGCTCCAATTTCTGAAAAAATAAAGGAAGAACAAATCCCAATGTTAGATAGGTGGCTACAATGATTGAAAACCCTAAAAAAATGGAAAATATACTAAAGAGTAGCCTCCCTTTTAACCTAAAGTTAAGGTTCTATATATAGCCTAACAACCCCACTAGGGGACAAAATGGCAGGGAGGAATATTCTCTGATGAGCTGGATGATTTGCACATGGAATCCCGCTAGAATCTTTTTAGCATCTTCGGTCAAGCGTCATTCAGAAAGAAACACGTACGTTCTTCGTCTAGACCTAGACATAAGATCTCGTCTAGGCCCCGATGGTAGGTCTCGACGACAAAACTGCATCTAGGGCTCGACAATGTAAGATCAGCAAAAATGCATCCAAATGGCGCGCTTTTCAGCAAGTTTCTCCCTTTAGTCCAAATCTACAAAGTGGTTGGAAAACAAGCCAAATTAGTAGTATCAAATGTGAAATTAGACCTGAAAGAGGGAAAAACATGCATAAAAAGGCATCATATCAACCATAAATTCGACCCATAATGATATAAAGAATGAGTTCAATTCACAAATCTCTAGTAAAAACTGAAAAATTAAAGTGGAAAATTGCTTCAAAAGAAAAGTAACAAAGACGACAAACAACTAGAAACTTAGACAAGAACTATTTTTTTGATAAAATGATGAATGTCTTTGTGTTTGCAAATTTGCAATGCATATACCTCATCACATATTCATTTTTAGTGTTCTATTAATAAAAATAAAAATGACATAAAAATCTGAGTTACTCCATAGTCCATAATCATTACAAGAAAATGAAAATGACATAAAAATCTGAGTTACTCCATAGTCCATAATCATTACAAGATCTGAGTTACTCCATAGTCCATACAAGAAAATGAAAATGACAAAAAAATTACAATACAAAACACTTTACATACTCAAGTGAGAAGTCAACCCCCTACCCTAGGGCCATCTGGCCCATCTCCACCACAGCCGACACACAGCCTGGGTCCAGCCTCCCTCTGCCTCTTCTTGAGCAGCAGGCCCATGCTGCTAAGCCCAGCAGCAGCAAAACTACAACTCCGATAGCAACCGTTGAAGGGTTGCTCACATCCACCTCAAAATTGCCCTTGATGATGCCCATTGAAAAGAGAATGTAGGGATTGAAAAGTAGAATGGCAGGAATTGAAAAGAGAATGGTAGGAATTGAAAAGTAGAATGGTGTGTGTGTATTTATTTATAGGGTCCAAATTATCCAAAATAAACAACATGAAGCTTCATTGGTAATTGAAAAGTTAAACTGAGTTGATCACTCAAAAAATAAATTCAAACGTTAAATATGGGATTCGAACTCAGGTTCAATATGTTGACCAATAAAACTTTAACCACTACATCAAAGTCATGTTTGTAATAATAATTTAGAATATAAAAAATAAATATAAGATAAAATTTAATTTATATATCTTTAAAATTTCTTATACTTCACGCAAATATTAAATTTTATTTACCAATGAATCTCTGATCTTTGACTCTTTCTCCTGACCGAGTTTATAATCGATCTAGATTTCAAAACCTTTCTCACATGAGAAATTGAAAAGTTAATTTATAAAATTTATAGTTAAGATGATAAGAATGAAAATAAGTCTAAAAGAATAGTATTTCTAAAATTATCAAAACGTGTTATATTATAAAACAAAAGAACTCACTAGGAGAACTCTTATGTTTATAAGTTTTTATTAGTCAAATGAGTCCATGCAATGTCATTAATGGAGTGTGATGGATATCAGCGGTATTTTTACCATTTGAGTAAGAAATTGTTAGTTTAATTTTTATCTCTTAATAGATCAACTAGCGTGAAAAAATTAATTTTAATCTAATAAGTTTAGAACATTAATTAATGGATAGGACGGTATAAAAAATATACTCTATCCATTTCAAGTAATAAATAACATTCACTAGGCACAATTTTGAGTTTCAAAGTATTTTTGAGAATTTCAGTGAGGTATTAAACTGAACTTTTCAATTTTACTTATACTTTCAAACAGTTGGAAAAAAAGTATTTTTCAAAAAAGAACTTGTATATTTGATCTAAAATATATTAGGATCAAAAAAGTAATAATATAACTATATTGTTTCAATATATTGTTATTATATAGTTAATTAACTATATTGTTACTATATATATATATAAAGGAAGTTATATATAAGTTAGGTAACTTTTCCTGTATATAAGTTATAAGTCAAATAACTTTTATATACATGGTTTTGCTAACCTTGTGGGCAGGTTAGCATTGTGTTTATTTTTGACACAAATTACCCTTACTTTACATTAATTTTATCAAAACACATAGGGATAAATATGATAGTTCTAATTATTTCTCTATCTTTTTAATTACCACCACATTAATTAATTAATTTTATCTTTACTTCATCTCCCTCATCCCGATCTCCTCACTTACTTTCTCACTTTTTTCTTCTATTTACTTCCTCACTTTATTAAGATTACAGATTCAATTATTAAACGGTAAAGAGGGAGACGACAATGATGAGGATGGAGGATGGGAAAAAGAAAAGAAAAGGAATAGAAGAAGTGGAGGTTGGGAGAATTGAAGGATGCAAGTCATCCAAACGTGTTGTTAGATTGTTTTGTTTGAAAATAAAATGTTTTTACCTCATAGGATATTACAATATAATTCACATGACTACATAAGCTGCGAGCCTCCACAAAACATGAGTCGTAATATAAAAAAGGCCCTTGTGTGGCATGCCTAAATATGTACTCACCAAAAGAAGTTAGCAGTGACCATGCAATAAAAAATTCAGCTTAAGTCAGGGGTTTAGATAGTTGGTGAGGGCAGAACTGTTAGAACACTTTGAATCCAATACAAGCATTGATGACAATCGGAATTAGTCTTTGTTAGCAAACAACTTCAATTCTTCAAGGGTTACGACTTACGATTATAGAGAGAATTTTAGTTATTATATTTTCTCTTCACATGCGTATAAAATGTACAAAATTCGATAGATTATATATAATTTATTAGTTGATAATGAAAGTACTATAGATATCCTTAGCCTGGGCTTTAGTTCCCTTTTCCTTTCTTTTATCCTTTTTCCGTTCCTTTTTTCTAATTACATGTACATTCCATCTTAAGTCATTTTCTAATGGCTTTTATAAAAATTCTTCTACTTAAAAAAAAAAAAAAGTTCAATCTCACTTCTATTTTAAAAAATAACTATACTGAATCGCTTGCTTAGAAAAGCTTTTAAAGCTTTAAGGCCGTTTTGCATAAAAATAAAATAAAAAACAGTGCACTCTTCTTTGATCCCACGAGAGAGAAGATATGGAGAGGTATTATTTTTACAAATTGAAAATGGAAGCAATAGAATTTTGCTTGCATGCTTTGGGGGAACACTACAAACAGACAAGACAAACAACCCAAGACCGTATATAGCAAATTGCAACAAATAGCATGCAGAAGTTAAAGCCAAAAAAAAGGGCAATGTCTTGACCCCATCCGTATCATTTTCTGAAATCTATGTAATTAGCCAAAGCTTGGATGACAATTGCATTCTGACAAATGGACCACTATGTTGTATATATATGATGTCCCTAATTCAGGAAAATTTGAAATCTAACTCTATAGTTTTATTGCAAAAGAAAAATACCCACATAAGGGGAAAACGTCCCCTTCCATTTCCTGTTTTTATTTGAGAAATTTCCCTGCTTGGGTAATAGCCGATTACTTATATATCAATATTATTTATTTATTTATTTTTATCAATATTTTTATGGTGTTTGGCCGAAAAAGCTCGTTATTTGAGGATATACACCTGTAATTCGTCTGCTTCATCATAGAAGGTTGTAGACAGGGCTCTCCAGATCTCCCGAGTAGTAGATAGGCGAATGTACCGCTTCATGATAGTTGGGGAAAGTCGACATCAACAACCATCTCTTGACCTTTTGGTTTTCTACATACCACTTTTCATATCCATCATCCTCTTCGGTAGGAAACAGAGTATTACCACGGATGAAGGAAAGTTTTTCCTTTTCAACAATTAACATCTCGACCATCTGGGACCAAACATCGTAATTTATTTCATCAAGGATGATCCCGGAATTGAAGGAGGAGGTCTCGGGTTGTAAAATAATCGGAGCATATTTTGCACCAGAGCTTTCAAATTCAAATTTACTCATGATGATTTTAAGTAACCTTGTTCTGCTACCAAGTTAAAAATAATATAGTAGAAATAAATGCATATATGTATTGCAAAGACATATTTTTCTTATTTTACAACAGAGACATCAACTGCTATTTATATAAGTATTGCACCTATCTATTAATGGACGCAACGGTTGGTGCATGAATCAATGGACATAGCGGTTGGAATGGACGCAACGGTTGGTTGCATGTGCTGTTTAAATATTCAACAGGTTGAGTGTCGAGTAAAAGACTTTTTTTACCCTTAATTTATGTTTAAAGTTTGAGTACTGAGAATGAAAAAATTTATACTAAAAGAGTACCCATCATTTTGAGATCTAGTGATATTTGAACAAAATTAATCTAATATTCGAAAGCGACAAAAATTACACCAAAAAAATGAGAAATGTGAATATACTATACTTTTTATAGGAGTTTTTATAGATGATTCAACCATGAAATAGAGTTATTATACTATCATATTTCAATAGATAAACTCTTATTTTCGTAAAATATCAATAATATTGTTATTTTGAACTAATCAGCTACCATGATATACTATGTTCGTACCTGGGCAGCTAGCTAAAAAATAAATGTACATTAATTGTGTGTTCTTGTTGATATACACAATGATAGCTAAGTTCAATTAATGAGAGAATTCAATTTCAGCATAGGATTCTCTTTTTTTACTCTTCTTTTTCATGGCAGGTGACATCGCTCAAAATGCTATCCGATAGACACCAGTCGCAGAACTTGCAGGAGGTAAAAGTGAGTTGACAGTCATGTTTTTTGAAGATTGTGTGTATACCAAACTGTGACCCATCAATTTAATTCTTTTCTGCACTTTGGTACGTACATTTCAGCAACAACTACCACTCCCTCTACTGTTCTTCTACTGATGCAACATATTGCCTTTCCACTATATTTTTACTGCCTACAAATTTAGTTTCTCCTTCAAGAAATTGTTTTCTACTTTTGTTTTGAGGGGGGAAAATCAAACCATTTGCATTCTGCACAATAAATAACTTTGTCAATTTAATCTCGGAAACAAAGGTCCTTGAAGATTTAAAATTTATTTGGTCCTCAAAATTCCCAAATTCTTCCACAACTATCCTTCAAGTTATATTATTTTTTCATTAATCTTTCCTATTTGCCTCTTAAATTTTTTTATTTTCTTATAATATAGTCCTTGAAATTTAATGGAGAAAAAAAAGGTTGAATAATGGTAATATTTTTATCATTTTTTATTTAAATGCATATATAAAAAAAGAATTAGCTTGGATCAACGTCTTTACTTCGGAACATAGTGGTTCGACTGGCCCAAATTTCATAAAAGAAAAAAGAAAAGTAGGGTGGGCTTTTGTTTCTGCTTTGGGCTTTTCGTCCTTTTATAAACAAACTAATTTCATCCTATATTTGTTCAATTTTCTTAATTATGGGTAATAAAATCTCAAATTAACTTTTATATTTAGTCAAATTGTCCCAAAATAGGTGTTTCTCCATAATACTAGCAAACTTTTTTGTTTGTGTCACCAAAAGCCTATTTTAGCTTTTGTATTTGTTATATAAATTCTCATTTATGCTCCTGTATTTAATAAAATTTACATTTCATCCTCAATTTGTTTTGTTAATTATTTTATTATAAAGGAACATATGTGAGACAAATTTACCTAACGTCCACATTGATTGTTTTATTGGTAGCAATTAAACATAAAGTAGCAATAAACATTACAGTTAAACTGAAGGTTTCCTACGTATTTCTTTACTGGAAGATCAAATCGTACGTAGTTCTTTATTATTAATAAATAAAATCTCACACGAATAATTAAGAAAGGGTAGAAGCTTTTCCTAGTAAATCTTTTCAAGACTCATTTACAAACCAACTAATACAAGCTTTAAAGGATGGGCAGAAGTTGAAAGATTGAATTTTTGAGAATTAAACAGAAAAAACCACTTGTATTTCCCTCTCCCTTTGAACTCGGCACCCATCAACCGATAAGAACTCAACTTTTTTATTTTCTTTCGTTATTTCCTTCCTCTGCTGCGGTTTTGCCTTGTTTATTTCCTCCCTTCCCCTTCTTTCTTTTTCTTTCCTTTTATTTCTTGCGTCCAGAATTCTAGAGATTTGGCCATTTAATGGCACGTGATGCAAGCATCCTTCTTTTATTTATTTATTATTATATTCGAATAAAGTTCGTATTATTTTCGTTTATTCCTATAACAAATAATTATTCTTCCTATAATTTTACTTATAGTTCTTAACTCTTAAAAATGTGTCACGGTTAATAACGAAACCTTACGAATTAATTATAAGATTTTATAATTTAATTACCGAATAGTTACGAAACCTTATGATTCTTTCTAAGCACGTGAATTTGGGATATTACACCTTCCCATTCTTCTAATATTAATATTTATTTTATTTTTTCACAAATTAGTGCATAAATGACTATGTAAATGTATTGATTTTAAATTCTTGATCCATAGACAGTACATTAAAAAATAGATAATTTTTTTTAATTAGATTAGTCTAACAAAGATTGAATCAATGTTATACTTCTAAATAAAAGGTATCAAACCATTTATATTAAGGACGATTGTATGGAATTACCCTTACTAATATTTATAAAAATAATAAAAAAATATTCACAAAAATTAATTATTTTAGCATATACATAGTCCATAGAAATGATAATTTAAATTGGGTAGTTCAATTAATTAATGGTCTAAAATCAAACAAAATAAATGGATTTATTTATTTATTTTCAAACTTGTAGTTTTCTAAAACACCAACGAGTTCTACCAACCTTTCTCCTAAGTCGTAAAAACTCAAAAAGTACGATATAATTATAAAGGAATGTTTCACTAAACCTTAATGTGCACAACCTGGAATACCGAAAATTTCAAATAATCCATTAATGAAAGACTTCTCTAGACACGCATCCAGAACAATTTGAATTTATTTTTTTTGTTATTGTAAACAAATTATTAAATCTTTATTATTTTAAATAGGGTTGATTGCGTGTATGATTGAGGTGTAATTAAGTTGCTTCACCATGCCCCAAAAATTTACAATATAATTTGCTTCTCAAGTTACGTACAGATGCAAAATAGTAGAATGAAATAATTTCTTGTAAAACTATTTTTTTTATGACAATGTTCTTCTCCTCTAGATTACTGAAATCTGAAGGTCAATCATTTTTTAAGGAATAGCACGAAACTAGATTTCAGTTCAAAAGAAAGGAGAGAAAAAATTGACCTTCAACTTGCAAGAGGACAAGATTTATGGTGAACGAATGTATCCATATCCGACTGCTCTAACATGAATGGAACCGAATTGAACATAGTCGTCGGTTAGAGTTAATGAAATCCAAATCCGATTCAATATGATTTGAAAAATCGAACAATCCGAATGTTAGACAAAGTGCTTCCATTTTTATAATCTAAACCGAAGTTTTAAAATATATAAATTTACTAGTGTAAATTTGAAATCTAAAACGATTCAAACCAAAACTGTCAAATTTAGTTTGTTACTAAAGAAATTTATCTGAATTCGAATCAGATTAAACTATTTTGGATATAGTTTAATTGAAGATGAGAAATATCTGATTCCATCCAAAACTAATTTAGATTCAAGGATCCGACCCATATTTACCCCTAATATAATGTGTCACTAATAGGATAAAAATAAAGTAATGGTAGAATTCAGGTCCACTCACATCTCCGTTAATTAAAAAGAAAGAGGAGGATTTGTGCCTTCGCCCGGCTCTTATTGGGCTTTATGTGATATTTCAATGGGCTTAGCCTGAATTTGGGCCTCCTTCATCTCACATGGTTAATGGATCATATTAATATTACACTTTATTTCCTCGAGTCAATCCTCGGTTAACGACCAGTCAAATGAATATGATTTTGAATATACTGGTCAAATGATTATAAAATGATGAGTGAGTATGGGGTCTTATCTTAGACCTCCATATTGGTCATTTTATTTTTATTTGACCACTGTGAACTGAGTCATTACCTAATTTGGATAAAATCACATTTTTTATAATTTTTATGTTGATGTGACACTGTCATGAAAAAAAATTTAAAAATTTAAAAATTTAAAAATTTAAAACTTATAAAAATAAAGAATAAATATTTAAAATTATTAAAAAATGCATTTCAAAAACAAAATCAGATATACTTTTTTTTAATTAGGACAAAAAATTTAAAAAATGTCAAAAAGTTTAAAAAAAAAAAAGGAATAAAGGTTTAAAATCATACAAAAATTATTAAAAGAAAAATAATCAAGATTTTTTTTAATAAGTCGAGCTAGGTTAATAGATGTGTGAATACTTTTTACTAAAATCATGTTACGAAGTCGTTGGATTAAAAAAACAGGGTTGACTAAACATAACGAATTCTATTTTAACTTGCAAGAGGCGGCCCACTTTTTACAATAATAATAATAATAATAATAATAATAATTTTTGTATTTTAAACCTTTATTCTTTTTTGTATAATTTTTCCCTAATACATTAAAAATTATTTGAATTTGTTTTTTCTAAAATATATTTTTATTAATTTTTCCTAATTTTAAAATTAAACCTTTATTTTTTTTTATAATTTTTTAAATATTTTCTAACATGGTATATTTTCACATCAGCACAAAAATTATAAAAAAAACTACTCTCATCTGAGCTAGTTAGTGACTGAGGTCATAAAAGCTAATGATTACGAAGTGACCAGTATAAGAGTCAAATGAATATAATTTTAAGTACAAGGACTAAATGATTACAAAATGACGAATATAAGGATCAAATGAGTCATTAACCCAAAAAAACAAACCATCAAACCATTAATATGATCCTTGGACTTTATCTAAGCATTAGAGATTGAGACGATTCTGTAGCCGTCAATCCACAATCAAACACGTCAGAAATTTCAACAATTGGACACCAAAACCTGGTGGCTAACGTTAGTTTCATAAAATGTGTTTTTTGCACTTGCTGCTAGAAGAGTACACGCAATCAAATACATGGGGACTTTTTTAGCATATTACTTCCGAAATTCTATCTCAAATATACTTTTTCATTCGTAAGTTTCACATCTTTTATAATTAAAGTGGTGAATCTTATAATAGTGATAGATCTTATAATTTATGTGAGTGAGTGTAAATCATAATTTGTAACTTCATGAGTATTGTATACTCATGTCTCATACGGTCTTTTAATTCTCAAAAGAAATTTTTTATGAAAATGACCATATCTGCTAACTTATTAAGTTAACTAATTCGAGGGTGTACGTTTAACATATGTAATTTAGTTTTTAAAAAGTTACACTTATAATAAGAAACGCTTTCAACTTGTGTAAATTGTAAATTTTGTGAAAAAATTATATTTTTCTATTGAATTTTATAGACACTAATATAAAATAAGTACAATAATCAATAATCATGTTTGGAGAAAAAGTTAAATACATTAATTTAAAATATGCTAGATTTTTTTAACACAAATAATTATTTTCCCATATAAATGTAATTTTTTGAAAGCTAAACTAATAATTGAAGACTAATTATAATATATGTGTTTAGTTTTTAAAACCAAGTACTAATGTAATTTGCATGATGCACGTACGGAGCTAGCGGTGATATAGAGTGGTGATGAAGATAAATGGGTTGAATGAAGAAGTGATGAATTGTAGGCCATCGGGGAATATGAGGCTCTGGGTTTTGTGACTTGTGGTGGACAAAAGAATGGATAGATTTAGCTTCTTTGTCTTCTTCTTCTATAGTCAAGAAAAAAGAGGCCCAAAAATCAACTATGGGTACAGCAGATCCTAGGAATTTTGGTATGGAGGGTGGAGGAGATTCCCTTTGGCGTTTTCAAATGGATGGAAGCTTGTTGAAGATTAAAACATTGCCACAACTCACAACCATCTTTTTTATTTTATTTTTATTTTAAAATTAAAATAGTAGTACTTGTTATAATGGAATTGATATTATTTTTTGGATTTTCGGAGGAGAAAAAAAATCATTTTAATGCTGATGTGATATTTTTTTATTAAAAATTAAATGATGTTATTATTCAGTCACGACGTAAGGTGATCAAATATAATTAAAATAGATTTTTAGGAAAGAACATGTATTTCCTTCATTCTAACCATAAATAGGTTTTTCTTTTTAATTTGATACCTTGCTTATATTGTCCAATACCTTTTTATAACTTCCATTATATTTTCAAAATAATATAGGTAATACATTTTTTTTAATCTTTCAAACATTTTCTCTTCTTTCAGGTTGAAGATTAGCTTTTATAAAATAGGCAAAATACGCCTTACACCCAATTTTAAAAGATTAGATATTTCGGCACATAACTTTAAGGGTTACTTAAATTGACACCTAATTTTTTCACTGTTAAACATTTTGACACTCAATATTTACCCCGTTAAACATTTTTGGGTTAGGCACCTAATTTTTTCACCATTATGCATCAATTTTTTTACGTGGATTGACTCTTTTTTGGTCTTCAATAAATTAGGACATCATAACATCTATTTTTTCACTTATTATTCAATCATAAGAAAATGCTTGCTCGTGATCATTAGAGTTAAAAAAAATCAAATCTTTAATCAAACGAAAACAACACTAAGTCGAAATTAAATCTCTACCTAACTGCAGCAAGTTCTTGTGATAAATAACATATACAATTCCGAAAATTCCCTCCAAAAAACTCAAAAAGGCTAGAAAAATAAATAAAAATAAAATAAATACAGTTGAAAAAAATAATATCCCAACGACTAAAGAAACTCCAATTCCTTCATTCCCTCCTTCTTACAAGGAAGCCAACAATTTCACAGCAAAATCCAAATCACACTCCGCTTTTCTTCTTTTCTCCTCCCAGACCTCGACCTTTCCGTCCCACCCAAATGCTCTTCTGACCCGAATACCCCTTCTCACCCCCAATGACCCGGAACCCAAAACCCAAACCCGACGACCAAACGAGTACCCCCGCCGCTGGTTCCACCATGAGGGTCATTGTCCCACTGCAAGGAGTTGTGCAGGGACGAGGCGGGCTGTTCCTGGGCTCCGTCATACCCTGTGCTCTCTTTTACTTTCTTCAATTGTACCTCAAACGTTTCCGGTCGGATGGTAGCGATAGTGACGTTAGTGGGAATGGCCGGGTCGGCATGGATGATGAGTCCAAGAACTTGGCGGGTCAGGCGGTGGAGGTTACTGGGTTGCACCGGAGCTTGTCCAGGACGCTTATTTCTCCGAGAAGTCAGGGAGGGCCCATTTCTGTTTCGGGTCGGGCTAGTGGGGTGCTGAAGAGTGGTGGCGACTCGGCCTATGATATTGGGTTGAGGAAAGCATGGGAGGATCCGTACGATGAAATGGACAACCCGAATGGGATTATTCAACTTGGCCTAGATGAGAACAGGGTGAGTGTAGTTTTAACTTTTTATTGGGACTTCTGTTTAAATTATGTTTTTGTTTGGTAGACGTTTTGATGGTTTTGTATATTTTCATTTTTTCCCCTTTAGTTGGCATTGGATTTGGTGAAGGAGTGGGTGGTTGAGCATGGAAAGGAAGCAATTTTGGGCGGCGGCTACGGCGGAGTAGAAGGGTTGAGTATTTGTGGGATTGCTCCTTACCAGCCTTCTGATGGGTTGATGCAGTTAAAAGCGGTACTTCTACTTATTACCCCCCCTCACTTCTTGGAATTGAATGTGATTTTTTTTGTTAAGTTTGGGTAATTTGATTTTATCTATTTTCTGGGTCCACTGCACAAACATATCACAAAACAATCAATCTGCTGTAGTCTAAGTAGATGGAGACTACCAACTAGAGTAAATGAGGTTTAAAATGGTTGTTGTCATTCTTGTTCGTTCATTCATAGCTTGGTCTCTGTCTTCTTATTTGTTTGTGAATTTGATTTTTCTTTGCGCAATGAAAATGTGTAGTGGTGCTAGTTTGATATGGCCTCAGAATTTAGATGCTGACCCACAGTTGCTGTTCGTCTTCAAGCTTGTGTGAGCCTCATTCTTGACATTATGATTAATTTAGAGAGTTCATTTTGTAACCTGAGGATGCATTGAGAGGAACAAATTCTGCAGCTAATAATTGCTCACGATTCAGTGATTGGGGAATTGAATTATTGAATGATGGGTGAATGTCACTTGCTAAGGTCTGAGTGAGTTATCTGATTTATTTTCTCACAAAAGGATATTGAATGAGAGTAAGAAGGCAGCTGAGTGATATACTTCTGCTTATTATTAAGGTCGGGTAATTTTCTGAGGATCTCATTCTCCTCCGGTTTGGAGAAATTATTTGAATGGATAATGGACAAGAAAATTGTGGCTTGAATCTTTTTTCTTTTTTTCTTTTTCATTTTGTTTTTTTTCACAAAACTATTGAAATAATAAAACATTTAAAATTTATTGTCTTTTCAGAAAAACTGATTGATGAACTGGACTAGAGGCCAAAACAAATTTTTCCGGAGTTTGAAAATAAATAGATAAATGACAATTCTTCAAACTGAATAATAGTGCATACAGAATCTTATTAGTCGTAATAATCTTTTGGAAGAATTAGTATATACAGATTCTTGATGCTTGCATTATTTATCACTTTCTAAGAAGTATCAACCTGAAAGGAGTTGGCTAGATGTGCATCATTTGAGATTTAAAAACATTGGGTCCCTAAAAAAAAAGGAAAAAAGAAAGAAAGAAAGAAAATACATTGGTAACCATTTACCATATTTTATCTATGATTGAATCATTTTGCACGCCCTGATTTTAAAGGAAAACTCAATTGAAATGTACAAAAGGTTGAAACCTTTCTTGATGAACTGTGACTTGATAGTAAGTTCCTCACGAAGGTGCTTTCTAGGATTTGCCTGACCACTAGTGCATGATTGATCATCTGTTGTAATGCATTAAGTTCACCTTAGAGTTAACTTGTACTTCTGGTAAAAATTTAACCCATAATTTAGATTTTCTTTGTAGGAAATGGAAACAATCACCATGAATTTGTAGAAACAACCGTCTTGAACATTTGACAGGATACTTAATGGATAAAGCCTGTGGGAGGCAGAATTGAATGTCTGATTTTTGTAAAATTCTGGTCACTGCTAAGAGTGTATTCCATTATTTTTCAAGAATCTGGTTTGGTTGTCTTGGTAATCTATGATATATTTTTTTTCTTCTAATTTTCCCTTTATCTCCATCAGTTTACCTCATCTTGGGCCTTCTTCTCATACCATATTTTTCTTGAAAAGCCTTGTCATGTGTTTGATTGCATGTTAAACTACAACTAAAAGTCATTGTCTTCTTAAATTCTTCTTCCCTGCAGGCCGTTTCTGTATTCATGTCTCAAATCGTAGAAGAAGCAGTATACTTCAACCCCTCCCAGCTTGTGTTAACAGCTGGTGCAGCCTCTGCATTTGAGATCCTTAGCTTCTGTCTAGCTGACACAGGAAATGCATTTCTTGTTCCAACACCATATTACCCCGGGTAATCACTATTTCAGTTTTAAAGCTTCTTATTTTGGTAGCCAGCTGTGTCCTGTGAGATGGCTGAAATTTGAATACAATTTGCAGATTAGACAGGGATGTAAAATGGCGAACAGGGGTTGAGATAATACATGTTCCCTGCCGCAGTACTGATAATTTCAGTTTAAGCATAACTGCACTTGACCGAGCATTCAATCAGGCCAAGAAACGTGGACTCAAAGTTCGTGGAATATTTATTTCAAACCCTTCAAATCCTGTTGGCAATCTGCTTAGTCGAGAAACACTTTACAGCCTTCTGGAATTTGCCAGAGAGAAGAACATACATATAGTGTCTAACGAAATATTTTCAGGGTCAACTGATGGCAGTGAAGCCTTTGTAAGCATAGCCAAACTTATTGATTCCGAAGATCTAGATCGAGACAGGGTGCACATAGTTTATGGTCTATCGAAATATCTGCCTCTTCCAGGTTTTAATGTTGGTGTTATCTACTCCTTCAACAACAACGTTCTTGCCGCTGCTAAAAAGTTGACTAGATTCTCATCCGTCTCAGCTCCTACCCAGCATCTACTTATTTCTATGCTTTCAAATGAGAACCTTACTCAAAAGTTCATCAAGACAAACAGAGAACAGCTCCGAAGCGTGCATCTTGCATTTGTTGCAGGGTTGAAGCAATTGGGAATCGAATGCATGAAAGGCAACGGGGGTTTTTATTGTTGGGCTGACATGAGGGAGTTAATCAGCCCTTACAGTGAGAAAGGGGAGCTTGAGCTTTGGGACAAATTGTTGAATACAGGTAAGCTCAATGTAACTCCAGGATCTTGCTGTCATTGTATTGAACCTGGATGGTTCGGATTCTGTTTGGCCAGCTTGGCTGAAGGAGACGTTCCCGTAGTCATTAATCGAATACGGAAGGTTGTCGGCATCCATGAATCATCCAGTTGAAATGTTTGTCAATTCCACAGTTAGATTGCGTAAAGATATTTTTTTTTGGTAAGGGCAATTCCTTGCAGTAGTTTTGCAGTTGTTCCTGTAGAAAGTAGAAGCATCTTATTTGTTGAAGTTTTGGACAGTGTAATTGTATAGATAGTTCTTGTATGAGGCAGAAGTGGCACAATGTTCATATATATATATATATATATATATATACACAAACACATACAAATTAAATTTCTGTGTATTATATTATACATTTGCTAATGATAGAACAACTGTTACTATTTCACTCATTCTGTTCCCTAAAATAAAGAAACCTGGAGAAATCATTATAAACAACATCACAAAATTAGAAGCTCGACCAATCGTGTTTTTACTAGATCGCCTCAGTAGAGGGTAAAGTACTCCTTACAGACGAATATATCTGTTTTTCAAGGAATTTTACACTATGATTGGCAAAAACATTCTTTTATTTACTATTGACTGCTAATGATATACAATAAATGCAAAAAAAAGTAACAAATTTGGAGGAGAATATAATGAAGGTAATTTCATTCCAAAATGAATAGAAAAGAATGATTTTTCTATTGCTTTTTTCCTAGTACTTCCCTTGTCTGCACAACTAACCCACACCACCATCCAACTAGACTACCCCATTTCTTTGATTGAAAGTTGAAACATAAAAGGTTAATTACTATGATGATTCCCCTCCATTCCTTATAGACTCAAGGACCTGAACAACCTCAGCCATGCTGGGTCTTCTTGAAGGAACCTCAGATGTACAAATTAATCCCAGTTTCATCACCTGAATCAACTCGTTCTCCGCAAAACCTCGCAAACTTCTGTCAAAGCAATCTGAAGCAGAGCCAGTCTCCAACAACCCGCGAACATATTCACACAAAACCACCACCTCGCTTGCCCTTGGGCTCTCCACGGGTTTTCTCCCAGTGACCAGCTCCAAAAGAATCACTCCGAAGCTATACACATCGCACTTCTCACTAAATCTTAAACTTTGAGCCAACTCTGGTGCGACGTACCCTACTGCATTGTGGAATTTGGTTAAACCATAGTTGTCTAAAATGGGAAGCAACTTCCCTATCCCATAGTCAGACAACTTGGCCTCGTAATTCTCATCCAAGAGTACATTAGTGGATTTGATGTTGAGGTGGAGAATTGGAGGTCTGCAATCATGGTGTAGATATGAAAGCGCTCTTGCTGTTCCGAGTGCAATTTGAAATCTTCTCGACCAGTTCAATTCACTGTTTCCAACACCAGTGCTTGTGCCCGGATAATTAAGCCCGTGCAGATTTTCATATAGATTACCATTTGGTACGAATTCAGACAAAATCAACCGCATTGCCCCTGACCAGTAATGACCTAGAAATGCAACCAAATTAGGGTGTCGAATGTTACCTAAACGTCCAATTTCTTGCTCAAATTCATCTTGAGTTCTGATACGGCCCAGTGTATCTAACTTCTTCATTGCAATTGAGACTCCACCTTCAAACTTAGTTCTGTAAACTCTTCCAATTGATCCACTGCCTATCTCATTTTCCTTGCTAACCAAAGATTTGGCGCCAGTCTGCCAATCTTCATATCTCGAGGGTACACTCTTGCTAAACAGA
Source organism: Viola odorata (assembly GCA_963691705.1). Classification (NCBI taxonomy): domain Eukaryota; kingdom Viridiplantae; phylum Streptophyta; class Magnoliopsida; order Malpighiales; family Violaceae; genus Viola; species Viola odorata. Next base: position 55,409,434 of record OY829542.1, read on the forward strand.
ACCAGCTTCCCGAATATAACACTTGATTCTGTAGAACCCGTAGGGGTGCTGCCAATGATCATATTCAGTGGATCGCGCTCCTCCCTTTTCCTGCTGCGTGCCTTGATGTTCATGATCGATATCACACAAACTCCGGTGAGAATCAATGCAGCAGCAACAATAGCCACAATGACAGAATTACTAAGCACCTTGTTCTTCTTTCCAGGTGCTCTCCTGCCAGCTCCTGAACAAGAGTCCATCAATGGGGGACCACAAAGCCCAGGGTTGTCAAGAAATGCAGACGCACCAAAATCCAAAAACTTCGGTACAGAAGGAATGGGACCAGATAGGCTGTTGGAGGAGAGATTAAAATGTGACAAGTTTATCAAACTTCCAAGCGAAGATGGGATTGCCCCGAAAAACTTATTTCGTGATAAATCAAGAACTTGGAGTTTTGTCAAGTTTCCTAGATTATCTGGTATGCTACCGTTAAACTTGTTGCTGTGTAGGTCAAGGAATTCTAAGGAAGTCATATTGTCAAGCGCACTAGGAATGCCCCCATAAAAAGCATTACCAGAAAGATCCCTGCATCAACCAAAAAGGCAAAGAAAATCAAATTTGAGTGGACAAAGTGCTGATCGAATCTAAAACATCTCAAAGATGGCCATAGACTCACAGTTCACGGAGAAACTTGCAGTTGCTTATCTCCTTTGGAATCTCTCCAACGAGTTTGAGATTGTGCAAGTCCAAAACTAAGAGTAGCTCAATTCCTCCAAGCTCTGCAGGAATTGTCCCCTCGATGGAATTATTGCCCAGATTAAGCACCAAAAGCCCCTTCAAATCAGCAATGCCAACTGGGATACTGCCTCGCAGCCTGTTAAATCCCAATGCCATAACTTCAAGGTTTCTGCAGTTAGTAATGCTCAATGGAATCTCGCCATCCAGGTCATTACTTGAAGCATCCAAAAACTCCAGGCTTTGAGTGCAAGTTCCAATCTGAATCTGCCCTTGAAACCCATTATTCGACACATTGAAGTAAGTCATGTTTCGCCATCCAAGAGCCTCAAATGGTGGCAACCCAGTAAACATATTGCTGCTGAGATCCAAGAAACTCAATCTCTGGCATTTTGAGATCTCCTCAACACTCCCAGTGAACACATTGTTCCTCAAAGACATAAATTCTAACACAGGAATATCACAAACTTGAGGAGGCAATTCGCCACTGAGATTATTGAAAGAGAAATCAAACCCTTCAAGGGTACTGCAGTTCGCGATCGAAACAGGAACTGAACCAGAGAGGCTGTTATGGGATAAAGAAACAAACTTGGTCTTGGAACAATACTTGAACAAAGACACTGGAATCTCTCCAGTATAACTATTCCTAGATAAATCAAGAAACCTAATGCTTTGCAACTCCCCAATAAATTCTGGGATTGACCCAGATAAGGCATTAGAACTCACATTAATCTTCCACAATGTGCTTAACTCTGCATATTCTAGAGGGACATTGCCAGTAAATTGATTGCCAAACAATGTCAAAATTCTTAAAGCTCTCAAACCTGATAATGCCGGTGATAAAACCCCAGATAGGCTCTTGTTCCACAGCACAATCCTCTCTACAAAACCATTAGAATTGCAGAGCACACCACTGAAATTACAAGCATTGCCACTCCAGACCCATGTGCCCAAACTGTTGAAAGGGTCATTGGTGATGCCTGCTCTGAACTGCAGCAAGATCTCCGTCTCATCAGTTGCTGATGAAACTATGGTGGCAGTGTTTAGACAAAGAAAGCAACAAATTAAGAGGAAGAGAGCATGAGAAGGACAGAATTGACACAATCTTCTCATGCTCACTGTACAAATGTTGATAACAGGATCCACCTTTTTGGCATTATTGATTGGTGGATCCAATTGAAGAAGGATCCGGTTAGGTTGCAGCAATTACTTGACTTGTTGAAGAGGGATTTTCCAGTTTTCTAGAATGAGAAGCACAAAAAGACACAAACTTGAGCAAGTAAACCCTCATTTTCCCAACCGCTGGCATCTCACTGAAATTGAAGAAAAGCTCTCAAATTGCGAAACCACATTAGCACACAAAACAACAAATGAACAGAACCCTTTTGCTCAAATGGCACAAAAACAAACAAAAGATGTAATTAAAGGGTATCCAGTACTGTTTCATCTTGGGTTATTTAAAGAAAATTAAAGAAAAAGAAATTGAAGCGAGTAGTGGTTAGTGGCCAAGAAGTGGTGACTGACAGTGTACCTTGGCTGGAAAGGAAGCAGGTGAGGGAATTAAATAACTCTTATTATTACAGCTTTTAATAGCTTCAAATATTTATGTATGGTTCAATGGTTGCCACCATCTGAAGATGAACCACGTGCATGTCCACTTCTCCCTCACTTACCACCGATGTTTTCAAGGATTTTGTAGCTTTTTTTTTGTTCTAAAAATCCGATGTTTTTAAGGTTTTTTTAGTTCTTTTTTTATAAAAGAAGCCAAGAACCTCTCTTTCTTTGTTTATATTCAACTAATTAACCACCATTGTCTTTTAAAACGCCTGCTGCTGGTTTTATGTGTTTTAAGTGTGTGACCCTTGTCATGGGTTTAGTGCAGTCTACCAACAAATATCTATGTCATGAGCCCATGGCTTTGTTTATATAGAGAAAAAAACGCAAACATAGAAATAAATGGGTCATTAAGCTAAAAAAAATTTATCGGCTATACTTGGATTTTCTTTTAACATACTTACAAAAACTTCAACTCTTTGTTTACTTCTACTCACACTAGTAATGTATAACTTCCTTCTGGAATGAAACCACCCACTATCGTAAATAGTGGGATGTAAAAATTTCACTATTATTTACGTGAGTGAGAACGTAATGACAAAATTAGTAATTCTCTAAATATGCAAAAATCAGTCTATTTCATTAGTCATCAATTCTATCATTCGTTACCTTTTGTTTGTAATTATGATAGAAATAGGTAGAGGAATGGTAAAAGAGGAAAATAGAATTGAGAAGCAGGGCAGGGGTGTGTGTTCTTTTGTGTTTTGTCTGAGCTGTTGACGAGTTCTTGGTGCTTCTTTTGTGCATCTGTTTTGATGGGGACAAGTGAGAGAGGTCATTCATTGTTCTCTTTATTTTTTATTTTTGTTGAATTTGTATAGTAGTCGTAGATGAGACGTCTAATCTATTTTTCTACCCAACCCAAGGCATAAGTTTTTTTTCCCAGTAAGCAACCCTACACGTAAGTTGGATTAAACAATAATATTCCCTTATTCATGAATAGCAATTTACACATTAGGGGTGTTTAACTTCACGTAATTAGGATTTCCTTGTTGAGCTAATTCTAAATTTTAAAAAATGTCTTATTCGATAGGCATAGAATTAATCCTAGGAATTTAGAATTGTCTTATAAAAAATCAAAGATAATACTCCCTCCGGTCGCGTAAGAATGTCGTTTAAGACATTCTTCCGCGGTCGACAAAGGATGTCGTTCTCGAGATCCAAGAATTCTTTCTCCCATTTCTGACCGTTTTACCCTCGATCTCTCTCATCTCTCACTCACTCACCGTCTTCATCTTCATCAACATCAATTACCGATTGCAATTACCCAATCAATTTAAACTCATCTGCAATTGATTTCTGCGTTTTGGTTTCTGTGTTTTGGTTGCAATTGATTTCTTGATTGGGTAATTGATTGGGTAATTGCAATTGCTCTTTGATTTCTGCGATTGGTTGCAATTGATTTCTTGATTGGGTAATTGATTGGGTAATTGCAATTGCTCTTGTTTCTGCAATTGATTTCATCAATCATCTTCATCTGCAATTGATTTCTGCATTTTGGTTGCAATTGATTTCTTGATTGGGTAATTGATTGGGTAATTGCAATTGCTTGTTTCTGCAATTGATTTCTGCGTTTTGGTTGCAATTGATTTCTTGATTGGGTAATTGATTGGGTAATTGCAATTGCGCTTGTTTCTGTTGGTTTTGGCTGCAATTGATTTCTTGATTGGGTAATTAATTGGGTAATTGCAATTGCGCTTGTTTCTGTTGGTTTTGGCTGCAATTGATTTCTTGATTTAGGCTGCAATTGATTTCTTGATTTTGGTTAATTGATTTCTGCAATTGATTTCTGCAGATTGTTGTTTAACTGATGAAGATGGTTTGAAGGGCAAGAGCAAGGAAGGGCAGCTTGGTAATCACACACGGACGAACAGTGTGGCCTTAATCCGTGTGCCCGGTCGCGAAACGACATTGTTTCGCGACCGGAGGGAGTAGGATCCAACTTATATATATAGAAGAAAAATTAAAGATAAAGCAAATAAATTTAAGCAATGAGTTAATTGTTTCGATTGATCGAAGCATATGAAATCCTTTAGATCGATAAAGACATGTTGCTTCTAGATTTCATTAAATTTCATCGGGAGGAATTGTACCCTATTATAAATATCATATTGATTCTTATAAAAGGATGAATAAGAGAATATTATTGGGTGTGAGAATTAAAATTTCACATTTCATAAAGTACATGAGAAGTGTTGATGTGTCTTGAAGTTTTATTGTGGTCTTCAGCTTTAATATGGCTTCACAAAACTCACGGTGCAAATAAGACATGATATTTACTAAGGTCAATTTTTAATAAATATAATTTATTGAATATTTATATAAATTATGAAAAACATTAACGATTTTTTATATTTTATGGCAAACTTTAAATTTTTTTTTTGTATGAGTTAAGAAAAAGAGATTCAATTTAGAATGTGAGTGAAAAAAATTGAACTCATAAAAAAATTATAAATAAGGACTAAAGTGAATTTTAATCAATTTTTTGTTCAAACGGGTTCTTGAGTATTTTTAGTCAATTTTGTCATAGTTATTATAATCGAACTAAATATCAATTTGTTTAAGCTGTTAGATCAATAGTTCATCTCAATTTTACCACTAGATCAATAAAATACAACACTATATTTTTTTATCATAAAAAAATAAGGATAATTTTGTTACCCACTTCAATTTTCGGTAAATACCAAATACCCACTTAAAGGAAGAAAAAAAAATAGAATTCAGCAATCCACCACCCTTCCTTCCAAATTTCCGTCTAAAAATTACTCCCTCCGTCTACGAATAATTTTCATTTTTCTACTGAAAGTTATTGTACATTTTACTTGACTTTTTAGTGTTTATTTTACTGAAACTTACTATTTCAGAAAAACAATTAAAAGTGTTCAGAGGGAGTAATTTCTAGAATATTTTTGCCTTTTTCGATATTTATTTAAATTTATTTTAAAAGGCATATTAATTTTCTAAATTAATTTTTTATTTTTTTCATCTTAAATAATAAATAGCATGACAATAAATGTATATTGTGGTCCTATTATCCTATATATTGAATCGTGAAAAGTAATTAAATGGCCATGTTATACAATTAAATCCTCTCCTCTCTTCTTCTTCTTCTTGTGGTCCTACTCCTTCCCTTCTGTTTCTTTTTTCTTCTTCAATTCGCCTTGTACGTCTTTTCTTTTCTTTTCTTTTCTTTTCTCTTCTTTTCTTTAAGGACTTTCTTACCTTTTGCCGTGTTACATAGGGTCCATGAAACGCTTTAAATGCAAGTAAACGGTGTAGTTTTCTTATTTGTCTTCTCTCGGCGGCAAAGATCAATGAGTGACTGCCATGTGTTTCCTCCACTCATTGCCGCGTCAACATCAAACTTGCGCCCTTCTAACAAACTCAACCATCTATTTGTAATGAATGGATGAGATTGACCTAACATGATAGGTCATGTTTTAATCAACCGTAGAAGAGCCAAATTCCTCTCGAAATACCATTTCATAAGTTACGCGCGTTAAATAGTATTGACCGATTTATGTGCAGTACTAATGGTGTCCATAATTGAGCATATTATATACTTACTTAATCTTATCATAATGTTAAAGAAAAAAAAGAGAAAAAATGAACATTAATATAGTTTCTTTTTTGTTTTACAATCCTTCTATTTTACAAGAAGTGGAGGATATGATATATATGTGGGAGCCATTAATGCATTTTTTTCTTTTTGGTATTTGTGAAGGTAGAAAAATGTCAATGTTGACAACTCTACTTTCTCTTTACATAATACATGCACAGAAATGAGAATCCATGCGAGAGAGATGAGACAAAAACTTGGAACAAAAGTTGAAGCGAGACACTATTACATGTCAATGTATACATGTGGAGTACAATGTACTATTTGATTTATGTTACAAAGTCTTTATCAGTTTAGAGTACACATGTATGTATACTCAAACAACCCAAACACAAATCAATTCTAGAATTTGACAAACCCCTAAACATTGAATAACAAGAAGATTGAGCAGACTTACCAAAAAGAGTGAATGACTCCATAGTGACTTTGGATTCCAACCCTTGAATGGTACCCAACGCAAGAAAACTTCTAATCTCCAAATCATTTTGTTCCATAACAAAGTAACAAATATGTCTGTTTGAAGTGCCTTAATTCAGACAGAGTTTTCAGAGATATATACTAGAACACAATCATTAGGGTTTGCATTTCAAGAATTGTTGGTGTAATGAAGTTGCAACGATGATGCAAAAAATGAAAATTGTGGAAGAAAAAACAGAGAAAACCATGCGGGAAATGAAAAATTATAGGATACAGATACAATGATGCGGGAAAATTAAAATTTTAGGACACCGACACTAGGGGTGTTCATCGGAATTCCGAAATTCCATTTCGTTCCAAAGTAAAGTTCGGAAATAAAATTTCAGAATTTCGGAATTCGGAATCGGAATTTCCGTTCCGAAATTTATTTCGGAACGGAACGGAATGTGTCAAGGAAAGTTCAGAATTCCGAACTTTCTGAAATTTTGAAATATTCATAAATATATATATATATATATATGTAAATTCCGAACAAGGCAACAACACTAAACACTACAACCCTAACTTAAAGGTCCTAAACACTAAACAACCCTAAATTCCTAAACGCTCGCTCCTTCTCCTCTCTCGCAGTCACAACGTAGCCTCGCTCCTCGCAAACTTTCTTCTCCCCTCTCTCTCAACCCTAAATCACGTCATCCGCCACCGCCAACTCCTTTTCTTCTCCTCTGCAATCGTCATCGTCGCTCCCGTTCTTCTCCTCTGCAATCGACGCTCTCTCCTTTGCAATCGTCGTTTCCTTTCTCCTCCTCTGCAATCGTTGTCACTCCCTTTCTTATCCTCTGCAATCGTCGTCGCTCTCGTTCTTCTCCTCTGCAATCGTCGTCGCTCCCCTGTTCTCCTCTGGTAAGTCCAAACCTTAATTTTGAAATTCTATTTTTTATCAATCCCTTGATAATCTTTGTTTACGGTTGTGTTTGGTGCTTATCGTGTGGTTTTTGAAATTAATTAGCAAACATGTACTGTAATTTTTGAAATTGATGGAGCAAACATGTACGGTAATTTTTGGAGTATTATGTTCTATAATTTTTGGAGAATTATGTTCTTGTTCTGTAATTTTTTCAATTTTGGATTGATAACTGAGGTTTTGGAAGTTTTTAATTTTTATTTTTTTTAGGAAAAAAAGTTTCCGAACTTCCGTTTCGTAATAATTTCGGAATCGGAATTTCAAAATGTATAAAATTACGGAACGGAACGGAATGAATTTTAGAAATTTTGGAATTCTGAAATTTCTAAAAATTCCGATGAACAGCCCTAACCGACACACTTATATATATATATATATATATATCAACTATATCTCTAAAGATGATGCAATTGAAACATCAATTTTAAATTAAATTGTCTTGAAAATACTTTTAGCAACTATAATTTACGCTAAATATTTCTTTGACAATAATAATTGCTTAGAACTATGACTAAAGGAACGAGACACGCAAAATAGTGAGTCGCACATCTGTCATGTGGGTATCCGTTGAGTGGCGGTGTCGAAAACGAGTTTGACACTAATATGATATAAAAAATGAAATATTTGTGCTTCTGGTAGAGATCATTGTAGAATAAGAATGCAAATACGCACAAATCTTAAGTCTGCAAATTGAGTCTTCTGCTCTGCCTCTTATTAAATAAGTAAACTGACTTTTATAAGTCTACAAGTTGAAAACAAACATTCATATTCTATAGCTCACATCATTATCTTTAATAAGATAAGTGTGACTTATTCAAAATACTAACCAAACTCTCTTGACTAAAACTTGCTGATAAATCTGCAACAACTCTCCTATCTTTATGCTAACTCCATCATTCTCTCCCTTAAGCTAAACATAATGAAACATGTTCATCTTACTCCATTAGCTTCTTGCATCCCCATCATACCTCTAAGCTTCACAAATGCTTCAGCCTTGAGTGGTTTAGTCATAATATCTGCTACTTGCTCTGTACTTCCACAATATTACTGCAATTGAACTTTCATTCACTAACTCCCTTAAGAAATGATATCGAATTCTGATATGTCTGCATCTCCCATGGAAAATGGATTTTTGGACAATTTAATGGTGGATGTGTTATCACACATAATCTTTATGCATTCTTCATCAACATGTCCCAACTGTTGTAGGATTCTTTCCAGCCATATTGCTTGGCAGGCACTAGTTGCTGCAGCAACAAACTCAGCTTCCGTAGTAGAAAGAGTCACAATTGGTTGTTTCTTGGAGCTCCATGAAATAGCACCAGATGCTAGCATGAACACATAACCACTTGTGCTTTTACTATCTTCAACATCTCCTGCGTAGTCGCTATCTGTGAAAGCCAAAAGTTTGTTGCCATAGTCACGTCTGTAAAAGATGCCGAGTTCCACCGATCCCTTTAGATAACGTAAAACTCGCTTTGCAGCTTGCATATGTAACTCTGTTGGCCTTGCTATGTACCTGCTTAATAGGCTTGTAATGAACATTAAATCAGGTCTTGTAGATGTCAAATAGAACAAGATACCTATAAGTTGCTTGTACACTGTGTCATTTGTAGCCTTCCCATGCTTATCAGACCCGAGCCTTGTCCCTGGGACGATTGGAGTGGTTACTGGTTTGCAATCAAGCATCCCAAATCTCTTTAATACTTCCACAACATACTTCTTTTAATAAATGAAGATCCCTCCTTTCTGTTGATGAACCTCAATACCAAGGAAATATCTCACACTCCCCAAGTCAATCATATCAAATTCTTTCATCACAGATTTCTTGAAATCAAGCAGCAAAGAAAGATTTTCTCCAATAAATATCAAATCATCAACATAAATACTTACGATAATCATGTGCCCTTCTGTGCTCCGCTTTGTGAACAATGTTTGCTCATTTGCGCACTTCTTGAAACCTTCCTTGAGAAAGTACCTTTCAATGCGACTAAACTAAGCACGATATGCTTGTTTCAGTCCATACAGAGCTTTGTGAAGCTTATATACCTTCCATTCCTCTCCCTGCTTCACATAACTCTTTGGTTGCTCTATGTACACCTTCTCGCAGAGCTCACCATGTAGGAGCGCCGACTTAACATCAAGCTAGAAAATCTTCCAGCCTTTATGAGTTGCAGCTGCGATGATGGTTCTGACAGTATCCAATCTTGCAACTGGAGCATATATCTCGGAGTAGTCTACTCCTTCTCTTTGGGCATATCCTTTCGCCACAAGACGAGCCTTGTGCTTGATAATCTCACCATTTTCATCCCTTTTTGTCTTGTAAATCCACTTCACACCAACCTTCTTTGCTCCTTTTGGCAGCTCAGTTAAGGACCAAGTATGGTTTTTTTCAATTGAGTGCATTTCGATGTCCATTGCCTGTTTCCAGATTTCTTCCTTCTCAGCTTCTTCGAAGGTTGTTGGATCTTCACAGTCGCCACCAACTACCATGTATGCAGCTTCATCTCCATCACTAAGTCCCTCTCCGCTAACATAGTCACCCATCCAGGAGGGTGGCCTTCTTGCTCTTCTATCGATAGGAGATCTGCCTATGGCTGCTCCGTGTTCTCTTCTTTCTCTTTCTCCTTCATCTTCAAGTTCTTCTCCACTACCGATTGTCATGTCTTCTTCTGTTTCTTCTACTAAATCATTTTTGACTTCCTCCTCATCACTTGAGTCGTCCTCATTCCACACAAGTCTAATGTCAATTTGTTCTCTGAAATTTGCTCCCCTGTTTCAACTTTTTCCTTTTTCAAAGACAACACCTTTACTGACAACAATTCTTTTGGTTTTGGGATCAAACAAACGATAGCCCTTTGATTCATCGCTTACTCCAAATAGAACACAGGGAATGCTTTTGTCATCAAGCTTGCTTCGTTTGGCTTCAGGAATATGAACATGTGCCACGCACCCCCAGATTCTGAAATGACTCACCGATGGCTTAACACCGCTCCAGGCTTCCTATGGTGTGACATTTTTTACTACCTTAGTGGGACATTGGTTCAACACATAGAACGTCCAATTTACAGCCTCAGTCCAGAAGGTTTTTGGGAACCTTTTTCGCAGATAACATACATCGAACCATATTCATGACGGTTCTATTTTTGCGTTCTGCAACCATGTCCTGATGAGGCGTGTAAGTAGTGGTAAGTTGTCTTTTGATTCTTTCTTCTTCACAAAATGCCTTGAAGTCAAATGAGGTGAATTCCCCTCCACGGTCTATGCACAGACATTTGATGGAACGTTCTGCTTCCTTTTCCACCAACTTCTTCCATAGCTTGAAACACTCTAATGCCTTTGATTTCTGATCAATAAGAGAGGGCCAAGCCTTACGGCTGTAATCGTCAATAAAACACAATAGGTACCTTTTTTTCGCTATTTGATGTTGGTTCAATTGGACCACATATGTCTGCATGTATGAGTTCTAGTGCCTTGCTTGCTCGCCACATGCTTTGTTTGGGAATGACATTTCGATGCTGCTTGCCAGTGAAACAATCATTGCAAGCTACCTTTGATACTTCTAGTTTAGGCAAGCCTTCCACCATCCCTTTGGTTTGAAGGAGCTTTAGTCCTTGGTGATGCAGGTGACCGAACCTCTGGTGCTAGAGTTGAGTTAGGTCCGGAGTCACACCAGTGTGTAGACATTCATCTTCTTGATGGTTACTTCCAGAGTTGGATTGTTCATTCACAAGCACGAACATCCGATTTGCACTCATGTTGGTATGTGCAATAAGTCCCTTTTGAGGATGATACATACCACAGGTTCCTTCTTTCACAAGGATAGCAAGACCTCGTTCTTGCAATTGACCCATGCTCAACAAATTATTCTTCAAATCAGGGATATAGTACACATCCTTGACAAAGAATCTAGTGCCATTGAATGTTAAACTGATGTTCCCCTTTCCAGCCACAGACATACATGAATTGTTACCACATCTAACTGAATGATTAATATCTTCTATCATACTTGAGAACATACTTTTGTGTCCACACATGTGATTTGAGCAGCCAGAATCAATGAGCCAGGCGTGCTTTCGGTGAGTACTGTTTTCTACCACCTCTGCCATCAGACATAATGCATCATCGTCGTCATCGTCGTCAATTTCAGCATAGTGTGCAGCTTTCCCCCATGTAGGACATTCATGTTGATAATGCCCAAGATTATGACATTTGAAACATTCGATAGTTGCCTTGGTGAATGTCGATCGCCCTCTCCCATAGTTTCGACCACCGCGAAATCCTCCTCTGCTTCTAAATCTGCCCCTGCTAGTGCTCTCAACCTTGAGAACATGTCGCTCATCTTCGATTCCAACTTTCTTGAATTTCTGCTCATGGACAACAAGTGAGCTTTGAAGAGTGTCGACTGACATGGTGCTTGTGTCTTTAGACTCTTCAATGGAGACAACTACATAAGTGAATTTTGTAGTAAGTGTGCGGAGGATTTTCTGCAAGATCTTGTAGTATGGCATGTTTGCTCTATTGCTCCTCATCTTGTTTGAGACTGATATGACCCTAGCAAAGCATTCAGTGATACTTTCTTCCTCTCTTATCTGGAGGAGTTCAAACTCTCTTCATAGTGCGTTGAGCATAGTTCTCTTGACATGTTCATTACCTCCAAACTTGTTTCGTAGAGAATCCCATACGATCTTGGATGTTCTTCGATCCAAGATTTGCTCGAATACACCTCTGTTAATTGCTCTAAACAGATAGTACTTTACCTTGTGGTCCTTCTGCCTGGCATTGTCGAGCTGCTCCCTTTGTGCATCGGTGAGTAATGACATTGTTCCATCATTTGGTTCCTCGAACCCATTCTCCACGAGACTCTAGAGACCCTTTGCCTTCAGTAGGTTCTCCATAAGTTCACTCCAATGATCATAGTGATTCCCATCGAAATGAGGAATCTTGGCTGAGAATTTTTCTTCACTCATCTCTCGTGTTTGTCCCTCTATTGTGATAGTTCTGCTACTCATGAAGATTTGCAGGCCTAGATGTGGCTCCGCTACCAATTTGTAGAATAATAATGCAAATACGCACAAATCTTAAGTCTGCAAATTGAGTCTTCTACTCTGCCTCTTATTAAATAAGTAAACTGACTTTCTATAAGCTGAAAAGAAACATTCCTATTCTATAGCTCACATCATTATCTTTAATAAGATAAGTGTGACTTAATCAAAATGCTAAACAATATGCGTATAGATATCATCATCCACAAACAAGATCAACAATATTTCGAAGAAAATAATCACCACAAAAAGCAAAGTAGACACCCATTGTATAGAGAAGAGTCGTTGTAGACAGGGACGGATCTAGGATTAGAATTCAGGGGGGGTGGGGGTTCGGGGGCAGCGCCCCCGAATTTTGTTTTTGAGTATTTTAAAGGGAAGGCAAACGAGCTGAACGAAAAATTGAAAAAATATTTAAGAGTATTTATATCCGTTGCTAAATAACAAATATTTAGATAAATTTAACAAAGAGATAAATAAGAATACAATATAGAAAAAAATTAAGTATACATTAGAATTCATACAATATACGTACTTTTTACAATTGTTCTCTACGAGTTTTCATTTTTTGATATCCTTGTATGATTCTCTCATTCTTTACACTATCACAAATTTATTTTTCAACAAAAGTAATCAAACAATCATTTAACATGTCATCTCCCATATGGTTCCGCAGTCGATTCTTCACAATGCTCATATAAGAAAAAATCCTTTCCACTGTCATAGTTTTAATTAGATAATTTTGCTGCCCAATTTCTTTTCTGATATACTAATTAATCAACTTTGCCATTAATATTTTCAATGTTAGATAGAATTGTAACTCCATTAGTTTTGACCAAAACGATAGTCAAGAGGTTTAAAATTTTACCGAAAATTTCATTTTAGTCTCTTAATTAAAAAAATCTAAGAAATAATAATTAAAAGATCTTGAAATATTTTAAAAATAAGATCTTTTTAAAAAATCCAGTTTATTATCACGTGATTTTTTTAGTTTTTATTATCACAAAATTTAATCATAGGAAGGTGGAGATGGGAATAAGTTGTTAGAGATTTAGTTTTTCTATAATGAAAATATTTATCATAATTAATAGAGATTTTAATTCCTTTCATAATTAATTGACCTCAATACTATCTTAACCACTTAATTTTTTTAATGGACAAGATTGGTTAAAATGTACCAGTTTATTTCTCGATCTATTTATTTTTGAGCGAAAAGTAAATTATAATTATTAGTATTATAATCAATATGAAATTTATTTCTAGAGGGTAAAAAAGAGAATAATTTATAAATTAGTAACAAATCAATTATTTTTTTAGAGATTGTCATAATTTTTTAAGCTTAAAAAATGGGTGAATTAATAAATGAATAAGCAAAAACATGAAAGGGCCTCACTAGGCTTGACCAACTAAGCTGCAGCCACTTACTCTACCGCTGAGCTATGGACCATTATTGAGGTAACTTCTCATCTACTTATACATATTAATATTTTTTGATTGGGCCAGGGTGGGCGTCAACCCACCCTGCCCTGGGCTGGATCCGTCCCTGGTTGTAGATGTCGCATTATGGGCCCTCAGGCTCGAAAACATGAGACAGCAGACCAATAGCATTTTGGGCCTTCCTAATATGTGGGCTTGGGCTCTTACTGACATTAAACTAGATTATGACAAGTTTTTCTTCTTTATAAAACAAAAAGAAGCTTAGAACGTTAGAGAAATTATTTGCGAGAATACTTTATTTTTTAGTGTGTTAATTCAGTGTAAACTAGTAGATATAGCTATGCATGTTGTTCAGATTAGGAAAAAGAGAAGTAAAACCTGAAGTATTTTACGGTGACAGCAGATTATATAGGTAGAGAAAGAAAAGAAACCTGTGACACTATTAATTTTTGTATACCAACATAATAATTTTGATCAAGTTTTAAAGGATTTGTCTAAAATTTCGAGTTCAAATCTTAAAAATGTAGCATATCATGCCTTAATGGCGATTTTTCTTTTAAAAATACTTACTAACGATTTTTTTATTATACGGTGGTGCACTCTTGACTTTAACATATCATTTTTTTTTAACGGAAAGCAAAACTTAATTAGATCTTTCAATATATATAATCATATTTTATTTGTCAAAGGTTATATACATATCAAATTGCACTCTATATTTATCAAATGTGTTTCAATTAGTACCTTCCTTTAAATTGGTTAGTTTCATAGGGATGGGTTTTGGGATAGGAATTTGAGTGTGCTTTGAGAAGAATCCAGATCCGGTAGATCTGGGATGGAGTCAGGTTGTTTAACCCGATTGTACTGCTGTTAGTTTGTCGGAGATCTATTGGTGGTCGTAAATCGAGAACCCGGTAGAAAACGGGTGGGTTGTTAATGCGGAACAACCACCATTAGAGTACAAAACCGCATCTTGATGTTGTTGCTGTTGTTGAAATGATGATGCGTAAAATGTTGTTGTTGTTGAAACCCTATCTTCATCGAGAGAAATTATTAGGTGTTCCGGGGATGACATCTCACACCCGTGAGTTGTCATACTCCAACCAATAAAAATTAACCATGTGGCTTTTTTTTTACACATCATACAATTTAATAATTGCCCTAAACATCTATTATCTTCTGACATCTCACACCCGTGAGTTGTCATACTCCAACCAATAAAAATTAACCATGTGGCTTTTTTTTTACACATCATACAATTTAATAATTGCCCTAAACATCTATTATCTTCTAATTCTAAAATTAGAAAAAAAAATTAACAATCCTCCTCCTCCCTCTTCCACAGACGCAGACGCCGCCACTCCTCTATTTTCACCTACCCCCACCTCCTCCTCTTCCCTCTTCCATCGACACCCAACCTACCCTCATCGACGTACCCACCGATTCTCTCTTCTTCGTCGACAAAACCCAAGGTAATTATTTTACTTATAAACCCAATAAAATGGTTGTGAAAATGTACTTAGCGTTTTCAAACTTCATATTTTGCTGGGATTATTGCTTCTCTCAATGTGTTCTCTGATGTGACTATTACTTGTATAGCTATCTTTGCTGGAAATTTTGATGAGGACTTCCATTGTTGGGGGACTGTTTAATGCGTATGCACATGTTGCATCACCTTTGGGTGGCCAAACATTGAATAATAGTAAATGTGATGCTGCAGCTTCAACCATTACTGTAGAATTGTATTTGCAGCACCTACCGTTGATGTGAAATGAAATTCTAAATTTTAATGATTCGCTGCATTCTCTTTTGATGTTGTTCGCAGGTGAAGATGGATATGAAGGGAGCAGCAGAGAAACGTAGAAGTATGGAGAATATGAAAAGGAAAAGAAAGGATGAAAAGAAACGTAATCTCATTCTCTCCTTGCTGTTTTGGCTTTCTCATTCTCAGTTTGGATGAAGAGAAACCTTGATACTTGACTGGGAAAGGCAAGATGTCTTGCCGGAGCAAATCAAAGCTGTACTTCTCGATATTGCCGGCTTCCATGGATTGTTGTAACTCACAGTTTGTAACACGTAGCTTTCGTACAAACTGAGGTGCTAACTGTCCTGTACGCTGTAGCTCTAGCTCAAGTAGTCTGTAAATGCTTTTTGCTTCTCTACTTCCATTGGTAAAACAATGTTGTCACCAAATTAATTTGCTTGGATTGTGTTTGGTAACAGTTTTATGTTGGATTATGGTATGTAATGCCAGTCAAGTATCAAGGTTTCTCTTCATCCAAACTGAGAATGAGAACTTTGTAACATTTTCATAATCTAGGAATTTTGTGGTGTTGATATCTTGAATACGTTTATATAAAATTTTACACTATTTCAACTATCACGACCACTGTCAACCAATCACAACCTCTGGTTCCAATGTGGAAGCCATGAATACCACTGCAGACTCCACCATTTCCACACATTTGCCACCAACTTGGTTCTAGTTACCTAGACAAGACTGATGCTTGAGCTACCTAAATTTATATTCATCCAAACATTTAAAGATCTCAAACTACACACAGGGATTGGTTTGCCAATGTTTCTCACTATTCTGTAGCAAAGTTTCATACTTAGATTGTTCTGAGAAATAAAACTCGGTACCATAATGGGATATAAATTATAATGGACAGTAAAGAAAAAGGAGAAAAGAACTGCATAACTATTATAAGCTATATAAGTTTCCCATAAACGTCAACCTATGAAAAAGACTTCTGTTCACATGATTTGTTATTTAAAGGAAAAATGCCTGCTCTTGGAATTTTGGAAGTGAAGACCCAAAAATAACTAACAGATGTCCCGAAAATCACAATAAATATTAAACTTTTGTCTAATCTGATGCCTAATCTGTCTTGGCAGCATCATTTGTAACAAAGATCATCAACTGAGATTATTGTGCGTGCTCTATAAGCTCATATTTCGTTGGGCACTTGAACTTGAACTTGAACCCTTCATTACGAATAAAAAAAAAAGTTAACAATTTCAATTCTAAATTTAAGTAAAAGAAGAAATGAAACTAAAATTAAAAGTTACCTGTAGTGCTACTTGGGTAGACATTGGCACAACCATTTGCGGTGAGAATTGGAGCGGGACTGAAGTATTCATCTTTTCGTCGCATGTTGATATTATTAAAAATCAAAACAAATTAGAGGTTATGTGATTTTTTTAGATCAAAAATATTATTATTTATTTGAAATTATATTATTTTAGCATTATAAAGGAATTACCTGAGTAGATAACATATGTGATAACAGTTGAGAATGCGACATTTGTTGGTCTTGAGAAACATGCTGCATAAATTAAATTACAAGATTATAATCTATCCATATTCTTTTTCCAAGTTAAATAATTTATACTTTTATTTTTACCTGAGAATTATTCATAATACTTGGTGTAATTGGGAAGTTACTTGGGAAAGATCTCTCAATTACAGTATGTGAGGAACCAATATGTGCGTTCTTCATTTTTCCTGCATGAAACGTATATATCATAATAAGAATATGAGCTTATAAAAGAAGTGTACTGATGTGTAATAATAAAAATAAATGATCACTTACTTGAATTTGGTTTTATTTTTTGCGCTTTCTTTTTCTGCAATTAATATCTAAAGTGCATGCATTGAAATTGATAATGCATGCTCTTGATTGCACCCCCTCCCTAGTTACCTCAAAACTGTAATGATCTTCAACACAAGAAAGTTCACGGTGAGTCGTTGCAATGGCATCAAGTAACTCTTTCTCAAATAATTTAAAAATCTTGCAAGAGTAAACTTTTGCTGCATGGTTTAAAAGGCCACTATTTTTTATTATTCGAGAAGGAATACCTTGTTTGCAGCGAAAATCCGCTTCAGCTTCAGAGAAACGCCAGCTTGCAACTCGATTCTCAAATTCTGCCACAAACTTCATAAGTGATGTGGTTTTGCTTGCTATTTTGTTCAAAACATGATTTGTACTTTCACTTCTTTGTGAAGACAAAATTCCAGCTGAAAAGACATCTTTATTCAAAGTTGTACACCATTTTTGCCTAATTTCATACAAGTCATTCAACCAACGATGTGCTTTGAGTTCATCAAAGTCCATCAACATCTTATCCCATGTCTCTTGGAACTCAATTTCTGTGTCACACCCCTCTAAACACTTGTAAAATAACTTGCGAAATTCAGGATTAGAATTGAAACTGCCCAAATGAGAAGGTGCATTCTTTGAAATGTGCCACAAACATAACCGATGACGTGTAGTAGGGAAAACCACCTTAATTGCATTGGCCATCGCTTGATCTTGATCAGTCATTATAGTCTTTGGTGCTTTCCCACCCATAGACTCTAAAAATGTCCTAAATAACCACTCGAACGATGATGTTTTCTCATTTGACAAAAATGCACATGCAAACATTACGTTTTGCCAATGATGGTTAACTCCCACAAATGGAGCACAAATTAAGTTATACTTATTTGTGCGATAAGTGGTGTCAAAGATAACCACATCACCAAAACAATCATAATCAATTCTTGACCTTCCATCCCTCCAAAAAAAATTCACCATCCGATTTTCTTCATCTACATCTTCAAGGTGGAAAAACATAACATCCTCCATGGTTCTTTTCTTGAAATGATTGATGACACTCTGAGAATCACCAGCTTCAATCATTTTCATTTTCTGCTTATTAACATAATTGTAACAGTCTCTTTTTGTGAAGCCTACGTTCTCCTCGCCACCAACTTCTCCGGTCATTAGAGAATAAGCTTCAGCAACCCCTATTCCTGCAACGGTACAAAGTTCATTAGAATTTAGAGATAGGAATTTTACAACTACTTTATTAATCTTTTACGTAAATATAGTAAAGTGCAAAGAAAAGAAAATCGTTGGTATTCTACCTGCATTGACAACGGTATCAATAACATTTGCCTTTGCCTTACTTACTTCTCTATTCATCCTTAATAAATGAAGTTCAGACGGCGATGCCAATTCATGATTATGCGTCGGGACAAACGTCGTAACCTTCCACATGTCATTTTCAATCGAAAAACGCACCATAGCCTTACAATCGGTTCTTGTCTCAAATTTATTTTGATGTCTGTCTTTGCATAGTTGGTAATCAACATATTTCCCTTGTTTTGAGCAACAAAATTCTTTTGATCGAAGCTCTTTTGTTCCTTCACGGTATCTTTTTTTTGATTTTCTGACATTAAATCCAAACCGATTTGCATAATCTTTGTACAAATCATATGCCTCATCTTCATTGTGCACTACCATCCCTAACAAATCATCTTTAGCTTCTTCCTTTTGTGTCTGCTTCCCTTTATATTCCATCTCTTCTTGTACCAGTAAAAGCTAATTACTATATACACAAAGCAAGAAGAATAAGACGAAAAATATTAGATTACAGTACACACTATTCTATAGATAACCAAGTAGCTAGTGTTTGTCCTATACAAGAAACATAATAAACAATCTCCTAGTTCTTGATGTTCATATTTATATAATAAACAAACAAGTTTTTATTACAGTACACACGCCAACATAAGCATCTCATAAGATATTTAATGTTTTATTAAAAAAAACCCCAGCTTTTTATTTTACGGTAAATCAATAATAAACACATGCATCTCAAAAAATTGGGTATACACAGCCGTTGTTCGTCTTTCGTTTGTTTACACACGCCGTGGCAGCCGTTGTTCGTTTTTCTTCTTGTAATAAAATTTCCAGCAAAGATAGCTATACAAGTAATAGTCACATCAGAGAACACATTGAGAGAAGCAATAATCCCAGCAAAATATGAAGTTTGAAAACGCTAAGTACATTTTCACAACCATTTTATTGGGTTTATAAGTAAAATAATTACCTTGGGTTTTGTCGACGAAGAAGAGAGAATCGGTGGGTACGTCGATGAGGGTAGGTTGGGTGTCGATGGAAGAGGGAGGAGGAGGAGGTGGGGGTAGGTGAAAATAGAGGAGTGGCGGCGTCTGCGTCTGTGGAAGAGGGAGGAGGAGGATTGTTAATTTTTTTTTCTAATTTTAGAATTAGAAGATAATAGATGTTTAGGGCAATTATTAAATGGTATGATGTGTAAAAAAAAAACCACATGGTTAATTTTTATTGGTTGGAGTATGACAACTCACGGGTGTGAGATGTCATCCCCGGAACACCTAATAATTTCTCCTTGATCGATGCGTAAAGTTGTTGTTGTTGAAATGGAGAAGGAGAGAGAGTAAGGTTGATGATGCGTTAAAAGAAAAATAATAATTAATTAGCATACCATGTAATGTATGAAAATATTCAATTCTGTAAAAATATGACAAGGGTGCAAATTAGGACACATTTGACAAATATAGGAAATAATTTTTGATATTTATTTTTTCTCTTTCAAGTAAATAAATATAGTAGAGGAAGTATGTTAATAGCGATAAAATCTTGAGTTCGAGATTAAACCTCCGCGCCAAAATAATTAAATTTGAAAGTGACTACAAAAGTAATAATTAATTTCTAAATCATTTTTCTTATTAAATTAGTTACTTAAAAAATTAAATTGTTAGTCTATTTTGAAGAGAGAAAATAAAATATTATTATACAAATTGTATGCATAAAAGAAACCGGCGTCGCGGGCACACTATTTCTGGTATATAACATACAACTATACTGAAAAATAGTCCACTGACACTCTGACGCTCAAGAACATAGCGCCATTCAACAATTCAAAGCCAACACTTCAATTATTTACAAACAAACAGTTGGAAGAACCAAAAAAATGGAAAAGGCCAAAAAAGAAAGGACTTTGCTTTCTATGCTATGTTAGCTCTCTGTCCAATTTCCACGCTGTGTAGCAGCACCATTCGCATTTGTCACGCAACGAATCATCTTCTATAGATGAAGTAGTCTGATAAAATATAACCCCATCTTGTCAAACTGTGCAGTATCATTCGCGACATGGCTGGTGTGGAAAACAGTCTTCTTCACTGCGACCGACGCTAGAAACCTGAAGCTACTAGGACAGCAGTGGCTCATCTTTTACTTCCTTGAGCTTCCTTTTTGCATAAATGGTGACTATAACTGCTGTGACCACTGTTGCACAGAAACCAAGAACATTCAAGACGATTTGCGTAGCTGAGAGTGAGCGCTGCTCGTGTGAAGCATCAGCCAAGGTCCGAATAAGAATCCCACTGCAGTAAACAAAAAGAGCGTGAGTTTAGGGAACACATTAAACACCTTCTGAACACCAGACAACATTGCTGAAAGACACGAGTTTCAAAACAATTGAGATAAGAAAACGCAATGCTAGTGGAATGCCCATAAAAGAGGAAAGGACCGAAACAGAATAATAGCAGCTAACAAAACAAAAATGTTCCACAAATTCCTTTACTTTTCTTCAATATCCATTGGGGAGAATTGGAACAATAGAACTCTAAAGAGTTCAAGTCCATATTGTCGCTATTACTATGTGTTATGAACAATTCACACCCAGTCACCAAGCATTATAATTATCTGCTCCCTCAAGAAGAAAACATCTCATAACATTCAATTCCCATTACCATCCAAAGTCGGGACTTCAATGTTAATTCTGTGATTAGTGACCGTTAAAAAACAGTTTACAGGGAAGATGGAGTCAAATAAAATGATCCCAGTTTACAAGTAAAAAAGGGGGAAGAAATTTTGCCAGTTGAGGCAATTTTCCCTATGACTTTGAATGTGATAGCCAGCAAGTACATAGTGGCTTTTGTGGTCACAAGCACAGGAGAGATTCACACATCGACAGAAAGGATCACACATAAAAATTTGAAAATACATAAATCGGTCCCTCTGAACAAGATCAGGATAGGAAGCAAAGCTGAAGATGATCCAAAAGAAGGAATCACACATCTGGAGATGTGAACAGAAACATAAAAACTCATTCCGCTAAGGGAAGATGAGAGCAAAACGCATGGTTCTGGCGTCTGAAAGTCCAAAGTCTCCTTCAAAGATCTCCCTGCTTATTTAATACAATACTTACAGAATCCATTAACCTATCCAGTAGGAACACCCTCCCATCAACAAGTACTTGAGCTCATCAGAGGCTCAAAAAATGAAAACAGAGGTTCACCTGAAGTTGAATTACTTTCCATGAAGTGAAAATGCTATAACGTCCGGCTAGTACCTCAGTTGAAGTCAAAGCCCTAATGCACAAAAATGTCTGGCTACAGAGCAGGCATCTACTAGGATTAACAAGAGAGTAAGCATGTCCAGCTATTTGCAAGTATGATATTTATTCCATAGAATGAAGTAAAGGAGAGTTGATGAGGTAAAAACTAAATTGATGTCTCATGACCAAGTAGAACAGGTTGCTAACAAGAATCAGAATAACGACAGAAGAAAAAAAAATCATAATTTGGCAGTAGCTAGAGGGCAATAAGTAATGAAGTGGGAGTAAGTGTATCTGCAGCTTTATACTGCGGAATAGGATGCCTTGATCAACATGCATAGCCTAAAACACGAGGATGTGAAGAAATCTCATTCAAAATGTTTGAAGCGCAGAGAAGGTGTGAGCCATTCTCTTGATGCCGAACTCAAGTTATCACACTGCTGATCGATTAAAGTCAAGCAATAGGAGCTGGCTACTACACATAGTGCTAGCTAGTCCAAGTTGCCTAGTGATGTAAAAGGTGATACTAATACTGAAAAGAGATTATATTATGAAGAATGACCAAGACTGGAAGAAATGGTTGTTAACAAAAGGGTTTTTGCACTACAAATTCCCAATTCTATCTACAGTACCACTAGAATAAAAAGATCAATACTATGTACCCTTTTTTTGGGTACAAAACCGAACCTTCCACATGTACTAGAGAGTGAGAAGAAACACAATATGTAACAACCCATGAATCAAATATGTGAAAGAAGCATATGATTAGAACACAAGTGCAAATACCTGTTTAAGTTCAATACCAAAAGGAAATCGAAAGGGAGCATGCTTACGTGTATATTGCAATAAAAGCCTCGGGGACCATTCCCAACACTGATCCCAACATGTAGGGTCCATACTTCACATCTGTCGCGACAGCACAATAATTATAGAGAATATATGGGAAAGGAGAAATCCTGATTAATGCTACAGATCGAAACTGATGAAACCAATTTCCTTCCCCAGCTGATCTCAAAATGGCAGCTTTCTTGGGATATTTTTCCAACCAACCCTGCCAGAAGTTATTATAGAGTTCCATTAGAGAGAAAAAAGGAAAAAAAACATTTGAACTTATGATCAATCGTGGCAAAAGGTTCATACTTGAATTTTATGAAGGAACAATGAACCGATGAAATATGGAAGTGATACACCCACAGCTGCAGCAGACATAATTAATAGAAATCCATAGCCATAACCAAATGTCATCCCAGCCACCCACATAGAAGGAGAAGATGGCAAAAGCAGGGTTGGGAATAACGCCAGAGAAGCAAAGAGCAGAACTGCCAGCACCGGAGTGCTAAACGTGGTCATCTCCCAGTTTATGATGGGGATAAGTTCCTGAAAATATATCAATCAGCAAGCTAAATTGAAAAAACGTTATGTTTATCCAATTGCATGCCACAATTTTTCTACAATACTATACGATGCAGAGTAGCGCTATCTTGTTCTATACCGAGTTTCAAGAAGAGGGGAGCAACCTTTTATAGTTCAACCAGATCAACCATCACATCTATTTGATGTACTCCCCAACTCCAATGCTCTACGGTTTAAATCAACGGTAGCATTAAGAAAGCATCAAAACATGTCCATAAATTGAAAATATACATCCAGTACCACGAGTCCATGATTAGCAACATTTACAAAGAAAGACACCATCTCCATCCAGGGAGTGAAATCTAATAGCAATCTTGGTAAGTAGATGGTAAACAAGAACTTCGAATCACTATAGCTCATAGGACCATGGATGAAACCTCAACTAGTTTGGTATAACTTCATTTATTTACACTCTTTTTCCCTTTGAACCACAGCATAGCTGCTAAGGGGAGACAAATTCATAAAAACGGAGTTTTGAAGGCTCTAATAGCTCTAAAGTTGAGATCTATTCAGAGCTCAAGCAAAAAGGTACGACACTGCCACCATGACTACAACTAAAACAAAATACAAAGCACCAGGCTTGTGAAGGACATCAGCTGGAATCTTGTGTGTTCAATGATAGAAGATAAATATCGCATCCATCGGAAGTGCAGCTATTCGATGTGGTTCTAAGCTAGGTGCAATAAACAACCGCAGGCATATAACAGAAACAGACAATAACTGGTCAAAACCAAAAAAAACACCAATGAAGAATAGTAGTGCCACCCAAATTTGCTCGGTACTAAAGCAGAAAAAAAGGGGGGAAAATGCCCTATCAATTTTCCAGTAACATATGGATATTCAAAACTGGCACACAAAAAAAACTCCTAACAATACGACAATTCATCAGAACTCTAGAAAACCACAAAGAAATTTATTTACTTTTGAAAACAACAGACAAACACCAGCAAGAATCTCCATTCATAAAGCAACTCAACAAAATTCACAATGAAAAACAAAACAACTGAAGGTATTATTTAACAAGAAATGAAAATTCAAAGTAATAAAAGTCAAAAACCTACAAACCGGGAGGAAAAAAGCAGCAGTAACCCCGTAGAACAATTTAAACACACTTAAACAAAACCCAAAGCTATACGTGCACATTCCATAA
The DNA here is from genome assembly GCA_963691705.1 of Viola odorata. Lineage (NCBI taxonomy): Eukaryota > Viridiplantae > Streptophyta > Magnoliopsida > Malpighiales > Violaceae > Viola > Viola odorata. Next base: position 55,433,958 of record OY829542.1, read on the forward strand.
ACCCACAAAAGAATAAAAATTCGTACAAAAGCATTAAAATTGAAGAGGAAAACTGACCTTATCCATGAAATAGGGACCAACCCATTTGATTACAACAACAGCTAACAATACCAGGACTACAAGCAACACAAATAACATTGCCCAATACCGAACGATGGCGCACCTTCCTGTCCAACAACACAAGCCAGATCCCTCTCCTTCTTTATTCTCCTCCAATTTCACATAGTCCCCATCATCGCAATGTGCTCTTATACCCAGCTCTGGCGCCGATATTACCGCACTCTTTTCTTCAATGTAAGTCATCGAACAACCGAAAAACCCTACCAAGCACAACCGGAGTTAGAAACTTTCTGGCAAAGTTTGAGACTTTCTGTTCGGTTACTCAGATGGGGAAGAAAACATCAACCGCGCGGGAATTGAAGGAGAAGGAATTAAGAAAAACGAAGAAAATTCAGGAATGAGATGAGCAGACTGGTTGGCTTAATCTTAGATGTGGGGAGAGAGGGATTGATAATAGAAAGGGCATATTCTTAAAAGCCAAGGCAACCAAAGGAGACAATCTGTTTTTTTGTTTTGGTTTTTGGTTTTTGGTTTTTTTTTTTGTGTTAACTTATGTGTTTCTACACAATAGACACTTATTTTTTATTTTACTCCATTTAAACTCCAATTATTTTCGAAATATTGTCTCCTATTTTTTTTCCACCTACTAATTTGGTTCGAATACTGTCGGATTTCTAAAGATAGATGACTATTTCAGTATAATTTTTTTTATCCTCAAACTCGAATTTATAACTTTAATTAATAGTGGACAAATCTCTTACCACTTGATCATAATTAATATTAATGGTGTTATTTTTGTTGTTGGTATATGATATATATTAACTTATATTACTTTCTCTCAAGTGTTTTCTCCGGATATGAAATTAATTTCGTTCGAACAAATCTATTTTTTTATCTATTTCTAGACTCATGCACAATGCCTAGAATATTTATCAGTTAATCTCAGAAAAAATAGTAAAATTAACATCATGTTTGCCAATTTGTTCAAAACAAACCTTAATTTTAAAATTGGTTTAAATCGTGTTTGAGAACTTCACATGACGCCTTAGCATTTACCTGGCATGGAAATACAATTTTTTTTTAAATGATGTGAATTTTTTCTTTCTCCTTACACGTCGTTTTCTCACATGGATATGTTTTAAAAAAATATTCAAAAAATTAACATATAAATAATTATATATAAAAATATATATGAAAACTCCATAAAATAATAGAAAAATTGTAGAAATTTAAAATAGTAGTTTAAAAAATCTTTAAAATATATATATATATATATAATTGCTAAAATAAATAAATAATCAAGACAAATATAAAATAATCAAAAAATATTTAAAAATATTATATTTTAAAAAATAAAGAATAATAAAAAATCAAACAAATTATACATTGCAACGGCTGTCAGTATCACTATCGAACAATAACAATTTTAAGGTATATTTTTTGTCAAATGAGATCAATAATTTTTTCCATCATTACTTTATTTTATTAAACTTTTCATATATAATTTTTTTTAGGAAAGTAATTAGCAAATCATAATGGCTACTAGCATAAATTAATATTTGTTACTACCTAAATTACCGTAATTATTGACTACAATAGTTTGTTTCTATAAATCATAACTCAGAAAAAATAACATATTTTATTTATTGTTATTTTAATTTTAAGAAGATTGAAAATGTATCAAATATAGAAGACTTCTCTCCACTAAAAAAGATTGAAAAAAATAATAATTTTTTTTTAAAAAATATTAAAAAAGGAATAAATTAAAAAATTGTACATAATTTTTTTTTTCATTTATATATTTAAAGTGTTAAATTTGTAACTTTGAAGAAATTATATATTTTTAAACTATAGGAGTTAAGTGAAATTTTGTTGTAAACTATAAAGATTTTATATATTTCCCGTTAGGTTTTTTGTACGAAAATATGGACAGAGGAATTTCTTTGGAAAAAAAAATAGTTTAAAGCCAATCCAAAGAGGGGATAGTTTTCTTGTCAAAAAAGTGTAGTGATAATAAGTTAATAACGGACGGCTACCGGCTCCGCCAAATGCAACGCTGTCGTTTAGTGAGTTTGGTAAGGGAGCGTGCCTTTCAGAGAGGTGAGGTGCTTGTGGCGTGCGGAAGATTGTCGTGACTTAACCGTCACGGGAAGTTCCTTCTTAATAATTCACATATAATCGATCCAGCACTACTCAATAAATTATTATTATTTGTTAGCTCCTTATTTTTTGGGTCTGTCCGGCGGTTTATTCAATATTAGATTTGTTGCTTGACGAATGTTTTTATAGGAAAAAGCTGGAAAATGCACCAACCACAGCTTCTTTTTAGCTTTCTTTTTAATTTAACTTTATGCCATAAATATATATATATATTATATTATCCTTGTTCATGAAAAAGAATGGTTAAATAGGTGCTGAAAGTAGGGACCCAAAGTAACCTAAAATTGCGAGCTGATTGCCGAGATTAAATTGTTGGAGAAATAAAAACCAGCCGAGTTTTTTTAATGGAATGATATTATTCGCTTTGGGCTTAAATCCGCATAATTTTCACAAAATGTTTCATTCCATTAAGAAGATCAACTCCTTTTATATTTACTTTTTATTTCTCTTTTCTTTCTAATATGCGATTTTAGTTTGCACACCTCAACACAAAGATGCAGGTCTAGCGTGTTATACTTTTGTGAGAAGAGATTGATGTTAAAAAAGAATCTTGCATTAGCGCAATATGAACCTCGCTAAGCTCTTAGTAGAACTCTTTCATAACACAATTTCATGACATGCAGCCCGAAGGTTCTTGATTTCAGTGTTTATGGCTCTTATATGTTTTCATAGCTTTCCATTCACAATTTTATTCATTATTTCTGTGATTTTATTGATTATTTGGATATGCTAATGACAACGTACGTCTTCACTGGTAGAGTATATGGCGATTCATAAATTGAATTTAAGTGAAATATATAGGAAGTCAAAATCTATAAAAGCATCTCATATAAAGTATAAACATCACCCATTTTCCATAATAAGAAACTACAATTTATACCCGCGTTTCCTTGCGATTCCCTTTTTCTCGTTTTATAATTTGAAAATTATTTCAGTTAAATTTATAAATTTATTTTATAGTTATATATTAATATTTTTAAAATATAGATGGTGATTATATTTGAAAAGATATTTTTTTCAAATTGTCAATATATAAATTTATGACGTATATCGACCATTTAAAGTTGGATGACTCGTGTTAATTTTATTAAATAAATAAACTGAATTAGAAGTTTAAAAAAATAATATTTGTTCCATTTATTTGAAATTTGATAACTTTTATAAATCTTATCAAATAAAATAACTGAATTAAAAGTCAAAAAGAATACCTAATTAAAGTAGTTTGACTCGCGCGAACATGATTAAATAAAATAAGTGAATCATAAGATAAAAACAAAATACTTAGTTAGAATATTTGTTACATTTATTTGAAGTTGGTTGGCTTACATAAACATCATCAAATAAAATATCTTAATTAGAAGACAAAAAACATAAACTTGGTTGAAGTTGGTTGACACGCATTAATCTTATTAAATAAAAGAAGTGAATTAAGAAGCAAAAAAGTAAGACCCTTTTAGTATTTTTGTTATCTTTTTTAGAAGTTGGTTGACCCACACAACTCTTATTAAATGAATAAAACAAATTAGAAGCATTTTTGAAGTTGTTTAGATTTTTTTTTTTAGATTTTAAACTTTTGAACCAAAAAAAAAGACGCAGATTGTGCCGCATAAACCTCATTAAATAAAATATTTTAATTAGATATTTTAACTAAGTAAAAAAATATCTGGTTGAAGTTGGTTGACCCGCACGGCATTAACCTTATAAAATAAAATAAGTGAATAAAAAGCCAAAAGTAAAGACCTGTTAGCATTTTTGTTGCATTTATTAGAAGTTGGTTGACCCACACAACTCTTATTAAATAAAAGAACTGATTAGAAGTATATCTGAATTTGTTTGGATATTTTTATAGATTTTAAACTCTTTTTTGTTATTTTAAGAATTATAATTAATTTTTCCATAATTTTAAATGTCTTTTGTATTTTTTCAAAATTTATTTTGTTTATTTTTTATTTAAAATAGGAATGTTTGTCTTTGAATTTAAAAAAAAAAAATTATTTAATTTCTTTGGGAATCTGAAAATATCAATTTTTTAATTAATATCTTATTTTCTGGAAAAAAATAATTAATTTAGGAGGAATATCTCATTTCCAATAAATATTAAATATTGACAAAACATCACTTTACTTAGGAGGAATAATTTTATTCAAGGGACAAAAATCACGAAACATTTTTATATTCATGACTCATGAGGAATTCTTTTATGCAAGAGACATTGACACCTGACACCGACATATGCCATGTGTCAATATCCCTATAGAGATTGAAGCTCCACGTAAGAGAGAAGAGGATGCCATGTAGGAGAGAGATGGGCTTTACTTTAGTATTAGTGTGCTTTCAAAATCAATATTATTTCCCATCCAATTAATTTCTTTTGATTATTTGTTCAAATTATGGTTGGAGTGTGAGTTAATTGGTGTCTTGATCTGTTTTGATCATTTGATCATTGGTTGTTAACTTTTTTTAATTACAAAATAAATAAATTTAAATATTGTTTTATTTCACAAGACATCCACTTAGATGGAATATGAGATTTTTTATTTCAGTTTTGGTATTCGGATACCAAAACTATCTACTCATCGGATCCAATCCCAAGTCCAAGACCAGGCCCAAGCCCACAGTGCTCGGCCCACTCATACTACCGTGGGTCATAACAATCCATAGCCCTCATCTCTGACTTATTCACTGCAAGCAGTCTTCACTTCCTTTTTATTTTTTAGTTGGGAGCCAGGATGTTGTCTACTGAGTCTTAACCGATTAGCACGCCAAGTGTTCGCTAAATTTCCCCAGTGAATGCTTGAAATCTCTGGCAAATAGCAGTGCAGAAATCATCTTATTGGCTAATATCTCCATAATCCATAGTTTGGAGAGGATGGTCTCTTTTTGGTTTTTGGGTGCAGAGAGTTGAGGAGAGGGTCTTGCAGTCCTTAAAGACCTACTAGGCTTTGTCGATTGTCAAATTGAATTTACGGTAAAGGTTAGACTCTCTGTACTTTATGTTTTGGTTTAATCTCTGTTTCTTGATGGTGTGCTGCTCTTCTTTTTACCCATTTTTTGTCACAATAATGGGAGGAATGTTCAAAGTTTGAATCAAACTGTTGTTTGCCAAAATTTTGCTTGCTCTGGCATGAATGCATGAAACTAATATCCTGACTTAGATGCAATTCATGATGCTGGCACCTATCCCCCTCTAATAGCTACTCTGTTTCTTGATGCTGTGCATCGAATTTACACAGAATTTAATTGGTTTGGTGATTGATGATAAATTTAAGTAACTGCGATCTGATTGTTGAGGCTGAAAGAATGTTTGTATTGATAATAAAAGAAGATATGTTAAAGAGAAGTAAAACTGATTAAGTAGGCAATGAATACATATACACAGAATTTAATTAGTTTGGTGATTGATGATAAAGTATGAAACTACACAAACAATACATTTGACTTGTGTTGAGCATATTGCAAAAGGTTTCTCACTTTTCTCAGGTGGAAGAACAAGCTAAAAAAGTTGCAGAAGCAGTGCACTAAATTGATGGTTTGAAGATTAAACCAATATGTTCAGTTCTGGTCCTGCGCTTGTCGAGCAGTGAATTCCCGTTGGGCCTGTCCTTCTGGTGTGCTGTCGAAATAAGCCTCGCTTAGTTGGTTCTGTATGAACGCCTTCCTGGAATCATCTAAGGATGAGTTTCTGATGATCTCAGATGCAGTCTCCAGGAATATTGGTAGAAAGTTTCCTCCTTCAATCGAATCAAGCACGTTGCACCATTCCATCAGAAGCCAAACATAAATGCTACCTATATCACCACCCCTGGATTCAATAGCCTCCTGCTTCACTAATCTTCCAATCCTGTCAAGGATTTCAAATTCCTGCCGCGGAAAAGTCACTTTCTGATCAACGTTTACCAGCATCAGGTTCTGGCCTTCCCTCGCTATCAGATTCGCGGCCTCCAAAATACCTGAGATGACCTTGTTTTGATCACTGAAGGGAGCCCAATATCCATCAAAATCACCTGATTGTAAGGGGGCTCTGGACAACATCGTAGCAACAGCGTCCCGAGATTGTGGGAAACCATGATCTTGCTCCAACTCCGACATCAATTCCTGAGCCGAAAGCTGAAAAACCTCGCTGTTCCACGTTCCCTGGAGGATGCTCCGCTTTCTTGTCCCAGAGAAGAGATCAGCAGCAGCTTCTTCGATTCCTCTTGAGGTGCACAATTGCACGTACAACTTATTATCACCAGAAATATGGGTTGAAGAGGATGTTTGTGTGGGATCATAGACCGCTTCTGCTGACACCAAATTTAGAAGTAAGTGATCATGATCATGATGATCATCATAATAATCATGACTACGATCATCACTGCTTTCAATCACCATCACCATCACCATCATATCAGCTAATATCAATCGCTTTTTTCTTTGTTTTCTTTCCCTTTCTTTTTGGAACTGTGTGATGGAAGAAAGAAACTGAAAGAGGAAACGAAATTGAGAGTGTTTGATTTGCCCTAATTGCTAGGGTTTTTATATATAGAGGAGGAGGGATGGAGTAATCCTGACAAGAGTAGGTTTCCTTTTCTATTTTAACGCAATCGGTGTATTAATCCGAAAGAGTGGCTTAACTAGGAAGCTAACTGGCAGGTTTTATTATATGATTAATAAATCAATTGAACGAATTATAATATAATAATTATCTATCTACCTAATTAATCGATGCATAAATAATTAAATACATAACATAACACTGCAACAATTTTTGCCCATCGAGATTGATAATAAATACACCTCTTTCATTTAGTTTTTTTTTTTTTTTTAATGTTGATTGAGATTAATCTCAGTAGATAAGACACTTTGGAACCAAAAATACATAAATTAATTTTGCATATATATACATATATACAAAGGCAGGGTGATACATGATTGAAAAAACTGACGATATACTCTATTTTTCTAAAGACCCTCCGTATACATAGCAGAGAGGACACCCGACGAGACCGAAAAAGTTCATGGATCCCTTAATTTGGCTAATGCTTGTGGTTGTTTACGGCTTGATCTTGACACCCAGCTGGATTTAGGGTTCCAGAAATTTTGGGTTTGACATTACTACATATTGTTTTTGCAGGTCCTTGACTTCCTTCGTATTTGATGTCAATGTTGCTCAGCTCAACTCTTTCACATGGGAACCCACTGCTACAATTAAGTCTAACAACTTCTGGAGTATTTGAAGTCCCCTTTATGTTCTTGAAGCTAACATCGCTAATCTTCACTTTCGATGGAGCCTGTATGTAATGATTTAACCGCACTATTAGTTGTAAGATTCATGTTAATGTATCTAAATGAAAACCGAAAATAATGTATATAATGACACATCAGTTAGTACTTGGATGTTAAATTGATATGGTAGTATATAGGAAGGATTTCGGTGTACCTGCATTGAACATTGATTCCAAGGACAGTAGGATTGGTCAATGATGATAGGATTGGTGACATTGTTCATGATAATGTCCTGAAATTGAATACGAGATGCGATGCCACCAAACATTGCAGGCCAGGATTTGATTCTAACACCATTTTCTGCGTTAGAGATGGTGCAATTCCTGACATAGACTCCTGACACAGGTTGTTCATTCTTGTACTTTCCTAAGCTTCCAACGCTGATCCCGTGCCCCGGTCCGCAGGTTACTTTCGTGACATGTATGTTTTGACTTCCATCCCCAAGAGATATGCAATCATCACCCGTCCCGATCTTTGTGTCCTTGACAGTGACACCGTAGGATCGACCGATGTGGATCCCGTCTGTGTTCACGCTTGCCTCCGGTGCGGTTATGGTGAAATGTTGAAATGTCAAGTTCTTGCAACCCAACACACTGACATGGAAGTTCTTGCTGTTTAGAGAAGTTATGTCCTTCACCATTGCATTGCTCACGAAATTGAACCCCAAATTCTGATAATTTAATGCACGTCACAAACAAAACATTAGAAAAAGAACTAGCAATCTCTTACTTTAAGAGAGACTAGTAAGAGAATCAGGGGAAAAGGTTATAATAATTAAATTACGTACCATGGGAAGTTGCTTGCAATTTTCATTCTTGTTGCAATTATTTTTCTGCCAAGCAAGTGAGCCTTGGCCATCAAACGTTCCACCACCGGAGACGGTTAGGCCATCGACGTATTCAAACTTGATCCAAATGTCCGATAGTTTGGATGGGTCGGGGGGTGCCTGAACTGTGCCTTGCACCTTCATCTCAATTGTAGATTTACATGGACCCTTCAAATCCACACTCCCCATATTGTATTTTCCTTTTGGGATCAATATCTGGCTAGGACTAGCTTCTTTACAGGCGTCCTTCCAAGCATTGGTTAAAGCCTGATCAAGTAAATTCACAATAATTTTGACAAAGAATAAGAAAAAAACAAGTTAATTTACATAATATAATTAACAATAAATAACTAATTAGCGTTCATTTATATACCTTAACCATGTTTGAATTACCACCATATTTCTGGACGTTAAAGACAGAAGCATGAGCTTTGAATTTGTCACCAAAACATGCCAAGAGTAGCAACAGGGAGATTGCAGAGACATCAACTTTCAAACCCATGTTTTATTTTATTTTTATAAAAATGAAATTGACTGCTATCTTCTTGTAGTTGAAACCTTTTATAAGTTAATTAATTTGAAGAAACCGATCACGTACCATTGGAATTTAAGTAAATGGCCAATTTGATCACAGGTCCGTAAACTCATGCGTGTTATTATTAGCAGCTCTAGTTTACTATGCACCCACGTTCTTGGTGGTTAATCTTTTTTTCCCACTATATTCGCTTTCCTAAATTCGGGAAACCCAAAAAAAAAACCGAACCAATGGCTGTTTCCTTTGTGGTCTTGGAGTTTTCCTTTTTTAATGATTGAATTTTACTGAAAAAAGAGAGAATATTATCTCATCTCTTAATAGATCTTTAATACTAAGTGACAGTAAAAGCTTTCTCAATCTACCCACCACCTTATGATTTTTCGAATTAGGAGTCGAGGGAATAACAACTAACTTCTCTTTAGGGACCAAATCTGCCAAAAACGCAAACAACTCACCATTAAAACAATCTGGTTGCAATTTTTGCATTTTATTGTTGACTGTTTCACATGATGTTTGTGCAAAAACTACTTCTATTATTATTTTTATAGCATTCAAGAATGTGACTTACCAAGAAAAAGTGAAGAAAAGTCTTATTATTAGCAGTTAATATTTCCTTTCTCCTTGTGTCCACGTTCACGCACGCTGTATATATTTTTACTTCTTTTAATTCACATAATGGACAGGAAAGTTTGTACATTAGCATGACATGTAAATGGAAACACTTTAAAACTATTACTTTGTTCCGTTAGTGGTTACCAAGTGTAAATTGGATTTTTTTCACTATATCTTGCACATGAACTTCCTTTATGATTGAAATCTGAAGATACCTGATGTAAGATCCGTGGTGCTAATTCAGAGTAGTTGCAGGGTGGGAGGCTTTTTGTACTAATTCAAAGAAATCTACCAGCTGAACATTTAACCATTTGGATTGAAATTGGATGATCGGTATGGAACATGTATGTGATCTCCTTTTTCTAAATATGTTTTCAGGTACTATGCTTCTGCATTGGGGTTTTTGATGTTTGCAGTTGGGGTTAATTCCAGTGGAAAAGATTTTCTTGAAGCACTGAGCAGACCAACGGTCATTTTGACTGGTTATATTTTTCAATTTGTTGTCAAGCCTATTCTTGGTTATTTCTTTGGGATAATGTCAGTATCAGTGCTTGGTCTTCCTCCTCCTATAGGTGAGGATTGGTTTAGTCAAAACTTTGATACCGGTGAGACTGTGCTGACATTTTGGCGAACTCTGTCTCAGGTGCTGGGATTATGTTGGCATCCTGTGTCAGTGGGGCCCAGCTTTCAAATTATGCTACTTTTCTAACTGACCCACCATTGGCTCCTTTAAGCATTGTCATGACATCTTTGTCTACCGCCACTGCCGTTTTTGTTACACTATTATTATCACCGTTGCTTATTGATACGATCACACCTATCTCAACACATTGGAGCTTACTTTCTGATCGTACACCGAAGTCCCGAAAATCCAGTGCGAAACCATCGAAATGTCAATTTGTGTAATTTTACTATTCATAGAGCTCTGTAGCAGGCGGAGGCACTGTAGCGGATGGAGGTACTATAGCAACGAAATTACTGTAGCAACGAAGTTACTGTAGCAACGCTCACTTGTGTAATTTTTCTATAAATAGCTAGCTCATTTCATTTCAAGAACAGACTTTGAAAACATGAGCTTTTAAGCCTTTACTTTCTTGTATTGCAATTTACATTTCAAGTTAAGTTAATTCAAGTTTTCAATCTTCCAATCTCCACGTCTACCTTCCAATCTCCATTTCAATCTTCCAATCTCCAAAGTCTACCTTCCAATCTCCACTTCAATCTTCCAATCTCCAAGTCTACCTTCCAATCTCCAATTCAAACTCTAATCTCCAATCTTGAATCTAAAATTGATAAGCTCCGGCTTCCAAATGGAAGAAACCGAGCTTAGAAATTCTGGGAGGATCTAGCTCAGAGCTGCAAGCACAAGACAAAGACAAGAAAAGCACAAGATAGATGTAGATAATGAAAGAGTTAGGCAGCGGAAAGGTGGCTCGGCCAACCATATAAGCTTGAAAGCGAAGGTGGCTCAGCCAACCATGTGCTTGGAATTAAAGTGCGGAATTGAAGAACAAGAAATTAAAGGTGGCTCAGCCAACCATGAACTGAATAGCGAAGGTGGCAAGGCCAACCGGTGCTTGTAATTTAAATGACAGAAATTTAGATTGCGAAGATGTAAATAACTTGAATTTAAAAGGTTGAATTGAAATGACTGAATTTTAGATTCAAGATTGGAGATTAGAGTTTGAATTGGAGATTGGAAGGTAGACTTGGAGATTGGAAGATTGAAGTGGAGATTGGAAGGTAGACTTTGGAGATTGGAAGATTGAAATGGAGATTGGAAGGTAGACGTGGAGATTGGAAGATTGAAAGCTTGAATTAACTTAACTTGAAATGTAAATTGCAATACAAGAAAGTAAAGGCTTAAAAGCTCATGTTTTTCAGTTTATCAAAGTCTGTTCTTGGAATGAAATGAGCTAGCTATTTATAGAAAAATTACACGAGTGAGCGTTTGCTACAGTAATTTCGTTGCTATAGTACCTCCATCCGCTACAGTGACTCCGCATGCTACAGTGCCTTCGCTCTGCTACAGTAGTTCCGCCTGCTACAGTGCTCAATGAATAGTAAAATTACACAAATTGACAATCCGATGGTTTCGCACTGGATTTTCGGGACTTCGGTGTACGATCAGAAAGTAAGCTCCATTGTGTTGAGATAGGTGTGATCGTATCACTTATTGGAAAGAGACTGCCTGTAGATGTAAAAGGAATGGTATCTAGTATTACGCAGATTGTAATTGCTCCAATTGCTGCAGGATTACTTCTGAACAGGTGAGCCATTCAGTCTACCAAGTTTTATTCGGGTTTCCTGAACATGTTGTATAATTTCCCCGCTTTGTTTTTTTTTTTCGACTATAGGTTATTTCCTTCGATTTCTAATGCTATTAGACCATTGTTGCCCCCAGTATCTGTGCTCGTGACAGCTTGTTGTGTTGGAGCACCACTTGCTATCAATGTTGAATCTGTCATGTCCCCTTTTGGAGTGACAATAATGTCACATTACTGTATTTCATCTGTTGGCCTTTGTTGTTGGTTATGTGTTCACTGGTTTTGTCTTCCATGAGGCACCTGATTTACAAGCACTTCAAAGAACCATTTCCTTTGAGACAGGTAAAGCCTTCTTTCTTATTGTGTTTGCATCATAGGTTATATATATATATGATGTGACTATTTTCTCCTTTGCAGGAATGCAAAGCAGTCTTCTTGCTCTTGCACTTGCAAATAGATTTTTCCAAGATCCACTTGTAGCTGTGCCTCCTGCTATATCTGTAAGTTAAAATTCAGGACTTCTAATCATATATTTCCTCTAATAAAAGAATCTGGTTAGTCAACTGTGATTCCTCTGTTTGTCCTACATACTCTTCTTACTGTTCATTCATGTCAGTGCTGAGGTTTTCTTCCCTGATATAGAAGACTCCTATATAGCAATAGTCTGCTTGGTGATTTTATGTGAATTTTCTATGCATGATCAGGATGTTGTCCCAGGTAGTTATTAGTTGGGAAAATTGAATGTATGATCAAGTGTTGTCCCATCACTATTGCCGATTAATCTGTGTATGTGTGAAATGGCCTTAGATATCTAGGGCGACAAGCAAAATGGGTGGCAATAACAAAAAAAAACGTACGTTTGAGGATGTAATTAAGTTTTGCCAATCACTGTTCCTTTAAAAATTTGTTAGTTTTGTGCATATGTGAGAAGTGGCCTGTGATAAAACCCCTCGTATTAGCAGTGGCGGAGCCAGGACCCCAAGGTCAGGAGGCACTTATTAACTTTTTAAAAAATTATCCAGGATGCAATTTCATAGTTTAAAATCATTGATCTATCAAATAAACGGTACTAAAATGTAACTTTCAATTTTCCAGGGCGGCATGTACCCCCTCTGGCTTATATGTGGCCCCTTAAAAGATGGAGATGAACTCAAGTCCTATTGAGTCTTTAGCATTTCCAGAATTTTCATGCATTACTGCCAGTACTCTGAATTTAAGGATGAATATGTAAAGTTGTGTTGGAGTATGGCTACGAGGGCTTGTTTCATTCATGGTTAATCTGCAATCATCATCCTTTTGGCTGTAAATTTCTCTGAAGTTAATCAATGGGCACAGAGAGCATTGAACTAGTATTTCATGTTACATGTCAGTCTAAAAGTAGCACACTGCATATGTGGTAGATTGTGGTAGATGTGACTGTTGTTCCTTAAAGTACCAGACTAATACATAATATAGAAAATCAAACTATGCTTCAGGAACTCAGCCTTCAATGACAACCAGACTGTAAACATTCCTCCCAAAGCTGAACTGGAGATCGCTAAGATTCTGACGCAGAGCGGTCAGTAGCCTCTGATGATACGGGCCTTGCCTTTGGTTACTGACTTTCAATGCTGTTTGAACCACATAATTACCGACTTTGTCTCGAGCGATTTGCAGTAGTTTCTTCGGGTTGTTGGCCATTTCCTCAACACAATAGTACCAGTACAAATCAGATTTCAGGCATTTTTCCACCACATGACTGCCACCTACTAGTGATGAAAGATTGAGATAGTTGCCTTTGAGTTTGTCGCATATTATTTCTGTACATCTTGGTTCTTGCAGGTCAAGGACCTTCTGCACAACTTAGTTCCCTGCAGGATCATGTGAGAGGAACACAGCATTATAAGAGATTTTTTGAATTCTATGAAATGCTTTGCTTAATGGTTATGCTCATATGGGTGATGGAAAGAAAGTGTTGAAGTTGTTCCATAGGATGACTGAGTATGATTTAAAGTTTAGTAAGTTTACTTTGTCCACTGTTTTTAAAGGGACGTGCAAGCTCAGGAAGTTTGAGAGGGGGGGAGGTTTTGCATTCTTTAGCGATCAGGAGTGGCATGTGGGGTCCATCTGCTAATGGGGTACGTGTGGGCTCATTTGGTTGGGAGCTATATCAGACACTTGTAAACCTAATGACCTATTCAAGACAGTTGTATAAATGTAGGAACCCTATGGACCGTTTAGCTTTTTTCTTTAACTTTATAAAAATACTCATTTACGGAATTAGAAAATTAATTATTGAGATTTACTTGAGATGATAAGAACGAGGAAAGTAACGTTAAACTTCTCAAAGTTGCCAATATTATGAGAGAACAAAAACTCCTTCAAAGAAAAAAAAGGAGGAAAAATATTATGAAGTGCCAGAACTATAGGCATTTCTACATTTTAGTCCCTTACGTTTGAGCCATGAAATTTTAGTACCAAACATATTAACATGAATCAAACTTTAGTCTCTGCCGTTAAATTTTCTGTCCGACACCCTAATGGTGCGATAAAAAATATATTTTTTATATTCAAATATTATTAAAAAATAAATAATATTAAAGGAATAAAAAAGTTAAAATAAATCAGAGATTTAATTTTTTTCTAATTATAATTTTAAAAACAATAATAAAAATAGGGGGGAGTTCAAAATTATAAAAATAGGATAAAGTAAAAATTATAAAAATTACAAAAAAATAATATAAAAAAATAATTCGTAAAAATATATAAAGGATTAAAAAAAATGAAAAAATTTAAAAATCTAGAGATTGAATTTTTTAGAATATTTATTAATAATTAAATAAAATTATCAAAACTCCATTTTTCTGAATAAATTTAAAAGAAAAATATAAGAGATAAAAAATTAATTATTTAATATTTTATAATTATTTACTTTCTCCTATTTTAGTTATGACCAAAAATCATGAGGTATGAAATTAAAATAAACTAACTAACTAACTAGTTCCCTTTTCTTTGAGGGGCATGAGTCGCATGACTCTCTAACTTTTTAAGGTCATTTTTAGTTCTTAAAAATACTTTTTTCAGTAATTTATTACAAATAGCCCCTCAATATTTTTGAATTCTATGTAATGACCGTAAAATTTTGATCTTTTTGTAGTTACTACTAAAAAAATCCCAACAATTTTTTACCCGTTAAATATTAAAATTTTATTATCTTATTGGTGATAAAAATATCAGCAAGGACTCGAATTTAGGTTTGAATCCTACCACCGCCTATAAAAAAATATAAATTTTATGTAATAATCTTTAAAATTCTAACATTTTTTTTCTTCTAATTAATTAACCTATTATATTTGTATGGCTCGTCTTGCAAGGCCGAATGGAAACAAGAAGCATTCTTGGCCCGTCGTGGCCTTTGGGATGCAGACAACGGGACCTGCCCTCGTTGTGGTGCATCTACCGAAACAGTAGATCACTTGTTCTTGCATTGGAGTCAGGTCTGGCGCTGGTGGGGAATCAATTCGGTCCGTGTGTGTAAAATTAAAGGGATTACAATTACACTTTACACGAAACTAATCAAGGGAATGAATCAATTAACATAAAGATAAATTCCTTGATTCTTGTCAATCACTGATATGGCAATATTCATGGTGATCAATGAGGGAATTTGCAGATTTTGTGGATAAATTTCATCAGTTCTGCCATGGAATGGAGTTATGCTACCTAAGGTTTATCTGGAAGGGTCGACTTTAGTAGCTATTGAGATCGGCTTGTGATCTCCATTGAATTTGCCTCTTTGGAGGTCGGTTCTAGGTTCTAGTTAATGTTTTAGGAATCAATTCTGCTTGGATTCTATTTTTGTATCGGCATAGTAGTGTAAAATTTGTATTTGTGCAGTACAATGAATTTCGATAAAAAAACACAATTGTCAAGTAATGCAAATATCTGATATACATAGAACAGTAAAATATGAACTAAACAAAACTTCATTATATAATGGAGGGTTACAACCAGACTAAACAAAATATGCACCAAATGCCAACAAAAGCAGAAACATAAGAAAAGATGAAAACCTAATACATAAAGTACCAAAAGGAGACCAAACCACATACATGTGCAGAAATTATGCTGACAGAACAGAACAAGTACCAGACTAATACATAATTATAGAAAATCAAACTATACTTCAGGAACTCAGCCTTCACTGACAACCAGACTGTAAACATTCCTCCCAAAGCTGAACTGGAGATCGTTAAGATTCTGGCGCAGAGCGGTCAGAAGCCTCTGATGATACGGGCTTTGCCTTTGCTTACTGACTTTCAATGCTGTTTGAACCACGTAATTACCGACTTTGTCTCGAGCGATTTGCAGTAGTTTCTTGGGGTTGTTTGCCATTTCCTCAACACAACAGTACCAGTACAAATCAGATTTCAGGCACTTTTCCACCACATGACTGCCACCTACTAGTGATGAAAGATTGAGATAGTTGTCTTTGAGCTTGTTGCATATTATTTCTGTACATCTTGGATCTTGCAGGTCAAGGACCTTCTGCACAACATAGTTCCCTGCAGGATCATATGAGAGGAACACAGCATTACAAGAGATTTTTTCTAAGAGATCAATCCTGTCTTCACCTCGGATACTGTCGATGATTCTGTTTAGGGATATACATCCTTCCTGGTCTGTTGCCAGCTTAAGACAAAGATTGACAGCTTGTATAGATAACGGTTTACTCCTCGTAGCATCAAGTTGTTCCATGCACTCAGAAATAACATACGATCCTGTCCGATTAGTCATGATTTCAGAGAAGGAAAACGATAGACACTTTACCACTGGACCTACAAAGTCCGATCTCCTTAGAGCTTTGACGAGCTTCTTTACAGAACTTGCTCCGCCATTATTGAGTGATAGTTGGAGAAACAGTTCCTTTTTTCTCATTACTGAATTAACAATCACTGCCAGCTGCTCTTCATTGCACGAATCAACGAGCTTTGCATAGACTTTAGATCCGAATTCATGATCCATCAGATACAGGATGAAGGGTGTTCCATTGGATGAGAGAGAAGTTGCCCACTTAAGCACCAAAGATGTATTGTAAGGATCCTTCAACAGCAGAATTTCCTGAAGTTTCTTTGAGCCTTCTCTATCATGAGCAAGACTGATAAGTTCATAGCCATGCTTCACATCAGAATAATCTTGATTCTGCAAACCATTCCAGCTCTGTGCAAAACGACCATTGTAATTTGCAACCCCTTGCGGGGAAACCATACCACAATCACCAGAATAGTTTGCTTCTTGATAGGGATTACCGCCATAACCGTAACCGTAACCATTCATAAAGGTTGCAGTTGCAGGCTCAGGTTGCAGGTTATAAACTGAATAGTTTCCTGCAGCATTCAGATAGTTGTCAGGAAGCACAGAAGTTGGAGAATACAAAAGGCTCGGACCTAGGATTGAGTTCTTGAAACAGGAATATTGGTCTTGTTGGGTTCTTGATGAAGAACCATATAGAAGCTGTGGATCCAAATTAGAACCTGTTCTTGAAACAGAATTCTTGGTCAAAGCAAGATTCTGAACAGAATTTGTCAGGTTTTCAAGGGAGGGGTTCGCAGGAAGCATGGGATTCTTCTTAGAACCATTAGTTGCCAATAGGGTTTCAAAAGAAGGATTCTGCGGTGGATTTGAATGTGTTTCAGAGCTACGAATCGGCACCATGGGGGGAGAATCGAAGAACAAGTACAGAGAAAGAAACAAGAACTACAAGAAAGATTAGGGATTGCGGCAGAGAAAGTTATGGGAAATTCTGCAGCTTGTGTTCGATTATATAGTAGTAAGGACTAAAGAGATTAGTTAAGGGTTTCCTAGTCCTTATGGGTGTAGGAATTCC
Organism: Viola odorata; assembly: GCA_963691705.1. Classification (NCBI taxonomy): domain Eukaryota; kingdom Viridiplantae; phylum Streptophyta; class Magnoliopsida; order Malpighiales; family Violaceae; genus Viola; species Viola odorata. Next base: position 55,451,549 of record OY829542.1, read on the forward strand.
TTGTTTGTGTTGAATTAGAGCGCTTTTCAATTCCTACACCAATAAACAAACATTAATATATCCACCTACACATGAGAGGGCAAGAAGGTCCTTTCAAATGTGTAGCTGAGACCTACCATAATACTGATATCTCACGCTATTATTAGGATGAATTATAGGTAGCGTTTGGTTCACGGAATGCTACTTTCTTCCTTGGAATCACTCTCCCGGGAAAGTGAAACCTGGAAGAGTGATCGAGGGGAATGTCAATTTTTTGTGTTTGGTTGAGATTTAAGATTCCCGGGAAAGTAACATTATTGTGTTTGTTTTGTACTTGAGAATCCTCAAGGAAAGTAAAAAAACAGACTATTTTATCCTTTTGTTAGGTATTTTTTGTTATCTTGTTAGGTGTCTAATTATTCTTTTCTATATATATTGTGTTACACAGTTTTCTCTAAACAAGTTAGACTTTCTCTCTATTTAATTATATATCTTTCAATAATTAAAATATCAAATGAGTTTGTTTTATGACTATGGTTTTTTGCAGGTTAAAGAACATGACAAATGACATAATCTTCGTATTAGAGTCTTTGAAAATTATAGCAAAGTATGACACATATTGTTCTAGCAATACAAAAAAAATATAATTGCAGCAATAGATAAATCTAGGATATGGATTTCTTGGATGATTTATTCCTGTTTCTAACCGTATTTTCTTCTACATATTATTATTTACATCATTACTATGTATTTTTTATGTGATTATTATAATTTTAATGTAATTATTATAATTTTTATGTGATTAATATAATTTTTATGTATTTATTATAATTTTTATGTAATTAATTATAATTTTTGTGTAATTAATATAATTTTTGTGTAATTAATATAATTTGGTGAAGTTTTAGAAAATAGAGAAGGAAGAAGATGCTTTATTAGGTTCATTTTTTTATAATTAGTTTTGGATAAATATGTCATTTAACAAAAAAAATTATTTTCCCTATAGGGGGGAATCACTCTCCCCACCCCTAGCCAAGGAATCACTTTCCCCCACTTTCCCCCATTTTTGGGAAAGTCAAGGCAGTCAAAGAAAGTTGGATTCCGGGGGAGAGTGATTCCTTGTCGCAACCAAACGCAATAAAGCTCAGAATCTCATATTCCCGAGTTACTTTCCTCCCTGATTCCGCCAACCAAACGCTACCATAAGATAGTCTTTAGACTTACTAACTCACGGTAAGTTCACTCATAAAAAATAGAAAACTCACTATTAATTTATTTTTTAAAATTGATTATGAGTCCATATATTTCAATTTACTCTCATAAAAATGAGTGGGTGCACCATTCTAGTTGGTTCAGCATTACCTAATAATTTTTCATTTATTAGACCAATTAACATGATATATATCCGCAAGATAGAAAAAGTTACATTAACAGTTACATTCTGGTGAGTGTCTTCGTATAATACACTCTTTTGAAATAGGTCAATGATGACATAAAGTTATATTTAAGGACCGTTAGCATCACCACTCGTGAACTATTATCATCTCGCAAATAAGTTCTTCAATAATTTTTTTATTGGATTCAACTCCCCTAATTATTTTTTTCATTATAAAGAGACACATCTCTTATTTTTTTCATCCAAAAAACTAACATATTTGCTTTGAACATATATTTTTTATTTTTTTTATTCCAAAAAAAATTACACTACAAAATAAAATTAAAAACTTATTTTTAACTTAGTAATTGTTAGGTACATATGAACATAACTATTCTAGAAACAAAAATAAAAATAAATCCATAAAAATAAAAATAAAATTTATATAATTTTTAAAAGAATTATAAAAGATGAATTAAAATTAAAAAAAGTAGCAACTCGTTGAAAAAATCAGAAAATAAAATAAAATAAAGCATTGCTGTTAATTTCATATTTTTTATAACTTTTAAATTTTAATTATGGATGTTTTTTGTTTTTTCTGATTTTTTCAGTTTTGAAAAAATTATTTTCCTATTATTTTCGTTTTTTTAAAATAAAAGAGAATAAAAAAATATTGTCAAAACAAATCCGTTAAGGTTTTGAATTGAAAATTTAACAGAAGGACTTTTTTGCAATAAAAATATGGTTAGAAGAACTGAATCTAAAAAAAAAAATTATATGTGAGCCTATATGATAGTTTAAAAATGATGGTGCTAATAACCATATATTTATTGCATAAGATCTCTCATCAGATAATCTCAACCATTAAAGTTCTTTATCATAAACATTAAACATCCAGCAGAAATCCTGTTGAGGTTACCATATCAATTGTGATTATATACCACATTTTTTATGAAATAAAGAGTAATTTCAAATCTTCTTTACCATAAACATTAAATGCTCACGAAAGAATTGATTAATTTTCCATTTTCAAGCTGGGTTTTAAGATAAGAAGATAATATTGATGGTGTTTTTTTTAAAAAAAATGAAAATTAATGCTCGAACAATTAAAGTAATATTTAATTATTATTTTTATGTGTTTCTAGCCAATTGCTCTCAATCATTTTATTAACTCCGCTCAATCAATAATAATTTTGATTCCTCAATACATTGGAAATGATGAAAACGACATTTTTTAAAGGACAAAAACAAATTGTCAAGACGTCATTTATTTGAGAACGGAGGGAGTAATATAAATAATTTTTTGAATTCATATTTTTATGACGTAAATAATGAGTTTGATTCCGGTGCTGTAATAATAATTAATACTCTCTCCGTTCTCAAATAAATGATTTCTTGATCATTTTTTTTTATTCTTGAAAAAATATGGTGTTTTTATCATTTCTAATGTATTGGAGAGAATCAAAATTAGTACTAATTGGATGTAGTTAATAAAACGATGGAGAATATTGGCTAGAAATACATTCAAAATTTTAATTAATTATTACTTTAATTGTTGTAAAAGTGAATTGAGAATTATTTGTTAGATTACATGTTGGCTAATATAACCCCCAAAAGTTGTAGCTCTTTCTTTGGACAAATTCTTGGGTGTTCCAGGGATGCCAACTAAAAAGTGAAAATTAGCATACCTACCCAATAATTAATAGACACGTGTCTATTTTTTTTACACATCAGATAATATTAAAAAATATTTTTAATATCAATCCAAAGCCTCTGAAAACGAAAATCCCTTCCTTCTCTTCACTAGCAGTTCCGCTAAGGATTCTTGAAACCGTGTTAGATTGCCTCTGCTAACGAAAATCCCTTCCTTCTCTTCACTAGCAGTTCCGCTAGGGATTGTTGAAACCGTGTTAGATTTCCTTGCTAAATAGAGCGACTTTCTTGAGAAACCCACCGCCGAGAAGGAGATCTGCGCGCTGGTGAAGGCAGCCGCGGAGAGGAAGAAGAAGAGGAAGGCGGAAGAGAGAGATAAAGAAACAGAGGCACTTCAGAAGCCAGAGAGAAGCAAGAAGAAGGAGGAGGAGGAACAGGAAGTGAAAGAGAATGGGAAAGAGCTCATGGAGGATGAGAAGAAAGAAGGGGCCGGCACCAGAGGTAACCCAATTTTGAATATTTTTGTTTTTAATCTTTTGAATTACTTAGTTGTCTATTGTTGATGAAGTTCGATGCCTTTCCCTCTTGTTTTTTCCCCATTCTGTCGACTTGAAGTGTTCGTTCCATTATATTGGTTTTAGGTGTTGTTTTTATTCTGAATATTTTGGGATGCTTTGTTTTAATATTTAAGAGGCTAGACTTCTCATTCAAGAGACAGGGAGAAAGGATTAAGAATAGAGGATTTGGAGAATCAATTGGTCTCTCTGCCATGGGGTAATGTTGGCCCTAGATTTATGCGTGTGATAGTTTGTGTATTCTGGCAAAGTGCAATGTGTTTGCCATCTTACGCGCTTGTTTGATTCCTGTGTTTATGAGATCAGTTGATTGTTGTGGTACCTCTAGTTTTTCTTTCTAGAAAACAAAGTTTGTAGGATTTAGAAATGTGCAAGCTGCCTCTTTTAAATACACTCTGGTTGTTGTTAGAACTTGAATTTTTGTTGGTCTGCAACTGCTATACTTCTGCTTTGGTAGTTGTAGCGGGTAGTAATTTGAAATATGAAGCAACTTTTCAACAGTATAATGCAGAAATTTACTATAGTTCAGTTGATGCCACTATTCATCTCAAGTTTGTTGTTATTGCTAAGATGACTATGTCATACGATCTTATTAATATATCCTTTAAAATGCAAGTTTTTCCTTAATACAAAGCCTACATATTTGCTCTGGCATCTTCTAAGGGTTCCCTTGAGTCCTCCACTACAGAATTTATCCTTTCTTGTCGATTGCAACTCCAGTATGCCAAGTTTGGGAGAAACCCTTTTGATTCTTTGAGCTTTCCGTGGGGATCGATGGAAGAGCGGAGGCTGCAACTGGGTGTTTTGGTTCAGTTTCACCCTGCCAGTAATCAGAGCTGCAGTAAATCTGTCTATTGTTGTCATAACAGCCTTCTTGGTAATGCTTTTGTAGTTGGTTATTATTACTATATGTAACTTGTGTAGCTTCTGTAATGGAATCTGAAGGTGTGGAAATAGTAACCCTCCTATTTCATTTGCTTACTACTTGTGTTTCACCAAAGCAGACTCTTGAATTCTTAATAAAATTAGTTGGTTCTGTTTTGTTTATGATCAATTTGTCATATTATCACCAAAGCAGACTCTTGAATTCTTAATAAAAAAGCCTCATTTTCTCTGCGAATCATTCTTTGAATTAGCCAAATTTGAACAAAGGGTAACATCACAATCAGCATAAACCAAATTTCTTGAATTAGCCAAATTTGAAGAAAGGGTAACATCACAATTAATTCCATAGATCAAAATGTTAAAAGTTGAAATCATCATCAGTGCATGCTTGAAGTCTGCAGGTAAAAGAAAATTCGAAGCTAATTTATGCTGAACAAAGGTCACAGTTTGAAAGGCCAGTTCTATATATCCCATGACACTGGAAAATTAAAAAAAGGAGAAATAGTTTTTACCACCCCTGAACTATTGTCGAAAATCAAAAACATCCCCTGAACTTCATTTTTTGAAATTTGCCCCCCTGGACTATTGTTTTTGGGCAAAAAGCCCCTTCAATGCACATTTTTACAATTTTAAAAAAATTATAAAAAATCTAAAAAAAATGTAAAAATTCACGAAAAAATGTAATCAACCTAAAAATCAAGAAACATTGTCAAAAATTCCAAGAATTCACAAAAAAATAATTATGGACAGAAGGGGCTTTTTGCCCGAAAACAATAGTCCAAGGGGGTGAATTTAAAAAAATGAAGTTCAGGGGAGGTTTTTGATTTTCGACGATAGTTTAGGGGTGGTAAAAACTATTTCTCCTTAAAAAAATGCCTAATCTATCCTGGCAGCGCATCATCTGTGACAAAGATCATCAACTGAGATTATTATGAGTGTTCTGTAAGCTCATATTTCGTTGGGCACTTGAACTTGAACCCTTCATTGCAAATGAAAGAAAAAAGGTTAATAATTTCAATTCTAAATTTAACAAAAAGAAGAAGAAATGAAACTAAAATTAAAAGTTCTTACATGACTTAGATGAGTCACATGATTCACATGATTCACATTTGCACTTAACATGTTTGAAAATGGAACAATTGAGTCATGTAACAACTCATGACTTATGAATGGCATTATTCATTTCTTAATTCATATACGTATGTACCAAAAGTACAATCACTCAAACACAGCCCACCTACGACATTCATACACAAAATTGTTACCAGCATCATATATATATAAGGGGAAATAGTTTTTACCACCCCTGAACTATCATCGAAAATAAAAAAACCTCCCCTGAATTTCATTTTTTGAAATTCGCCCCCCTGGACTATTGTTTTTGGGCAAAAAGCCCGTTCAATGCACATTTTTACAAATTTAAAAAAATTGTAAAAAATCTCAAAAAAAATGTAAAAATTCACGAAAAAATGTAATTAACCTAAAAATCAAGAAACATTGTAAAAAATTCCAAGAATTCACAAAAAAATTGATTTAATTATGGACAGAAGGGGTTTTTTGCCCGAAAACAATAGTCCAAGGGGGCGAATTTCAAAAAATGAAGTTTAGGGGAGGTTTTTGATTTTCGACGATAGTTCAGGGGTGGTAAAAACTATTTCCCCTATATATAATGCATGGTATTTTGGGTAATATCTCTCTCAGTTTGAGCGTATGGCATATTAGTATACATACGAACTTTGGCCCATGTAGAGTGGTTGAAATAGTTGAAGATACAATATCGAACTTTGGCCTCTAGCCAACAATTTGATTCACACTATAGGCCAAACATCATGGTAGCAAGACACCCTAATGCTGCAGTTTCACATCAAAGTAGTTCCTTCTTGAAACCAGTAACAGGCCTGGAGTATTTATCTTGAATTTTAACGTCAAATTATTCTGCAGAAAACTCTAATTTAGTAGGAGAATCCTAAATATGAACTTTTCTGTATTTCTCCTTCATTTGCAACTCCAAGCAGGAACGAAATCCAATTACTGCATGCGGTGTGCTAATTTAATTCAATCTAGATTTTTAAAAAAAATGATTCCAAGCTAAAAAACCACCAACATCAGGACAGCTAATTCAATTATCAATTCTAACATCATGCAATAATATCAAAATGTATTCTGGATTGCAGATATTCAATCAAAATTTGATTGCATTATATCAAAATTTGATTGCATTATACACACGCACGAGAAAGCCAGAAAATGGAAGGACGGTGACGTCAAAAACACACACAAGAACAACAACCTCAACAAATCAAGAATCAGTTCAAGAAAAATCAAGAGCCATATAGTTACCATCTGCTAGAATGGATTGGGAGGGCAACAAGGGAGGTTGGTCGGCAAAGTTCTGACCTTTGCCAATGTCGATGCAGGTTTGTCTGTCTAGTGTCGTTTCATCTTCACTCTTAACTCTTGAGAAATAACCTTCAAAAAACACAGAGAGTTGTCGACGTCAATGCAGGTTTGTGTCTGTTTAGTGTCGTTTCGTCTTCACTCTTGACACTTGAGAAATAACCTTCAAAAAACACAGAGAGTTGGCAGAACGGATTGGGAGGGCAACAATGGAGGTTGGTCGGCAAAGTTCTGGTCTTTGTCGATGTCGATGAAGGTTTGTGTCTGTTTAGTGCCTTTTCGTCTTCACTCCTTCAAGAAATACAGAGAGTTGGGTGAAGAGAAGGAAGGGATTTTCGTTTTCAGAGGCTTTGGATTGATATTAAAAATATTTTTTAATATTATCTGATGTGTAAAAAAAATAGACACGTGTCTATTAATTATTGGGTGGGTATGCCAGCTTTCACTTTTTAGTTGGCATCCCTGGAACACCCAAGAATTCTCTTAGCGGCAAGATCCTGTTAAAAAAAGTCGAGAAATGCTAGGCGTGGCGAATTCAACAGCCCGAACTCACGGAGCGAATGACGTGGAACTTTCCACGTCATACAGTAATTTTCAAAATTGCCATTATTAATATTTTTTGTTTTTACAGCCTCCCTTCCTCTTCGTGCTCCATCCTCAGCCTCCCTCTTCTTGCTTCAAACGAAATCCACCCTTCTCATTAACCAAGTCGCCTCCCTCCTCCATACGCAGGCAAGTGCGACCGCCACCGATTTTCTACATCATCCTTTCTCCGTCCAGATCTGCTTCAACAAGGTAAACTCCTATCCCTTTCTCCATCCAAATCTGGATTGCTGCTGATTTTGCTTGATTAAGACATGGGTTTGGAATTATTTGAACAGTGTGGCAAATCCAATTTGGAAAATGATGTTGCCCTTAATTTGCTGGTTTGAATTTTTTGGTTTATTTGATTTGTTTGTTTGGGTGATTGGAAGAGTCGAAGTGCTGGAAAACTTGCCACACTGTTCAACAAGAATTTGGTTTACCAACATTATTAATTATAGCTTATTTTAGCATATGGTTAAGAGGTCAGGATTGCTGCTGATTTTGCTTGATTAATTGCTTAGTTTCCGTTAATTATAGCTTATTTTTCCGAGTATTTTTATTTGTTCTCAATTATGCTGATTTTGGGCTGATTTTGTATGCCAAAAGGCTGCTGATTTTAGGTTGATTTAAGGCTGAATTTGTATGCCAAAATGCTGCTGCGTTTGGGTTGAAAATAGGCTGATTTTGGGTTGAAAATGATGCTGATTTTGGGCTGATTTTGTATGCCAAAATGCTGCTGATTTTAGGTTGATTTTAGGCTGAATTTTAATGCCAAAATGCTGCTGATTTTGGGCTGAAAGTAGGCTGATTTTGGGTTGAAAATGATGCTGATTTTGGGCAGATTTTAGGCAGATTTTGTATGCCAAAATGCTGCTGAATTTAGGTTGATTTTAGGCTGAATTTGTATGGGAAAATGCTGCTGATTTTGGGTTGAAAATGGGCTGAATTTGTATGTCGAATTGCTGCTGATTTTGCTTGATTAATTGCTTAGTTTAAATGTAATTGAAGCTTAGTTCAATTTATTGTTTGCTTCAGTAAGGTGTGGACCATAAATTTACTAAAAGTTGACATTGTTTCAGCATTGTAGGTGACTCTTGCAATGGAGTCTTTGCCTCAAAATTATCAGCCACAATGTGATGAGCGTCAAAGTGATTTTCTGGATACCAGTTCTCCATTGCCTGAACCTGATGAAGAATTGATTCCGAAGTCAGGTTTGGTCTTCAAATCAGGAGAAGAAGTTTATAATTTTTATCATAAATATGCTCGTGCGGTAGGATTTGGTATTAAGAAAAAAAGTGGGAAGAAATATGATAATGGGGCGCTGAAGTATTATTCTGTTGAGTGTAGTAGAGGAGGTACGTGGAAATCTGTAGCAAAAAATGCTTTTAGTCAAAGGCCATCAAAAAGAACTAATTGTAAGGCTAAAATCAATGCTATATAACAATAGTAGTATTTTTTTCTCTTTTATTTTAATTTCTTTAGACCATTTATGGCTAAATTTTCATTTCCTGATATTTTATCTAAATCGAATTAGAAATATATTAATTGGAAAAGAAGAAAATGAATATTTTTTTAAAACAAACTGTAATAATCCTACAGTATTTAAGAATATTGGTATAATTGCAATTGTTTAGTTTATTTATATCCATGAATTAGCTTTCTTGTTTTTGACTCTTCCTTCCTATTTGTCACCTTTAAATTTTCATCGTCCGTGAATCTACTTTTTTTTCCAGAAGAACTGATTTCCACATAGAGAGCTTCAAAAGCATTCAAGAGCACCACCATAATTTGTGAAATTGTGGTCATAAAACAACAATATCTCATATCTTGAAACTGAAATGCCACAAATTTGATCGATTTCCAAATTTCAGTTCATCAATACAAGCAGTATAAACAGCCTGCAAAAGTCGGTCTGGCGCAACAAAATATGTCCCTAGCACAGACGCCATAATGAGATAGTTACAGTGAGTTGTATGGCTACCTTAAAACTTAACTACCAAAAGATTTCACCTAAATTTTGGAATTTGCCTTTCAACTGCATCACTGCACAGTGTTCTTCCTACGGTGAAGAAACTTCCAATAATGATTTAGCATGTGATCATGCGGCTTCACTCGCTCCCACTTCCCTGTACAAAATATAGCATATGCATCCGCGCCATACCTGAACAATGAGTTCAAAACATTTAAGTCGCCGCTGGAGAAAAAATGAGGTGTTTATAATGCAGCACAAGACTTCCTAACTTACTTTCCAATACCATGGAGCTGCGTCACATGGGTCCAGTCCTCTCCTAAATACTCCCGAGAGAAGCGTTGTATTGCTTTTGCCCTCCATATTTTAAAGCCTAGAGTTCCTATTACTTTCTCAATTTGTTCTGTGGTAACCTCAGTAGCAGCCTCTGCATTAGGACACAAACTGAACAGGTCATCAAGGACTCTGCTAACCTGTAGTAAGGACACCATCAATTAGAGGGTACAACCAAGTTAGAGTTATCTTAACTAAGTTAAGAACTACATTGCCTAGCAAATAATTGAGAGTAAATTAACCAAGCAATTAATCAATCAAAATCAGCAGCATTTCGACATACAAATTCAGCCTAAAATCAACCTAAATTCAGCAGCATTTTGGCATACAAAATCAGCCTAAAAAACAGCATTTCGACATACAAATTCAGCCCATTTTCAACCCAAAATCAGCAGCATTTTCCCATACAAATTCAGCCTAAAATCAACCTTAAATCAGCAGCAATTCGACATACAAATTCAGCCCATTTTCAACCCAAAATCAGCAGCATTTTCCCATACAAATTCAGCCTAACATCAACCTAAATTCAGCAGCATTTTGGCATACAAAATCAGCCTAAAAAATAGCATTTCGACATACAAATTCAGCCTAAAAAACAGCATTTCGACATACAAATTCAGCCCATTTTCAACCCAAAATCAGCAGCATTTTCCCATACAAATTCAGCCTAACATCAACCTAAATTCAGCAGCATTTTGGCATACAAAATCAGCCTAAAAAATAGCATTTCGACATACAAATTCAGCCTAAAAAACAGCATTTCGACATACAAATTCAGCCCATTTTCAACCCAAAATCAGCAGAATTTCCCATACAAATTCAGCCTAAAATCAACCTAAATTCAGCAGCATTTTGGCATACAAAATCAGACTAAAATCTGCCCAAAATCAGCATCATTTTCAACCCAAAATCAGCCTACTTTCAGCCCAAAATCAGCAGCATTTTGGCATTAAAATTCAGCCTAAAATCAACCTAAAATCAGCAGCATTTTGGCACACAAAATCAGCCCAAAATCAGCATCATTTTCAACCCAAAATCAGCCTATTTTCAACCCAAACGCAGCAGCATTTTGGCATACAAATTCAGCCTTAAATCAACCTAAAATCAGCAGCCTTTTGGCATACAAAATCAGCCCAAAATCAGCATAATTGAGAACAAATAAAAATACTCGGAAAAATAAGCTATAATTAACGGAAACTAAGCAATTAATCAAGCAAAATCAGCAGCAATCCTGACCTCTTAACCAATTGCTAAAATAAGCTATAATTAATAATGTTGGTAAACCAAATTCTTGTTGAACAGTGTGGCAAGTTTTCCAGCACTTCGACTCTTCCAATCACCCAAACAAACAAATCAAATAAACCAAAAAATTCAAACCAGCAAATTAAGGGCAACATCATTTTCCAAATTGGATTTGCCACACTGTTCAAATAATTCCAAACCCATGTCTTAATCAAACAAAATCAGCAGCAATCCAGATCTGGATGGAGAAAGGGATAGGAGTTTACCTTGTTGAAGTAGATCTGGACGGAGAAAGGACGATGTAGAAAATCGGTGGCGGTCGCACTTGCCTGCGAATGGAGGAGGGAGGCGACTTGGTTAATGAGAAGGGTGGATTTCGTTTGAAGCAAGAAGAGGGAGGCTGAGGATGGAGCACGAAGAGGAAGGGAGGCTGTAAAAACAAAAAATATTAATAATGACAATTTTGTAAATTACTGTATGACGTGGAAAGTTCCACGTCATTCGCTCCGTGAGTTCGGGCTGTTGAATTCGCCCCGCCTAGCATTTCTCAAAAAAGTCCAGTGGCAAAAAGTCCAGTGGCCTGCAATAAAATGGGTGATTAGCCACAAATTCCATCAATTTTATTGATTTTATTGATCTTAGGAGAAAGATTCATCAATTCTTTTTCAATATACTCAATATAAAATGACCATTTTCAAAGAATTGGAGAATACTTTGACCATATCCGTCTCAAAAAAACATAAGAAATACTATTTAGTATATGAGATAGATACAGATGCTATGCTGCTGCTCTTCACCTCTTCTTCTTCATCCCTCTTCGTTTCCCTCGGATCTGTTCATTTTAATCAAGAAGAGTAAAAGTCTTAGATATAGAGAGAGCCGTTTGCTGGTTAGTATATACTATGTATCAAGATACCAAGGATCAAACACTAAGCAAAAAAAACTAAATACCTGCTTCCAATTGATGATAATATCAGGGATGTGAGCGATCTTTGGCCAATCCTCTCCTTTGTCCTTCTCACACCGCCTTCTCAGATCTGGACAGCCGAGAATATCCAATCTGATAAGAGTGGTGAGGTGTTGGATACTCTCTGGCAGTGAAGTCATCTTTGGGCAATTCCAAAGATGTAGTCTCTGGAGTTCTATCAAGTGTCGCAATCCATCATCAGATAGAGTTATGAATTCAGGACATCTCCATATCTCTAGACGACGAAGCGAAGATGAGCACCACATTCCAGTGCTCGGGAGCGATTGCAATATCTTACACCCAGTTATTTTAAGAATCTCCAAAGAACATACATTATGCTGCGGACCTAATTCGGGCAAGCTTTCAAGTTGATCACAGAATTCAAGTTCCAAAGATTTCAGACCAATGAAATTAGCTTGAATTAGTACCGTTAATTGAGAAGTAGTAATAGTAGACCTCGAAATAGATAAATCTTGTACTGATGGTATAATTGGGAATTTAGTCAGTAATGGACATTCTTGGATTGAGAGCTTACGCAGGCAAGGGAAAGGCAAAGCAGCTCTGCTACTGCTAGCAGAAGTAGTAATCTCTGCCCATTCCTTCAGTGACGTCATCCAACGAAGTGTCAACTTCTCTAGCGATGGGAACGCCGCTCCCTCTCCATCTCCACACACCTCTACCCCAATATGCTCCAAACAATCCATCGAACTTAACTCGAGAACCTTCAAAGAATCTAGTCTGCCCAGAGGTATTAGAAGCTGTTGGCATTTCGAGAACCCCTTTAGCGTAATTTCAACTAGATTTGGCAGGTGCACGTGTACGTTCATCATCCAGTCTGGCAACTCTAGGCTTCCATATCCCCGTATAAGCAGCTTCCTCAAATTTTGATGCGGTTGTAGAACTGAGAGAGCTTCCACATCAATACGACAGTTTTTCTCATATGCAATCAACTCCAGTGAAGTTAACATCTTTTTTTCCATCAAGTTGGCACTTTTAAAATCTGCCACACTTTTAACATTACAAAGACCACTGATGCTTAACTCACCTTCCAAACCATTCAGCTCTTTCAGCTCTTTCAGCTCCCCTATTTTACACCCATCTTTCTTGCCCACTACGAACATGCTAAGTTTTCGCATACCCTTCAATTGGCCCATTCCAGGAGGCATACGTTTGAGAGCATGGCAACCTCTGATGTCAAGATACACCAGACTTTTCATCTCCTTCATGTCTTTCGGTAACTGTTCCAAGCGATGGCAGAATCTCAAATTCAGTGTTTGCAACTTATGCAGTGAGCTAGTTGACTCAGGTAACCTCTTGATGGAGGAGCAAGATACATCTAGATACCTTAAATGCTTGCTAAGCGACATTGGCAATTTCTTAAAATTCAGAGCATTCAACCTCAAGATTCTCAAATACTTTTGACTAGATAACCATTCCACGTCCTTGACATCATTTATAGACAAATGTGTCGTCATACAAAACAATGAGCGCAGTGATGGAATTTTAGAATTACCTTTCATCAAAGTACCAAATCCATTAAACTCAGCAAAATATGAGACATGACGGCAGTTGTTTGCACCATCCAAACTCCCACCCGGTTGAATCAAATGGTGTTCATGCTCCATAACTGATGTTGCCACATCATGTAGAAGATCATGCATTTTGCAAGTAGTGTTTCCCAAATAATCCACCTCCACATTTTGAAAAAAATTCCTCGCAACTAATTCACTAAAGATTTTTTGCCCCGTTTCATGCAAATCTTTAGGCTCTCCACAAGAAATGAAGTCATTAGCCATCCATAACTGTATCAACTCGCCTTTTTCCATCCTATAATCTTTTGGGTATATACAACAATATGAAAAACATTGCTTCAACTTCATGGGAAGGTGAGTGTAACTTAATCTCATGATAGCTAAAATCTTTTCTCCCTCGTCCCCCAAATCCCAAAGCTCACTTTTCATGACATCTAACCATTCATTTTCTTCTTTCTTCAGCTGCATCAAGCTTCCCAAAACTTTTAACATCAGCGGTACACCTTCACACTTTTTCATTATGCATTTCCCAATGGTTTTCATGAACTCTTCTGCCTTTCCCTTGCTAAATGCATGAAGGGAAAACAGTGACCAAGAATCATCCTCCGATAACCCCACCATATGGCGAACAGGAACTGTGGCCATCTTATCAGCAACTTGTGGAATGCGCGTAGTTATTAGAACTGCACTCCCGGGAGCACCACTTCCAATTGCATTCTTCAATCTATCCCACTTATCGGGAAAATCTTCCCATACATCATCCAATACTAACAAAAACCTCTTTCCAGTCAACTTCTCTCGGAGACGTAGTTGCAAGGAATCCAACTCTTGTTCATTGGAACCGGTATCGTCTCTGTCTCCAATTGATTCAATGATTGCTCTTGTTAGCCTCTTGATGTGGGTATCATTAGAAACACATACCCACATTCTCAATTTAAAATGAGTTTTAATGGTTGCAGCATCATTGAGCACCAACTGTGCAAGTGTTGTTTTCCCCAGTCCTCCAATGCCACATAAAGCATGAACGGACAAAGCTTTTGAACTGGGAACCAAATCATTGATTAACTCTGCTTTCTGATCATCTCTTCCACAAATTTCTGAATCATCCACCAGGCGGGTAGTTAATCTCTGAACGGACAGAGCTTTTGAACTGGAAGCCAAATCATTGATTAACTCTACTTTCTGATCATCTCTTCCACAAATTTCTGAATCATCCACGAGGCGGGTAGTTAATCTCTGAACGGACAGAGCTTTTGAACTGGAAACCAAATCATTGATTAACTCTGCTTTCTGATCATCTCTTCCACAAATTTCTGAATCATCCACGAGGCGGGTAGTTAATCTCCACTCTAACGCACCCTGCGGTGAACTAGTGGACTCAACCAAACCGATAAGTCGCGACCTCTCATAAATGGCATCTAGTTTCTCTGTCGCACTCTTCAATTTACAAGCCAACTTCACATGGGAAGCAATTGGATTGTGATGGAGAGAAAAGCAGGACCTTACATGATTTTTGAGACCTCTTTGTTGTTGAGGCCTTTGCACATTTAGGTCGAACTCATTGAGCACATCATCAACATCGTAAGCTGCATCTTTGAGTTGTCTCAGCCAAGTCTTCACAGCCTCACCTTCGTTGCCGCTGTTCCACTGCTTTACCTCTGCATCAGAGAGCACGGCTTGGATGATGGTGAAGGTGCGGGACAATTTCTCAAGCTTAGTCTTAAGGCAGCAAAGAATTTCAATTTCTCGGAGAGCTAGTGTGTTGATATTTGTCAAGATTATAGCTATGAGTGGGGCAAGAAGTGCAGCCTCCATGGCGAATGAACTGAAACTCTGAATCTTGGCAACAAGAATGAGTGAAATGGAAAGAGAAAAAGTTTGATGGAGCAGTTCTTTGGTTCTTTGGAGCACTCAGTTGATGAGAAAAAGGTATCTTCTTTCTTTCAGTTTGTTTGTTTGCAACCAATCATAGTATTATTTTATAAGCAACTATCTTTTTTTACACAAAAAGTTGTTGTCTGGCACACCTACTACTTTGTTTTCCATAGAAACTGTTGACCAAATAAACGATTGTTTACGAATGATACCTTACTCCCGCAAGCAACGCTCTTGGAAATGTCAAATCTGAGTCTCTTACGTCAGATTGGGCTCCTCTCAATTTTAATTTTTCTGGAAAACTATGAGATAAATTTGATTTACCATTAATTACGTCATGATTATGATTTCGGGATTTGCTTTCCATGGCTATGGAACAAAAGCCTTGAAACTGCATCTTTGATTTTGAGTAAACTAGAAGTTTCAATTTTCTTTTAAAAAAAATGATATATTTCAGTCCTTATAGTTCTAAAATTTGCAAAATAAGCTCTATAATTTTTTGAAAAAATATAACAAATATAGTAACTTCTACGTTATTGAAGAAATTAAATGAGGAAAATTAAAAAAAAATTGAGTCAAAACTATCTAATTTTCAGTAGAGTTGGCAATGGAGCGGGTATGGAGCGGGTAAGGCACTATCCATACCCGCGCCCGCAAATCTGCGGGTAATCCATACCCGTGCCCGTGCCCGCGCGGGGCGAGTAAGAGCAGACAAATTGTACACGCGGGTAATACCCGCGGATACCCGCAGATTTGATACTCGCAATATCATCTTCCTGGTTAAGAATTGTTGTACATACAAGAACATGCATACCAATATCCAAAATAAGTGTCAAATTATGCAAAACCCAGTAAAACCAAAGTGGCAGTAATCATTATAACATACAACCACACCAATTGATCTGAAGATGTGTTCCTCACAAGCATTTCATCAATCAATGAATAAAAGTTTGCACAATCGCAATCCATTACATCACCAATAACAGAGAATAGAGATGAGTATCAAACCTGTTACAAGAGCAAATTTGTTTGGATAAGCAAAATCAGCAACGTGAACAGTGACAGAAACACAAGAGCAGAGGAGAAGAGATCACAGGTGGAGCTTCGAGATACAACAATGGTGGAAATATTATATGATGAAGATGGAGGCACAGCGAGAGATGAATGCAAGGTAGTTAGGGAAGGAAATGAACTTGTAAAGGAACCCAGGTTCAATGAACCTGGTCAATTACTCATTGAGTAAATTCTGGAAAATGTTTCAATTGCAAGTTGTCCTCCTTTTTCCTCCAAAACGTAAAGAGGAGATCGTCAATTTGAGATTGGGTGGTGGAGAGGAGAAATTCTTGAGTGTTCCAGGGATGCCAACTAAAAAATAAAAGTTGGCATACCCACCCAATAATTAATAGACACGTGTCTATTTTTTTTACACATCAGATAATATTAAAAAATATTTTTAATATCAATCCAAAGCCTCTGAAAACGAAAATCCCTTCCTTCTCTTCACCCAACTCTCTGTATTTTTGGAAGGAGTGAAGACGAAAAGGCACTAAACAAACACAAACCTTCATCGACATCGACAAAGACCAGAACTTTGCCGACCAACCTCCATTGTTGCCCTCCCAATCCGTTCTGCCAACTCTCTGTGTTTTTTGAAGGTTATTTCTCAAGTGTCAAGAGTGAAGACGAAACGACACTAAACAGACACAAACCTGCATCGACGTCGACAACTCTCTGTGTTTTTTGAAGGTTATTTCTCAAGAGTTAAGAGTGAAGATGAAACGACACTAGACAGACAAACCTGCATCGACATTGACAAAGATCAGAACTTTGCCGACCAACCTCCCTTGTTGCCCTCCCAATCCATTCTAGCAGATGGTAACTATACGGCTCTTGATTTTTCTTGAACTGATTCTTGATTTGTTGAGGTTGTTGTTCTTGTGTGTGTTTTTGACGTCACCGTCCTTCCATTTTCTGGCTTTCTCGTGCGTGTGTATAATGCAATCAAATTTTGATATAATGCAATCAAATTTTGATTGAATATCTGCAATCCAGAATACATTTTGATATTATTGCATGATGTTAGAATTGATAATTGAATTAGCTGTCCTGATGTTGGTGGTTTTTTAGCTTGGAATCATTTTTTTTTAAAATCTAGATTGAATTAAATTAGCACACCGCATGCAGTAATTGGATTTCGTTCCTGCTTGGAGTTGCAAATGAAGGAGAAATACAGAAAAGTTCATATTTAGGATTCTCCTACTAAATTAGAGTTTTCTGCAGAATAATTTGACGTTAAAATTCAAGATAAATACTCCAGGCCTGTTACTGGTTTCAAGAAGGAACTACTTTGATGTGAAACTGCAGCATTAGGGTGTCTTGCTACCATGATGTTTGGCCTATAGTGTGAATCAAATTGTTGGCTAGAGGCCAAAGTTCGATATTGTATCTTCAACTATTTCAACCACTCTACATGGGCCAAAGTTCGTATGTATACTAATATGCCATACGCTCAAACTGAGAGAGATATTACCCAAAATACCATGCATTATATATAGGGGAAATAGTTTTTACCACCCCTGAACTATCGTCGAAAATCAAAAACCTCCCCTGAACTTCATTTTTTTAAATTCACCCCCTTGGACTATTGTTTTCGGGCAAAAAGCCCCTTCTGTCCATAATTAAATCAATTTTTTTGTGAATTCTTGGAATTTTTGACAATGTTTCTTGATTTTTAGGTTGATTACATTTTTTCGTGAATTTTTACATTTTTTTAGATTTTTTATAATTTTTTTAAAATTGTAAAAATGTGCATTGAAGGGGCTTTTTGCCCAAAAACAATAGTCGAAGGGGGCGAATTTCAAACAATGAAGTTCAGGGGAGGTTTTTGATTTTCGACAATAGTTCAGGGGTGGTAAAAACTATTTCCCCTTTTTTTAATTTTCCAGTGTCATGGGATATATAGAACTGGCCTTTCAAACTGTGACCTTTGTTCAGCATAAATTAGCTTCGAATTTTCTTTTACCTGCAGACTTCAAGCATGCACTGATGATGATTTCAACTTTTAACATTTTGATCTATGGAATTAATTGTGATGTTACCCTTTCTTCAAATTTGGCTAATTCAAGAAATTTGGTTTATGCTGATTGTGATGTTACCCTTTGTTCAAATTTGGCTAATTCAAAGAATGATTCGCAGAGAAAATGAGGCTTTTTTATTAAGAATTCAAGAGTCTGCTTTGGTGATAATATGACAAATTGATCATAAACAAAACAGAACCAACTAATTTTATTAAGAATTCAAGAGTCTGCTTTGGTGAAACACAAGTAGTAAGCAAATGAAATAGGAGGGTTACTATTTCCACACCTTCAGATTCCATTACAGAAGCTACACAAGTTACATATAGTAATAATAACCAACTACAAAAGCATTACCAAGAAGGCTGTTATGACAACAATAGACAGATTTACTGCAGCTCTGATTACTGGCAGGGTGAAACTGAACCAAAACACCCAGTTGCAGCCTCCGCTCTTCCATCGATCCCCACGGAAAGCGCAAAGAATCAAAAGGGTTTCTCCCAAACTTGGCATACTGGAGTTGCAATCGACAAGAAAGGATAAATTCTGTAGTGGAGGACTCAAGGGAACCCTTAGAAGATGCCAGAGCAAATATGTAGGCTTTGTATTAAGGAAAAACTTGCATTTTAAAGGATATATTAATAAGATCGTATGACATAGTCATCTTAGCAATAACAACAAACTTGAGATGAATAGTGGCATCAACTGAACTATAGTAAATTTCTGCATTATACTGTTGAAAAGTTGCTTCGTATTTCAAATTACTACCCGCTACAACTACCAAAGCAGAAGTATAGCAGTTGCAGACCAACAAAAATTCAAGCTCTAACAACAACCAGAGTGTATTTAAAAGAGGCAGCTTGCACATTTCTAAATCCTACAAACTTTGTTTTCTAGAAAGAAAAACTAGAGGTACCACAACAATCAACTGATCTCATAAACACAGGAATCAAACAAGCGCGTAAGATGGCAAACACATTGCACTTTGCCAGAATACACAAACTATCACACGCATAAATCTAGGGCCAACATTACCCCATGGCAGAGAGACCAATTGATTCTCCAAATCCTCTATTCTTAATCCTTTCTCCCTGTCTCTTGAATGAGAAGTCTAGCCTCTTAAATATTAAAACAAAGCATCCCAAAATATTCAGAATAAAAACAACACCTAAAACCAATATAATGGAACGAACACTTCAAGTCGACAGAATGGGGAAAAAACAAGAGGGAAAGGCATCGAACTTCATCAACAATAGACAACTAAGTAATTCAAAAGATTAAAAACAAAAATATTCAAAATTGGGTTACCTCTGGTGCCGGCCCCTTCTTTCTTCTCATCCTCCATGAGCTCTTTCCCATTCTCTTTCACTTCCTGTTCCTCCTCCTCCTTCTTCTTGCTTCTCTCTGGCTTCTGAAGTGCCTCTGTTTCTTTATCTCTCTCTTCCGCCTTCCTCTTCTTCTTCCTCTCCGCAGCTGCCTTCACCAGCGCGCAGATCTCCTTCTCGGCGGTGGGTTTCTCAAGAAAGTCGCTCTATTTAGCAAGGAAATCTAACACGGTTTCAACAATCCCTAGCGGAACTGCTAGTGAAGAGAAGGAAGGGATTTTCGTTAGCAGAGGCAATCTAACACGGTTTCAAGAATCCCTAGCGGAACTGCTAGTGAAGAGAAGGAAGGGATTTTCGTTTTCAGAGGCTTTGGATTGATATTAAAAATATTTTTTAATATTATCTGATGTGTAAAAAAAATAGACACGTGCCTATTAATTATTGGATGAGTATGCCAACTTTCACTTTTTAGTTGGCATTTCTGGAACTAGGGCTGCTCATCGGACGGTATCGGTAGATACCGTCCGAAATTTTACGGTATTCGGTATACCGAAGTGTCAAAAATTTCTACCGTACCGTACCGAACTACGTTTCGGTACCGTACCGAAATAACCTTCAATAATACAATTGTCAAAATCAAAATCAAACAAAGCCAAATCAAAATCAAAATCAAAATCAAACATGTTCATTAATCAATGCTGCAAAATCAAAATCAAACAAGCCAAATACCCATCCCACAATTCACAAAAACCTAACATTACAAACCAAATCAACATTAAAATCAGAATCAAAAAATTGGGATTAGGCAACCTTGGGGAGAAGAGATGTTGGAAATTGGGATTCATTATTTGACGACTTGGTAGGAGAGTGCCGGCCGAACAGATCTGGGGTTGTGGCGGACGAACAGATCTGGATTGCAGGAGAGTGGCCGGAGAGTGGCAGGAGAGGAGATCTGAAGTTGGCTTGGCAGGACAGATCGACGACGGAGAGGAGATGTTGTGTGTGGTGGCTGTTGATGGTCATCACTTGTGGCCGCCGACGATGGTAGAAGGGAGTGGTAAGGGAGAGGATGGAAATCATGGAATGGAACGATACTATTCTGTTGTGTATTTGAGAAGATGAGTTAGGAATAAGTTGTGTTTA
The DNA here is from genome assembly GCA_963691705.1 of Viola odorata. Taxonomy (NCBI): domain Eukaryota; kingdom Viridiplantae; phylum Streptophyta; class Magnoliopsida; order Malpighiales; family Violaceae; genus Viola; species Viola odorata. The sequence continues at coordinate 55,472,458 of OY829542.1, forward strand.
ATCCACGCCCATGCGGCCATGCCCATGCCCACAAAAGCCCATGCCCACCCAAGCCCACTAAGCCCACCAAGCCCATGTTCCCTTTAAAAAAATTCGGTATTTCGGTAATACCGAACCCACAAAAATACCGACCGTACCGTACCGAAATTTATTTCGGTACGGTACGGTAATACCGAAATACTGAATTTTGAAAAAAAATACAGTCCGAATTTGCGTTCGGACGGTATGGTAATTCGGTATTCGGTATTCGGTATTTCGGTGTGCAGCCCTATCTGAAACACCCAAAAATTTCTCGCCAAATAAAGTTTCGAGCGGAAGCTTTAAACTTCCCATCAACTGTCATTGAAAAAAAAAAAATCCCAGCACTACCCGCTCAGCAAGAAAATACAATGGCGACCACAGCTTTATCATTCTTCTCTCCCACTCGTACCTCTTGCAATTTCAAACCTACCCAGAACTCTCCTCCATCTATCCGTACACTCCCCGCTCTCCAAACCCGACCCGTTGCCCCAAAACAGCCAAATGCGGTGTTGCTGGTCTACTTGGGGCGGGTTTGGCCCTGGCAGTTGTTGGACCAGCCTCAGCTTCCGGGTTACCGTTTCTGGGTCAACTCAGTGAACCTGCCAATGCGCTCTCTTTGCCCACCTGGGCCATCCACGTTTCCAGTGTCGTTGAGTGGTCAGTTCCCTCTTTAATGTTATATTAGTTCTCAGCCGATTGCCGTTTTGTAACTTGTCATACTTCTATTTAGTGATAGTGGAAAACTATTTATTTTTAATTTTGATGCGAAATGTAGTTTGATTGTTGGTAGTGAATTTTCTGCTCTAACAGGATTACTGCTATGGCTTTGGTTTGGCAATATGGGGAGAAATCTGGCTTTGAATCTTGGAAAGGACTGGCTTGGGGAATGGTGAGTTATTCGTTTCGTATTGCTATATTTTTCTTTTGATATTTTTGTTTAGCCAGTTGAATTCTGGTGTGAGTTGTTAGTTGTTCTGCATTTTCATTTATTGAGCTCTTGCTGCTGTACAAATGATATTTTCCTTCTTCGCCTGTGATTTGATCCCATTACGTTTCAACTTGTGTATAGATCCTTTATTTTACGTGATTAGTTCAATAAAATTGCTCAAATGAGAAACTAGCTAATTTGTGTTTCCTTTACAGTTTGTTTTCTTTAATTTACTATAGAATTGGTTCAGGTACGTCTTCTTGGTGGAGCATTTTGCGTTTGCACATGGCATTTCTTTTATAACTCTGAGTCTCTTGAGGTAAGTTTCTTTCTAGAAAAGAACATATATTTTTCCTTATGTAGAGCATTCGAAAATGAATTGGATGCATACATCACCTAAAAGGACTGGTCACTGGATTTATAAATTGCTGGTTTTGACTAAATGAAACTTAACAAATGACGGGTAACATGAATACAATGCATAGCTAAACTACAGTTTCCTACTGTACTTTGTATCATGAATTCTATAATGATCTGTTTTACCCAGATTACCTTTCCTCGACCACATTATGACATTGTTGAATTAGAAATTGTTGAAGATTCTAATTTGACCTACATTATGAGCCGTGATTTACTTCCTAATTGGTGGCTGATTTACTTCCTAATTAGTGACTTATTTTCTTTCCTTAATTCATTGCTGTAATTGCTCTCATATGTGTATATATATGTACCAATGTAAAGAATCTAAATAAGTAAGAAATAAAAGACTACTTTTACTCTTCAAATTCTCACATGGTAGCGGAGCCTTAGGTTTCTTAACCTAAGAAACAAAGCCATTAGAGCTATAGGAAATTCCTTGGGGATTATCCTTTTTTTCTTTTGAGCAGCCTTCATTGCTGCAAATTTCCTATCTATTTAAAACTTCAGCCTTCATTGCTGAACGTTCGTATTTGGCTTCTCTTTTCCTACTCCCCATTTATGATGTCAACTGTTAGTGATCAGCGTAGAGAAGGACAGTGGAGGAAGAATAGAGATGATCTTTGGTGCACCTATTGCAATAAACCAAGGCACACTAAAAAAGAGTGCTGGAAACTGCATGGGAAGACGCTACACAGAGAGGCAGGAAATAAAGGGGGTTGGCAAAAGCCCCAAACTAGAATGACAGGAGCAGTCACAGTCGGTACTGTAGAAGGATTCAACCCAGAAGAGGTTGAAAAATTGAGACAGCTATTGGATTCACGGGATACAAAGCTAACAGAAGTAGCAGCAGCCTCATCCTCAATCGTGACAGGTATAACTACATTCCCTACTGTTTTAAGTGTTCAAAAGCAATGTTATAAGAATACTTGGCTGATAGACTCAGGTGCCTCACACCACATGACCTACTCATCTAAACCTTTTCACAACTACACACCCTGTCCAAGCAACAGAAAAGTTATTGTTGCAAATGGCTCCCTAGCCACTGTGGCGGGTACTGGCGACATATAGGTCACACCTACTATCATTCTTAAAAATGTCCTCCATGTACCAGAACTATCAGCTAACCTCATTTCTATCCACAGACTCACCAATGATGCCAATTGTTGTGCTATATTTCTTCCCACACATTGTACCTTTCAGGACCAAAAAACGAGGAGGAGGATTGGACTGGCTAAGGAGTGGCATGGCTTGTATCAACTAGAAGTTACTCCAGAGGTCAAAAATAAAGAACCAGTAGCTTTAGTAAGCTTGACAAGTAAGGAAACCATTTGGTTACATCATTTGCGTTTAGGTCATCCATCCTTTAAAGTTCTAAAAGTTATGTTTCCTCACCTGTTTCTAGGAATAGATACAGAATCATTTCATTGTGAGGTGTGTGAACTTGCAAAACATACTCGTGTGACTTTTCCTATAAGTGATAAGAGAAGTTCTCAGCCTTTCCAATTGATTCATAGTGATATATGGGGACCATCTGTGATTCCAAATATTTCTGGCTCTCGTTGGTTTGTTACTTTGATTGATGATTGCACTAGGGTCACATGGGTTTTCTTACTCAAACAAAAATCTGATGTCAGTAACATTATCCCTCACTTCCATTCTATGATCCAAAACCAATTTGGAGTTAAGATTAAGTGCTTTAGGACAGACAATGCTAAAGACTACTTTAATAACACTCTTTCCTCATATTTCCAGTCACAAGGAATTATTCATGAATCATCTTGTGTCTATACACCTCAACAGAATGGAATTGCAGAAAGGAAAATGGACACATTCTTAACTCCACTAGAGCTTTATTATTTCAAGGAAATGTTCCCAAGGCCTATTGGGGAGAAGCAGTTCTTGCTGCTACATACATGATTAATAGATTGCCATCTCCTATTTTGGGAAACAAAAGCCCTATGACTGTCCTAAACTCTTTCTATCCACATTTCAGAACTACAAATGGTCTTATTCCTAGGATATTTGGATGCACAGCCTATGTCCATGTTCATCAACCTCTTAGGAATAAATTAGAATCGAGAGCAGTAAAGTGTATATTTTTGGGATACTCTCCTACTCAAAAAGGTTACAAGTGTTATGATCCAATCACCAGAAAAAGGTTCGTTTCTATAGATGTCACTTTTTCAGAAAGTGTTCCCTTCTTCCAGAAAATTTCACCCCAAGTAGAAGAGCTCAATTTTGAAAATTCCCAGCCTATCCCACCATTGAAACTTCCACCTAATCCACCAACAGCTCCACCAGCAGAAGCTCCACCTGCAGCTCCAATTCAGGCACCACAACAAGAAGATCCTAAGGCTACAGATTTATCTAGATTCTCTCGAGTATACTCAAGAAGAATTGTTCCTGAGTTGATACAAGACCAAGAGTCCAGTCCCTCTCCTCAAAATGAAACCACTGTAAGTCCTACTCAACCTCCATCCAATCAAAATACGGACTTACCAGATGACCCTAACAATGATATTGATCTACCAATTGCTATTAGAAAAGGAACCAGAGAATGCACAAAGAAACCCTTGTACCCACTATCAAATTACATTTCACTAAAACACCTTTCAGATCCACATAAGAGGTTCATCTTGAGTCTAAATGCTATTAGTATTCCTAACACTGTTTTTGAAGCTTTAAGATAGGAGGAATGGAGAAATGCGATGAAGGACGAGATGAATGCATTGGAGAAGAACAAAACTTGGGAGATTGTGAAAAGACCTACTGGAGTAAATATAGTAGGGTGCAAGTGGGTATTTACTATCAAATATAGGGCAGATGGATCACTAGAGAGGTACAAGGCCAGATTAGTAGCAAAGGGGTATACTCAGTCATATGGAGTAGACTATCAGGAGACCTTTGCCCCAGTGGCAAAGATGAATACAGTAAGGATTCTTCTGTCACTTGCAGCGCACTACAACTGGACTCTCCTTCAATATGATGTAAAGAATGCCTTCTTGCATAGTGAGCTTGATGAAGAAATTTATATGCGCATGCCACCAGGTTTTGAGGAGAATGAAGGTGACAAGGTCTGCAAACTCAAAAAGGCACTCTATGGCCTAAAACAATCACCAAGGGCTTGGTTTGGGAGATTCTCTAAGGCGATGAAGGGGTTTGGATACAAGCAGAGTCAAGGAGATCATACCTTATTCATCAAACAAGGCACTACTGGTGGAGTCACCATTCTCCTAGTGTATGTTGATGATATCATTGTCACAGGGGATGATGATAAGGAGAAAGATGAATTGAAACAGAAGCTGATTTCAGAATTTGAGTTAAAAGAGCTAGGGAGACTAAAATACTTCCTTGGAATAGAAGTTGCTTATTCTTCACAAGGGATCTTCATATCCCAGCAGAAATATGTGGTAGATTTGTTGAAAGAAATAGGAAAATCTGGGTGTAAACCAACCTCTACACCTATAGATGCCAATCATAAATTGGGAGAAGCTAAAGAAGCACCAGTTGTAGACAAGAAGATGTACCAACAGCTAGTTGGAAAGTTGATTTACTTATCTCACACAAGGCCTGACATTGCTTTTGCAGTGAGCATAATTAGTCAATTTATGCATGATCCACGAATTCCTCACCTACAGGCAGCCTATAGAGTACTACACTACCTTAAAGGCAGTCCAGAGAAGGGAATATTGTACAAGAAAAACAATAAACTCTCTCTTGAAGGCTATACGGATGCAGATTATGCAGGATCCCATGTGGACAGGAGGTCCACAACAGGATACTGCACTTTTTTGGGAGGAAATTTGATCACTTGGAGAAGCAAAAAACAGAATGTAGTGGCAAGGTCCTCAGCAGAATCTGAGTTCAGAGCTATCTCCCTTGGATTGTGTGAGCTATTGTGGGTGAAAATAATCCTAGACGATCTAGGAATTCAGTTTGAAGGCCCTATAAAGCTATATAGTGACAACAAGTCTGCAATATCGATTGCCCACAATCCTGTGCAGCATGACAGGACGAAACATATAGAAATTGACAGACATTTCATCAAAGAAAAACTAGAGGAAGGACTGGTATGCATGACTTATGTTCCTTCAGCTTCTCAGCTGGCAGATGTTCTCACCAAGGGACTGCATACCTCTACATTCAATGGACTGATTTCCAAGCTGGGAATGAAAAACATCTATTCCTCAGCTTGAGAGGGGGTGTTGAAGATTCTAATTTGACCTACATTATGAGCCGTGATTTACTTCCTAATTGGTGGCTGATTTACTTCCTAATTAGTGACTTATTTTCTTTCCTTAATTCATTGCTGTAATTGCTCTCATATGTGTATATATATGTACCAATGTAAAGAATCTAAATAAGTAAGAAATAAAAGACTACTTTTACTCTTCAAATTCTCACAGAAATCACCAAGTTTTTTCATAGTATTTATTCCAACACGATACTGCACTAAAATTTATACTCTCACAAATACTCCCAGAAACAGTTTACACAAACTGCCTAAATTTAGCGGTGTGGTGTCAAGGTCATAATTAAATAATGGTAAGCCAATAAGTGGTAAATTACTGACAATTTGTGGAGAATTCAGTTGGGAAGTATCAGAAGTTTATATACCTACAGGAGGTGATTCTGATAAAAGTTGAACTGTCGAAGTGAACTTTTAGGCTTGTGGTTACTAAGTCATGAAATCCTAAATTCAACACACATGAAGAGAGATCTCAGTAGGAATAGCAAAGTGGTAAATAAGTAGATAAAAACCAAAATGTTATACTTTTCACTTTGTATTCAATATGGCATTTGAAAGCAGTCATAATGATACAGTTTTGTTCTTGTAGATTGTGTCATATATTTGGTGCTTGCAGTTATACCCAAACTTTAACCCATTTTGACTTAAAATTCTTGGTCATATTATGTTAGTTTGCATTATTTTCTCGAAGCAAAAAAATGGTAATGAGCTTGGCCTGCTTTGGGGACTAGATTCTTGTTGACCGAGCAGTTTATTTGTGCTACAAATTACATGCTTCTAAGATTACATCAGTTGGTCATTGTTCATATTTTCTTGAGAAGCATTTTGATCCTATGGATTTGGCTACTGACTTCATATCTTCTGCTATTTTTATGATTGTTTTGTATCATTTCTGTTTCTGGTTTTCTGTTAAACATAAAATGTGTTTGGTAAAATTATTTTTTGTTTTTAGTTTGTTCTTTATGTGAACAATTTATGAAAACAGAACCATAATTTTAAAAACCAGAAAAAGTGGTTTCTTGTTTTTTGTTTTATGTTTTAAAAACCAGAAAAAATAACAGAAAACCAGAAACAGAAACAATACCAAACGAACCTGCAGAACAAAAGTGGAAAAGGTAATCTGTTGGATCATTGTTGGCTGAAATCAAATTTTGGTTCGTAATTGTTTTGGTTCTATGTCCAGGACCTACCAGTTTTTCGGCTGTGGGAATGAACTGTACCTCATATTTTTGCTTTTATTTATTTGTTGACTTGACAAGCTTAACCAAACTTTAGATATGAGTGAGCTTTCATTCATGTGGTACATAATGGATCAGCAACGCCATCTCTTTGAGTAACCATTAGATAATACATGATGTATAATTGCAATTCTTTTTTATATCGCACCTTAGGGCGTCTTCTTAGCCCATTTCTATTCAGATTACCATGATCATAATGCAATGTTATACTCTGATATATATGCATCGACAGACAACGATTACAAATTTGTTAGGGTACATTGGACAATATGTTTTGCTATCTTATAGATTATGGAAGTGTTTTTTCGCATTTTGTAGGTATTGGTGGCTATTCAAGCAGCACTGACAGTTATAGGTAATGCCACAATGTGTTTTGCTGCATACCGTATACACAAGTCATCAAAGGAGCAGACAAAGAATCTCTGAAGATTCAAAGTCTTCATGTTAATACATATTATGAAGTGTAAATTCTTGCCCATCTCTGTTTTATAGTTGTTAGGTGAGACTGCTTTCCTTTATAGAGCTTTCCTTTATAGAGCTTCTAAGCTGGCTTCTAGTTAAAGTGCTGGTCTTACAAATATCAATGTTGACATGTTGGTCCATTACTTTAAATGCACATTGGTAAAGTGGTTTAATTGTTGGTTCATTAATTTGTTTCAGGAATGGGGCTGCGCCATTCTGGAAGATTTTCTGTTCACGTAAAAAGTAGGTTCTCATAGCTGTGACTAAAAAATGGAGGTACTCTTCTTTTTTTATCATTTAAATGAGATGTTCCTCTGTTTTATGCCTTTTGGAATGGTTTGAAGTAGAGCCATTACCAAAATTAAAGCTACTTTGATTTGTAACTATAACGATGGAGATGAACATGAACCGTTGTGTTTGGTGAGTTTGTCTATGGAAGGGAGTTGCCACCAGCCTTCTAGTTGATTTCCATTTTATTCACACGTTTATAATAACATTTGTAACTATAATGATTTGCTCATAATTCAATGTTGTGAAATTTGTTCTAACAATTGAACTGTTAGACGCACCAAAATGAGGACTATGCCTAATATGATAATTTGCAATTAAAGAGAACAAGGATCTATGACGCTGCCAAAGAGGAGTTAAAATTAGATCAATTCAATTAAGAAAAAAGAAAAGAAACGGAACTCTCAACTTTATGGCATGAGTAATGCATGAATTTTCTGCCACCACACGTGGAAGGGGCTAAGGAGAAGGGTCATCTGCCTTTGTATAATCCTTTGAAAAAGAAGAACTTTTATGGTATGTATATACCATAACAAATTGTGTGTGTGCGTATAATGGTTCTTTTTCTATGGTGTAAAGAAAGGTTCTTTTTTTCTGATATTCAATGTATTCTTGAGCCAGGGTATATTTTTACTTTTGTTACACTAAGATCCCTTTCTTCGGTATGTATAATGGTGTGCTATTTCAAGATTGACCTGGGCATTAAAGAAATGAATGTTTAGGTATTAACTATTGGCCAGTTCAGCTCAAGTGACCCCCATACAGAAAAATAATAAACACTGTGTCTGTGACTATTATTTTAATCCTCTGTATACCAAAATGGAATTGTCTGGTGGATGATTGTTATACATAAATTTATAAAAGTTGGCTACTTTGCATGTGAAATTAATCTTACCATTTACCATCTATAGCTATAAGAACACTATGACTTAAGAGAGAAATGGAGAAATCATCAACAAAACAAACACTATGACTTGATAGAGAAATGGAGAGAGATATCTAGGTAGCTAGCTATTCAATTTCTTTCTCTGTTATTACTATTGTTTGTGTAAAAGGAGTAGGGTGGTAGAGAAGTGATCCAAATGAGGGAACTTTTTTTGGAATTCATGCATTAAGGCTATGTTTTCTTGGTGAAGAAGATCAGCTTTCTTCCTCAACTTCTCATTCTCTTCCAGAATACTTCTGTTCTCCAGGTAAAGCTTCAAGTTCTTAAGCTCCATATCTTTTCCTTCCTTTTCTTCACATAGTAATCTCCTGCTAAATAAATCAATCCATTAAAGATCTCTGATAACTACACATGATAACAAACTTTCTTGCTAAGAGAAGACTGATATACATGTATACCTGGTGATCAGCCCCTTAACTTGAACTTTGGGTTTCTTAGATGGTTGCCTTTTCTTTGAAGCTTGGAAAGGCGGAGATGTGCACCGCTCTATTCTGTTAATGCACATTTTTTTCTGTTTTTAAAATTTCTTGGCTTTTAGAAGTTTGAAAGAGATGAGTTGAGAGGAGATGAATGGGGTGCAACTCTTTAAATACATTGGTTGGTATGATATAAATGGTATGGGGTGGGGTGGGGTGGGGTGGTGGGATGATTTCTCTTCTGTGGTAATGATGTCTGTTGGACTCATGATTGCAAAGGGAAGCAACCTCATTTGTTGATGAACGCTGAAGAAAAAAAGAAACAGTAACTTATAACAAGATATGGAAGGTTCTCTATCCAGCAATACATTTATTTATTTTGCATCTAACCATTGGTGCTTTGCTATTGAGTTTGTGTTCAATCTTGATGATGATTTGATTACAACGATGTCCCAGTACATAACCAGTATTTACACATCCATATTTCATTTCATAAAGTTTGGTTATTTTCTCCATCTTTTATTTGTCCAAATTCAGCAAATTATGATTAGGTTTTGTGGACCATCTCCATTTATAAATACCACTTTGCATTATACATTTTTTGAAACACACATTTCTAACAGTCAAACGTGACATTGAAGGCCTGGAACCTCATCCCCACTTTACATTTTGACAATTTTCATTTAATAGTTATCTAATCTAATATATATTCCTTTATTATAATTGTGTGACCCGGCATTTATTTTAATTGCACTTAAATTTTAAATTAACATTCTTTTACAATACTTGATGATTTTCTTCTTTTGGACTTTGATTTCTGAAACACGGGTACGTAACCAGCTGCTATTACTTTCTTTTAATCAAATTTTGGTTGGTTATTGGTTATCCTTTGGGCCCACATTATTGGTTATTGGTTTTTGTTAATCAAGGATTATTTCTTAATTACTTTAGTATCTTAATCTTCAACACTAATGCAAGTATTTTTTTTTGTTAATGTTTCCTGTTTTATTTTCCTCATATTATCTTTTATTTTGGCTTGAAGATTGAATTTGATTATCACATCAAATCTGAGTGAGATTTTTTCTGGTGGCCCTCATTTTTTCTTAGGGTGAAAGGAAGTCAATGCATTTGAAATATTCATAATAATTGGAGATTTTGAGATTGGAAGTTGGTGATTAATTGTTTAATAGCATCACTGTGTTTAAACCCCAACTTACTTTTAAGTGGAATCAATTTATTAATAATTATGTAGACATTATAAAATATTAAAAATGGTAAATAATGTATATTTTTTATCCTTTCAAATAAAAAAATATAAATTTCGTTCTAACATTATAAAATTTAAAGATGATAACTTTGCTCAATTATTCGAGGATCAAACTAGACATCTGATATTATGAAATTAGACGTGTCACTTGATTACGGTTGATGTTGGTATAGTGTTAAAGAATAATTTGTGTATAGAAAAAGTATATATACCATGGAGGCATAGGGTAGTAGTATACCCACATGATCATCCAACCCTAATCATACCATTTTTGAACGGGGAAAGGTAGGACTAAAGCCACTACTACTAAAATCCATGTATATCTGCAGTAGTCAACAATGAAATTAAATTAGATTCCCCTCCATCTTCTACTCGTCTCCTCCATCCTCAAGTGCCTTAAAAACTTGATGAGTAATATATAATCTCTTCCCATCCTAATGTACCATGGAGTCCACCATTTATATATAAAACTTCATGAGTAATAAATGGGCAACGCATTTGATTGCAGCCTGTATTGGTGCTATCACTATGCATATATCATCACCACCACCCCATAGGCGAATGTATAGATCGCCACCATCTATGGGTATCATGGCAATTTGATATACTTGTAATTAATTTCAACTTATACATTATTGTTATATTTTCTCAGTAATAATGTATACAATGGTGTAGTGTAGTGATGACATATCTATGCTGTTTGGTCATCGTTCTTGTCTTGGAAATTAAAATCCTTCACATAAAAGAGCGGTTTGATGATAATGAGTATATGGTTTGCGTTGAAGACAACCAAGAATTTGTCTCTTTGTTTTTTTTCTAATCCCAACATAAATTGCAAATCAAGCCTGGAATTATGCCAAAAATAAAATATTCCTATTGATTTGATCTCTTTTCTCATTTTCGTTTATATATAATTTCCGTACTCAAATGATCATTTTTAGTTGAATTCTCGTATTAATTCCGTCCATCGTTTGCTGTTAACTATCCTATATTTTATTTTTTATGATTATTTTTGTTGGCACAGTCTGACTAAGCTGCCATATTATTAAAAAAAAGACATTTAGCACTCAATATTTAAGAGTTAGGACATTTTCACACTCAATTTCACTCCTATTGATTATGCATCTAACATTTGTACCATTAGACATTTTGACACTCAACATTTGCACTGTTAAATAATTTTCATTATTTTTTATTATTTTCTTATAAAATAATTTTTTTAATGCAACTAACGGAAAAAAGTTAACAATTTAACGGTTTTAGTTACAAAATTGGGTACTTAGGTATCAAATTGCCTAATGGCGCAAATATTAGGTGATAAACTGTCTAACAATACAAATATTGAGTACTTAATCAACTAAGAGTAAAAGTTGGGTGCTGAAGTATATCTTTAACCTCCAGATGTTAGTTGTTAAACGTCTTTTGCCAAAAAAAGCAAAAAGAAAAAAAGAAAAGAAAAGGCTCTAACCCGTTAGGCGTTAACCCATCTGCTCCTATTTCAGTTTTTATTCTTTTCAAATCCTCATTGATAGCCAAATCTTTGGCAACCCTGAACCACCTCTGTCTTCTCTGTATCCGGTCCAAGCTATAAAAAGCCAAGCAACAGATCGAAGCCGTTGGTCTCATGCCGTCAAGCTCACAAGAAATCGACTCTGGATCGATGTTTCGGCAAACTAGAATCGAGTGGTTGTGGGAAGTGGCTGCGATCGCGGTGACCTCGGCAACGGAGATGGGGCGAGGAGTAAAGAAGAGAGAGATGAGGCAAGTCGTGGTGGAGGAGGTGGCAGTGGTGGGACTGGGGGGCCATTGGTATTAAATTAGATCCGCACCTCAAACAACAACAGACCAGAATCCAGATCTATAATAGTTGCAACAAGTGAGTTGATTTTAATCTTAACGTTAAATAATTAATCAATTCATTTTTTAGCTTTGCGAGCCTAGATTACTTATCATGAATCAAATGCTTTTAACTTATCCATTAAAACATAAATTAATTCAGAAAATAATGTTAACTTACCATTTTAGGTTATTTTAATCCGAAACTCACATTTCGATCAATATTCTGATGGGGACATTTTTTTATGAAAGTAACGTTTCGATAATTTTCTGAAAGGGACATTTAATCGGGTAGCAAATTAACATTTTACTCCTAATTAATTACGCTATAATAGCTTAGTCTTAGCAATAAAAATATCATCGGGCAAATGCAATTTTTGTAAAAAACAAGGTATGAAAAATGAAAATATCAATTTGAGTTGATTAAATGAACATATTTTTAAAAAAATTAAAAAGACTAAAAATTTAGGTAGCGAAATCACATGAGACAAGTAATTTGCAAATAAATGCAATAACAACATTAAGTAAATCAAACAAGCAACTATAAAAAGTCTAGAAGTTCTAAGCCTTCTAAGTGATCATGCATCATTAAGGATTAATTAAGAGATATGGAGGATTTTCTAATAAAGATGGGCTAGACCCATTTACTAACTTCTCACTTTCAAATGATTCTTCATTATTAGGTTATAAAAAGAAAATATATTTATGGTAGTATTTTTTTAGGAATATATCTTTTCGCTTTTGAGTGAATTGTTTTCTTTGTTGATGTACTATTCTACTGATTTTAATTCTAAGTTTGTTACTACTCAATTATCCTACGCTCTAAAATAAACTTGAGTTTTCTCCCCTCACAAATCTCAATTATCAAAGTCAATTGATCATTTGTCATGCTTATCTTCGCTTAGTTCATAAACTTCGTGCTGTGAATAATTAACCTTATTCATATTTAAATTAACATACATAATATAGAACACGAAAGTAAATGAGTAAGGAAGAGAAAAAGAATACTTTATTTTTAACGTGCAAATTTTGCAGGTAAAAAATCATGAGCGAGCAAGAGAAAAGTACAAAGTACAAGAGAATAAAACCACTTGTACGGAAACCCTAATATGGCACAACGAAACCGTACTTGCTCCAGGGTAGACTACGCCTTGTTGGGATTCACACTCGCCCATGTGCTTCGCCCACCGCCTCTACGCTCAACACAGGCATCAACCTTCATTAGTATCTTAGGATTAATACAATTTCTAACCAATATTCAACACTTCGTGTGACTAACTTTTTAATAGTATATAATAATTTATTTAAATTATTTGAGAAAATCATGTTGGGAGAGTCACCTCCTCCCTTTAGGGGCCAGACAGTACTCTAATCAGATTATCTGGGTGGAATAAAAAAGAACTAAATTTAAATTTACTTGTGTTAAAAAAATTGTTTGGATAGAGTATAATTGTATACAATAATTTGTTTATCAATGAACATGTAGCTCATTCATTCACTAACTAATGACAAAGGTACAAAGTATGGACTCATATCCAAGTTTGAATCTTACCTCTATTTATATAAATAAAAAAGTTTATTTATATTATTTTAATCTTTTATTTACTTATGTAAGAACCATAACACTTGTGTTAATTAAGCATTTGAAATTTTATGATAAAAAAAAGTGTGCTAGATGCCTATAAATTTAGGTGTATTTATGTGTACAAGAAATACTGAAATGTTAATCAATATTGGTATTTTAATCGAGTTTGATATATCTTGTATTAATAGTAAAATTAGGATGTAGAGGTAGAGACAACGGGAAAAACGTACCCCACCCTATGATTTTTTAAAAGTTCTTAGTAAAGTTATTAAATCTTTAATTATACTTTTATTCATCCAAAATTTTATATTTCATCCCTAATGTAGGAGAGAGGGAAGAAGCGAATGAGGCGTGGCTGGGCTAGGGATTTAGTCGAGGAGATGAGAGGAGAGGCAGAGGCAAAGGCTAGGGAGTGGATTTGGTGGATGACTGGATGAGGCTGGGCTAGTGGGCCTGGTAAAAAAAAAATTGATTGGGCCCCTGCCCCCAGCTGGATCCGTCCCTACCTGTTAACCAGTGACGGCTAGGGCAACGGCAAAAACCAGAGAACTAAAACGCAAAGAAGAAGACGAGAGATTTGAAGATGACAGAGAAAACAAATGAATGAAAAAATCATCACGAACCAGTGCAACCAAGCTTTACTCACCAATAAAGGAAAAGACATTCCAAGTAGTCGAGGGATGGAAAAAATCATCCTCTCTTATTCCTTCACAAACTTATTGGCCATGAAATTGAAGAAAATACCTCATTTCTAACACTTACGTTGTAGCTTCATTCCTCATAAGACAAATACACTTTACCATTTACAATAATTTTGGTGAGCATATTTACCCTAGAGATTAGAGAATATAGATTCCTTAAAATAATATAGTATAGAGTTTTGCATATAACTAAGCTAGCTAGTCTTGTGTTCTTTTTCTAATATTGGCAAGGACGATACCAGAGATTAGATATAATTCCTCCGAATCAACTTTTGTGTTTAGAGCTTGTAAGCTTAATTGCATATGTTAGCTCGCATTCACAAATCAGCTCTCACCCGCGAATCCACCTTAGGCCCACTGAAAAAACTGGAATTTCATGTAAACGTCCCAAAGAAAAATAGAATTAATCCATGGGTCTAATAATTTTTATAATTGTTTGTTTTCACCTTAGCTTTTCCACAGCTACTACTGTAGTACTCGTTTTTGTTAATGTGCCATCAATACACATTAGTATTTCATTTTAATTTACTTTAATATCAAAATGGAAAGAAAAAAAAATAGTATGAACTAATCATTTTCTTAATTTTTAACTTAATTAATATTTTAATGTAATTACCTTTTTAACTCATTTTATATTATACCTCATTTTTCACATTTGAAAAGTATATTGAGATTTTTTTCCTTTTGTAAACAAAATGTTTTAATATTATAATAATTGGTAGAGTAGAAAATTACTGTATATCATTAATTCAAGTTATTTAAAATAATAATAAGTAACCTTCCATTAGTGTCAAATTTATATACCCAAACCAATCAAAGTTCATTGATATGGTCTAACTTTTAAATTAACTAATTTATAGTAGCCTTAAAAGAATATTGATCACATGCATGGTAGTCAAATTTGGCCCGATTGGTTCAACTAGAAAATTCTGTAACTGGTTACCAGACCGGGTTTAAAAGCTCTAAAAAAAATTATTTTCGTGTTTGACTTGAAAATCGGTCAACCCGACCGAAATTAAACTGAGTTGATCACTCAAAAAATAAATTCAAACGTTAAATATGGGATTCGAACTCAGGTTCAATATGTTGACCAATAAAAATTTAACCACAACATCAAAGTCATGTTTGTAATACTAATTTAGAATATAAAAAATAAATATAAGATAAAATTTAATTTATATATCTTTAAAATTTCTTATATTTCACACAAATATTAAATTTTATTTACCAATGAATCTCTGATCCTTGACTCTTTCTCCTGACCGAATTTATAATCGATCTAGATTTCAAAACCTTTCTCACATGAGAAATTGAAAAGTTAATTTATAAAATTTATAGTTAAGATGATAAGAATGAAAATAAGTCTAAAAGAATAGTACTTCTAAAATTATCAAAATGTGTTATATTATAAAACAAAAGAACTCACTGGGAGAACTCTTTTGTTTATAATTTTTTATTAGTCAAATGAGTCCATGCAATGCCATTAATGGAGTGTGATGGAAATCAGCGGTATTTTTACCATTTGAGTAAGAAATTGTTAGTTTAATTTTTATCTCTTAATAGATCAACTAGCGTGAAAAAATTAATTTTAATCTAATAAGTTTAGAACATTAATTAATGGATAGGACGGTATAAAAAATATACTCTATCCATTTCAAGTAGGTGTCAAGTCAGATGCAGAAGCTTCTGATGATGAGTCGGAGGTAGGAGATTATGAGGAAGCAGAGGAGATGGGTGGCAATGATCATCATATTCCTTCTTTGGTCAAGGAGGCAGGATCGGCGGAAAAAGAGAAGCAATCTTCTCTTCATCAGGGGCTAGGGGAGTATCCCTTAGTAACGTCGAGGCGAAAGGGAGATAAGATTAAGAGGATTACGGCTGAAACGGGCAGTTTACACACGGTCAGCTCATCTGTGAATTCGAAAGTGTCAGTGTTTCGGGCGGAGGATAATGAAATTGTGAACATGAACAAGCTGGCTGATGCCAATGTGGTGGAGACAGACACTTGGGAAATAGGACGTCTATTGTCGATAACTGACCATGCCAGTGAAGAAGCAATCAAGGCCTTTGATCGAGAGAGATTTGATGTGGAAAGGGACAATATGCGAAGCAAGGTGGTTCCGGAGGCGAGTGCAGTAGTGACATAATGGTTCAATTATTTTCGTGGAATTGTAGGGGGATTTTATCAATTAGGAAGAGACGGTTTATAAAGAAAATATTTCAAGGAGAGCAGGCGTCGTTTTGCTTGTTACAAGAAAGCAAGAAAGCAAGAGAGAAGAAATTGATGATTTTCTTATACACAAATTAGGAGGGAATAATGAGACTCGATGGGTGTACACTCCTTCGATTGGGAGATCGAGGGGCCTAGTTTCGATGTGGGATTCCAAAGTTTTCCAGATGGATCATTCAGAGGTTGGTAACAGATTTATCTGGATCGAGGGTACACTTACAGAAAATAATAGGAGGTGTGCAGTTTTGAATGTTTATGCTCCCAACGATGTTGTGTTACGAGGTCATCTATGGGAGAGCTTGGGTAGAAAGATAGAGAGCGCTACGATCCCGGTATTAGTAGCGGGTGATTTCAACGAAACTCTAGTCCCTTCAGATCGCTTGCATGGGGGGGGCTACTCTCGGGGTATGGTCCAGTTTCAGGATTGGGTGGACAGGTGTGGATTGCAAGACATTAGGCTAGTAGGGAGGCGTTTTACCTGGTCTAATGTCATTAGCAGGAGTAAAATAGATAGGGTATTTGTTCAAGAAGGGTGGATGAATTGCATTAGTGATTGCGAGCTATCAGCTCTTGAAAAGAGTGGATCAGACCACACGCCTTTATTCCTAAGACATGATAGGGTTGATTGGCGTTTTACCGGGTCTAATGTCATTAGCTGTGTGGTGGGAAGACATAGGGTTCAAAGATATGGTGACGGGTTGGTGGTCAGAAGCAGGAATCGAGTGCCCAGGTAATTATCGGGTTATTCATAAGATGCGATACTTGAAGAAGAAAATTCAGATTTGGAATAAGGACGTATTTGGAAATGTTGAGTCCAATCTAAGAGAACTACAGGATCGTCTTGAGGCATTTGATCGACTCGGGGACGAGCGGCCGTTTACCCAGGAGGAACAGAGAGAACACAACGACATTAGGCTTCAGGTTTGGGCTCAACAGGATCGGGTTGATAGATATTGGCAACAAAAGAATAGATTAAAGTGGAATATTAAGGGGGATCGAAACACTGGGTATTTTCATAGGATGGCAAAGATTGCAGTGAAAAGGAACAACATTAGAGAGATAATGACGCCTAATGAAAGACTCACCGACCCGGGGGGCATTAAGCGGGCAGCTGTTCAGTACTACGAGACCTTTTTCAGATCCGTCCGTTGGAACAGGCCTCGGATGCAGGATTTGGGATTTCTGAAACTGACTGAGGATGAAGCGTCAAGGTTGGAGATGGAGGTGACTCGTGCAGAAATTTGGGAAGCGGTTAAAGATTGTGACGGTCAAAAAACACCAGGGCCGGATGGATTTTCTATGCGATTTTTGCAAAAGGCATGGCACATTATCGGAGATGACTACTGCAGATTGATTCAGGAATTCTTTAGGTCAGGGAAATTCCCATCAGGGGCAAATTCTTCGTTCTTGACTCTCATTCCGAAGATTAACGATGCGAAGAGGTTCAGTGAATATCGGCCCATAAGCTTAGTCAGTAGTTATTATAAGATTGTGTCCAAGGTCATGGCGAGGCGGTTGAGCGAGGTAATTACAAAAGTCATTAGTGAAGTGCAGCATGGATTCATTAAAGGAAGACAAACTCTAGACTGTGTCATGACAGCAAATGAGGTGGTCCATTACTTGCAGGAGACGAAACAACAAGGGCTGCTTTTTAAGCTGGATTTCGAGAAGGCATATGACTCCGTCGAATGGGAATACTTAGATGACGTGATGAGGCATATGGGATTCAGAGGGAGGTGGAGGAATTGGATTAAACAATGCATTAGCACGAATAAGGTTTCCATACTAATTAATGGGTCACCTTCTGGCCAATTCTGTGTGGGTAGAGGCCTTCGGCAGGGATGCTCTATGTCGCCGTTCTTATTCAATATTGCAGCGGAGGGTTTGCATCGTCTATTTGTTAGAGCAGAAGAGGTTGGGATCCAGAGAGGTATAGGTAACCCATCAGCAGGGTGGAATCTGAGCCATCTTCAGTTTGCGGACGATACTTTGGTTTTTGTGAATAACAATGAGGAGGAGATCCGGGGAGTGAAGGGTATTTTGAGATGGTACGACGCTTATTCAGGACTTCGAGTTAACTTCCACAAAAGCACCTTGGTAGGAGTGAATCTGAGTGAGCAAATCGGAGGTATCTTAGCTACTCGAGCTGGTTGTAAGTATGAGGTACTCCCTTGTAAGTACTTGGGATCTCTGGTGGGCTTTAATCCGAGACGAAAATCAGGGTGGGAGTTCCTTATCCAGAAAATGAGAAAAAAACTTTCAACATGGAAGGGGCATCTACTCTCGATGGGGGGCCGTGTGACGTTGATCAAGTCAGCGCTAGCGAGTCTACCTATTTATAACATGTCTATTTACAGGATGCCTAAGTCCGTCGCTATTCAGTGCGAAGGAGTTATGCGGCGCTTTCTTTGGAGTGGCTGCGATATTAACAAGGGGTTGGCTAAGGTGAACTGGAATGAAGTGACTCGGTCGACAGCGCTAGGGGGATTGGGAATTGGGAGGATACAAGACCGGAATATTTCGCTGCTTTTCAAATGGGTGTGGGAGATGCTGAGGGGTAGCAGGAAGTTGTGGGCGGATATCATTCGTAGGCAATACAACCTCCTTTCCATTGGAGACTTGTGGAAGGAGAGGGAGGGGAGGATGTCCCCAATATGGCGTGATCTTTTGGGAGTTTGTGGTCGAGGAAGTGCCTTTTTCGACCTGTGGACCAACAACACTTCGATAAAAATTGGGGACGGGAGAAACACAGTCTTTTGGTGGGATACTTGGGCAGGTAAGAAGCCATTGGCCTTGGAGCATCCTCGGCTATACCATATATCGACCAATCAGTATGGGACGGTCAATGAATTTGGTACATGGATCGATTCTGTTTGGGAATGGGAAACTGTGTGGAGGCGCGGTTTGTTTGAGTGGGAGAGAGACGAGTGGGTATGTTTGAGAGCTCAGTTACCTCTTCCCTGTAGGAGATATCAACATCAGGTTCTTCGTTGGGATTTAGATCAATCGGGGACATACACGGTGAATTCAGGGTATAAGAAATGGGAGGAATCTAGGTTTGAGCCAGCTCCTCTGCTTCGGTCTTGTTGGACTGGTCTAGCTCCATACCGAGTGGAATTTTTCCTTTGGTTAGCACTGCGAGAAAGAATTGTCACTAGGACTTTCCTAATGAAGCGAAACATGATTCCTGATTACTTGAATGTCTGCCCAATGTGCAACAGTGAACCGGAGAATGTTACTCACCTTTTCTTGCGTTGTGAGGTAGCTTCGGGTATTTGGGAGTTTATCATGCGTTGGCTTCAGGTGGTTTGGTGCCAGGCTCAAAATCTTTCGGACCTGTGGCGAACGTGGGAGAGTTATTTACCTTGTACAAACAAGCAGACCGGTAGTGCTTGGAAAATCCTATTCTATGCGGTTATTTGGACAATATGGAAGACACGCAACGAAGTCGTGTTCAGACAAAAGGAGTACAGTGACTCGAGGTGTCTTAATAGGATTTATTCTTTGTGGCATTGGTGGTTGAAAAGTAAGGACAACGGGTTCGCCTACAGTTTGTCCGATGTCCTTCAATCCCCGGCATGGTTACTCAATCGGTGAATCGAAACTCGGTTTTCTCAGATGTAGGTTGATGAGGAGTCAGGTCTAATAGTGGGCTAGGGAGTCAGTCCTTTGCCCTTTTCTTTGGGGCTTCGTTTGTTGTTGAGAACGTTTGTCGCACTGCTATTGAAGCAGTGTCTTGTAATCTTCAGTCATGTTCTTCATGACAATTCATTTCAATATAACTTTCTGCTGATTAAAAAAAAAGTAATAAATAACATTCACTAGGCACAATTTTGAGTTTCAAAAGTATTTTTGAGAATTTCAGTGAGGTATTAAACTGAACTTTTCAATTTTACTTATACTTTCAAATAGTTGGAAAAAAAGTATTTTTCAAAAGAGAACTTGTATATTTTATCTAAAATATATTAGGATCAAAAAAGTAATAATATAACTATATTGTTTTAATATATTGTTATTATATAGTTACTTAACTACATTGTTACTATATATATATATATACAAAGGAAGTTATATATAAGTTAGGTAACTTTTCCTGTATATAAGTTATAAGTCAAGTAATTTTTATATACATGGTTTTGCTAACCTTGTGGGCAGGTTAGTATTGTGTCCATTTTGGACACAAATTACCCTTATTTTACATTAATTTTATCAAAACACATAAGGATAAATATGGTAGTTCTAATTATTTCTCCATCTTTTTAAGTACCACCACATTAATTAATTAATTTTATCTTTACTTCATCTCTCTCATCCCGATCTCCTCACTTACTTTCTCACTTTTTTCTTCTATTTACTTCCTCACTTTATTAAGATTAGAGATTCAATTGTTAAACGGTAAAGAGGGAGACGACAATGATGAGGATGGAGGATGAGAAAAAGAAAAGGAATAGAAGAAGTGGGGGTTGGGAAAATTGAAGGATGCAAGTCATGGGTATTTTGGTAATGTTCATTTAAGTGCACAATAAATCAAGAAATTCAAGACAAATCCGACCTCTTGAGCTCGGATTTATTATATTACAGAAATTTTATTTGTGATGGGTCATTAGAATTCAACTCCACCCCTAGAATGTTTCCATTCATCAAATTTAGTAAATTTAGAATTGAAGTCAATTGAATTCTACTCAATTCTACTCAATTCTAGCCATCCAAACGTGTTGTTAGATTGTTTTGTTTGGAAATGAAATGTTTTACCTCATTGGATATTACAATATAATTCACATGACTACATAAGCTACGAGCCTCCACAAAACATGAATCGTAATATAAAAAAGGCCCTTGTGTGGCATGCCTAAATATGGTGTGAATATTTTACATATCTAACCACCTGGAGGAAAAAATGCATTTGGGCTCACTTTTTCAAAGTTAATTAGGGAAGATTTTTTGCATATATATATATGACCTATATATCTAACACTTGTGTTTTTGGAATCAAGAGGCTCAAAACCTACCCAAAAAGAAAAAAAAAACAAAATTTTAAATATGAATTTTGGTAGTAACTTTTTATATATATCCAGAAATGAAACAAGAAACAAAATTTTCTTGGTAGACAAGAACTATTTTTTTGATAAAATGATGAATGTCTTTGTGTTTGCAAATTTGCAATGCATATACCTCATCACATATTCATTTTTAGTGTTCTATTAATAAAAATAAAAATGACATAAAAATCTGAGTTACTCCATAGTCCATAATCATTACAAGATCTGAGTTACTCCATAGTCCATACAAGAAAATGAAAATGCCATAAAAATCTGAGTTACTCCATAGTCCATAATCATTACAAGATCTGAGTTACTCCATAGTCCATATGAAAATGACATAAAAAAACTACAATACAAAACACTTTACATACTGAAGTGAGAAGTCTTACCCTAGGGCAATCTGACCCATCTCCACCACAGACGACACATAGCCTGGGTCCAGCCTTCCTCTGCCTCTTCTTGAGCAGCAGGCCCATGCTGCTAAGCCTAGCATCAGCAGAACTACAACTCCGACAGCAACCGTTGAAGGGTTGCTCACATCCACCTCAAAATTGCCCTTGATGATGCCCTTGATGATGACCATTGAAAAGAGAATGTACGGATTGAAAAGTAGAATGGTGTCTCTATTCATTTATAGGGTCCAAATTATCCAAAATAATTTATTCTCTGCAAGGTACTTTCACTTGACTGACTGACAGGAATTGAAAAGAGAATGGTAGGAATGGAAAAAGGAATTGAATGGTAGGTGGTGTGTGTATTCATTTATAGGGTCCAAATTATCCAAAATAATTTATTCTCTTCAAGGTACTGTCACTTTGACTGCACTTACCTGCTTAAAAAAATCATCTGGTTTGGATATCCAACTCACGATTCTCGTTGTGTTGTTTTCAATTAACAGTACTATATATATATTTTTCAAGAACATGAGTTGGGATCCACTGAATATGATGGTTTATTTTAGAGGAAGGCTTGTTTTTTGTTGTTGGAAACTGTTGTTTTGAATGTAAATTGCTGAAGATCCTCATTCGTAAACGCACGAGAATCATACTTGCGTTTTATATTTGCAGATACAGAGAAGTTCTACTCCGAAGTCCAGGAAATCATACTTGCTAGATTCAACAAAACTTTTGATTGGTCTCTGAAGGCAAAAATGATGGGGAAGAAAGCAAATGAATCAGCTAAGATCTTTGTTGAGGAGAGTGGGATTAGTGACGTTCTCTCAGCTGAGGATTTTCTTGTAGAAAGGGAGGATATGCTGCAGAAAAGGTTTCCTACATGCGAGATGATATGCCTGGTATTATTTTTTAGCTTCAATTCTTGTCTCTATCCCTTATGTTCTTGAGGAAATGAAAATTAAGTTGTTTTAGGTTTGTACTTGATGACCAACTGGGTTTGAAGCACATAGTCTATACATTTAAATCTAAACTTATGGAGGAAATTTTTAGAAGAGAATTAGCAGATGTCTGGAAAGGGGAGGTAAAGAAGGAGCAGAAATGCTAAGCCGAAGTCAAACAGTCATTTGTTTAAAAGAATTGACTGGTTGAATATAAACCTTCCAGATTGGCATTGAACACTTGTTTGTTTAATTGAATCCAACGTTTATTTAGTGAAAATGTTGAAAACCTACAAATTGGAGTAAAACTTTTACATCTATGAACAATTTTGGTTGGAATAGGTGTAATCATTTCCTTTTACTCATTAGGGACTGAGATTGTGCAAATTTTCATTTTGTTTTTCATTATGGTGATCAAAAACATTAGCATGAAAAGTGGAAATTCTTTCCTTGATTTGGAAAATTGTTACTCTTTGCTGAAATAAGTGAGATTTAGTGAAAGATTGTAAATTATATGTCTTGAGAACATTAGAGCTCTGAGGTGGAAACCAAAGGAAGAAAAGGAAGTTAAGATAGCGGTTGTCTGCAGTGATTTTGGACTAATTGGAGTTACCTCGTATTATTATTCTGATTGATCAATGTAGTTTTCGCTTGGTGATAGAGAACACGAAAGAAGGAATATGCTACAATTTATTTTTGCAGCCATCTGTTAGGAAAGGTAATATGTTTACAGGCCATCTCCCAGAATTGTCCAAGGGAATGAGTGAAATATGAAGAGAGTAAATTCCTAGCTACTCTTCACTTGGAACAGTGTTGCTCTTTTTGGACTTCTTCCATAGGAATTGTTCAAGAAGGGAATGAGGGTAGAAGACAAATAGTTTTTTCAACTTTTTGAGAGTTGGAAACCACAAAGAAACAAGTTACTCGAATTAGCATTTGCCCAACAAATATTTCAACACATTAGTATTGTTTGAAGATTTTTTTTTTTGTCTAAGGTTTAATTTCTCATAATGTAGTTATTTCATAATTTCCTGTGTGGAAGCCAAAAAGAATGAGTAAAGATCCTATAAGAAGTCATAGTAATTGTTGCAATCACAAATATTGTTTATAAGAGGTTTTATTTGGGTTAATAAATATTACAGTAATAAAATGTCAGTTTCACTAATGCATCTTTGTTAATTTTTTCCTTCTTGTAGGGGCTCGTCATTTGGTTAGACATCTCCATGCGAAAGGAATACCAATTTGTGTGGCAACAGGGTGAGGCTAGTGGGCACAGTTCATTCATTTGATTTCTTGCTGTCCTTTGTGATTGTTCTATTGTAAACTGAGTTTTGCTTCAAGTTCATCTGAATTCTCGTTATTCATGAGTAAATTATATTATCTATTTGATATTTGTCAGTTCCCACAAGAGGCATTTCGAATTGAAAACACAAAACCACGGCGAGATTTTCTCTTTGATGCATCATATTGTTTCTGGTGATGATCCGGAAGTTAAACATGGCAAGCCTTCACCAGATGTATTCCTTGCAGCATCCAGGAGATTTGAGGTATGTTTCTCTGTAGTGTTAACTGATATCATAGTAGCTGTTATATAGGCTTTGGTTGATGAAGTTCATCCCTTTGCTTCTGGAAAAGTATTATTAACTTTGACACTACAAACGAGAAATGTAGCATTAGTATTTTGGGATTTGATAGGGTGGCCCTGTGGATCCATCAAAGATTCTTGTTTTTGAAGATGCTCCTACAGGGGTTCTTGCAGCTAAAAATGCCGGGATGTAAGTGCATGACTCCTATAACTTTGAATATTTTTGGACCATTAGCTCTAACATTAGGTTTATATAGTGCTTGAACCAAGAATCCTCATTCACTGTTGTTAAGCGAACCTAGAGTTGACACTAGGCCCTTTTTTGAGATCAAGATCAAGACTCCTTTATTAAATCATCACAAGAAAGAGGTGAAAGAGATTATTGAACATTTTATGACATGGAAATATAGCAACTGTGGAACTTTTTTGTTTGATGTTGTTGCAAATACCATGCAGGTCTGCGGTAATGGTTCCAGATGCAAGGCTGGATCCTTCTCATCTTAAAGCTGCTGATCAAGTTTTGAGCTCCTTGCTAGATTTCAACCCAGCTTTTTGGGGCTTGCCTCCTTTTGAAGATTAGATGCGGAAAGCTAAATCTACTCTGCCAAAACAATAAAAACACCTCCTAAATTGATATATTATTATTATTATTACTGCTACTGCTGCTACTATTGAAGGATTTTATTTTTCTTTGTTATTGTGATCATTGAACATTTCTTGTAAAAAAACATTGGCCAGTTTATAAATAGATTTTATAAATGATGTATTCCATTACCATGATATTCTCTTATTCAGCATAATAATATTAGGTCGTACATTATGCACATTACTCCTTTGAGCAGGGAATAACATTTGCTATATTTGCAAGACTGTTCCTTGATGCAAGTACATTTGTTTGTTTTATTTTGTTGATAAAAAAAAAACACGTAAAATTTCAACTTTATAATTTTTTAAAATTTACAATATTAACTTTTATAATGGTTAGAAAATTCAAATAAAATAAAAAAATATAACAAAATTATATGAAATTTGGTAAAAAAATATAGCAAATATAATGAGTATGATCTAAGACAAAAATTTGTAAATTTGTAAATATAGTATGAAATATGTATATTTATTCTTTTTAAATATTTAAAAAAATATTTCTTGTTTAGTGGAGTGGTTCTACCAATCTGAATCTCGAATATAGACTATATATGACTAAGTAGATAACCAGTGTTAGGTTGTGTACGTTCGAAAAAAAGTACGGAATTTTTCGGGGTCATATAGCTACTATTTCGGCCGCATTGAAATGCGTGCTGGAATAGTAAACGACGTTCTTTGGAGACCAGAGGGAGTAACATATTTGTCTCCTAGTACTACTTTCACCCAGATACATTTAACTTCCGAGTTCTAATAGGATCTGATGTATTAGTGTTGACATGATTGCACCCGTTTTGTCTTGCACCACAAATCCATATATTTGTTTCCCTCTCATCCTCGGACTAGTTTTTCCACAATTACACTACTTATCCACCAAGAACTTCTTTTCTCCTCCTCATCTATCCACTTCTTTAACCACTAAAACTACTCGAAAAAACACTGACAGTAACCTTTAGATCTCACGTGAAGCCCCTTAACTATTCTCCAAACTCTCAAGGGCCATAACTTTGCGTTAAGAACTCTAATTCATGCTATTTCTTTTTCTCTGTCTCAATTAACTCCTAGAGGTCCAAAAAATCCAACCTCGTTCCTATAGTAACACCTTTAGTAAGTTGACCCTAGTTGCCCATGTTGCAACGAGGAGTTGGAAACTACAGTCTACCTATTACGGACTTGCCACTTTGCAGATCAGATCTGGACCCTACTACCATTTGAGGGGAGAATTCAGGGGTTGACTGGTCAGCCCATCCTAGTGTGACTGATAGAGGCGAGAAAGGAGTTGGATGAGGTAGAGTTTGAGAAATTTATTTCAACTCTCTGGTCCCTATGGATTTCTAGCAATTACAGGATCTTCTAACCGATAGTCAAAGTACCGCAGACGGATCTCCTTTTCCGCTCCGTTGTTTTGTTTTGCATCCTTGAGTAAGAAGAGAAGCAGAGGCTAGGGATTTGGTCGAGGAGAGGAGAAGGATGAGGCGTGGCTGGGCTAGTGGGTTTGGTAAAAAAAAAATTTGATTGGGCCAGAGTGGGCAAGACACTAGGCCCACTTGCTCTCCGGCTCTCCCTTCCCTTTATTCAGCGGGAAGTCGGGAACAAAATAAGGAAAAAAGAAAAGTAACAAAACTCTGTGATCCCATAATTTAAGATTTGCTACAACATAGCCCTTCACAAATTTTAATTTACAATTTAATCCTCTCTTTTTTCTTATTTATCTTGACAATGGCTTTTTGTGCAAATATAGCTTTAAAATTGTTTTGGTGAATTAATGTTGTCAAAATTATAGTAAGAAAAATGTACTATACGTAATCAAGTGAGTAACTTAGCAAGAAAACCATTAAACTCAAGCAAGTCAATAATTTAGTCATTGAATTTAAATGTGATTTTTTTTATTGGGATTAGATGTAAAAAAAGTGAAGTAAAAAGATTCATGATGTGCCGGTGAAGTGGGGGTATTTATAGGAAAGAAAATTATATTAATGTAAATGTGGTTATTTTTTAAACAAAAATTAAAAAGTTTAGTAAACAAATTATATAAAATACATGAAAAATAGGAAAATGTTAGAAAAATAGGGTAAACAATAATATGAATACAATTTTCAATAGTTAGTCACTTTTTTGAAATGTGAGAAAAAGTTATAATAGAACGGAGAAAATTAAGGAATTGAAGGAAAAAATTGAAAGAATGTGTAAAAAAAGTTACGAAATCTTTAAAAAAGTATAGAATTTTTATTCCATTCAGTAACTTTTCTTGCATATTAATTCTATAAGTTTATAAAAAGTATGAGGTTGAAATAAAAGTTTCGGAATCCTAAAAAAAATAGGGATCTTTATAAAGTTACGGAATCCTAATAAATACAGAATTTTTTAAAAGTTGCGGATGGTGGCTAATTAATTATTCACATTTTATAAATACTTCATATTGTAATTTTTCATTATGATATTTAATTAAATACTTTAGGTATATTAAATTATATTTTAGCAATTTAATAATAATTTTAATTTTAATTTTTTGACGGTTTTTTTGTTAGTGAGTTTTTATTTTCTACTGGTCTAGAGATAAATATTACAATTTTTTAATATATTATGCTTGAAATTAGAATTTCCCAATACACAACGTTTTTCCTCCATATCTTCCTCCTTAACGTTTTCTTTTCCCTCCCAATATTTTTTCCGTGTATTTTCCCTTGTAACTTCCGCAGAATTACAGTTTGATTTGGTCAATAAATATTACAGATTGTCTACTCGAAGAAGTTTTTTTCTATCAGATTTGAAGCGGACGACAATGGTGTCTTTTCTTTTTGACTTATAATTCAATTTTTTAATTTAATAAAATTTATTTGAGTTAGCAAACTTCAGATGAATAGAATGAATATATTAATTATATTTCTTTTTTTTACTTTTAATTCAGTTTATTTATTTAATAAAATTAATATAGGTAAAGAAATCAAATAGTTGATAAATATCATAATATTTTATAATTATTGTTATAGTTTTATTTCAGTTATACGTTGAATTTCTTGTCTATTGAATGTTTTAATATTTTCCCAAGCATTTATTCATAAAATTATTGTTCAAATTGTGCTCAATTTTTTTTTAGAAATTTAATATTACCATAAAACTATTTAAAATCTTACAATTATTAATAATGACAACCGAAGATAAAATAAATAAAAAATTTAAGTATTACAATTATTGAACAGATTAATAAATTAATAAATATAAAATTATAAAATTAATTTCAATTATGTATCAGTAAAAAATCTAATAGTATGTACCATGAACATCAATACTAAAATACAAAGTATTGCATGCTATGATTTAACGAGGATAGGTTGTTGATTGCTTTTTGCATAAGTAAATTCATGGGCTTGTTTGTTGTTTTACCTAATACAAATGCATAAAAGATTATCTCGATCATAGTAAGTATTTACGTTTGGCTTACAGACTTGCTTGAATGATTCTCTTAACATATTTTCAACTACAAATTGCACAAAAGAAAAGGGAGATTTTTTAAGGACCAAAGGTATGAAATCTTGCGTTTTAGGACTAACTTGTAGTTAACCCAAAATTAAAAGAAAAAAATCCGGCTAGCCGTAGCTAAGCCGTGGAGGCTGGTTTTCTTCGGGAAATAAACGTGTAAATGAAAGTAGTTTTTACTTTTTATAACATTTAAAGAAATTCCTCAAATTACAGAATACACCCAAAAGTTCCTCCCTAATTGCCATATAACCATAAAAAATCAAACCGCCTGATTGTAAGGAGATGACGTCATGATGTGATTAGGATTTGATCAGACAGTGAAGACCATGAGTTATAGCATAATACAATGCACATGCGTTCTTTCGCCGACATTAAAACCGTGGGAGCCTCGAAAAACAAACAACATAAAAACAGGAGGAAGAGGAAACAACAACAGTCGTGGCGTTGTCTCGTCCTTCTGTTCTCTCCACTTTCACTTCTCTTCTTCCATTTTCCATTTCTGTTCCTCCAACCTCTTCGATCAGTTCCTCCTCGTATTATCTGAAAATTACTGTTTTACCCTCCGTCTTTCTCATTCCCGACCGATCAGTTTCCGTTCACTAGGTAAGAAATCCATCCGATCATACAACCTTAAATATTTCAACACTACTTATCTGATGATTTGATTATGCGTTTTATGTTAACAGATCGTTCGTTTCTGCTAGAGTTCTTCAATTTGGTGTTTTCATTTTTTGTGATTAATATTAGCCGTTTGATTTTGATCATGTAATTTGGGCGGTTTAGATTGGATTATTAGGCGTATTTAGCATAGTAGTGGTTGGTTGACGAAACCAATAAATTCGCATGAGGTGGATGGAAGAAGGTCCTGCAATTCTTCTGGCTGGCACAGTTATTATTTAAAGACTATAAAATCCTTTCTATTTATGTTAATTACGGAGGACGTTTTTGTAATTTTAAAATACGTGTGTACAATTATATTATTATACATGTAATTAATATTGGTATGTTTCCTTGTTTAACTTTTGAATTTCCGAGTTGGAAGAGATTACGGTATTTAATATTTTTGTTGTTGACAATTATAACCCTGTTAATCTTATCACCTCTACCTAACCCATACTCACACTTCCCGTTTCTTGTGCTTGTAGTTAAGACTAATTGGAGGGCAAATCAGTCTTTTTATTCTGACTAGTTTATACGATTAAGGATCCTTGAACAAGACAAACAGCTAATACGATACTCTAATTGCTTATTTATTATTTATTTATTTATAAATATACATTCAATCCTACCCTCTGCGGACAAAACAAAATAACGCATGTATTTTGATTATGCTAATATCGTTTCTTGATTCGTAGGAGTTTTCAACAACAAGAACGGCAGCATCAAACCAAAGATTTGATTTTTTTAAAACCCTAACCCTAAGTTTTGTGTTCTTTTGATTGTATTGTAGATTGTAGATACTGCTAAGAAAAAAGAAAAGAAAAACTAACAACATGGGTTCTGAGCAAAACGATGGAACCAGCTATTCACCTGCAGAACCAAAGCTTTGTGTTAATGGGTGTGGATTTTTCGGGAGCGCTTCGAACATGAATCTCTGCTCCAAGTGCTACCGTGATCTTCGCATCGAGGAAGAGCAGGCTGCCTCAGCGAAGGCTGCTATGAAGAAGACTCTCAATTTGGGAACAAAGCAACAAGAGCTTCTGGTGGGGGAGAAGCCGGTTGCAGCTCAATCCGGGGTGTCTTTAGATTCATCATCCTCTTCCTCAGCTGATGTTGCTGAGCCTGCTGCGGGGTTTGTGCAAGGAAATGATAAGGCTGACACAAAACCAGGGAATAGGTGCTTAAGCTGTAACAAGAAGGTTGGCTTGACTGGATTCAAGTGCAAGTGTGGGAGTACCTTCTGTGGGAGTCATAGGTACCCGGAGAATCATGATTGCTCTTTTGATTTCAAGGAGTCTGGCCGTAATGCGATCGCCAAGGCGAATCCTGTCATCAAGGCTGATAAAGTTGAGAGGATATGATTGTCAATGGATTGGTAATCTTCTCTGCTATTCTTCAGTTAAGGTTGGTTTAATTTAATTAGGAGTGTTAGTGTTTAGTCTGGTCAATCGGCTTGATAAAGGTTTCGTTCATGTCATGTGGGATGGGTGGGGATTAGGAGGGAGCACGTGCTTGATGAATGCTGTGTTTGGAAGTTTGATTCCAAAATAAAGTGGATCAATGGATTGCGAGTTGCGGTTTGCTTTCATATGCTTTTTTTGCTTTCCTCTTTTGGCACTGATAAGAATCTGTTCCACATCTGTGTATTTTTACCAATCTGTTTACCTGTCTGTTCCTTATCTATTTTCATATAGTACCCTCATTGGTTCTGTTTGTATATTATGTTCCTGTCTCTGCATTTTGTGATTCTCCATCTAAATGTCCCTTACAGTATCAGAATTCAGAAATATAATACTGATACTGTTTTCACTCTGACTAGTGTGGATTATCAGTTTATTTTTTTTTTGCTTCAACTCCTGTGATGTATTTCCCCTAGTACCCAATCTTGGTTTGAGTAGTTGCTGCATTTCCTAATGGTATATACTTTGAGAATTTATCTACACACGTTGCCTCTCTGTTTTTGCCGTTCGTCTTTTCTTTGGGATATGTTGTGCTTGGTACCTGTTTTCTTCATATGCTCATCGAATGGTTTAAAGGGTTAAGATTATTTGGAATGGTTAAGGTGCTATAGAGTGAACTTGTAGAAACATCCCTGATGAAATTACTACATTTCATTGACATAAAACTTGGAAGAGATCCTAGTTCTGACCAAAGCTTTTAAGGGGAGGTATAGCTTATGGAATTTTTACCAGGCTTCTAAACTACTTTAATGATTGGAAACTGTTTAGAGTTGGGATTCTTATGTTAGCTTAGCAATGGAATGAACCCAACTAATATTCTGCATAAATGGATGTGGAAGATCTAATCATGAGAGTTGTTCTGGTGCTGAGCAAACTGCGGGGGATGAGTACTTTGCATGAATGAGTAATAGTATACAGCCCAATTCTCAAACTTTTCTGTACTGTTTGGTGATGTTCTTTCACTTGATTGATGTTGCGGAAGGAAGGTCTTGCATTGCCGGACATGAAACTTCTGGCCTAGATTCATGTGTTGAACAGGGTGTGGTGCTCTACTTGGTGTTGTTTTCAACAGTTGCAGGATTGTACCATGTATAATTTTGTGGCCTAAACTGCATAGTACTTCTGCTGCTTACCATGTGCTCCGCCTCTCCCCAGTCCCCACCGTAGTATACAAAGTTGCTATTGTTACGGTAGCTTTTTTTTGTGTTTTTTTTTTGGTCGTAGCAATCTTTGTTTCCAAACGACCAAATTTGTTATGTTATGGCATGCATCATTAAACCAATCTTTTTGTCTGTGACTGACTCATTCTTTAATCAATTAAGTGCATGTTCAATGAATATATGAATCTCATAAAAAATGGTGTTTTTCAATCTGTTTTTTTGCAAACAGAACTTGTTATGGGCAGTTTTGGATACATGAACAATCCTGTGATCATATTCCTTTTCCAGAAGGAATTTGTTTTTTTTCAATAAAAATGTTAGTGAATAAATCCATGTGACACTTACTCGACGAAGAAAAGTTCCTTTTCCACAAGCTCTAGTCTTTCAACTGAAGGGACTAATCAAGACAAAGTAAAATGGGACAGAAATCAGAAGCTCCACGCCATGAGGTTGGCTGTGCTGCAATAGAGCAACCAACAGGGGCTATGGTATGGTGGAGCTAGCTGACCAGAGGTCCACTGCCGTAGGACTTGAACATGAAACTCAGACTTATGTTTTACCATCAGCTGACGACCAATGAGTTACATGTTCATCAATTTTTTCCTTTTTAATTACAATACCGCCCCTATTTTAGGATGTGTTGTTTTCCAATCAGTTACCACTGGAGATGAACATTGAAGGTAGCCCAGAATGACAGAAATTCCACTTATTAGTAAACCGTACATGCCAATCATGGCTCGCTTTATAGAGTCATTTCTAGGATATCCAGGTAAGTTTTGCTCGCAAAAGCATGGCCACTAACATGTTGATTGTGTAAGCCAGCCTCTGCGGCCTACCATTGAAAGACGATCGTGGTCGTACTACTTTTCTATCCAGTAATTTCTTGCACTAAACCAGGTTCACATTCTCTGTTCCAAATAATCAGAAAATGAACCCAAATTGGCTGCACAAACAAAAGCTGACGCAAAGATGTTGATATTTTTGATAAAGAATATGGATCCTGAATAACGATCTTTATATATCTAGAGTACTGTTACTTTATGATTTTTGTTGAGAGAGAGAATTGTTGCGGGCCTTTATAGTACTCGTAGAGTTGTAAAGTTAATTTTGCTTAAACACTTGGAGGATCTTGTTTCATGGATCATGAATGTTAGAAAAGGAAACTATACGAATAAGCATAATGAGTTATATGTTGGTGATAAAATACTGATAAAAGGTTAAAAGTTCATTTGAATATAAAAGGAAACAACGATTAAGTTCATTTTTTAGCTAAACACTCTCATAATGAAATTAGTTTATCCAATAATAATGATAAGATCTCTGTAAAATGTTTGGAAAAGAAAGAGTTAACCCAATAAAAGTGTACATTGCATGTTCATAGTAAAGAAGTAGGGCATGGGTTTATCAATGACCGTAGTCACCGTACAATTCAGATTTCAATATATTTTGGATTTTTTATATTATATGGAATTTGTACATAAATCATCCAATTAATTTGAATTCTACACTCCTTTTCGATTTAATTAGAACCTTATATACTCGCAAAATTAAGATAATTTAATCCTCAGATATGAACTAAATTAACTGCTCTGTCAGCATGCCACATCAGATTTTGATGACGTGACATGACTCTTAGAAAATCCAACTTTTTCAAACAATACAAATTTTGACCCATTTTTATCCACCCAAACCGATCTCCACCCAACTTTATCCCGGCCATATTAACCATTATTGTCATCTTCCTTTACTCTCCTTCAACGCAACTAATTAAGCATCACTTTGGCAAGAGTGAAATATCAATCCTCACATCTCGGTAAAATTTCACAGCAAATCGAATCGAATGGAAAAGGGGAAAACAAAATCAATACACAATAATTTTCAAGAACCCAAAATCTATTTCTTTCACATAAAACTTTACTTACTATAGTCATACGTGCAACAAGATTAAAACCTAAAAACCAGATCTAAGCCTAGATTTACAACCCCCAAACCCTAACAAACACCCAAATCCTACCCCCCCAAACTCGCAAAGGGTCCTTCCCTACCTCTTTAATGTTTTTGCTAGTGTTTATTGGGATGATGATGGTGGTGCCATCGGTAGTTGTGGTGTTTAATGGGGTGAAGATCTTGTGTGTGTGTTTTAATTTTCGTTCCTTTTCTGGATTTCAAGGAATGAGGGGATTTAAAGGTTTTTTTTTGTTTTGCGTTTCAAAGATGAAAGATGAAAACTATCGTTTTTTTGAGTTTGGGTGAATTATGGGTCGGGTGCACGACGGCCTCGTGACACGTGACATGCTATGTTATCAAAAGTTAATGTGATATGCTGACCTGTCAGGATGAACAGTTTGGTTCCTAATCGAAATTCAAATTAATACGATTTCACGAGTACAGAATTCCAATAAGACAAAAATGAAAAGGTCAAAATTAATTGAATTATTTGTGTATAGGTTTCATATATATCAAAAATCCTATATATTTTAATGGAATTGTTATAGATTGGTAATCGAATCTGAATTTCTCATGGTAACCAAAGAGTAAAACAAATTGTTAATATAATTACAGTTGGTGTTGTTGTTTGGGTCTACATACATAAGAAAAGAAAACAGAAGGACTTAGTTCAAGGGTGGAAGGTTGAATTTTGTTGCTGCTAATAAAGGAAAACTTTTGATTCCGGTTTTGGTGATATATCCGACCGTTCAAGAATTTTGACATGTCAACAACTAGAGTATTCATGGAACAAGTTCAAACGTTAAATCTTTTGCAAAGTCTCCAATATTATTACATTGTTACTAAATTAGGTGAGTATCGATGGAACTTCCCACCTTAATTTGAAAGCTACACGCCGTCCTCCCCTCCTACCTTATTCAAATATATATCCTCATGATTGATCGAGCTAGGGCGAGCAATTCGCCAGGCTCATCAAGGGTGAGGAATTCCTTATTATTGGTTCCTCGCTCAAGGTACTAATTGTCGTGAAGCGGGACATCTTTAAAGAGATTTCTTCATCCTAAATATTTATAACACTCAGATAGTTAACAAAAAATTTCCTCGTTTTTACGGAAGACAAATCAGATACTTAAAAAAATTACTACGTTTACGGGACCATGCACCTTAACTAGACCCACACCCCCACGTGAAAATAAGCGGAGAGGATTAGAATTTTGGAATCTGCTTTTAAAAAATTTCTAATGGATTGTTGTTGGTGACCTATGAAAATGATGAATGAAAACATGTAACAAATTGTTATTGTAACCCATCTTCTGATCAAGATTCAGAGAGTAGAGTGGGTGCATCGATGTTGCTGCCTCAACTTTCTTGCTTTCTTTCTTTTTAGAAAGTCTGTCAAATGAAGCCTTCTGATGTAGTATAGTAGTAGTGGGATGAGAATGAGATGTTTGGACCAGAAAGAAAAAAGAAAAGAAAGAATGGGATTATTGTCCTTTCCCCTCAACAAAGCAAACCAAGGTTTGGTGCATCATTTGGACCCTCAATGACAAAATGGAAAATCAATGTCGTCTTGAATTATTTGAAAGGACAATTCGTTAGGTCAACATTTCAAATGATAAAGGTCCAATTAATGTAAAGGTTTAACCATATATATTTTTTTTTTTTTGTGCTTTTAGCGGGTTCTTTTGCTTAATCTAGTTTCTATAGATAAATTTATTTAACTTGCTCGTTATAATCAAATTTGTTAATTTGGTACCTTTATGATTTTTCACAGAAATATATACTGATGTATCAGTAACATACCACGTGGCATCTACGTTAGTGCCACTTATGACAGTGGAAAGTGGGGCCCACATGTTAAATATTGCATGCCACCACTAACTTGGATGTCGCGTGGCATGTTACTAAGTCGTCATTATCCTTAATCGATTACAAATCACAGAAGGATCAAATTAAATTATGAGTTACTACATTATAACAACTAGATTAAACAAGAATAAAAAAACGTAATTAAATTAGAAAATAAGAATAAAGAAAAATAAAAAGATTGGTAAAGTAAGGTTTCAAATATTAAGGAAAGGTTAAATGTCTTTTTGGCTTGTTTGAATTTGAATATTTTTGCCTCTTACATGGTATGGTATTGGGTGGAATTTAAGATTTCAAAAAAAGGTTCATCCTCAATAATACTTTGCCTTTTGCACTTTTGCGGAGAAGTTCTTTCATGATCTATATCATTGATCTCCAAACACTACAGCCAGCCTTTTCCTTTTTTATGCTTTTTAAAGCTTCTTTTGCAATTCTATTTGTTTATCAGTTTATGGAATCAAGAAGAACGATACTTCTTCCACCGGTATAACGTTTATGGTGATGATTACTGTGGATGATTTCCGTTTCGTTAATTGAATGGTGAAAGAAAATAGATGAACAAAATTCAAAAACGGATGTTTATTATGTGCATATATACTCTGTCTGTTGTTAATTACGTCCGGGAATTTCAAATGATTAACGTTTAAGGTTAGTAATAATGAGAAAAATGAAGAAAATCACGTAAGCCGGTGACATGTAAGCTAAGCATAAAAAGCCTTGGTGGTAAGGTTGCAATGAAAAATTTATTGGTGACATTATTGAGAGAGAAGAAACTCTAGTGATAAAAATAAACTTACCGTAATAGTTGCCGTCAAGTTTAAGTCGATCGTGAACCGACTCCCCTCTAATCCATATACCAGTATAAATACACAACAACATAATTAAGGTCAGGTTTAGGTCCTCTGTATGTTTGGTTAGAATTTTAATTAATGACATATAATGAATAAAAAAAATTGCACTTCTATGTTTTTGCAAATATATCTGGATTAAGAGTTTGTCTCAAAATATTAAATTTGGAATTAAAAAAGAAATACCCTTAATTGTGATACATTTCTCAAACTTTAGGTGTATTTTGATATTTTCGTGTTTAATTTGAAAATTCTTACTAAGCATACTGTCCAAATCAACAAATATTGCTTTTTTCGTGATTTTTATGACGATTTGCACTAATTAATTGAACTATAATTTTATATACTTTTATTTTTCCTTTTAAGTTGTAGCACACTAAAATTATAAAAAAATTACTCCATTGATTCCAATAAAAATACTCTTAGATTTCTCTCCTACCTATAATTTAGGTTTCGGTAATGTGTAAATTAAACCTATTTAGTACGATAAAGATAAACATGAAAAATAAGTAAAAGATGTGAGTTTCAAATCCTAGTATCTGTAGTGGATATTTTCCTTATTTGCTTATGTTTTCTTCGGGGTTTTAGCCTTGAAATTGATTTTGAGTTGAACTCGCAAAAGATTAGTGCCCCGAACGGTTCAACCATCAAATTGGATGAACCAGCCCTAGTTTATGGCTCAATCAAATATTTTTTATGTTTTTTTTTACTTCAAACTTTAAATTAACATAATTTTCAATTTAACCTTTGTATCAATCTCAATTTTTTTAGAACAATTTTGACATAATTGAGAAAATATTTACCGTTCGGATTGAGAAAGATACTGCTTCAAATAGCCTAAAGCATAATCTGAAAATTTATATGTATTTCTTTTCATGTTTTCTTATTTATTTTGAATTAAAAACTACTCCTTCCTTTTTCTTTCACTAGTCAGATTAAAACAATTTTTTTTTACAATTAGTTGTCATATTTATATTTTTTATGCAGCTAGTTAGTAATTTTTACACCCTTAACTTTGATTATCCTTATTATAGTAATTTATTTATGTCTAATTGATTTGGATGAGTAATTAATATAGGGGCTTTACTGTCAAATCTAATCAAAATTAATTAAGTATTAATATGTATGATTATAGTTAAAAAGAATACTAAAAAGAATAAAAGGAGTATCTATTTCTAATTTTCTCTTACTTTTGAGTTTTGTGTGTGTAAATCATCAATCTATCTTTGTTAAGAGGGAGAAAATAAATACAAAGAATGCCTACCCAACAAAATATGGAGGGGAACATGGGGATTAACAATTCAATCATGTGGACAAAATCTAAGCCTCATGGTTTTAACTAACCGATCTGAAACACAATTTGCATTCCAAACAACATGTCTAACACAAATTTTTTGTTAGTCTTATGCCCTAAAAATTAACTAATTGGATAAAAAAATAAATAATAGGTGCGGTTTTAATAAAAATATTATTTGATAATATTTAATATATATATATATTAATTATTTAGGGATTTTCAGATATTTAATTATATATTAAGATATATTTTAAATAACTAATAATAAGTGAAACCCTAGTATATTGGAGAAAATGCACAAACAAAGTTAAGTCAGTTTTCATCGGAAAATGCGCACACCAAAACACATTGGAAAAAAATGCAAAAGTGCAAGAGTTACACAGACTTTGTTTTCTCTTGATGCTAGCACACTAAATCTGTCATTATTTTGGCTCATTAGTGTGGATACTTTAGAGAGTGTTCGTCTTGAAAAGGCAACACTTTGTTGATTCGATTCAAGCCGAATTGCTAAGCTTTATTTCGGGTTTGCTTTTATTCTAACAAGGCAATTTTGTTTTCAGGTGTGAGGTAAACAATTTCGATTCCTTATGTTTCATACGATTTATTCGGTTGCATGGTTCATGAATTACGTTTCTGTTTATTATCTTTCATTGTTTGTTTGATCGAAACCTAACCTAACAACCTCAATCTTCTTTTAACATTAGTCAAAACAGTAGTCAAAGCATCCTACGACATTGACAAAGAGGAATTGTTAAGGCAATCTGTGAGAACTTTTGAATCAGTCTCTACAATGGCATCAATGTAGTTCCTGAATGAGGTCAGATTGATGGCTTTTTTTATCGCAATAGCTTCAGCATGTAGTATCGGCCGACATGAGTGAATAGATGTAGCAACATCTAACAAATTAAATACCTTTAAAATTCCTGCAAATAACTGGCGTGCAAGGTTACAAATTGTGTCACCAGGTTTATGAAATGTCAAATTATTTTTTATCATTTAATTAACACCTAAATTAAATTAAATTTTACATTTTTTTTTTAAAATGAGTTTAATTATATATAATTACATATAATATTATAAATTAGGTTGAGTTCGATTTGATTCCGATTTAACCTCTAAATTTTGAATATTTTATTTTTCCGGTTCAACCTCCATATTATCTATGGACTTTTTTTCTTATGTAACAAATAGTACTGCCATTGTTTTGCTTTGAACAATTTATTCGTCTGATTCTCTTGATAGTTAAAAACAAACAAATAATACTACCAATCGGTTATTATGCCAAAAAAAAAAGATCATTAACACCACCACCCGCTAAACTATTATC
Source organism: Viola odorata (assembly GCA_963691705.1). Taxonomy (NCBI): domain Eukaryota; kingdom Viridiplantae; phylum Streptophyta; class Magnoliopsida; order Malpighiales; family Violaceae; genus Viola; species Viola odorata. The sequence goes on from OY829542.1 coordinate 55,511,692, forward strand.
GTTTAGCAAATAGGTTTTTTAATAACTTTTTGTTGGATTCAGTTCTTTTAACTATTTTTTCGTTGTAAAGAGACATCTCTATTAGTTTTTTCATCCAAAATTCTAACATATTTGCTTTGACTTTTTTTTTAATCCTAAAAAATGTTACACTCCAAAATAATTTTTTTTAAAGTTATTAATTGTTAAGTACATATGAAATAACTATTTTAAAATAATAAATAAATAAAAAATAAATTCTAAAATTTCTAAAGAATTATAAAAGATGAATTAAAATTATAAAAAAGTAGCAACTTTTGTTGAAAAAATCAAAAAAAGGAAAAAATAAAAGCACCACTGTTAATTTCATATTTATTGAATATTTTTTATTTTTTTATAACTTTTAAAAATATTTATCACTTTTAATTTTTAATTTTGGATTTTTTTTGTTTTTTTCTAATTTTTTAATTTTAAAAAATTATTTTTCAATTTTTCTTATTTTAAAAAAATAAAAGAGAGTAAAAAAATATGATCAAATCAAATCCAATAAAATAAGGATTTTTTTGCAAAAAAATAATAATTATGGAGCTGAATTCAATAAAAAAATTATTATAAAGTTGATTTTAACAGACGATGATAATTTAAGGAATGTTAGTGACGAGGGAAAAAAAATGACTAATCAAACAGTTGACCGTTAGAACTTAGAAGTGAAGAGCGTCGTGAACTTAAGCACGTTTTCTTCCACCTCGTATTAAAGGCACCGCCATCTCATCAAAGCGATAAATACGATCACACCCCTACTCCCTCTTAAATAAATCAAGTACTACACAAGGGGCATCACCGTCATTTCAGCTCCCTCCGTCCTCCCTCTAAAAATAAACCACCGCACACGATCTTCTCTGGTACTCTTTCACGCATTCATCATTCCAACAAAACCAAAACAGGAAAACAAAAAAGAAAGAAAAACAGCGCTCACCACATTCTCTATGTCCTAGTCCTACTCCTCCTCCTCCTCCTCCTCTTCTTTCTTTCTATAAAACAAAAATGGCCACGGGAGGCGTTAACAGTTATCGGAATGGCAGTCACGGACGAGCCTCCCTCAACTCCACCACCAACGGTAATAAGTCCTTCAAATCCAAGTCGTTATCGGGCTCGGGGCTCCGTAAAAGCGCTCCCGGTTCTCTCGGAGCTTGTAAAGATGATGCTGGCGGTTAGTTGTATTTAGTTTTTGCTTCTGCTGTGGTTGTTGAGATGGTTGCGGTGACGTTGTTAGTTACAGTTTGTTCGTTTGTTTGTTGTTGTGATTAGTTCCTGGGAGAGTTAGAGTAGCGGTTAGATTGCGGCCGCGTAACGCGGAGGAAATGGTGGCGGATGCTGATTTTGCTGATTGCGTTGAGTTACAGCCCGAGGTACTGTTATTTTTCTTACTAATTTTAAGCTTACTTGTTTTAATACTTCTTGGCCTATTTTAATTTCTTTGTGCGAAATGGGGGTTTTAGATGAAGAGATTGAAGTTGAGGAAGAACAACTGGAATGCGGATACGTATGAGTTTGACGAAGTGTTGACTGAGTTTGCGTCTCAAAAGCGTGTTTACGAGGTTGTTGCAAAGCCTGTTGTTGAGGTAATTTTGCTTCTATTTTGATTTTTCGAGTTGATACTTTTAAAATTATGAGAACTGTGCTCCAGGGAGCTGGGTAATCTCTTGAGCTCATGCAATTAAGAATGAAAGTCGTAATGTATTTTGAGGCTTCAATGTTTGTTTCCATTGGTCCAATCCTATACTTAATTTGTGGATGCAGAGCGTTTTGGATGGATACAATGGAACGATCATGGCATATGGACAAACTGGTACTGGTAAAACATATACTCTTGGACGACTTGGAGAGGAAGATTCGGCTGCTCGAGGAATAATGGTGCGGGCTATGGAGGACATATTAGCGGAGGTTTCCTTTGACACTGATTCTATCTCAGTTTCCTATTTGCAGGTTGTTCACTTCCAAAATAGTCTTGACTTTTTTCCTCCTGACAATGAATTAGTACTTCCTTTTTTCGGTTCCTTTAAAGTTCATCTTTTCTTTTTGGCTTTAATAGATCTAAACTGTGTTTATTGAATCCTTTAAGGCTTTAACCCAAGCTATTTAAACTCAATTTAATATTCTTGTTTTTATAAAATGGAGCAGCTGTATATGGAGACTATACAGGACCTGCTTGATCCTGCTAATGATAACATTTCTATCATGGAAGAACCCAAAACTGGAGATGTTTCAGTACCTGCTGCTAGCTTAGTGGAAATAAGGGATCACCAAAGTTTTATGGAGCTACTGCGATTAGGAGAAGCACACCGCTTTGCTGCAAATACTAAATTGAATACTGAATCTTCTCGTAGTCATGCTATTCTCATGGTGACAATTCACTTTTCACTCTTTCACATTTTGAACTGTTTTTTGTTTCACTTTTTATTACCCTGTTGATTTTGAAACTGCAATTGCCAGAAGTTGTCAGAAATTTTGAGAGTAATGGGCTTCTGGAATTTAATAGGTTCATTTAAGGAAGTCTGTCAAGGGACATGATTCTGCTCTTTCAAGTGAAAATGGTACCAACTCCCACATGATCAAAAGTCTAAAGCCTCCACTTGTCAGTAAAGGCAAGCTAGTTGTTGTAGATCTTGCTGGTTCAGAGCGTATTGATAAGTCAGGTGCGTGCGTGCATGCAGAGCTGGGATACTGTGTAAAGTGTTACCCTCTTGACATTCTATTTACCTGTGGAAAAGCTATGTTTCTCTGTTTCATTTATGTGTTCTCTTATCTTGTATTGTGAGTAACTCCACTATGTTGTTCCTTGTGAACTGTAAACAGTGAATTGTTAGATAGCCTAATCGGTTAATGTTGTTTAGTTTAAAGAGGCATAAAAGCCACTTTGGCTAATGTTCCCCTGACTCTGGGTCCTTTCCCTGCTGAAAGTATGTTTGCATAGTATTTTCCCTTGTTATTCCAGGAAAGGAAGCACTGCCTGCTAACCTCATCCACACACATTGTATTTGAATTAAAGGGGAAAAAGTCCCATCCATCGTTTCATTACGTATTACTGAGTTTCAAGCTATCTTTGACATTTGGAATCTGTTTCTTCATCCATTATTTGTCAGGGAGTGAGGGACATACACTAGAGGAAGCCAAATCCATTAATCTCTCATTAAGTGCACTAGGGAAGTGCATTAATGCATTGGCTGAAAACAGCGCACATGTCCCAGTTCGTGATTCAAAGCTTACTAGATTGCTTCGGGATTCATTTGGAGGTATTATAACTATGTTTCTCCTGATTGCTTGTGGGCATTTGACCTCTGTTCTTTTATACTTTCTTAGCTTATCCAAAGTGCCAGAATAATGTTGACTGGACTACAGTCAATTAGTTTTGATGTTATTTCCACTTTAAAAAAATTGGGAGAGAGTGGGACACAATCTCTGCAAGCTACAATGATGCTAGCTGAATGTCATATATAGAATGTTGTTTCCCTTCTTTCTTAAATGTTTCAAACAATTTGTACTTAGCAAATCTTGTCCAGTACTACGCTTCTTTTATGTGTCATTTGAATTAGCTTCATACATGTTGCCTGACTTTCTGAAATGCTAATAGGCACAGCTAGAACTTCACTGGTTATCACTATCGGTCCATCTCCGCGGCATCGAGGAGAGACAGCAAGTACTATAATGTTTGGACAGAGGGTGCGTAGAATGCTTGCTGGCGTTTTCTTTTTCTTTTTGTTAGGATTTTAATAACTCGCTGGACCAGTAAGCACAACTTCATTTGAATCTTCTGCTGTAATATAGTGAATTATCTATGCCTTCACATCCTGTGGATAATCATGATAATATTGTTGGCAATGGTAAATAATGTCAATAATATCAATCCAACTCATAGACGGTGAAGGAATTGATGCATTGCCTTCTCATTGTTTAGAAGATCCTTCTTTTATATTTATTTGCATAGCTGCTGTTGGTTTTTTCACAGGCAATGAAGGTGGAGAATATGTTGAAGTTAAAGGAAGAATTTGATTATAAAAGTTTGTCTAGAAGACTAGACATACAATTGGACAAGCTCATTGCTGAAAATGAAAGGCTGCAGAAAGCATTTGAGGATGAAATTGAGAAAATAACTGTAGAAGCACAAAGTCGGATCTCTGAGGCTGAAAGAAATTATGCGCATGCATTGGAGGTAAGTTTTATATCATCAGTTGAGCTTGATTTACTCTTTATGCAGATCTAGGTGTAGAGTATTTATTATTTTTTTGTCTTTGTGTCACTGGATGAGGGGAGTGACTATCTTAGCATATGATAAAGTTATGTATCGATTTTGTTCTTGTAGAAGGAAAGAGTGAAATACCAGAAAGAGCATATTGAATCAATAAAGAAGCTTGAAGAAAAGTGGAAAATGAATCAGAAAAAGTATCATCTGGTTGGAATCAAAGATGATTGCTCTGAGGTGGCTTCAAATGGCGAGGTAACTCTTCTAGTATGTGGTAGGATTTTATTCTTGTCAAATGTTCTGCTACATTGCACAATTGATTGGAAATTTTCTCATGATTGTATTTCCCTTCATTTTTATTTTTGGATTTTTTTTTCAAGTGGGGAAAGTTTCCTTAACATGTAAGTTAAGTGTGGAAAAACTCTTGCTTTGGTTGTTTTTCTGTTATCTATGCTAGATAGAAAATAGAGATTCATTTGCACTGATGGTTTTGAAACTCTGCATGTGAACCTCTGCTGCCTGTGATAGTTATCATTTCAACCTAGTGATTCTGGATATCTATATTTTGGAAGTCTCTTTCAAGTAGCATTTTGTGGATGCTATATTTAGTGCCCTAATTGACTGGACAAGTTTTCATCCATAATATCACAGGGTTCCAGGGTAGTCTCCATTGAAGAAGTTTCTGAGATCAAAATATTGCTTCAGAAAGAAACCCTCTTACGGAAGTCTGCTGAAGAGGAAGTCGCTAATCTTAAAAACCAGCTAGAGGAACTGAAGAGCTTGGAGGTATGTTTTGTGCCCCTCTAAATACTAACCCTCTGTTTTTCCTTGCATACTTGAATTGGGTTTAAGTCATGCATATTTGTGCATTTGATGTGATAGGCATCAGGTAATTCTGAAATGCCAAAGCTTCGCAAGATGCTGGAACATGAAACATCCCAGAAAGGAAAACTAGAACGGGACATTGAAGTACTACATCGCCAGTTGTTGCAAATAAGTTTTGAGGCTGATGAGGTATTCTTTCAATGTATGGTCAGATAGTTCCATCTTAGTGAATGCTTATAGTTGTCTGGAGGATAAAAATCCATAAATGCCATGTAGAAAAAGTCCGCCAAGGCTGTAATTAAGGTTTACTTCAAATAGTTTGTTTATTTAGGAAAGAGAAATTATTTGAGAAGTAAGAAATGGAATGCTAGCATATTACACTTCTGCAAAAAATCTGCATGTTCCTGAAAAAAGAAAAGAAAACTAGGTTGAAGAAATCAGTAACTGTTGAAGTTGCGAGCATATGACTATCTTGAACTTCAATACAAGTATAGGCACGTGGTTATTAGAATTTGGGGCCTGACTGACATGTTTTCCTTCAGACAAGAAGACGACTTGATGGAAGTGGTCCTGAAAAACTTCTTGGTGATCTGGATTCGATTATTAGGGATCACCAGCTTGATGGTTCAGAAAATGGGGAAAAGGGTGCAGTAGCTAAACTCTTTGAACAAGGTGCCAATTGGGATGTGTTAATGGCTCTATATTTGTTTGTGCTATAATTTTTTAGTGTGGTTACATGGTAGAAGGTCATGGATCTACGTCGGTACTGATTTCCCCTAACATGCAATCACTTCAGTCGGGCTGCAGAAGATCCTGGCATTGCTTGAAGCTGAAGATGTTGACGTGAGAATTCATGCTGTAAAAGTGGTTGCAAATCTAGCTGCAGAAGGTATCTTTCTACCTACTACTATGTAGAACTATAGTGTCATGATTTTTTCTGAGTTACCTTTATGCTACTGCAAATGTGTTTAAATTTTTGGCGTCACAAACTTTAGAATGCATCTCCTACTTAGTATTAGATTGGTGAATTAAGTAGGATAAAAATGCATGGAAGGTTTTGTTGTTGTCAATAGGTTTGAAATGGGAAGACTGGAAGTCATGGACTTCAGCACCCACAACTAATTGTTTTAGTTAGTATTTTTTGCTGCACTTCCTATTTAAGTGTAGTCAGATTAGATTTCTACATGACGGGCCCTAATGTTGAATATAACCACATTGGTAAATCTAAAAGTTCTTCTGGAGGGTTTCCATTTTGATCTGTCCAAAATTTCCACAACTATTTTTAATGCGAGATCATAAGCAACTACAAAATTACCTTGTGTGTAGAGAACATTAAAACACTAATGAATGTCTTTCTATGCGGTTCAATGCCTGCAATTGTGTTGGAATAATTATTGAGTATGAGTACTTCATTACTTTGGTGAAAATAGTGGTGAAAGTGATCCAGTCTGTCAGATATGTTTCTCACATTTACTGAATGGTAAGATTCCAACTGATGCGCAGAAACAAATCAAAAGAAGATCGTAGAAGCTGGTGGTCTTAGGTCTTTGTTAATGCTTCTAAGAAGCTCTGAGGATGAGACCATACATAGGGTTGCTGCTGGTGCTATTGCAAATCTAGCAATGAATGGTAAGATTTCTATGGGTCGCTATATTTTTTTACTCAATTTTATCATATTTCTCATGTCCTGTGCTATTTTTCATGTGTACTTTTAGAGTTTATTCTTGATAACATTCTCATGTCCAATCAGAAACCAACCAAGAACTAATAATGGCTCAAGGGGGCATTGGCTTGTTATCAATGACAGCTGCCAATGCCGAGGATCCTCAGACACTCCGAATGGTTGCTGGTGCCATTGCTAATCTTTGTGGCAACGGTAATATTTCTAGCACATATATACTGCGCTTCTGCTATGGTTGCAAGCTGGACATGATTTCTAGAATTTTGACCTAACTATATTATTATTTCCAGAAGACTGCATGAAATTTAACTAAAATCTATCCAAAAGTGCTCCTGCTTTAGGCCATTGATATCTTAATTGGTTAATGCTAGTGAGCGATAGGATGGATGTATCTACATTCTGTAATTAGATTTGGCAGTTGATTTTGCAGAAGTTGTTATGAGTTAGTGTGTGCATGTAAGTTGGGGACACCATTTATAGCTTGAATTGATTTATATGTGAGAACTAGTTTACTTGATGGTTGAAACTTGGCAACTTACTCTAGGTGCAATGGTGTTAATTTTGTTCACCCGGAGCCACTGGTTACTATACTTTACATGCAGGAGTAAGCATGTTCTTTCAGCTTAGCTTAACCATTCCAGCAATTAACTGAATTCAGGCTTGAACATTAAAACGGGGAAATTTTTTGAAAGTTTATATTTTGCACACACAGGGTCTTAAGAGTTCATTAAGCTTTCTTAAGAGAGAATTTGTTTTGGTATTTTACTATCATAAGTTTTGTTTTACATGATTGTACTATTCAATGTTCTAGAAAGAAAAAAGAGAATGATCATACTCTAGAAAACCACTTCTTACGAGTCCTTCAATCCTTAGTCTTAAATGAGCACACGATTGCTTTGATGGGTGATATATCATGAGTGTACATGTGCTTGTATGATTGTAACTAAGTAGCATGCTGTTGCATTATCCAGACAAGTTGCAGAGTAAGCTAAGAAGTGAAGGAGGCATCAAGGCTTTGCTTGGGATTGTTAGATGTAGGCATCCCGATGTTCTTGCACAAGTTGCCCGTGGAATAGCAAATTTTGCGAAATGCGAGTCAAGAGCATCATCTCAAGGTATAGAGTTTTAGAAAGAGGCACTAACGATTAATGAAGTTTTCTTATTCTTGATGCGTGTATGCTATGAGTCATGAGATCATCATCTTTCCATGTTGAATGCTACGCAACTGAATATCTCTGGACCCCCCTATAGTTGTATATGATCCGTATCTGAAGGTTAAAGTAAACGTACAGGAACTAAGACTGGAAGGTCTCTTCTGATTGAAGATGGTGCACTTCCATGGGTTGTTCAAAATGCTACCAATGAAGCCTCAATGATTAGACGCCATATAGAGCTCGCGCTATGCCACTTGGCACAACATGGTAAGTTTGGTTCTTGCATTTTGAGCTTGAACAAACAGTCTCCCCGTTGAATATCATCTGAGATGATTCAAATCAACCGTTTTGCAGAAGTGAATGCAAAGGACATGGTTAGTGGAGGCGCGCTCTGGGAACTGTTTCAAATCTCACGAAACTGTTCACGAGAAGACATAAAGACTCTTGCACAACGAACAATAACTTCGAGTCCCACTTTCGTTACTGAGTTAAAGAGGCTACGAGTAGATTATAGATGTATATGACTAAAATTTATCATAAAAAATCATTTCACCAGTAGCAATTTCTCAACATAAACTAGCATGAACGGGTCGGGCCTTTCAGTTGAGTTCTTGTTGAAGTTTTGTTATGGTGTGGGATGCGGTTGGAGCTTGTAGTCCTCTAAGAGTGGTTGAATGCATAGAAAGTCTGCAATTTGTTGATTAACTTAGTGATATATAAGGCAACCCTAGTTAGGAAATCCCCATATAGCTGGTAGTTACCGTGTAAATTTGTCTGGACTTGTAATGAAACAAACATGCAAGTTTTCTTTGGAAAGGCGTAACAAGGAAAAAAAATGTTTTCTCAATGTATATTTTTTTTTTACATGTTTCAATTTCCCTACCAGGTTTTCTCACTCAAATATGGGGCTGTGCAAAATATCCAAAATTTAAAATTTCGAATCAACGGTTTAGAAATAATCCGAAAAATTGGGTATCCAAACTGAAAGAGGGTAAAGAGAACCCGATCTGAAATTGAATTGAAATTTTTTTTCTTTCCCGAAATGAATCAATTTAAACCGATATGAAAAAACTCAATAAAAAATTAAAACACAATTCAAATTCTCCCAATTGTATTGTTTAGAGGGAACATATAAATTATAAACACTGTAATAATATTTGATTAAAAAAATAGCTAATTAATTAATGTACACCTTTAAACATTAATAAATTCACTAAGTGGAATATTTTTATTTGTGATAATTAAATAATATTTTAGATAGATTATTAACTAATATAATTACATTAGTTAAGTATATTTAATTTTAATATAATAATTTATGTGATTTTTTGAAAAAACGTGGATGTAAAATACTTTAATATTAAAATACTATTTAATCATAAAAAAATAAATTTATCAGCAAACTAAAAAATATAATAAAAACACAAGAAATGAGTTGATAAAAAAATTAGTAAATTTAAAATCAATTACGAAAATAACTCGATTGATTTAACCGGTTCGATTTAAAAAATTCAAAATTTCAAACCGAAATCATATATAATACAACTGATTCATCGAACTAAACTTATCCGGTTCAACTGGGTGCCTAATCAAACGAGTATCTGATTTGATTGGATAAAAAAGTCAACGATCCAAACCAAACCAGTCAAATTGAGTACCCGAACCGCCACCATTAATTTTTTCTTTGCAATCTTGCCACTAAAAGTCTTTTAAGTTCATCAAATATGCCACCAATATCATTTTCTACATACTTTTTATTAACATTTTGGTGCTTCAACTTTTTTTTTCTTTAAAATATTTAGACTTTAATATAAACTATTTTTATTCTAATTATTTGATTACTTATTATTAGGAAAAAATACTAATTATTGTTGTTCTATTTTTTTTGGTAAGTAATTTTTATCCATCTTTATCAAACCTTGGTGGAATATATACGAAAATATTAATAAAATGTTTAATGAAGAAATAAAAAGAATTAAAAGAAAGTAATTTATAATAATAATTTTTATATAAGTAATAAAATACTCGATAAAGCCTAAAATTATATAAAATAAAGTCTAAGAAGCAAAATGTTAATAAAAAAGATGAAGAAAAAGATATTGGTGGCATATTTGATGAAAAGGGAATCTTTAATGGCAAGATTAAAAAAAATTGTATACATTTGAAAAAAGAAAAAATCTTAATGGAAGACTTGAACTTGTTTTTCTTTATTTTGTTAAAAATTATCGAGTACCCTACATTTGATTCTCAGAAGAAAAAAAAAAAAAACCTTGTTTCAATTTGTTTTAAACTAATCCATAGCCTCTTTCTCCCTCCTAGCCTTTAGCTCATTTTTACTTTCGTGGCCGTCAATAGTTTCTTTTGACAGTCCACTCCTTTTTTTTCGAGTGTCTTTTTTTTTTGTTGTTTTTGATAAGTAATTCGTCATTTTTAATGAAAGTTTATTATAGCAGTCGTCCTGATATTAAAGGTTTCTTGATTTTATTCATTTGAATAAAAGTGTTTTTGTTTAATTTTATTTCATATGAGGTGTTTTTTATACTATCTTTATCTATGTAGATGTGTATTCCCATGAATGGAACATGGTAGTGCAGCTTGTACTTTGTTAATGAGCAATGATAGACGTGACCTGATTAAAATTTCTCAGAATAGAAAAATTGACAATTTACATATTTGTCTCAATATGTATCAATAAACAAAGAGGAACCGGTCACTATTTATAACTTTATATTGAAACTATTGTTATAATTCAATATGCTGTTACAAATGGTGCACTGTTTTGATTTTAAAACCTTTGTTCCAAGAATTTTTATAAATAAAATTGTCTATTATTCCTAACAAAAACAAACTTAACAGCCCCGAAATTATGAGAAATTATTGGCATAACATAAACCCCAAGACTCTAAAATTGCAAAAAATGAGCTATGTCATCTTCGAATTCATGGTAGGCCAAGAGAGGAAATAAGTCAAATGGGTGAAGTGGATTTAGAGCTGTGTGGGTTCGGGAATTGGCTTCGATTATGAGTTTAAAAAGGGGGAGAATTGAAGACTTGCTTTGGCTTAAACTCCAATTTATTTTTTTCCAACGGATCTCTGATATTTTGCTTCAAATATATTCCCAATGGTAATTTTTTGGGTAAGATATATGTTAAGTTACTTCTTCTTATCACATATAAATAACTTATTATACCATCAATACAATTTCATATTTAATTATCTTTCATGATATATAAATTTCATGAAAGGTTTTTTTTTTTTAAATGGTAATAGATGTTTCACTTAACTAGAAACAAAATCACGAACAACAATAGAAAAAACTCAACTATATCAAATACAATAATAAAAAACGTTGATTTTAAATTAAGTTTAATTTTATATATATATATAGATATTTTTAATAACTATAATTTACGTAAATATTTATATGCATGACACCAATAATTGCTTATAATTATAACCAAACAAGAAGGATACGAGAAGTGGTGAGTCAAATATGTGTCGTGTGAGTATCTGTCGAGTCTCGGTATAGGAAACGAGTCCGACACGGACATGACATAAAAAATGAAGTGCTCTTACATCATACTTACATCCTAAATTATTACTCTCACACCCTTACCTTAGGAAATTACTACACTACCCATTCTCACATTTCATCTACTTTTTGTAACAAATATAAATTCCAATACTTAAATTGAATAATTATTATAAATAGCAAAATCTATTAACTAAATTAGTGAAATTCATTCTTATTTTTTTCAAGAAAAACATTTTCTATTATTAATTTTTTCAAGAACCTTTATTATAAAAGATTAATTATATTATAAAATGAAGAATAATAGAAACTTTAATATATTAAGTTATAAAAGTGAGTTAAAAATATGAAGTTTAAAAATTTATTTATCGCATATCCTACCTATCTCAAGTCAAGTATAAGTAACACGAATATATGTCTATTTCGGATCGCTGTTTGCGGCATCGTGCCAATAGCCTAACTAGTCTCTTCTAAAAACATTGAAGTATTAATCCGAAACATTGATGGAAGTTTAAAAGAGGTGATAAACTCAATGGTATTTAAATGAAACTTTATTGGCTAATTTAAAAGAGATGATAAACTAGATTGACAAAATAAAATTAAAAAATTTATGTAAAAATTAAAAAATATTTTCAGGAATTATAAGAATCCAAAACTTTGTCAAACAAAGGGGTATTGCTAGGAATATAGGATTCACTCGACAAAGAAAAATGAAACGGCCCCAGAAATGTTTGTAATATGAAAATAATTATATTAAAGATTCCAAATTATGAATTATGAACTGTTTGCATAGTTGATTAAGTTTGCATTTATTTTGTTTCCCTTCATTCTTACCCAAATTTAGATGGGAAGATAAAGAGATTTTGATTTAAACAATTATCGTAGTTACATTTCCTTCCATTGCTACATCACATTCATCAATCTATACTATATAAAAAGCACGAAGGGCCTTATTCTTTAAAAGACTATAATACCCTTAAATTATTAAAAAACTTAAGGGTGTAATAGACTTTTAAATATTTTAATTAATTAACTTACCTATTAAATTAATTAACCTACCTATTAAGTTATTTGATTGTAATAGACTTTTAAACGTAATAGATTTTTAAACATTTTAATTAATTAATTTATTAAATTAATTAACCTACCTATTAAATTATTTATATTTTTAATTGGTTCGAATCAACATCACCCTTAAAAAATTAACCAGTATATATTAAAAAATTAAAACAATTAGTGATTGATAAAATAATTAAATAACTTAATAATATTTTTACCATCTTTTAATTTTCTAATTATTAGAAAGACCGAAATTGTAATTTTGTTGCAGGCTTACGTTGCAAATTTCAGACTTATATTGCAAATTTCAAAACTATTGGGTTCAAAGTGGGAGATTTTGTAAACTTTAAGGTTTTTTTATATAGTTTATTTTTAAATATATTTAATTTTTTAATCAATAAAGTTAATAATTTTATTATTATTATATAATAAAAAATAAAATATTACAAAATAAATATTTTGAGTATATTTTTAATGATTATGTAAATATATTTCTTGAGATTTTAGTATATTTTTTTAGATAAAAACTAGATAATGTTTTTAATTTCAAGCTAAACAACAACACAAACTTTAAAGTAAAAAAAAAAATCCTATATAGCAAAAGTGGAAAGAAAATCGAATCTCCTATATTCGTTAGTTTCTTAAAAAATCACATGGGAGTAACTTGTAATAATATTTTAAATAACACTAATAATAGTAAATTGTAAAGTGAAAAAACTTATAAATTAATTTTTCAATTAAGTAATGCAATTTTATTTATATTATTAAATAAAAATTATTTAATTAATAAAAAATTATAATATTCATAATTTTTAGTAAGAGCTTGAAATTAGTAAATAATTTATCATAGAAACATATACTTAGTATTGTGAGTTAAAAAAGTTAGCAAAAATAAACTATATTTGTATAAACTATATATATATATTCAAAACATATAGAATTTTCTAGATAAATTTATATATATGATACTCAATTGATTCAAAATTGGGAATATAAACTTAACAATTTTATGTCCTGATTATTTTATATAATGTTTCAATCGTATGTTAGTTTTTTTTAAAAACAAGTAGTAAAGATCTGATAAACAGAAATAAAAATTAAATAGCAATTTAAGTTATTTTGTTGCTTACGACTCTAAATGTTATACATAGATATCTAAGTTCTTATTTGCGAGAATTTGGAAGAAGCAACGATCAATAATTAATATTTTGCACTTGCCTATACATTTCCAACTAATATCAAATAAGTTCAAGTATTTTTAATTAGCTCAAATCAACAACTATATTTACTTAGATGAAAAAAATAAGTTATAGTTATAAAAAATAATTTGAAGTTCATTTGCATGTTTATGATGTGGTATTAAATTATTTTGACATGCATTTATTTTTTCTTAAAAATAAAAGGATAATACATAATAAATAATGTCATTTATTAAAAATATATTAATTAAATTAAATTCATTTTAGAATAATTTAAGCTCACGTTATTGACAAGAAAGAAAACTTTAGTTTATTTGATGACATGAATGACTATGTTAGAATAGGAGACTAAAATTCTAAGAAAAGATGAGATCATATTTATGCGAAAAAATGGAAGAAGAATAAAGAAGAATTAATCTAATTTGTAATAAAATATTCTGAATTTGTATTATAAATTTCATAGTAAATTCTCTATATTTTTAATTGGTTCGAATCAACATCACCCTTAACAAATTTATCAGTATATTTTAAAAAATTAAAATAATTAGTGATTGATAAAATAATTTTAATTGCAATTTTGTAGGCTTACATTGCAAATTTTAAAACTATTGGGTACAAAGTGGGAGATTTTGCAAACTTTACGGTTTCTTTATATAGTTTATCTAAAAATATATTTAATTTTTTAATCAATAAAGTTAACATTTTTTATTAATATTATATCATAAAAAATAAAATGTTACAAAATAAATATTTTGAGTATATTTTTAATAATTATGTAAATATATTTCTTGAGATTTTAATATATTTTTTTAGATAAAAACTAGATAATGTTTTCAATTTTAAGATAAACAACATTCGTTAGTCTTTAAAAAAAACTTAAAAAGAAAAAGAATATATATATTCTTTTTCTATATATTTCATATATAGCAAAAGTAGAAAGAAAATCGGTACATTCGTTAATCTCTTAGAAAATCACATGGGGTACCTTGTAATAATATTTTAAATAACACTAATAATAGTAAATTAGAAAGTGAACAAACTTATAAATTAATTTTTTAATTAAGTAATGAAAATTTATTTCTATTATTAAATGTAAATTTATTTAATTAATAAAGAATTGTAATATTCATAACTTTTGGTAAGAGCTTGAAAAAAGTAAATAATTTATCATTGAAAAATATATTTAGTATTATGAGTTAAGAAAGTTAGCAAAAATAAATTATATTTGTATAAACTATATATATATATATATATATATATATATATTTTAAAGTGAATTAATATTAAACTTATGAATAATTAATTTATATTAAATCAATTCTTTAGAATTTCAATTTATATTAAATAATTTTTTGATAGTATAAAAATAAAAAAGGTGATTTTTTATAATAAAATATTCGCATCATAATATTAAATTATAATTAACAAACAAATTATTTAAATAATTTAATAATTTAAATTCTAAAATACATAAGAGAACTAAAATATGTTAAATACCGAAACTATCTTCCATGAAATTATTGTTATGAACTTTTACTTTTATATATTTTTAAAATTTATCATTGTTTTTTTCACCCATTTCAATATCACAAACAATGATAAATTTTAAAAATATATAAAAGTAAAAGTTCATAAGAATAATTTCATAGGAAGAATTTTTTTAATATTCAAAGAGATTGTAAGAAAGAAATTGATGTAATGTACTCGTGGAGTTACAATGTGAGAAATATCTTTAAAAGTATGGAATTGAAAAATAGTCACAATGAGTAAAATATAAGTTAATCTATTTTTAAATTTAAATTATTGTTAAATATAACATATGTATATTAATATATTTTTTAAATGTAAATTATTTTAAGAATAATATTCTTTATTCAAGTTAATATTTTTTATTTTATTTTATTATTAAATTTAGTAAAAGGATTGATTTTAAGAGAGTTGAAGAAACATAAACTAAATAAAAGTAAAAAATAAACTGTAATATTTATATTTTTTCTAACATAAATTATATGGTAAAAAGAAAAAAAAATATTAGAATAATTGAGAAGTTTATTTATAAGTATTGACAATATTAACCATATATTATCAAAATAATTTACATTAATTTTATTTTTATGAAATAAATATTTTATATTGTCCATAAAATATTTTTTACATGGGTTAATATTATTTATTTTATTTCTATTATTTAACTATAATTTCAAGGTAGTACATGGTTTATTTTTTCAGAAAAAATACTTTTAATGTTAAGAAAATCATAAAAGTGAAAAATAAAAAGAGAATTTATAACTTTTCCTAAAATTAATTCAGTGAGAATTGTTGATTAATGAGTTTTAATAATATAAAAGGATGAGGTTAGATATTTAAAAAAAGATACTAAAAATTAATATTTTATAATCTAATCATCAAATATTTATGGTTATACATTTTCTCCAATATTTATAAGTTCTTTTTAACTTTTTACCATTTTTTATATTTTTTAACCACTTATAATGTTTATATTAAAATATTTTAGGATATTATAGGATTTCTAATGTAAGTCTTAAAACTATAGGGTCCAAAGTGAAAGAATTTTTAAACTATAAAAAATTATATTGTTTACCTTAAAATCTATGCTAGGTAAAGTTATAAGATATATTTTATAAAAAATTGGTTATATTTTTAGTTATCATTATAATATTATGGGTCGAATACATGATCTACATCATCAAAATAACATACGATAGGTACATAGAATATATTAAATAAATATTTATTGTAAACTTAAAGTTGTTAGAAAGTTAAAATTAAATTAACTTTGAAATGAGATGTTGTTATAATGAGTAACCTTTTGAATCTTTAAATTGATAATTAAAATTAGATGACACAACTCTGAATCCCACCTCTAGAAAAAAATGTGCAACTCAATATGCATGAGTCATATATTAAAAAAATAATTAAAAAAATTGATTAATAGTTAGTTACTAATTTACAAGTTATCAATATACCTAAAATAATTAAATAAATATTTATCGTAAACTTAAAGTCCTTAAAACCTTAAATTTAAATTATTTTTTCAATTAATAACAAATGGATGAGGGTAAATTTGTGTAACGTAATAGACTGTTATAAAAGTACATAAAAGATCTCACTCATGGATTCTTAATACGAGTGACAAAATGTTGATGAAGTTGATATAAAATAAGAAATCACGTTTCTAAGCCATAAATTCTAAGGAAAAAAGCTAAAAGTTATGGATTACATGAGATACATAAATATTCAAACGTTATTATCATCTTAATCTAATAAAAAATATTTTAAAATAATATTAAAAGTTTAATGACTTAACTATTACTACTATTATTATTCTAATCCAAAAATTTAAGAAAGTATATATTTTTTTTCAAAAGATAACAAAATATGATATTATTACGAAAAGAAGAAAAAAAATAAAGGACAAGTATATTAACAAAGTTATCCCTTTTATTAAATTATAATCACAATTATTTTTAGACTATTTTTTAATTATTATTGTTGTTTTTATTTTCTATTTCATGCATTGCCATTATTAAAATAAGAACTAGAAAGAAAGAAATATGAGAGAAAAAATAAAAAAATAAAATGAAAAATGATAATTATTTTAGTTAAAAATTAAAAAGCTATAAAAATTATGTAAAATAAATAATAAATTATCTTGCCTCAATAAACCATTTTTTAATAAAAAAAAATGAAAATATTTTTATAATGTATTATTATTAAAAATATATATATACACAAATATTAAATTACTTATGTTTGATTTCGTAAAATTTGTTATGATAAGGAATTATTTTTCCTTAGCTAATTATGTGATTTTTTATCATACATAAACATGAATAAAAATAGCTTGTACATTTATCTAAAGGGGAAATATTTTTTACCACCCCTGAACTATCGTCGAAAATCAAAAACCTCCCCTGAACTTTATTTTTTGAAATTCACCCCCCTGGACTATTGTTTTCGGGCAAAAAACCCCTCTAATGCACATTTTTACAATTTTAAAAAAATTGTAAAAAATCTAAAAAAAATATAAAAATTCACGAAATCATAATTTTTCCCTTAATTAAATCATAATTTTTCATTAAATGTTAAATTTATTTTTTTATTGAGTTTGATTTTTTAAAGAAAAATTCATTATACATAATTATTTACAATATTTGGAGAACTAGAATAAAAATAATATAAAACATTATTTTAAATATTTAAATTTCAATTTATAAAAGTAAATTACTTAATTAAGTTAAATTTGTTTTAATTTTAAGAACTAAAGATTAAATTATTTCAGAATTAATAATTTTTTTTTTGTCAACACCAGCATTAAAACATCAATACCAATACTAATATACTGCTTACAATATAGTTTAAACACTATAGTAAAAATTTATGTTAATCCCATTTTTTGAAACATTATTAAAACTTTTATATTATACGAAAAATATTTTGTGTGAAATACTTTTTTGTACATAAATATGATATTTTAACATTTTCAAATCTAAATAAATTTCGCACGTGCAACGTCACGTGCCAAAATAACCTAGTTAAGGAAAAAGCATAAACAAGCTTAATTAGGTTATCCATTTCATAAGAAAATAGAAATATTGCAGTTGATGACGAAGAAAGAAAACATATATAGGTACATAAAATGTTGGGTTTTTGGTATATATGAGAAAGATTACCACAAATTCTTGAGGGAATTAAAAAAAGAAAGAATGAGTTGACGAAGAGAAAATGAAGGTAGGGAAAGGTGTGCAGAAAGTACTTTGATCCATTCATCTCCCCAAAAGATAATTCTTAAAGACTGCAGTTTTTAAATTGTAATAATCTCGCACCTTAAGTTCTTATATTGAATAAATAAGAGAAGAGAGAGCAATGTGCATGAAGGGAGTTTGAATATGGAAAATGCAGAGAATCTGTGCATGTTTTTTTGGGGGTTGAATACTTGAACATGAAACGTATATAAGGCCGGGTAGCTGCCTAATCCTTTTTAACCTTTACCCTACGAAAGGAAGAAAGAAAAAGAAAAAGAAGAGAGAGAGAAGAGAGGGTTTTTTATGGAAGTGTTATGGTTTGCCTCGAAAAGCAGCTAGTTCAGAGAAATGCACGTGTAAACCCAGCTACTCTCCTCATTCAATATATCTTCTTGTCTTCTCTTTGCTTTTGTCTCCTCCTTCCTTCCTTCCTTCCTTCCTTCCTTCCTTCCTATATATATATATATAACCCTAAGCTTGGATTGGACTAGTAAGTAATTCTCTCCGAAAGAAAGAAAAAGGAAAACAATCCATAACTAAAAATCTGAAATTCGAGTCTTAAAAATTGAGTAAAAATATACTAACGTAATCACTTCTGTTTTAAGGGGCGATAGTTTTTGTTCGAATACTCGAGAAGACTTAAAAAAGAATACAGGAAACGAAAGAAAAGGAGGGGGAGAGAGAGACAGAGACAGTGAAAGTGTGAGCCCATACCTGTTTGCTTTGCTCTGCTTTCTTCTCGTAAATAGGTATAAACACCATCTTGCCTCACCCTTGAAACCGTCACTTGACTGCCACCAGCTTTTTAGTCATTCAAATCAAACCCCTCCTCTTTCCTCCTCCTTTGACCTTATCATCACCTTATTAATTACGAATTAATTCTTCCCAAAACTATACAATAACTTTCCCAATCACCACCAGCAATGCAATGGAGGAAAAGATGCAGTCTACTGGTCTGTAATCTAATTGGAAACAAGGGACATTATACAATTAAAGTAATCTAATTCAAAACATTAGATATGGAAAGAGCAATTAGTAAGGTAGTGACTCCCATACTGCCTTGTTGTGCTCTTTTGCTCCTCTTCATCAACAATACACAATTGAATAAATAAAAATGATCATGAAAACCAATTAATTAGAACTCATCAGCATTCACCGTTCACCATTCACCATCCCTTGAAAATTAATTTACAGTACTTGGCTCTCGATCGGTTCCAAAACCTAATCATAAAATGCAAGAAAAATCCAACAAGCTCAAATAAAATAACAACCCAAATTAAACCTGAAAATGTTGCTCAACTGTGAAGAAAAACCCAAATTCCCATCATCATCATCATCATCCATCCCTAGCTAGCTACAAATTAAGTTTTTCTGTGGAGGAAGGAAGTCACCTTCTTTTTATCCCAAATTCAACTACTAATTGACATTATACTTCTTCTGTTAATTATTTAATTAATCAGAAAGGAGGTCGACCAGTAGCCCAATACGCCTCAGCTGGCAATTGAATAGAATTCAGAAGATTGGGTGCGCCGCCCATTCCATGAAATAGCGGCGGCCCATTATTCCCCTCCGCCCCTCCCATTACCTGCCCTCCACCATGCCCCACCTCTCCTCCTGGCGGCGACCCAATCCCACCCCCACCTTGCATCCCCATCTGCGCCGGATCCTCCTCCTCCAGCGGCAGCCTCTCATACGCCGCATTACTAAACGACGCTGCCATAATCACCACCGGTCCGGAAGCTGTTAGCGTCCCCACCACGCTTCCCCCTACCACCTGCCCCTGTCCGCCAGCCAAATATATAGTCAGCCCGGTCGCCGCGGGCGGAGCGGGCGGTGGAAGGAAAGAACCAGCCAGAGACAGAATCTCAAATCTGCCGTGCAAAGTCACAATCGCACCAGGAGAAGCGGGCTGCCTGAGGGTGACGTTGACGACAGTTCCGGTCCCGCTCATGATACAGATTCCCCTCTGCCTCCTCCTAGCAAAAGTGGCGACGCTCTCGACGATGTCGCAGCCGTCGGCAACCTCCATGAGATGGGTGCGGAGGGCGTTGGCGCTGTCGCGGGTGATGATGATTGGTGGTTTGGGTTTGTTCTTGGATCCGGCGGGCCTTCCTCTGGGTCTTCTCGTCATCATCTGATCTCCGGATTCTCCGGAAGGATTAATTGCTAGCTCTTTCCCTTCGCTGCTGTTGTCTTCTCGCTCACGCTTCGCGGAGGATTTGTTCATTCCGCTGCTGCTCCCGCTCTGCTCGTCCTCGGAGTTCTGCTGCTGCTGCTGCTGCTGCTGCTGGTGATGGTGCTGGAACTGGTGGTGCTGCTGCTGTTGTTGCTGTTGCTGGTGGTGATGGTGGAGCTGGAAATCTCTAGTGTGGAAAGGAGGAGGAAGAGAATGACCGTGAGCGGTTACTGGATCCATAGCTGGAAATCTCTAGAATCTAGAATTATCTAATTTGATTTCTTCTTCCGAATTCTTGCTTCTTGCTTCTTGCTTCTTGAATTCCTTTCTTGGTTTCTTGAAATTAAGGAGAGAGAGGAGTTATGGTGTGGTACATGAAATAATCATACACCCCAAACAAAAATGGTATGATTTCTTCACCATATCTTTGATTGAAAGGTTCAAGTAGTAGAGTAGTAGCTAGAAGCTATAGTAGAGAAAGAGAGGTTGTGTGTTAGTTCTTGTTGGTTCTTCTTGGTTCTTGTTGGATGAGTAGGAGAAGAGAAGATTAGGATGAATTGGGTTAGGGTTAGATTTGAGGGAAAGAGAGAGAGAGAGGAGAAGAGAAGGATAGGAGAGATGGGTTTGATTTTGGTGAGATAGATGAGAGCAAAGAGGTTAAGGTTAGTAGTATGCTCTCTGCGTGCGTATGGGCGGTGGATGGGTCCCTTCCTTTCTCCTTTGTCTCCTCCTCCACCACACCATGTTCTTCTTTCTATTTCTTCCCTCCTCCAGTTTATGTAATGCAACAACAAACCTTAAATTAAGTGCCCACTTGTGTGCTTATAATTTACTAACTTTAATTAATTTGTATACTATAACTTTGCAAGAATATCATTAGTGAGAAAAAAGTGAAATATAATTAATTAAATACTCTCTGTTCTTTTATATTGGACGTTTTTCTACTATTTAGAATACATGTCATTTTATTTTTTTCGAAGCATATTTTGTGCAAATGATAATTTTTTTTTAATCAATTCAATTTGATGATGGTGTGGTAATTTGAGTGAAAATTAGAAAAAAAAAATGAAATAATATGGAATAAAATAAAATCAAAGATCATTGTTTTACGAATTTTTACTATCATAAAACGTCCAATATAAAAGAACGGAGGGAATAGTAAGAATGATGGTAAGTCTGGAAAATTAAAGATAAGCCATCTTATATTATGAAATATATATATATATATATATTAACCTACAAAACACAAACCATTGCACGTAATTTTATTTAAAATATGTAATTAATTAAATACTTGAAACTTGATGACAACGAACCCTAGACAAGCAACATGCCCGTACATTATTAGTTCATAATCATATGGATAATTAAATTAATGAACCGGTAATTTTTATTTAGAAAAAAACAGATTTATTATTATTTAGACCGTTTTAGATTTCCTATAGGAAAAATAAAATACTTACATTGTCGGATGTGATAAATTAACTAGTCATTAATCTAAAATAAATAAACGATTGGGCCGTCATCTTTCCTAGCTACCTAGATGGATCAGCTTTCAATTTTCCATGACCCACAAGCAATATGTCGATCAAAAATTCCTAACCTTAAAAATTAAAATTTTCTATGATTAGTATTAACGTTAGGATCTCACTAAGGTTTTCTTTTTTCTTTTCTTTTCAGTGTGGTTCTTGCTGAAGCCTTACACGCATGACAAGTGTCACTTCCCCGGCTCTCCTATTCATATAAATTATGAGTTTAATACTTTAATTTAATTTATTGTGATAGCTAAATCTTGAAACATGGCCACTTCAAAATAAGTCACTGGTACTCCCTAAACAATAAACCCTCATGTCTGATAAAATAACTTGAAATTTGTTTTGTGCGTTAAACTTTAAGATCATAATATTAATTAATACCTAATTTTAACTTATTTTGATCAAATAGTGGTTTTATTTATGCAAATTTCTTTTTTTCTAAGCATTATGTTATCCAATTGAACAAATTAATGTAAGTTTGGTTTGAATCACTTTTTTTTAATACAAAAATAGAAGACAAAATCAGCACAATGAAGAAGAAATTATTATAATAATGAAATATTTAGATTTTATTAAATTTATTATATTATTAGTTGTGGTTATAATACTAAAAATTAAAAATATAATTTTTATCATAAAATAATACGTACTAACTAGTTGAACTAATTTTACTTCTAAAACTTTTTTTTGTGTAAAAAGAAACTGTCATGGATCGGAAAAATAACCATTTCCGGGAGTGTGTACCAATCGAAAGAAAGGTACACAAAAAAAGTTGGAAATTGTAAGTGTTGACCATTAATTTAATATTTTGTACGTTTAGTGGAGTTGATCTTTTAGTTATTCCTCGTCTAGAAGACTAAAATCATGATCCAACTATTTTAATTAAATTAACTATCAAGACTCAAGAGAGTAATGATAACGGTTTGCAACTCTTTAATTATATATAACTTTTATGGGAGAAATACATTCGTATTAGATTTTTCTAATACACATTCACCAGCCAATCACAATACACAATATGGAATGTTTCTAAATTTACTTTACACAACCTTGTTACTCAGATAAATAATTTTCTGATTATTTTTTTTCTTAAAAAATATTATTTTCATCATTTTCAATATATTGGGAAATTAAAATTAGCATTAATTGAACGTACTTAATAAAATGATTGAAAATAATTAACTAGAAATACATCAAAAATAGTAATTAATCATTACTTTAATTGTTGTGAAAGTGAGTTAAAAGTCATTTTTTAATTATTTTAATTATTGTGAAAATGAATTGTGAGTCATTTTTTAAAGGGCAAAAGAATTACAACATATAAAATTCAATTAATCATTACATGCGGAAGTAATAGTCACATGAAAGTCTTATATCGGTTAGAATTTAACAAAATGGTATTGGTTGTCTAGAAAAAAGAAGGTCATGGTAAAATGTGATTTCAGAAGATGAGTGGATATTTTTCGGGAATAGTTCACAGGGGTAATATATATTTTCTCAATTTTTATAATTAGTCAACTTATAAATGAGTTTATTTTTTATTTTTTTTATAGGCGGGCGTGGGATTAACATCTTAATCTGAATCTCTACCGGTTCTTTTATTATCAACAAAGCGACCAATCATTTTATTAATGGGTGTATATCTATTTTTTTTTATAAGTGAATGCGTGGTTCGAATCTGGGTGCGATTCTCTATTGATATTTTTGTCACCAGTCAAATAACCGATGAACTACTGCTCATTAGTATGACTGTATATCTACTACCTTAAAAGTGCATTAATTTGAAATGGAGAGTATTGGTTTTTTTTAGCAATTCTTACCTGAAAATTAATATAGAGACCGGTAAATGTCACTTCTTCTATTCTCCAAATAATGACTCACTTTCCATTTTCACATAAATTAAGATAATGATTAATTATTATTTTTTGATGTGTTTCTAACTAATTATTCACAATTATTTTATTAATACGCTAAATTAACACTAATTTTGATTTTCTAATATATTGAAAATGATAAAAATAATATCTCTAGAAAGATAATAAAAAGTGATCTAAGATATTATTTATTTGAATAGGAAATATCATGAAATGAAGCCAACGAACACGTCATGAGGGTGTAACTATGAGATAGAAAGGGTAGTGGTGATGGTAGATAGATGTGTGTTTGAGTCTTTGACGGTTTGACCGATAGAATAGAATAGAAAAGGCCAGCGTGTTAGGCGGAAGTAAAGACGACGCGTGGGTGGCGCTGACACCCGCACGAAATCTTATGCCACAGACAGAGAGAGAGAGACTTACTACTACTGCTAAGTTCTAACTGTGTAGTGCTGCCAATATAAATCAAATCGCATCGCATTCGCCGGAGAGGAGAGATTTGGTGAAGTTTTGTTTTGCTGCAAACTGCAGACCCCCACGCACCATGCTCCCCCTTCTCTTTCTACGCAAATCCATATGTACTCCTTGTGCTCTTGCATTACATATGTAACTCATCTATTCAAAGATGATGCTCTTTGTCGGCTCATTTCTCTCTCTTCCCCACTCCTAAATTTTTTTTTTTTTAATCAGCAGAAAGTTATATTGAAATGAATTGTTATGAAGAACATGACTGAAGATTACAAGACACTGCTTCAATAGCAGTGCGACAAATTAGTACTCCTCAACTTAATTAGTACTCTCGTCTTAAATTAAATAATTTATTTGAATTTTTACATAAACTAAAATAATCACTTTTTATACATTTGATTAGGACAACGTCAACAATATTAGCAAACAATTCATGTTTCACTTTGAAAATTTATCAATCTCATATCGTTTCAGCCGATATATCGGTACAAATTAAATTAAATTTTCTAGCTAAAACGATACAAGCAATTTTCTATTCTGTTTCGCTCTTCATCTCTCCATCTTGTAGTATCTCTCTCCATCTTGTAGTATCTCACTGAAATTTCACCCAAGATGGTGTTTCGCTCTTCATCTCTCCATCTTGTAGTATCTCACTGAAATTTCACCCAAGATGGACGTTTTGATACCGGCGTGTACCGTTTCAGTCTAAGTAATTAATTTTCTTTTTAAAAAAATTAATTAATTAAAGCTCAAAATAAAAGGCCTAAAATAAACTTCACCTCTCATCTCGTCCTTTGTTGTTCTCTCTTTCATTTGAGTATTTGCAAATTGCAGTAGACATCTATTCATTTCAATAAAATTTATTGATAATGCTATAATTTTTTATATTTACAGATTTTGGATTTACATTTTAATGTATTTCGGTTTTTGTAACACATCTTCATTTTAATTTGTTATTTAGATTGAACATTTGATGATAGAACTTTGGATAATTTTTCTCTTAAGTGTTTAATTTGTTAATGTTGGATATTTCTGAGATGCATCACTGAAATGATAGGCTAAATTTTTTAATACCGAGTAAATCTCGCTCCTCAAAGCAAGTCCGAAATAGCAACCGGTACAAAATTGATAATCTCGCTAAAAACACATGAAAACTGGCTAAAATAGTTGTTTATATATATGATCCCCTCGAGTTGTTTTTTCTTTTTCAATAAGTTGATCAGTGAAGTCGAAATTTAGCGCGATTAGGTTGTGCACCAAAACTAGGAAGAAACTTTTTTTATATTTTTTTCAGGTTGAAACTAATTCTCACACTATCTTAGAGTTTAAAGGTCCGTATTGATAGTCCTAGACCTGGGGTGAAGGTAATTCTATAATCTGATGTGCTGATATGGATTGTCTCGTCGCTCCTATGCCACCTACAAAGCGCTGGAGGGGGTCTTCGGCATAGAAATTCCGACGATCAAGTCAGTAAGCATGATGAAAATAGGTGGTAAGGGAAACTATCGGGTTGAGGTAGGTAATTAGGTAGTTATGTGGGCAGAGTTTTAGTACGCGTGCGCGTGTAAGTATGTGTCTGTGTCCTAATGAAGGGGTGATGGGGGGGTATTTATAGCCTCGCCATGGTCACCCTGGACACATGTCATTTGGGCTTGATCAGTCATTTACCGATACATGTCCCTTTACCTGATAATTTCCCTAGTATGTCCTACAAGTAGTATACTTACCTGGTAGGGCCGGTATACATAGCCTTGACTAATGGCGGTGATATATACCGGAAAGTACATATATCGGGGGGCCCTCACTAGTGATGAAAGGTCGAAAATACCTTTGAGTTGCCTTATTTGTATTATCAGATATAAATGATATCTCAAAGATTTTTAAATAATTATTACTTTAAAACTCGAACACGAGACCTTGAAGTATTAACGTGAGTTCTAAACTACTCTACCGATTTACTCCCTTTGGTAAATAAAAAGAAACTTTCAAAAATTATTTAACTTGTTTAAAATTAGCAAGGATTTAAGGTTATATATTGATCGATCTGAAAGCATTTTGAAGTTTTGATTTCAAAAATTAAACAAATGTTTAATTTTTGCCCTACTGTAACGTCCAATTCAATTCTTATTGTGGAATAGGCCAAAGTAATTGAATCATCATATATACACCAAATCCTCGACAAACGTTTGTCACATATTCCCTAAATTATATGTAATTAAGTCTTATATACCGTAGATTTGTCATAGGGGCCCAAAATATTATATTTTACTAATTCAATTATGATTAATATGGCCAATCATGTGTTTTCTTGTCATTTGCATTTCTAGCCAGCTTTGTTGATCAAGAGATAACGACTTGTTGATTAAATGTTTGTTATGAACAATAATTTAGAGATAATATATATATATATAGCCAATTCCACCTATTCATTTGACTTTAAATATTAATAAAAAGAAATATTATTTTATTATCATTATAATAATAAGGCAAGGATAATGAGGTGCTGACCAACAAGCCTATTTGACAACATATTCAGGACATATGAACAATAATTTATGCATTAATTAAGTTCATTTCTCACTTGTCTAACGTTAAGTCAAATTTAATTGTGCTTATCAAAATAAAAATCTTATTGCGTTTGTCTTTCAAAACAAAATAGAAATATGTGTGTCATTTCTTCTTCTTTTTCTTCTATATATATATTGTCTTTTCCTGTCACATCATTTTTTTTAATAAAAGATTGATTATATTATTAATTATCATTATAGCAGTAGAGATGAAACTCATGACTTATATTATAAAAATGACATACACTAATTAATTGAACAACAACAATTTTATGTGTAAAATCTTTTTTTTCATAAATCAATTTTAGATGTATGCCCGCACATACGATATATGGATCAAATATATGGTCCCTTAATTAATTAATAATTAACAATAATTTTGCGCTAAACATTATGCCACTTCTTTTGTCTTTATTGGTGGATCTAGGCGGCCTTATTTTCCTTTAGAACAAAAACAAAAGGACATACCCAAAAAATTAATATATGCATATTTGATTATACAAATACAACAGAAACATGTTCAGAGTCGGTCAACGGAGCACTCGCTCATTTATCGTTTTGCGCCTATTCTCATTACAATTTTGTATTAAATAAAACTCTACATTTATTAATTTTAATAGATCACACTATATTTTTAAAATTATTTCTTCCAAAATTAATTTTAGATTTAACTTACGTGAAAATTAATTTATTAAAAAAAAATCTTTTATCTGTTTACACTCAATAAAAATTGGCGTGACATAACCCAAAAAAAACCAAAATAAATTTAAACAATCAAATTTAATATAAAATCAAACCAAGCATATTATAAATTTTGAAATTTCATCAAAAGTAAAAACAAAAATTGGACAAAAGATAATTAATTGTTAAAATTGTATTAAATCAAGTATCAACCATCTTAAATTTTTCGAATAATATCCAAAAACTACTCGAAGACGTAGAAAAATATATTGAACATTAATTAATTGTCTGAATTATATTTATTATTTATTTATTTATTTTATTTTTATTGAGGAGAGAGATGAAAAAAAATTATTTTTACATCAGCTAAATTTAAGGTCAAATTTTTGAAGAACCTAACCGGTTTTAAGATAATTTAAAATTAGGGTATTGTATGTTAAAATTGGCAAACGTGATATTCTATTTGACTCAAATATGGGATGGTTTTATAGTTTTTTCTAAGAAAAAAAAATATAGAGAAACAGAAAAAGTACCAACTAATGGGAAAAAACTAGGGAAATCTTTTCAATTTATAGGAGCTATCTAGCACATATATTATATATATAAGCAAGCAGGGGCGGAGTTAAGGCAGAGGTTGACTAAATATTTTAGTCGATCACAGGTAGAAAATTAAATTATATATTTCTCAAATTTTTTTCTATATCTTAAAAAATTATAAAAGTTAATAAAATATCTTTTTTTATTTATCATTAAAATTAAAAAGTTACTTTGAATATGAAATTATTCCTAGAATCCAACTAGTTTTAAAATCAAATAACCATATCTTAGAAAATTATAAAAATTAATAAAATATATTTAAAAAAATTGATTTATTTATCATTAAAATTGAAAAATTAACTTGAATATAAAATTATTCCTAGAATCCAACTAATTTTAAATGTCAAATAAAGAAGTTTTGGATAAACAAAGTATGATTAATTAATAACCTAAAGAATCAAAAACGATATATTAAGAATTTGGGGTAATAATATTAGTTCCCCTAGATTATTCCCAAAAGACAAACATCTCCTTTGACAATCATTTGTATCATATTACCTCCCTTCCACTATTTTTTTCAAACTAATTACTCTTTTTATTTAAAATTGCCTAATTTTTTAGTAAACTAGGTAACTGAATACAGTTAAACCTCGATAAACGAATGTCCGATAAACGAATAACCTCGCCAAATGAATAATTTTCTCCGGTCCCGACTTGGGCAAATGGGCTAAATGAATAACTTCGCTAAATGCATTAACGAATAATTTTTAAAATTAGGTATCCATTTTTGCTATTTTTTTTAGCCATGCCGTCATCTACTCCTTTCTTCCGTCCACAACACTATATTTTACTCCGATCTGTTGTCCACACCACTGTCTCCACCGCTGTCCCCTCCACACAACCGGCTTCTTCTCCTCTGTCTCGTCCATACCGCCGTCTCCTCCTCCGTCCCGTCCACAACATCATCTTCTACTCCATTTTATCATCCCCGTCGCACCACTATCTCCAGCTCATAATAGATTTTTCAATAGTATAATTTTTTTAGAGATATCTAGATCTGATAAAACCTTGTGGGTAAGAAAGAGAGATGGAGAAGGAGTTTGGGAGGAAAATGATGGAGATGATAAAGAGATGGCAGTGTAGTTATTGATTATTGGAAAGAAGATGAAACAAATGAGATGAAATTATTTAGTAATCCAAGTTTGAAGAGGTCTCATTTTCCCCATTATCGTTATTGTCAAAGAAAAAATAAATTATGTAATAAATTAAAAATAAATAAATTCGATAACTACATTTGAAATTAAAAATAAATTTTCTCTTATGCTGAGTTTTTTTTTTGGTCGAGTGGGTGTCAAAACCACCAAAATAAATAACTTCTTAGATACCAAATTTAACTTATAAAAATGGCAAGTAGGGTTGAGTCTACAAAGATTGAATAATTGATTTTCGTTTTCAAAACTATATGGTTAAAGCTAAAAATTAATTTTTATGGAAAATTTGAGATTAAATTAAAATTAAAATAAACAAATAAATAGATAAGATATCTAGTGGATTAAAACACCCTAGTAAAGGATAATCTGAGCATTGGTTTCAAGTTTGGTAATTGATTTAAGAATTATTTCAACTTTCTCCTAAGTTGGTTATACTTATTGAAAAGTTCTAACAACTTAATCTTTCCTTAATTCTTAGTTTTCCTTAATTCTTAGTTAATTAAAAGTAACTAAATAATTAACCCTTATTAATCAGACAACCACTCGTAAAAACTCTTTGGGATTCAATTTATTAATAAATGTAAGATTAGAAAGACTCAATTTTAACTAACAACACCTAAAATGCTAGAATTGTGGTGTTTAAATAATTTGTTCGATGTAAGATTAGCAACAAAGGAAATCTAGTTAAAGAAGATTTCCTTAAATAATTGGTCCACTAAGGTGGCCCAACAATAGAAATCCCGTCCAGGTCAGCGCTCCAAAGGGTTAGTGCTCCGGGTTTGACAGAATCCACACAAAATAGTTCCAAAGCTCCCAAATTGTTATCTATTATCTCACCAATGCTAAATCTGCTCATATTAACATAAAACACAAAATTAACAACATCTAAATCATAAATAAATATCCAAAAGGTGTAGATTACGTAGACTATTATGTATATTTTAAAAAACCCCACACACTTATCTAATGCTTGTCCTTAAGTATGTCACAATAAAAATTCAAAATTAAAACACATTCCCTGTAAGAAAGATTAAACAACCATGCATTCAAAGGAAGTCTAAATCATGATATCAGCCACATAAACATATGAAATGAATCAACTACATTTGCACAATCGAATCTCACTTGGACAAGATTCATCCATAAAGTCGAGTACTCTGAAACAATCCTCACCAGGATCGTGTTTGCCCTCAACCCTCGGTGTTTCAGCTAGTATTTACTCTCATTATTCATGAAAATCTAGATCATTATATACTTGAACTAACCAATCACAATACACATAAAACACATAAATAGTTTTGAATCTTGAGGATTTAACAAAGTGGCAAAGGTAAGGGTGAGATAAAGAATTATGCAAAGGTGTGAATATGTGATTAATAGACATCAAACAAGTAATGAACAAAGTCTCCATTTGATGCACTTCTGAAAGTTTGTTCCACTTTCACACATCTCTTCTACTTTTCAACTTATGTTTTCAGTTTTTCCTTTTTTTCGAAAACAAAATATCAGTCCTAACAGTGTTTACTACCCATCACAAACTTCCAACTTCATGAGAGAAATGCTTTCACAATTTAGTAACGATACCCACACACTTCTCTTACCTCATTGAACAAACCAAAAACTCATTCATTAAATCAACTTAGAAATATCATGAGCACATGGGTATCAAAACATTTGTTTATGTTTTTCTTCTTCGTCTTCTTTTAATTTTTTTTTACAAGAAAAAATTAGGGTTGAATACCGTTTAATTTGAAATACAAAAGAACTACGGATAAAAATTACAACATAAAATTGTTTACTTTCCGATAATTTGAGTTGTATTACCGACATTACACAAGAAATAAAAGCGCACTAAAAGAGCAAGTGAGGCTAAGGAAGCCCCACCCGACTAAAACACCAAGATCGACCTTGAAAAGGATAAAACTTTGGAAGTCACAAGCCGACTCCATAGCAGACACCCAAAATTATTTGTCAGTGTATGATAAAATGCAATCCACATAAGAGAATGAATCAATCGTCGCAGAGTACTAAAAATTTGGAACGCAGGCTATTCGTAGTGGATTTTAACTGGTCCTAGCGAATATTAGCTTAGCCAATTATTTTCTTGGTCAATCTTATCATGAATTTGCTCGTAAAATTTGAGCTCCATCTAACGTTTAAATTAATAGTTTTCCCCTTTTGAAGTTGAGTTGTGTATTTTGGGTTTTTTTTCTTGCAGAGGCTTAATTGGGAAAATAAGACAAACATATAATATAGGATGAAAAATATAGTGAATTATCTGGTTCTGCTTTAATGGTTCACACTTTATCTATTTTTTTCCGATTCATTGCATGAAGGTTTTTCAAACAAAATTGGATTACAAAAATATTTTATAAGTTCTCAATTTTCTCAATTGAACTGATTAATACGGTCCAATTATGAAAACATTTTTCTTTTCATCATTACCTATATATATATATATAAAACTTTGAATAAATTTTGTTCTGAGAAAGAAATATTCTTGAAGTATTTTTCTAGTTAATAAACTATATTATTATGCGGATACCACAGCTAAGCATGAAAAATGACAAAATTTGTACAGTGCTAATTGGTTCATTAGCGTGTTTACATGATATAGATTAGGTGAGGTATTCAAGAAAGGCAGGCTCTTGCCTTGAGAAAGAAGTTGTTGAAGAGATAATGAAAGAAAGATTAATTAAAAAAATAAATTAATAATACTTAGAAACCATCAATTACAGCTTTTAACCCTAGCTAACGACTTAATCATATATTATATCCTAATCAAGGTCCATTTAATTAAAGATTATAATAAAATCATTATCTTAATCACCAAAGTCCATTTCATATTTTATTTTATTTATAAAAAAAAAGAAACACGAACCCATGTGGATGGCACCCATTACCTCGAATCTGCAATAGTGCTGCACGTTTCTGCTTTTTCCACAAGCTGCTTTCCAATTTCTAGGCTGTTGGTGAGGACCATTAGCAACATTGCATTTGACATGTGGGTCGCTTAACTATGGGTCGTTAACCCTTAATTAGGACTTAATCAAATACTAATTACTAGTAGTAGCTAGGTGGCTAATTAGCAAAACGACAAAAGAGGCACCCACGTGATGTATGGCTGTCCATCGATGAGGAATCTTGTTAATTAATTTGGTTAATTTAATTGTCAATATTGCTTGATCCAAAGTTACCTTGGTTTGAAAACTTTAATATTAATTAACTTACTAAAATTCAATCTTTGATCGGTTGATATGTTTCCTTTCATACTACAAATTTCTTTTACCTTGATCGCTTCTCCATTCAATGTTTGACTTGAAGCAAAGTAATCGCTACCAAAATACAAAAGTTATTGATTTGATTTTTATTTTATTATTCTTAAGATAAATAATAAATTTTGAATCTCGTTTAAATATTACGAATTTTTGATACGGAGGTTATAATTTGACGCTGTCTTACGAAAAGGGTTAGTGTTAATTTATTGAGGGATGATTTTTCACACACATAAAATCTCATTTATCAAAGAATTAATGGAGGGAAATAAACGTGCATATTTATATATATAAATACACTTTTTCCCCATAAATATTGTACTAATTAAGTTGGTGCGAGCTAGGTTGACACGATTAATAATAATCAAGATGCTTTGTCTTTAAAATTTAAATATTAATTAAATTAAAAAGAAAGTAATTATCCACTAAAATTATTCTATTATTGGAAAACTTAGCTAGAGATTTTGCAAATTTATAAAGTTAATTCCCAACAAAAGTATACTAAGTATAACAGTTTGATTGCCACAACAGGACGCAATTGCGTTGTTTGCCAAAAGTGGACAAAGGATTTGTTAAATTTACTCAAAGCAACTTGGAAATTGAATCTTGCGAATTAAACAATATTACCTCAAGAATTTAAAAACTAAGCTGTTTTTTCTTTTCTTTTCTCACTTGTTAATTTAATTTCTTCCATCCGGACCAAATTACAGACGTATGCAACATTGTACGGAAAAAATTACAAAAAAATATTTAAGAAAGATTGTCCGTAGGATCACATATTTTAAAATTAGTACTATAATTTTATTATTTGGACATTAAGTCCTCCAACTTTTGTGGGCATATATTTATGGAAAGGATATTTATGTATATAATTATGTAGTCGCCACATAATATATATATAAAGAGTAATTCTCATGGCTCATATAAATTTGTTGGGCTTGTTGGGTGTGGTTGCTGACCCAAAAGCCCAACCCAATTATTCACAGAGAAAAATAAACTTAAGCATTTTAATATAATTACTAATTAGAGCTCCATATCATATTTTTGTTGCCACTCCAAGAGTTTGTAAAGTTTTTGTCCATTTAGAACTTTAGTTTCAAAGGAATCTTTTAATTAGTAACCAATTAATTTAATGTAATTTGCAATTTAAAGTATAATCAAAGTATTTTTAAATATGGAGTGTAAATTGCAAATTTGCAAGTAAGTAGGTGGTAAAAGTGGCGTTAGGAATTGATAAAATGTTGTTTTTAATAGACGAGGTGATATTCGAACCTATAATCAAGCTGCTGCTATTAATATTTTACTATTAACAGATAACCAACAGTTACATGCCAATTTGATCGTGGATTTCTTTTTTTTATTATTTTATTTTTACTACCAAAGGGCCTCATGTGTTGTCAGCTCTATACATGCCCAGTGAGGATCACATACTGCTTAGGTGGCAGCTTTATTTTAATGCCACATCATAATTATTATGTCATGTGGAAAATAAAGTTATTTATGTAATTTGAGAGTATGTGAAATTAGAATCTTACCTTGGCCAAATCCTTAACTGAGATAAATTCCCAATCATAATTTGTTGATGGAATAGAACTCCATATATCTTCGTAATAGAAATATTATCTAGCTCCAAAGCTCTTACGATTTTTTCTCAAATACCTCACTCCACAATCCTTTTATATTTAACTTTTATTTTTTTATGATTTAATGAGATTTTTTGTCTCTGTTATAAAACTTTACTTAATCTAGTCTTTTTGTCAAATCGTGACTAATTTGGTTCTTAGGATGCGAAATATTTATGTCATTTGGTTCTTGAACAGGTTGTTACCGGATGAGAGTGATAACGTGTCCGTACCTACTGAGTGGCATATCACGTAGTGATTCAGCATGTGTCACTCATATCAAAATTATTAAACGCATGCTAAATCGAACTATCAACTTTGCTACCATTTATTAGAAAAATAAAAATTTACCGATATGTATCATTGGAATGATAATGTCACTTTGGGCTCAAGCCCACAATTTTTAAGTAAATGCAACACGTTTTTTTTATAGCGGTTTAGATTTATGATTCTTGGGTTAAGGGATACAAATTTATTTATCCTAACTAATAAAATGAAGTAAAGTTTCACATCAATGTGTCCGGAAAAATAAAAAAGATATTTATCATTGAGCTGCGCGAACAAAAATTTAGGAGTAATACGTTGTTGCCCCCCCCTCCAATTTTCAAAGTTTTACGCATTAAGTTTTATACTTTTTGATAATTTCTTATATTTTATTTGGACGTATATATGAAAAAAAAATTACTACTAAATTTTCCCCTAAAAAAATTCCTAGCTTCGGTTGTCGTCAAAGTTTCACATCAAAAAGAAAAAAATTAAAAATTAAATATAAGATTAATATGGAGTGAGATTTTAAGAAAAAAAGTTATTAAATGCTCCATCTAGTGGCACAACATACGTCAATTTCCCACCACTTGGTACTTGATAAGTTAATATAACGTGCAAGTCAAGAACAATTAATAATTTAATGAACTATATTGTAATCTAATTATTAATTTTTTATACAAAAGAATTTCCGATCAATATGTTAGGATAAGATGGTGATTCCCATTATGGTACACTTTGTAGTGGACTGGCACCATGATGAACTAATAAATTTTGTTTTCATTATTGTAGTTAGCTTTAAATTATGTTTAGAAAGATAACAGACATCGGTTCTATGGTGTAGTGGTTAGCACTCTGGACTTTGAATCCAGCGACCTGGGTTCGACTCCCGGTAGGACCTTTTTGGACTTAATTTCGTTTTTGCGTGTTCTCCTTTTAGTTTCCTTTGTGTGTTGTGCTTTTGTGGCTGCAAAATGAAGTCCAAAATCTTTAACATTAATCCATTATCCACCACGTATTTTTGTGATGTGATGTGATGTGACATGACTGGAATTGTCTATGGTGTTACATGAAATCATCATCTTATAATAAATACATTTAACACAATAGTCAAAATTACTTGTCCCTACTTCATTAAAATTCATGTCATGTCTTGAAGAACTTTTCATCAGTTTGGAAGCTGAGGTTGAATCCATCATGATTTTGAATTCTTGGAAATCAATGAGCCCATTTCCATCTTGATCAACACCTTCAATCATCAAGAAACACTCATCAAGATTGCAATTCCTGCAACCAAGGCCAGTCAGGACTCTGTGCAGCTCCTTGGCAGAAATGAACCCGTTCTTGTCAGAATCAAACATGAGAAATGCATCCATCAGATCATCATCCTCTTCTTTGCACCCAAATTTATCTGCTATATTGGAAATACCATCATTGTTATAATTAATGGCATCCATAAATTCTTGCAAGTCAATGAAACCATCCCCGTTCAAATCCAACTCTCTGATCATTTTCTTAGCTTCTTCTTTCATGGCCGGTGATGATCTTTTCTTGTTCCCCAAAGACAGAGAGGCAAGCACTCTGCTTAGCTCCAATGAGGATATCTTGCCATCACCATTTGCGCCAATGAGGTCGAAGACTTTCTCGAGCTGACCAGACATTTCCATGGATGAGAATTGTAAGGAATTGTGGGAATTCCTGGAATCCCTTTTCTTGAATTCCTTAACATTGGGGAAAACATGGAATTGTGGAAGGAATTTTGCAGCTCATTTCTTTAATTGACCTAAGGAATGCTTGGAGGACATGGTTGATTCCCATAATGATAAGAAAGAGTGGAAGTAATGGAAGTAATTCGGTAGTGGTGGTAATGGTGATTGGTGGTTGTAAAAGTAATGGAAGTAATTCGGTAGTGGTGGTAATGGTGATTGGTGGTTGTAATGAAGTGTTATATAGTTGGAATGAGAATATTGATGGTGGTGGTGGATGATCTGTAGATTCTGTACTGTACAGGCACTGGTTTGTGTGTGTAATAAGGCCCAGCGCTGACATACCAAACAGAGGAATTGCTTACAAGGTGGTGGAGGTGGACATTCTCTCTGCATTACGCTTTTTATTCAAAGATATGATTCTACTATTATGGTTTCCTAATTTCATCTTATGTCAGCAACATTATACTATCAACATTTTTTTATGGTTAATGGGGTGTAAGTGTTCGTTTTTTTCTATGAAAAAATTGCATATTATTAATATTTTATTTTTTAATAGATCAATATAGTACGTAATAAAATTAATTCTAACTCATTAAATTTAAAAATACACATAGTTTACGCCTTAAAAAAAATCTCACCACTTATTTCACTAAAACTTCTATTATATTTATTTTTAACTTTTATTTATTTTATCCAATACGTTTCCTAACATGAATGTTTCTCTCCAATTGTTGGTATTTCCTAACAAAAAGCAGGAGAGTGGAAAATGATTGATGATCCTGTGCATAGCTTAGTGTGACAGATCAAGGTTGCACTCTCTTTTATCTATCTATAATAAAGAGGAGAGAGGAGGGGATAGCGATCCATTTGAGTGGGCCAACTCCAAATGGGCTTCAATAAAAAGATTACACCCAGGTGAAGCCACAAGAACCCGGACCAACCTTGCCATATGTACTGCATTCACTAACAAGTTACTTTTTTTTTTCTTATAAAAATATTAAAAAATCATTGGATTTGAATTAATACTGACCAACCTAAAAAAAGTAAAATTAGTATCTGGAAATTCGTTGGGCAAAAATATTAATTTTATTTACTTAAAGTCGGCTCAGTAAAAAATAAAAGAATTTAAGCAAGTAATTTTTCGTACATAATGATCGACTAAATGATCCCTCAATTAAGTGATTAAAATGTTAAATTAGAGCATAATCGTGTGCTTTTTTGACAATGGGTTCTTTGATGTGATTCGCGTCCGACACCTTATTTTCGCGAGAGACTGGGTTTGGATCAAGCATGAAAGTCTAGAATCATTTGGGTTAAAGTTGAACCATTTCTTTCTTATCCTCCTCATGTCATTATTGTTAATTAGTATTTTTTTATGATTCAGGGTACATTCCCTTTACTAAAAATACGATTCCTTGTTTATTTTTTAGACTAGTTGCTTTTTTTTTCTTTTTTGATTCGTATACTCTTGCTTACATAATTCTTGCATTTACAAGCCATATTTTGCTTCATTTTGTAGGTAACATAGATGCGCACTTGCGTTTGAATATTGTTCTCTCCTTTACCCCTAACATTCGTCTGCCATTAACCTCATCATCAGATGAGTCATCTAATGCAATTGTCCATGCCCTCTCCTAGATGTTGATGTTGCTCACTATCACATTTGCTCCTCATTTTAATCAACTAAACAAGAGGTTTTTGAGTAATTATCCGATGATATTATACTTTTTAATGAACTGACCTGTTATGAATATGATTAATTACGATGATACTAACCAAACCTTTAAAAAATCATTATCTTATTTTCGGTGAACCTTACCAGGTATGCTCAATCATGGAGAGTCCCCATGAAATGGACAACCCTAGTGCATTAGATATGCAAGCTTTATAAATGGGATACAAGTGGAAAGCATACTCATCATTTTCCTTTATTGGAAAAACTAAAATTAATCAATAATTTCATTTAATGTCCACACAAAGAAAGCTTATGACTAATCGATGCGGAACCTTACCACGTATGAATATTAATGAAATTTAGGAATGAAATCATGTTGCAGTTTTGTTTCCTTAATTACAAAACTGAGAGGAAAATCCAAAGGATATCTGGAGCAATTCCATCTCGCATCCATTCATCCTCATGAAAACACTACAAAATCCACTCTAAATAAATTAAGAAAAGCTTAACTTTCCTTTTTAATTGGCTGTTACATACAAATCTTATAAAAAGCCACAATTTCCTCTTCTTTTACCAACCAACTCCCACGAAAACCATGCACCTCTACTTTTCTGTAACGATGGTAAAAAGTTAGTAATTTAGTGATACTTCTTATAATATAAAAAAAATATTACGTTTCGAATTGAAGTCTTTTATTTTTTAGGAGGAAAAAAAACACTACATATATTTGGTACAACCTTCACCAATCCACTTTGCTCAACCAAGAAAATGCTTTCCTCCGCATCAAAATTTCAAGAAAACCCAACTGACAAAACCTCTGATCAATCACCTCCACTAAACACAAAGAAATGGCCAACAACAACAAATCCTATAAAATTGGTTTTCTTGGAGCTAAAAGTACAAGCAACAATAGGTCTCCCTCTATTGGTTATGAACCTGACGTGGTTTGCTAAGATTGCAATCACAACTGCATTCTTAGGCCGGCTAGGCGAGCTCCAATTGGCTGGTGGTGCTCTTGGTTTCACTTTTGCTAATGTCACTGGCTTCTCTGTTCTAAATGGTCTCTGTAGTGCCATGGAACCCATTTGCGGCCAAGCTCATGGTGCTAGAAATTTCAGACTCCTTCACAAAACCCTCCTCATGTCAACCCTCTTGTTGTTATTAGCAACTTTACCTATAGCTTTTTTATGGGTTAATGTTGACAAAATCCTAATCCATTTTGGACAACAAGAAGACATATCCCATGTTGCTAAGGATTACCTTTTCTATCTCCTCCCTGATTTGGTCATTACTTCTTTACTCTGCCCTATCAAATCCTACTTGAGTGCACAAGGTGTGACACTTCCCATCATGTTCAGCTCCGGTTTAGGCCTCGCTCTTCACGTACCATTCAACATCTTACTTGCCAAATCCAGGGGTCTGGAGGGTGTGTCGATGGCGGTATGGATAACCGATCTCGTGGTGGTGGTTTCGCTCGTTGCGTACTTGATTGTGAAGGAAAGTGGGAAAGGAGGGCACTGGAAGGAAGGAGGATGGATCGAGCATCGCGCGTACGATTGGCTCAGATTGTTGAAGCTTTGTGGACCGTGTTGCCTTACCACCTGCCTTGAATGGTGGTGCTGGGAGATCTTGGTTCTGCTCACAGGGCGGCTACCGGATGCCAGGCAGGCAGTAGGGGTGATAGCTATAGTGCTGAACTTTGATTACTTGTTGTACTCAGTGATGCTATCTCTAGCAACTTGTGCTTCCATCCGCGTGTCCAACGAACTCGGCGCGAACCAGGCCAGCCGTGCTTACCGATCAGCGTACGTGTCTCTGGCGGTAAGCATCATCTCTGGCTTCGTCGGTGCACTTCTGACGGTAGGAGCTAGAGGGTTCTGGGGCGGATTGTTTAGTCATGATAAGGGGATCGTAAGAGGGGTGAAGAAGACAATGTTGTTATTAGCGTTGCTGGAAATGGTAAACTTTCCAGTGGCGGTTTGTGGTGGAATTGTCAGGGGAACAGCCAAGCCATGGTTGAGTATGTATGCAAATCTCGGCGGGTTTTACCTTCTAGCCTTGCCAATGGCAGTGTTCTTGGCATTCAAAGCAAGATTCGGGTTACGTGGGTTGCTGATGGGATTCTTGGTCGGAATAGCTGCTTGTTTGATTTTGTTTGTGGTGTTTATTTTGAGAATTGATTGGGAAGTAGAAGCTGATAAGGCACAAAAACTTACCTCAAATCCGCAGGAGGATGTTACAGAAGGAAGTCACAGGATTGCGGAAGCAGTTGATGGTGATAAAGTATGAGAATTAGGATGGGTACATTTGTTTTGTTTGCTTCAAACCTACCTAGTGTCATCACAAGTTTTAGACCATCTCCTAGGCTAACCAAAAAAGCACAATCGAGATCGATCCAATTCCGTAAAGCAGTAAACTTACTAGAGAAAATCCTGACCATTTTCATTCCTTTTGGCTATGCATAAAAAATCATTCCTCTCATCAAAAAAGAGAATGAAGTATGTCACTTCATCGCTCTGCGAATTCTGTCATTTCTGTAGATTAACAGAGCCAAGCGACAAGAAACATTGTCATGGAAAAAGACTAACTCGAGCAAATGGCATCTGAATGACTGAGCCAAGTATTCTCTGTTTCCAGAATTCAATTAAGCTAAGCATTTTGCAAAAAACTTACATAAATGAGGATACAAATGCCAACTATTAGTAATTCCGGTAAAGACTTCGATGCCTGTGAAGCATGGATCTAAGATTGCCAAATTTCAGTGACGAACAAGAAGCACCACCCTTGATCCATTTCTCTAGAAGAATCACATCAATGATCATTATAAATGCTAAAAGTGTCATCCATCTACAGAGCCAAGTACGGAACTTGAAGATTCCAACTCTTTGGCCTTCTCATCATTGAAGCCCAGGGTAGCCAATATCTTGTGGCCTGGTGATTCCACCACTGACCAGATGCCAAGAACAAGATCAACTGCTGTAACTTCCCCGCTATCACCTGCACCCAACCATATGCTAATGAGAAAGAAGTGTTGTAGCTTTCTCATAGACCGTAAAAGCTTATTTGACTCCCATTTAAAAGCAAAAGAAATCATGTCCACCCCATTTCAACCAGAACCAAGAATGTAAGAATATTGCTCAAACAGAATAGGACCTTCCAAGAATTGAGTGCAGTCAAGATTTGTTTATGAAATCGGAAGAGAAAGATCACTGTACCATGAGATTCTAAAATATTGCCCTAGACATACCATCTGAAAGACTATTTCTTGGGAAAGAGGATCAGAGAAGAAAGGGTATGGTAAGCAGAGGTATGTGCTCTTTGAGATTTGTGAGCATTTTGTATTGGGAAAGGAAGTCAATTGGAGAAAAAAAGGGCATTTCTC
Organism: Viola odorata; assembly: GCA_963691705.1. Classification (NCBI taxonomy): domain Eukaryota; kingdom Viridiplantae; phylum Streptophyta; class Magnoliopsida; order Malpighiales; family Violaceae; genus Viola; species Viola odorata. The sequence continues at coordinate 55,553,100 of OY829542.1, forward strand.
ATTCAATCCAATTTCATCCAAACTGTTAAAAAAAAATCTCTTCCACTCTTCAATACAATGCCACTAACTTTTCAATATTAACCACAACTTTGATTCTCTTTTAATAAAATTTAGAATAGGAGTGGAGTTAGAGACACAGCAAATGCACGCACCCATCAAGTACCTTCAAACAAAATGAGGGCAATCCCCTACCTTCCTTCTCCTTCCTATCTTTACCTTCCTTTAGAAAAATAAAAATTATCCATGTTTCATCCTTTCCCGTTTTCCTTCCAAGTGTGTGAGTGCTATTTTACATAAATAACTCTACAGATAGGAATGAGTGGTTTGTAATGGGAGAACCTGAAAAGTAGCCAGGCACTCTAGGTAGAAATCCATCCTTTATAAATGGGGAACATCAGCACCAATGGCAACCAGGAAGTGAAAAAATTGAAGAAAGATACCTAAGGGCAAGTCTAACTTCGTGATTAATGGCTTCAATTTATCCTCAATAGCAGATTTTAAAGTTGCATATCTTACAATAATTAAATTGTCAACCAAACAGAATATAGTGCACACTTCTCACGTTTAGTATCTTTGCATACATACACCATGCATCTGCATTGCAAAATTATACACCTTGTGCATAAATCTCATATAAATCTTCAGCAAAGCTATCTGAAATCTTGTTTCTAGCCCTCAGGTTTAAAGAAATCAAAATGCCAAAGCTCCTAAAAGAAAACAAAAATCTTAATTTGCTTTTATTTTCAATAACGAGGTGTTTTTCTTTTTCCTCATTAAGATTCAACAAATCATAGAATGGATGCGACATCTTACTTCACATCAAAGAAATCTAATAACCGTATAAAGGAGACAAAGCATGGCTAAATAATCAGAACCATTCAAGCTATTTCTTTGCAAGTTAGATAAATTATTCAGGTGGGGTTCAACTAGTTCTTAGTTCCCATAAAAGCTAAAAAGAGCTTAGGATCCTAAAGACACCATAAGAAATGATAACACAGAACAGAAGCCAACTAAAGGAACAGAGAGGAAAGTAACAGGAATCACCAGATCTTAGTTTATGATCAACAGCCCAGTCAACAGCCTTTCGAGCTTCTTCAGTCAAGGGAGGCTGCTCAGGAGGGAAAAAGTAGAGATCAGCCTTCTCAAGTATCTTGGTAGCTTCTTCACGCACTTTGAAAAGAGTAATTCCATTTGCCCACAGATACTTGGAAGCTAAATTAGTACCTTTGGTACACGGGGAAGAGCATTCATACAATGAGAAACCAGTAAGAAGGTAATACTATCATACCGATAGTATTAAATTATTAAATACATGTAATGTAACAAGCACAATTGTGATAAGAAACAAAAAACATATACAAATGATCTCAAGTCCTTAAACACACAAGGTAGAACTTTGGAATGCAAAGATGACCATAGTTTCTAAGTTGTGTGAACAAGCATTTACAAAGAAATGCGAATATGGGTCTCTCCTTATGGAAGAAAGCACAAAAGGACTACTACCTGAAACCAATTCCCCAAAGAAATGTAACTATGCTTCTCCTCATTGCATTGGAAAAAATATATAAAACCATCCACTTCAAAAGATGACAACAAGGTTCTTACTTTTATATTTCTCCATTCAGATGTTCTATAAACCAGGCATTCCTTTTTTTTCATTTGACCATAAAGATCAACTGAAATTTAAGATATTGGTATATTTACCTTCAATCAAGACCCCCATGAGAAGAGCCTCGGTCCCAGTAGTAGCTTTCTTAAGCTTCCTTGCTTCCAATTTAGCCATGGAAAGTGCCTTAATTGCCCTCATAGTCCACCTAAGAATGCCACTCACAACCAAACATCAACCAAGAGCACAACCTCTCAAACCCTGGAATATAACACAAAGCAGCTCATTCAATCACTCACTTGGGTACATTCTCAGCATCAGACCTCTCTGGTTCCCTGCAGAAAGAACCTGAAAATATCAAATTAATCATCTAAGAATGTAAAAGTGAGACAACAAACAAAAAGGGGGGGAAATTTAAAGAGAGATTGGAGAGCAAATTACGCAGTGGGAAGGCTGGGAAGAACAGTGGCGGAGATGGGGCCGTGGAGATGCATGTGGCGTTTGGGAATTGAGATGTGGAGAGAGAGTCTGGTCATGTGGGTGGAACTGGTGCTGCCGAGCCATGATAACGACGACGATGGGTTTCGTGAAGAGTGGGGTTTTAGAGACTTGGGTTTTGCTGTTCGGTAATGAAGATTGGATTGAATGAGCGGACTGGTAAGGGCGTGAGTATGAGCTGCCATTTTTTCTGTTAAAAAGGTGTGAAGAAGATGATTACTCTCTTCTGAGGAGTAGGAGGAGGGAGAAGGAGTAAAGTTGGTTTTTCTGAGGATAGGGGAGTAGAATATTGAAACTGAAAGAGAAACGACGTCGTAAATCACATTAGGCTTGAAAAGTCTTCATTTGAGGCCCAAATATAATGTTTTGTGTTTTATGGGCCGAAAGGAGCATACGGCTGTGCTTGAGTCATCGGCCAGTTTTTTTTCTTCAATTTTTCTCTGTCGTCGTTTTGGAGGGAAAAGCCCAAGACCAAGCCCAACTCTTTTCTCTTTTCCTTGTTGGCCGAAGAGAACAGGTGCAAACCTAAAAAACTTTGGGAAATTCTACCGTGACTTTGTAATTTGTATATAATACCGCAGGAGTATATATAATCTTGTAACTATAATATTTTGACAAGTGTTCATTATGTTATTTGATATTTAAGTTGTCAACCAGTAGCTTTTTTTATGTTCTTAAAAATAGATTTTCTACTCACAAAAACGATAAAAATACTATTATATTAATTTTAAACAATTAAACTAAATATATGGTATTAATGTACATAAAATAAGGATATGAATGAATACCATATATTTCAAACTTTGTAAAAAGTTACAGAATTCTTCTATTATCCGTAACTTTTCTTGCTTCTTTTTTCATTTTGTAACTTTTTTTTGAATATTTCATAATTTTTCTTGTATATTCCGTAATTTTTCTTACATATCCTGTAATTTTATAAAAATTACTGAATTTAAGCAAAAAATTACATAATATGCAAGAAAAGTTACGAATCCTTAAAATATATGGTATTACGTAATGGAAGAAGAATCCGTAACTTTTCTTGTATATTCCGTATTTTTTCTTACTTATTCCGTAACTTTATAAAAAATTACAAAATCGAAGCTAAAAGTTACAAAATTTGTAAGAAAAGTTAAGGAATCATTTAAAAGTTACGAAGTTCTTCTTACATTCGTGTAATTTTTTTTGCATACTCCGTAATTTTTCTTACATATTTCGTAACTTTATAAAAAAGTACAAAATCGAAGCTAAGAGTTACATAATTTGTATGAAAAGTTACGGAATTGTTAAGAAATTATGGAGTTTTACTTTCATTCCCTAACTTTTCTTACATATTTCGTAACTTTATAAAAATTACGGAATTCAAGCAAAAAGTTACAGAATCTTTAAAAAAATTACGAAATCCTTAAAAATTTACATAGTTATTCTTCCATTCTATATTTTTTCTTGCATACTTTCGTAACTTTATAGAAGGATAGAATTGAAGCAAAAAATTACAAAAATTGTAAGAAAAGTTACAAAATCATTTAAAAGTTACGGAGTTCTTTAAACATTGAGTAAATTTTTTTGCATTTGTTGCATGTTTTGACTGCATTACAAAAAAAAATTACAACTCAATTCACCTGGATTATACGCGTTTTTTAAACTGTATCCCTCTGCTTAGCGCCAAGTGTCACTTCATGACATATATAAGAAAAAGCACAGGAAAAATATCTATAAGAAAGAACCCAGAAATCCCATGGATGAAACTTTGGAATTGGATGCACCAACACCTAAGAAATCCATAATTCAGCTTTGATAAAAATACGAAATAGCGAAACCATAGAAGAGCCCAATATGTATCCCAGTCGAGGGCCGAAGCCCAAAAGTCCAACCTATTGTCTACCTAAAATGAACCTCTTATCAGAGTAAAAAAATGTCATCCAAGCCTTTAAGGACATGTTTGAGGTCTATAATTTGGGGGAAAACATATATTAACTTTTAAAACATTGTGTCCCTTCACTCTTATTTCGATAATATTTGAAGTCCCTAAAATTGACGTGTTAATTACCCGGTCAAGATTTCTCAGTGATACAAAAGACACGTAACGTTAAAATATTTATCATTTTTTACACGGTAGCGCACCACATATCATTATTATTCCCAGCAAAATTATTTCCATACATATAAGAAGATATGCATAAATGCCTTAAATTTTCACAAAGAAATTCCATGCCTAATGTGTCTTAAATCATGATAAATTGTACATAGACTTAGGCATGGCATGGCAACTATTAAAACACATAATGTGGAGTCACGTGATTGGGCAGCGTTGCAGGGAACATGTACATTTAAAAAATATAGAAGGCACATATGACATACCCTTAATCTAAGGCAATTAACTTTGGCACCACTTCATCATCATCCCATACTTCTGCCCTACAATCCTAGATAACCACCAGAACATGTCAACTCTTGCAACACTACAGTGGGCTCAATTTTGACTTTGTAACAAGTGGTGGCCCACCAATCCCTGGTAAGTTATTACATAAATAAAAGTCCAATTGTCAATTTTTGGACCTAAATTATTATAGTTTTTTTCAAAATGTTTCATTATAATAAGAAATTAATTCTTCTTGAAATTTAAATTTTATCTCCTATTTTTTCGACGTAAGATTTTAGTTCGTAATGGTACACCAACAAGTCTCCTGATCATCTCAAAGGTCTGGCATTAAACTAAGGAGTAGTTTGGGTATAATTTTCCATATTATATTTGGAGTGATATGTTTTCTGCTAGTCAAACATGCGAGAGCTGGTTGCGATTTGCCAAAATCATTTCAAGTAAACAACTATAAAATAGACAACAACAAAAAAAATATTAGTAACACATATACAAAATCTATCCGACAGAATTTGTTAACCACAGCACGTCTTCCTCTGTAAGAAATAAATAAACAAAATTTGTACTAATCATGACTTTCATTTTTTCAAAAGAACTGATAAATTCTATTTTATTTTATTTCATTCCTTTTTCAATAATATGGTACAAAATCTTTTAGTTCAGAGATGTGTCACGGAATGAGTATTTTACGCGGTAATTGTCCCATATAGTATCTAGCTAGCTCGTCCTCTTGTTTGCTAAATCAGCCCATTCTGGCGTCGTGACATATGACTCTGGGCAAAATATTGTATATCTACCCGGACCCGTTATTTGGTTTGTAAATACTTACTTGGAGAGGAATGATAGTTGTGGGGGGCTAATTTGAAGATGAATAATAGGGTAGTATTTACGTCTTTTGCCGAGAAAAGAAGGTTAGTATAAGGTGCCGTTTGGCTGTTTGGTTCTACTTGGGAAATGACTTTCCTAAGTAGAAAATCGGAGGAGTAGGTGTTTGGTAACACCTACTCCAACTGGGCTTCCTCCCACTGGAGCATTTTGCTACAGTGACCAACTTTTGGACTTCTCTCTCCTTTTTTTTTCATTTCATTTTAATTTTTAAGTACATAGTCTAGAATATTATTACCTATAAAAATAGAAATAAAAAATAAATATAAAAGAAATTGATTTTCATAACAAAGTGAAGTAAATATAAGGCAATTGGTATAATTAACTTGGTGTCATGATCATGAATATTAATTATTTTCCATTCAGCCACGTATAGAATATAAGATCTTTCTTATAAATAATTAAATATACATAAGCACTTGTGTGATTCGATACTTGCTTACGTTTTACTCTCTACGTGAGATGGTTTGATTCGCCCAACCTTAAGCTTCTTCTAACAGCAAAGCTTTCATGATTTCACCCACACAAAAAACTAACAATTACGCACTTTCTAATTTTATTATTAATTAAATTAGAGAAACAGTTGTCACTTTCACATCGTGTTGGTTGTGATTTTAAATCTCTGTACACTGTTGAAATTTTCAAAATTTAACGAATTAAAATCATATATATATTAAATCAAGACTCCACTATATATCGGTACAACTTTTTTAAAGAATTCATTGATAGCTTCTCATTACAGATAGAATGTTTGAAACTATTTTGATAGAATTCAATCTCAAAAATACCCTAAATTGTTTCCCTAGATTTTAATTGCCAATCTCTGTCAAAAGTCGCATATGTATGTCACTTTCTTGATTTCACTTGATATTGCAGCATTTTCATATGGTTTGGTTTAGTGGCAAAGGCCTTTTTCCTCCTCTCGTCATCAACTACTGTTTTCTCCAGCTGGCTGATGATTTGATCATATACAACAACCATCTGATCAATCTAACTTAATTTCCATTCTTATAATGCCCACCAAGAAAATTGCACACTAGCTACCATTTTAAGGCACCAAAAAGATTACAACATCAATGAAAAAGAAATAAAACACGTTCAATTCCAGGTGACAAGTTTGACAAAAACACGTGTGTATGTATTTATTTATGTATCAGTTTCCGTCAATTGACATTTGACAGTGGGAAACCAGCATGTTTTAGATCCCTCTGGTGGGAAAAATATGAACTACGTACTGTTTATACTCATGGTTTTATAGTTTATTATTTGTTCGCGTCTATCTGGATCGTTAACTAAAAAATATGATTAAACCCGCCGAAGAATGTAATATAAGAATGGCAGATAATCCAGGTAAATAAACTGGTAAAATTAAGAGTAATGAATATTTGTATTTATTTTCCCCATTTTTCTTCAAGTTCAAGAGTCAAAAGAGAAGTTTCAGTCGCTCCTCAAGTCTATTTAGTGTAGGATTCTATTTCTGGATTGATTACAAAGCGGAGCAGTTGGAAACCATACCCTAAATAAATTGCCAAAAACACTTTACTTTATATTCACGTTTTTTGGAATAACTTATTATAGCCCATCATCAAGCGGCCGTAAATATAGCAGTCTGATTGTCATCAGACCTCACGATCTTAGCTAATAGGCCAGAGCCCAGAGGCAGAGTTAATTAACGTTTGTATTGTAGTTTACCATTGGCGCGTATATACTTTACCGTTGATCCGTTATATTTATAGCCGAATGATTGTGGAGTAGTATTTATTATTATTATTTTTACTTACATGGCTTGCACGTCATTTTATAAAAGAATTTTAAAATATATAAAAATACAAAATTTCAAAAAATGTTTAAAAACTCTCTAAAATTCGAAAATATACATAAATACTTCTAACCAAAAAATCAGAAATTATATAAAATGATAATGTTTAAATTAAGAAAAAATAGCATCATAAATGTTTAAAAAATATGATTTTTTCTCATTTTTTAATTTTTTTATTTGTTGAAAATTAAAAAAATTCAAATATGTTAAAATATTTATTTATATAAGATGTTTAAAAATGAAAAAATTCCAAAATGTTTGAAATTTTTCAGAAAATTCAAAAAAAAAATATAAAGATATATTTTTAAATTTTTAAAAATTCGTTTATTTTTCTTAATTCATAATTATCATTTAATATAATATTAGAGATTTGTTTTCAAAATATATTTATATCTATTTTCAAATTTTAGCAATTTTTTGAAATTTTTGAAATTTTTAGATTTTTTATTTCTTTTATAAAATGACGTGACAGTTATGTGAAGAAAAAAAAAATAATAATAAAATCCATATAAGGCACTTAACGGTCTGTGATGGACGGAGTTAACATAAGGATTTAAATAAAAACGATCATTCGAATACGAGGGGTCGAATGTGAACGAAAATGAAATGCGGGGTCAAATCAATACAATAAATCTAGTGCAAGTGTCATTTTTTGCATTATCTCGAGTAAAATCTTGTAATTAAGAGTTAATTTCTCGTTGGTTATTATAACCAATTCAATACCGATTTGTCTTTTACTGTTCCTAAACATTTGGGAGCAAAGTTAAAGCGTTTTAATGCCGAGAAAAACTTTAATTATTCCAATTAATATTAATATTTAATTACCATATAATTATTTTAATAAAAATACTCCAACAGAGAAAATTTTGTTAATTGGGTGGAGTATACGACATATGGAAAACATAAAATGATATTTTAAATGGAGTGAGTATATATATAAGTAATTAAATCACTCGGTCAAACAAATGTAATTCTTTGGTCCACAAACATAAGTAATGTGACTAAATAACAATAACAGTAACTGTAAAAACGAAGCGAAAAAAGATCCTATCCAACCTCTGTTCCTCTTTCCCCCTCCGGTCAGCCCACTGCTGCCGGAGTAGCCAAAATACCAACTGCCCACTGCAGTTGGCGTAAAAACTGTCAGATCTTGTGGTTTTTTCTTTGTTATGTCCCGATCCGTGTCCGTCCACTCACTGCGTCTGGTTTGGTTCAAGTCTCGTCATCGGGTCGCAGCTTCTGTTCTTACCCTCGTAGCGGATCCGGCGGCGTCTTTGGTCTTTGGGCTGGTTGGTTTAAGGATTTTATCTGGTTGGCGGGGTGGGCTGAGCTACGCAGATCGTGGGATCCCATCGTTCGCCGGATTTTTGTCCGTTTGCTGGGTCTTCGCCGGAACAGTGCACTTTGACTTTTTGGCTCTTTTTTCTCCCTGTTTTGTTAGCTGATTGTCTTGGTTACCTTGCTGGTTTGTTTTGTTTGGTTTGAAGGGACTTCGTGGGCCCTTTTTGCTTGTGTTCTCTGTATTTTCTACTGTTTTCGTGTTTTCTTGGCCGGGTTATTTCTGTTTTTGGCCTTCTGCGGGTGTTCGTTGGGTCTCTGGCGGTCTGTTATGGCTGGGCATAAGCCTTTTCGGATTGGGGTGCCTCGCACCGATTGGGATGAATTGAATTCGTCCAATTTCAAGAAGGGCCGTTTGAATGAGGAGATCTCTTATTACCTAGAGAATCTTCCATCTCATGTGGATCATAGGGCCCTCCGATACCTTATCACTCGCCGCTGGAAACTTCCTCAGTTTGGTTCTTTGATTGACGTGTTCATTCCTAGTCGTAGGAATAGAAATGGGAAGAGATTTGGGTTTGCTCGTTTCGATTGGGTGAGCAACAGAATTGATATGGAAATTGCTCTCGACAAGCAATTTATTGGCGCTTCTTCTATTAGAAGCAGCATTGGCCGGCGTGGTTGGAGAGCGGGGAGGGCTAAGCAAAGTCGTTCCCTTTTTGTCTCTTCTTCGAACCGTAATTTTTTGAAGCCCACAAGCTCTGCCATAAGAGTGGTAGCAAAATCTATTCCTGCCAGGAAAGGTAGTGGTCCTGGGGCTCGTTCGTTGGCGGAGGTGGTGCGAGGGGATAATCAGCTAGAGAAGAGTAAGGCCAGTAGTGTTAACAAGGAGGAGGAGGATCCTAATACGGGGGTATTAGGTTTGGATATTCCAGCAGACAATAAAGAATGGTTAAACAAAAGTGCGATCGGGGTCATTCGGAAACTAGAATTTATTCCGGAGATTCAAGAACTGGTCCTTGAGTCAGGTTGGATTTGCGACACACGGGTAATGGGGAGAGGTCTTGTTTGGTTGGAATTTGATAGGCAAATTGACAGAGACAGAGCTATTGCAGAAGCTAGTTCAAGGCTGTTCTCCAAAGTAGTCCCCTGGGATTATGATATCGCTAAGGGAGGAAGGCTATGTTGGGTTCAAGTCATCGGGATTCCTGTCCAGACTTGGGGTCTTTCGACTTTCGAGAAAATTAGCAGTCGCTTGGGGTCATTGGTGGTAGTGGACGATAACACAATTGCGAGGACAAGACTTGATGTCGCGAGGTTTCTAATCACCTCGGATCGTACCACTATAAACGAAGCAATGCAGGTAAGGGTAGAAGGGAAGTTTTATGAGATTATTTGCAAAGAAGAACCCATGCATGGAGCTGTCACTAACATTGATTGGATGGTGGGTGCTAGGATTGATTTTGAAGGGTCTGATGGGTCGTCAGATGAGGGAGTAGGTGAGTTGGAGAATAGTGTGGAAGGGGATAAACTTGTATCAGGAGAGGATAAGAACATTGACGATCAAGAGGTAAATGGGGTTTTTAAACCATCTTGTGAAACTGCAATTCCAGGTGGCTTACCCCTCATTACGGTGAGACGGAGGGTAGATAAATTTAAAAAGCTGGCTGGTCAAGCGGGAAGCCTTGCATCAGCTAATTCTGAAGTAGGTTCCAGGGTGAATGTTCAGAAAGCAGATGATGAAGATATATCTCGCATGAATCGGGCGACAGATGCCACGATGATTAATCCAGATTCGTGGAATGTGGGCAGATTACTTTCTTTAACTGAGAATGTAGATAAAGAGGCTTTTCTTTCTTTCGACAAAGAAAGATTCCTTGCTGAATTGGCTCAGTACATTCGTTAGTTCCGTCCCGGATCGTGGTCCTCTTTTTATCATGGTTAATCTAATGTCGTGGAATTGTAGGGGGTTGAGAGCTGCCAGAAAGAGGAATTTTGTCAAACGATGTTGGCGTAGAGAGCATCTGGATTTTTGCTTGTTGCAGGAATCAAAGTTAGAGGTTATTGATGAGTTTTTCATTCAGTCCTTATGGGGGAATCAGGAAGCTCGTTGGTTGAGTGCTCCTTCGACCGGTCGGTCTGGGGGGTTACTAACAATGTGGAACAGTTGCTCCTTCTCTTTAGAACGGTCGATTGTTGGTGATCGTTATATTTGGTTAGAAGGCATTTTGAAGAAAGGGAATTTCCGATGTGTTATTCTGAATGTCTACGCGTATAATGATGTGGATAGTAGACGTCGATTATGGGACACTCTTGCTCATCTAGTTGAGAGTTGTGCTCACCCAGTTCTGGTGGGAGGAGACTTTAATGAAATACTATCGCCGTCTGATAGACTTAATGGTTCAAGTCAGGCAAGAGGTATGGAGGATTTTCAAGAGTGGGTGGACAAATGTAGGTTCCAAGATCTGAGACTGGTCGGCAGACGTTTTACGTGGGCGAACTCGATTTGTAGAAGTAGATTGGACAGGGTCTTTATTCAAACAGGATGGGGTATCGTCTTGCAAAGGGACAGGTTGACAGCGTTGCACAGACACGGTTCAGATCACTCTCCATTGCTGCTGATTCAGGAATCAGTGGACTGGGGTCCGAAGCCTTTCAGAGATCAAGCTATATGGTGGGAAGTGGTTGGCTTCAAGGATTTGGTGACAGATTGGTGGAGAGAGGCTTCCTCTGAATTTTCAGGTACCTGCAGGGTAATTCAGAAGTTAAGATGGGTGAAACAGAAAATCAAGAGCTGGAATGCAGAGGTCTATGGTCATGTGGAGAAGCGCCTTGAGGCGCTTCACGAGGAGGATTTGAAACTAGACAGGATAGCTGATGAGAGAACTTTGTCTTTATCAGAACAAGGGAGGAAGCTGGAGCTGGCTAATGAGATTTGGGAGCAACAGGGTCGGGTGGACAGGTTTTGGAAACAGAAAAATAGAACTCAATGGGATTTACAGGGGGACAGAAACACAGGATACTTTCACAGGTTAGCAAAAGTCAATTATGCTCGGAAGGGAGTGACTGACATTGTGACTTCTAATGGTCGTTTAGTCGATCCCACTGAAATAAAAAATGCTGCTGTCCAACACTTCTCCTCATTCTTTAACTCTGTGACTTGGGATCGGCCTATGATTCCTGACCTGGGGTTCAACAGATTGAGTGACATTGAAGCTAATTGGTTAGAAGGTGAGGTCACTTCTGAAGAGATTTGGGAAGCTGTTAGGAGTTGCAATGGTAATAAGACCCCCGGTCCAGATGGTTTCTCTCTTAGGTTCATCCAGAACGCTTGGGATATTATTGGTCCTGAATTCTGTGTCTTGATTACGGGTTTCTTTAGAACTGGTATCTTTCCGAAGGGGGCCAACTCTTCTTTTATCACGCTCCTGCCTAAGTCTAATTCAGCTAAGAAGTTTAGCGATTTCCGTCCTATTAGTCTGGTGAGTAGCTATTACAAAATTATTTCTAAAATTCTTGCGACTAGGTTGGGAAGGGTGATTGAGAAGGTGATAAGTGGGGAACAACATGGGTTTATGAGAGGTAAACAGACTCTTGATTGTGTGATGGCAGCTAATGAAGTTGTTAATCACTTAAAAAAGTCTAAGAAGCAAGGCTTACTTTTCAAATTGGATTTCGAAAAGGCTTATGACTCGGTCGAATGGAGTTACTTACAGGAGGTGATGCGCCAAATGGGTTTTGGGGAACGCTGGAGGGGGTGGATTTTGCAGTGTCTTAGTACTTCCAGAGTTTCTATTTTGATTAATGGCTCCCCTACTAGTCAATTCCAGGTTGGTCGTGGGCTTAGACAAGGATGCTCTATGTCCCCGTTCCTTTTTAACATAGCTGCAGAAGGGTTACATCGCATCTTGGTCCGTGCCAGAAGAGAGGGGTTATTAAGTGGCGTGGGTAACGATCAGGCTGGGTGGCAGATTACTCACCTGCAGTTTGCAGATGACACTCTAATTTTTGTTAAGAATGATGAGAGTGAGATACAAGGAGTGAAAGGGACTCTGCGCTGGTTTGAGGCTTATTCTGGGCTACGAGTCAATTTTCATAAGAGCACTCTTGTGGGTATCAACATTTGTGATCAAGCAGGGGGCTGTCTAGCCAGGAGAGCGGGGTGCAAGTACGAACATTTACCTTTCAAGTATCTTGGTTCCTTTGTTGGCCTTAATCCTAGGAGAATAGCTAGTTGGGATTTCCTTATTCAGAAGATGAGATCTAAGTTGGCGACTTGGAAGGGTCATCTCTTGTCTGTTGGCGGACGTGTTACTTTGATCAAGGCAGCGGTTTCAAGTCTCCCTATATATAACATGTCTATTTATAAGATGCCAAAAATTGTGCGCCGGAAATGCGAAGGGATTATGAAGCGGTTCATGTGGAGTGGGGATGAGTCTAAAAGTGGGTTGTCGAAGGTTAAATGGGAAGATATGATTCGGCCGAAGGAGCTTGGGGGTCTGGGAATAGGTAATCTTGAAAGTCGGAATGCAGCTTATTTATTCAAGTGGGTGTGGGAGCTTTGTAATGGAAGCGGAAAATTATGGGCGGATATAGTTAGAAGACAATATGCCTTCACAAATTTTGGGTTCTTATGGAAGTCTTCAATGGCTAAGGTCTCTTTTATTTGGCGTGATATATTTGGGATGTTCTCTAAGGGAGGTGATTGGTTTGATTTTTGGGTGAGACACATGGACCTTACAGTGGGCAATGGTCGCTGTGTGTCCTTTTGGTGGGATCCTTGGCACAACAAGACCCCTTTAGCTCTGGTCTATCCAAGACTTTACAATTTATCTATCAATGCTAATGGGTGTATCTTTGATCTTGGAATCTGGAATGGGGACCAGTGGTCCTGGAATAATCAGTGGCGCCGCGAGCTATTTGAATGGGAATTAGAAGAATGGGTTTGCTTGTCATCTCACCTCACGGCGCCACAGAATACAGAAGGTGTTGTAAAGAATAGATGGCAGTTAAACAGCGAAGGAGAGTTTTCGGTTGGATCCTGGTGCTTGGGTTATGATATACAACGTTTCCAAGCCAACCCAACTCTAAAGTCGTGCTGGTCCAATTTAGTCCCATACAGAGTCGAATTTTTCCTTTGGCTGGCACTTCGCGACCGTCTAGTGACTAGGGAATTTTTATGGAAACGTAGGATGCTACTTGAGGAAGACAATGTTTGTCCTCTATGCGATGTACAAGGTGAATCTGTCCATCATATTTTGCTCCACTGTAAAACTTCCATGACATGCTGGGATGCAGTGATGTGTTGGTTAGGCGTGTCCTGGTGTCCTCCCAGGAATATAGGTGACCTATGGGGCTCTTGGATGAGCTTTGTGCCTTGGGGAGGGGCAGAGATCAGAGGGAAGTGGAGGGTTCTATTTTATGCTTTAGTATGGAGCTTGTGGTTGCAAAGAAACAAGGTTGTCTTTCAGCAAGAAACGTTTTGCTCGAGACGGGTTTTCAACTGCGCCTTTTCGTTTTGGTATAGGTGGTTAAAGACTTCAGATCAAGCTTTCCCTTATAGTTTGGGTATGATGTTGCTGTCTCCGTCGTGGTTACTTACATTAGGTCGGATAGCTCAGTAGTCTTGGCTGTTGTTATCTTTACTCTGCTGGTTTTCTTCCTAGTTTTGGTAAGTCGCTTCCTCTGTTGAGGAGCTTTTTCTGTACATTCTTTCCTTCTTCCTTCCTACCTCTGGTAGGGAATGAATAAAATTCTTCAGCTTATTAAAAAAAAAAAAAAAAAAACATAAGTAATGTGTATTTCCAAAATTTCCAATTAAGAAATTAAATGTAGGTAACATGTCGAAAGCATTCCCCAATTAGAGAGAAAAAAAATGATGGCCGAGTGCTGTAATTGCACGTTCTAACCATGTGAGTCTGAGTCTTCCATTCACATGCATCCCCAAAAGCTTTCTCCTTTCACGGTCAAGATCATCTGACCCTGTCCAAAATCCTCTACATTAATCTACTATACACCTCAAAAAAATGTGGGACCCTTTATCGTCATAAAATATTATTTTGTTAAACTATAAGTATAAAAAAAATCTATTAGCCTAAGAATAACGAAGTAGAACGTTAAGGACCAATTCAGCGAGAGATTTAAATTAAAATCTGATTTAGCAACGAGAGATCAAATTATATTATATGTTAATTAATCAAGCCAAACTCTCTCGATCGAGTCTCAACATGTTTGATCACGTTCCATGAAATCTCGCCTCGAGTGTCTCGCGGAGAGATCTGCGGCGCGCTGTATGTGATCCTAACCCGAACTGTGATGCGGATGGATGATGCTTGCTTTAATTACTCCTCCCCGCCAGTTTTTGCATGCAAGTTTGTACTTGGTTTTTTGAATTTGGCGCCAAAAAGTCCCTAACGGTCAAAAAAGCGGAGTTTGTCTCCTCGAAAACGCGACAAAAAAGAAAGAGCGGGCTACCCGCTACCCAATTAATAATAACCATAATGTGAAAATTTTAAAAATAAATAAAATGAATTGTGTTAGTGCTTTCTTACTCTTGTGTCTTAACTGAAGCATTACTCATTCGATTGCTACACGTGGTGAAATCTCATTTTTTTTATAGCTTTAAATTATGATATAGCATCTCCACTAATAAAATTACTGGTCACTCACTCCCATTTTTAGTAGGTGTCCAAAAATTGGATTGGAATTGTAAACCGAATTAGAATTTGACATTTTCGAATCGAACCAGTTAAATTGGAAATCGGTCCAATTCTAGTTATAAAAATTTGAAACCCGAATAGTTTCAATCCAAACCATTTCTCAAAATCTAAAACCCAGTAAATGAAACCGAAATTGTGGAACCGGATCATTTATATTTTATTTTTTATATACAAAATAATAATTATAATAATTATGTAAATTCAAAAATAGTAAACTCCCTGTCTTACCAACAGGCCTCACACAAAACCAAAGTCGCATGTTCGTTTCTATTATTTCTCCTTCTCTTCACTTTCTAAAAAAATCCTACCAGCCGCCAGCATCTCTTTCTCTTCACTCTTCTCCATCCGCTCTTACCGTCGTCGATCACCGTCTCACCACTTAGCACAACCGTCACTGCCACCCACTTCAGTGACCATCGGTCGTTTCTCACCAGGCTCGCCAAGGGCAGAGGGAAGGGGGGGCTGACAGGGGCTCGGGCTCCCTAATTATTTTCAAAAGATCCATTATAGTCCCTAAAATTTAGATTTTTCTAACTAATCCTATTTTATTGGTTAAAAAATTATATTTTGCCCGATAATTGATTAAAAGTTTCTAATATTGTCCTTTTAATCACTCCAGTGCTCTACCAAAATGCTCCGCTCCTGAACCAGAACTGCCAAAGTATGAGGAATAAAAGGGAAATCAATAGATTTACTGCCCAAACAATATGTAAATGGACAGTAAAAACATGATTAAATGTAATACAATCAAGTAGCTAACTTGATTTTAAATATGAATGATTACTGTCTTTCCTTAAAATATTGGAGTCTACATTGTTGAGGGGAATACGAAGGCAATTACCTGATCGACGGATCAGATTAGAAAAAAGGTAGGATCAAGTTTATAGGAGTAGACACGACTCTCTCTCCCAGGCCTGGGATAAGGCTTTTCCCCGTGTCTATCAATTGCTCAATTAAACTCTATAGAGTGTCTTTTAGGGTTATTGAGTTGATTAGGGATTTCTGATAGAGTGTCTTTTTGGAAGTCTTGTGTAGGAGGAAAATAGGAGATCTAGGTGACCAATACCTCGTCTCTATAGTCGTCCTATAAGTTTTGGTTTTAAACATCCTTGAATCAATGATCGAGTCGCATGAATCATGGGTCAGATAGAGTCTTTACTGGAAAATTGTCACAATCTGAATTACACACAATCACTCTGTTTATTGCTTTCATTTTATTTTGTTTCTTATTTAATTGCACAAAACCCTCATTTATTGGTATTTACCACGGTTACAAAAATTGGTCATTTAGCGAAAATTAATTTAGTCGTGAAATCTCTGAGGAACGATCCTTTTACCACTTATTACAATTTTAATCAAATTCGTGCATGCTAAATTGTACTTATTTATTTTTGACGGTTTCGACAACCATCAGTGTGAATAGAGAGTTTGATTAGTTATCTTTTGGTTGGTCTTCTCTAATACTCCATTGCTTCTTACTTGTTCTTAACAGGTTAAATTTTGAATTACAGTTTGAATCTTTTATAGATGTTTTACTACTAGCGCATAATTAACGAATTACGTGTCTAAATATTCTATGGTCAGAGGATTCAGGTGGTGTAAAATGACCAAGTGGGTTGGCATACTCGCATTTCTCGTAAAAATATGGTATTCGTTGATATGGGCTCTCTACTCTCTCCCTTTTTTTTTCTTTTTAAAATCTATTTTTAGTAAAAAAGTAAATATAAGTTTAATTAACACTCATTGTTAAAATATCACGTAAAATATTTAGATCGTGTTATGACCTTGGGTCATAGTTAGTGGGCCGCTTGGGTTAAATCAGGCCCGTTCGTGAATCTATTAAGCATTTGGGTTATTAGTTTCTTCCTTTGTTAGTTTCATAGTCTCTCCTTGTTCCATCTCTTCTAACGGTGAATCCTAACAGATCGTCAAGCACTTAACCATCTTAAACTCTCAACTCTTCGAGATTAAACAATAATGATGTGATAGTTTTCAAGCCGCTCGAGTCGATCAGTAAATACTAATTATGTACATTATATGAACATCAAAAGTGCTAGCAGAGAAGATGCAGGTTCCATATTCAAAGAACAACAAAGAATGGCAGTGCACCCGTTTTGTTAAGAGGAACTTTAGGAATGACTTAAAATTCAAATTAATTTTTTAATATTATTAATGACAAATAAATAAAACTTTATTGAACTTGTTTAATTAACTTTTATAATTTTCTAACATGGTTTCTAAATATTATATATGCCATTTTTTATATCAGAGAATTAAAAAATAAGAAAAAATGTTAGTGGTTCAATCTTTAGTATTGTAATAATAATTAATAATATATATATAATTTTAATATAAAAGTTAATTAGTAAAAATGTTATTATTTTCAGCATTGCTCAATTATGATATACAATGCATATTGAGATCCAATCCAATGTAGAAAATTAACAATCCATTGATTATTAATTACTTGTAATTATGGCTAATTATAGTATTGAAGCACACTCTTAGTTTTTTGTATAAGAAAAACAAAAATGCCTACAGGCTATACAATTGAAATAATTATTGGATAAGTTTCTTTAAAAGTATCATTAAAACACTATTTATAGACAAAAATGTCAATTTACATATCTTGAACATTTATTTGACTGATAAATCCTTTAATTTGACGTTTCAAATTATATAGTCTCTGGGCAATTTTAAATGTTGCCCATTAATTGGCTGGTTATGATCCAAATTTAGGTACATATTTATTTATTTATTCTTAAAATAAAACATGGGGCTTTGGAATATGCTTCCACGGTCCACCAATGTGGATTTTTTCCCGCGATGACATTCGCCCGTATCAACCAACTAATCTAATCATCCAATGCCGTCCGATTTGGCGGGAATGCCATATCCTTCCCGCCAAAACAAAGAGAAAGGAGCACAACAGTTGTGTCCAGTGACCAGTGTCCACTACTTTATCCAAAATAGATTAGCCGCCAGCCGCCAGATCCTCTCAAATTCTAACGGACGTACCGTTTCACGACACAATTAACTCCTCACCTCAGTCCTCCCTCCGTTAGTTACTGTTACTCGTTACTATAACAACATTGTAACCTTAATTAATGCAAATCATCCAGGATCCCGTGGCATATAACGGAACTTATCCCACACATTCGAGTATTGTTGTATCTTAAAATAAATGATTTTATAACTTTTTTTTCTTTTTTCTTTTATATTTGGCTCGAGACATAAGATAAAAGTAATCAAATCACGGATGAATGTCCAATACATACCAAAACATAAATTTATTGTTCACTCCTGGAATTAATATATACACCATCTTATTCCCCATATCTTTGTGTTGATGCCAGATAAGATAAAAAGAGAAATATGAAAAGTGAGTAGATAATTTTCTATTATCTTGTTGCTCCCCTCCCCTAATAAAAGTGGAAATGTTGAAAATTTTCGAGTATAGACACATGTTGAGGATATAAACATGAAAAGACTTTAAAAACTATTAATGTCTTAGACTATTTTGGTTGAACATTTTACTATTTTAGTCCAGCAACCATTTCATTATTAATTTGTCAAAAAAGAAAAAGAAAAGCTTCCATGAGTAAGTCTACTAGTATAGAATCATATTCTACCACAAACACCAAAATATTATGGCTAGTAATTTATCATTAATTTATTATTTTATAAAAACTATATTTATTATTACTAGATCTAAAAGTATAATTTAAATTTAGTTATAAAAATGTGATTATGTACGCTTAATAAAAAATTTATTAACTCAACGTATAACAGTTTATAACGAAAAACAGTAACTTTGATGTTAATGGATGATTTCATGTAAAACGGGACAAAAAAATTACATAACGGGAATAATAATAATAAAGAGCTAAAATTAAATTATATATCAAGCGTTGTATAATGTAACGAACGATATTTAAAACCATGACCCAATATGTGTAATTATAATAAATTTTTTTTTTTTTTTTTTTTTGATGAATGGGGGGAGTAAATGACGTCTAAACTTAATTACAGTTGTTACCCAGTGACAAGGGACCAACAGGTTACCGGGCAACGTGTTTTCTGACAACCTTGCACGTGATTGTAAGACATGGTAGGGTCCATTAAATGGCATGGTTCGTGACAGCATGTCTCCCGAGTTTACATTGGTTCAATGACCGCCAGGTGTCGACTTTTTTTCCAATGTTTAAAAATTCCTGCAACAGTAAGATCTAAGTAGAGAAGAATTTTTTTGATAAAAAAAGAGTTAGAGGGAAAATAAAAATAAAAATAAAAAAGAAAGACATAATACGTCCGAAAGCGTGCCTCCACCACCACTACTACTAGTACGTCTCAGTCATGCGCGCCGTTTCACGCCTCGACCAATTAAATGCAACAACGAGGGTCTCACGCGCATTTGCGTGCAAATGACTGATTCACCCCTCTCAATCCAAGTCCGGCCGTATAATGGAATTAGAATAATTAGTTAATTACGACACAAGTGGATCTAATCTAATCTAATACTACCTCGGTGCTTAATTAGATATTGCCTGCACTGAAAATACGCATATCGAAGAAGCCGGATGACGTATTATTTGACCCCAAAAAATTTTGATTTTTTTTCAGACGTAAAAAAATGATTAACGTACGTTCGAAAAAAAGTACAAAATTTTTTGGGGTCAAATAGTACGTCATCCGGCTTTCTCGATATGCGTATCTACAGTGCAGGCGACATCTAATTGAGGACGTAGGTAGTACTAATTTTAGATTCCGCTATCATCTTAGCTCAATCTCATTTATTCATTATAAATAAATAGTTAAAATTTATTTAAAATTTAATAATTGACAAATAATTAAATTACTTTATTTTTTTCACATACATAAAAAGGGAAAATATATACTCCCTCCGGATTATAAAAAACGACGTCCGTACTGTAGATACGCATATCGAGGAGGCCGGATGACTCACTATTTGATCCCAAAAAAATTCTTACTTTTTTTTGAACGTACATTAATCCTTAACGTACGTCCGAGAAAAAATTCGGGCCAAAATTGTCTCAAATAGTGAGTCATCCGACCTCCTCAACATGCGTGCACAAATAGTAAAAGTCGTTTAATAAAATCCGGAGGGAGTATTACTTACCTTGAGAAAAAGCTATCACCTTTTAAGGGACAAAAAAAACGTTAAATCTCAACATTATAAAAAAAAATACCACTCTATTATATTTTTTGACAAAAAAATATTACCATTTATCTTTTCGGTAGAAATTTCATTACCATCACTCATATAATAATAAGACATAGCACAAGCTCTTGAATCAAATTATTTTAATGCGGTATAAACCAAAAAAATATAAACTATTTTAACTCAAATTTGGCTATAATTAATATTTTTTCCATTGATTTGCAATTTTTATTTTAAATTTTTTTCGAAATATTGAGATATTTTAATGATATTGAATATAGTTTATATATTACATTATCTCTAATATAATAATCATATATTTATACCATTTTTAGTACAAAGATGGTAGAAACTTAATAATTATCATTAGAATTTAACAAATATGATATATGACAGAGTCCAAAAATAGAAAATAACTTAATTTTTGCTGCCTATTAAGATTTAAGAAAACACAATTAAATTTTAACCATCCATTTATAATGAACGGATGAGATTGACCTTATATGATAAATCATGTTTTAATCAATATTAAAAGAGGCGGATCCAATAATCTTATACTACAATTTTGTTTTTTTGGACACGGAGATTTGTTTTTGGAAAAGGTTTGTACGCGGAATGTGGAAATTCTGATTGACTGATTCGCCCTTGTAATCCACGAGTAATAGGGGAAAAGCGGAGGGTAAAAGTTGGATAAAAAAAAGCGCGTTACAAAGTGAGCTTTGATCACAAATTTAAATTTCCACCGAGAAGTACAAAGAGAACAGGCGAAATAGGGACGAGAGAAAAGCCGATATGGGTTGTGTATTGTCGACAACCTTTATACGTCATGATGATAGTCGGTAAATCTTTGGTAGCAATATTTAACTTATTGTTGTCCAAAAAAATATTATCTTATTTAATTATATTCATTTATAAAATTCATTTAAATTATTAATTTATCCAAATCTAAAATAATATAATGTAACTATTTTGCACTATTTTATAATAGGTTAAATAATATGATATATTTCATTAGTAATTATTTAAAAGAGTAACTTGACACTGAGTTTAGTAAAATTTGCTAAGTAATAAAACGGTAAAAGAGATCCCTTTACTAAAAAATAATTTATCTTCTTCGGCCATACTAATATTTTAAAATTATTATCTATCATACATTTATCAGATAATCTTAACTAAAATTTATTTAAGTATATTCGAATCAAATTGAAATAAAGAAATGATTATTTTTTAAGGATAAAGTAGTAATTAATTTTTTAGCAATATTAGTTAATAATAATTATTTAATTACTTATAAATTATTTAGCAATATTAGTTAATATTCTTAATAAATATTTTTCATAATTAAGTAATTAAGAATTGAACAATTTGAAATTAAAGTCATTATATTTTAGTTTCGTTGTGCTTTTACAAAATAATTGGTTGTGCTTATTTTGAGAAGGTGTCTACTAAGCTTTTAACTTTTATGCTGAAATTAGATAGTATATTATATCCTTGACTTACTATATTATTCTTGTTTGTTTCCCCTCACGAATAATTAATTAAGGAATGAATATTGTGTTAATTAGCATCATATTATTATTATTGCCTTCTATTTATGACCACTAATGGGCATATTTTCTTATTGGCTAACAAAATATTCTACCGAAATTTAAACATTTAATAATACAATAAATAAATTAAATGATGGATGCTATTATTTATCCACGAGCTGTAAAGAATATATATATTAGAGGGACCTATATACTGCTGCAACGTGGGGTGACCCTTCCCGTCGATCTAGTTAGTCATGATAATAATAAAAGGTGCTTGCATCCCAATTGAGTCGAACCCACGCAAAGGACAATAAGAGTGCACACGTGGAGTCCGAGCTGGACTTATGAACAACCATAATTGGGGATCAGGTGACACCTGGCCATTCACCTAATTATACCACTGACTTAGTATTTTAATCGTAGCTTAGCTTAATGATACGGTAGTTGGTAAGTGTTACTGCTAGATAAGATAAATTGTTCCGTTGTTAATAAATATATTTTTTAAGGCCGATTTTAGTTTTGTTAGTTTGGCCGATACATTATTCGTGTAAGTGAGCTTCTAATACAATTTGTTAATGGGAAAAAAATCGATACATTACTATAGTTTTTACTCTTTCTACGTGCGAATTTGTTGGTGGCCTTTTTATGTACGGTTAGTTAGATTTTTATTCTAGGCCTTCCGGTGCGAGGCGTTAGTCACGCCATGTGACCCCGTTAGATTGTTTGAAAAAAACCAAAGAAAATAAGAAACGGCAAAGAAAAAGAAATAAAGAGAAAAGAAACAAAATTGGAAATATATAAAGGAGAGAGAGGTAGGCGAAGAGAAAGATGAGAGAAATAAGGAGAAAGGCGTGGTTTGCGCTTTGAAATAGCAAGAAGAAGAACAAGTATAGTAGTTTTAGTGAGAGAAAATTAGTAGTTAAAGAAGAAGGAGGAGGAAGAAAACAAAGAAAGAGTGCAGAGATTTGAAGTTTCTTCTCTGTGTTTGTTGTTAATGTCGATTTGATCCAAGGGGGGTTCTCTTTGCTCTGCTGGATCTCTGTGTATATTTCGTCTTCTTCTGTTTTTGGGTGCCTAAGATTCTTTGCGGGCTTTTTCTTAAAAGGGAGGAAAACACAAGAGAAAGGAGAAATTTCTTAAGGTCCTCTGTTTTCTTTCTTGTTAGAAAGCAATACTCTGTTTTGGAGAGAATGGAGTGGACTGCTTGCTTGGGTGAGTATGAAAAACTTGTCATCAGGATGACCACACCCAGGTAAAATTAATCTCAGTAATTAATTTCCGATTTCTGGGTTTTGATTTCTTTGTTTTAAAGAAGATCAGTACTGTTCATAAATTCCTTTTTTCTGGGTTTTAGAGATTGTGATTTATCAGTGCTTTTTTGATCTTTTCTTGATAGCCCTTCTCCTTCCATTTTAAAATGTCTTTTAAACGATTTTTTTTGAATTTTTTCTTCTAAAATTCTTTGACTTTTCTTACAAATCCCACTTGAGCCTTTTTTTCCTTCTCCTATTTTTTCTTTAACTACTAGAATTTAAATTTATTTCAGCGTACGATCTTTCTCTCTGAATTGACCTGACCTTTCTCTTCTTTTACAGGGTCGTCATCGACAATGCCGTTTGCCCCAATTCAACAGTTGTCAAGGTAATCCATCCTTCCACGAAACCCCAAAGAAAATCAGGAATAAAAAATAATAATTAAAAACAACCCAAGAATTCTTTTTTCTTCATATAAGAAAGAAGTACAAGAAATTGACAATTCGATTTCATTTCTTGTTTTTCTCAATTCATTACAGGTTGATAGTGCCAGGAAACATGGGATTTTGTTGGAAGCTGTTCAAATCCTCACCGATCTCAACCTCTCCATTAAAAAAGCTTACATTTCATCCGATGGCCGCTGGTTCATGGATGGTAAGCAAGTTCTTTCTTTTCCTTTTTGATTTGTGTGCTAACGTGCGCCTCAAACAGCGCGCTTGTTAGCAGTTTTGAAGTTTGAGTTCTTAATATTCTTTGGTTTATGGGTTTGCAGTTTTTCATGTGACTGATCTAAAGGGCAATAAATTGACTGATGAGAGCGTTATTAACTATATTGAGCAGGTGATAAGTTATTACATATGGTTTCTGTTATTTTTGTGAATTTAACAGATGTTCTGTTTTTTTTCTTTTTTTCTTCGGTTATGGTAACTGAAGATGCTTTTTGTTTAATATTTTGTGCGTTACAGTCTCTTGGGACTATCCACTATGTAAGAACCGACAGTTTTAGTAGCGGTTTGACGGCATTAGAACTAACCGGCACCGACCGGGTTGGTCTTCTATCCGAGGTGTTTGCAGTGCTAGCTGACTTGCAATGCAGTGTGGTGGATGCTAAGGTCTGGACTCATAATGGCCGGATCGCTTCACTGATTTATGTCAAGGATTGTAACTCAGGGTCTCCAATTGAAGATTCACAACAAATCGACAGAATTGAGGCGCGGTTGAGGAATGTTCTTAAGGGAGATAATGATATTAGGAGTGCAAAAACTTCTGTTTCGATGGCTGTCACGCACACTGAGAGAAGGTTGCATCAAATGATGTTTGCCGATAGGGATTACGAGAGGAAACCTATTTTGCTGAGTGGTGCGGGTTCCCCTGTCGTTACAGTGCAGAATTGGGTGGAGAGGGGTTATTCTGTTGTTAATGTTCAATGCAAGGATCGAACGAAGCTTTTGTTCGATGTTGTTTGCACATTGACAGACATGGAATATATTGTTTTTCATGCCACTATTCACACAGCAGGAGACAAAGCATATCTGGTAGGAATTTGCTTAGTTTAGTTTATGCAGATAAAGTCGGCAATCTTGATTAGTTGTGTTAAGTTTATTAACCAGGTACTTTCTTTTTTTCTTCAAAGGAGTTCTACATAAGGCATACAGATGGAACACCGATCAGTTCGGAGCCGGAGAGGCAACGAGTGATTCTATGCTTACAAGCTGCAGTTGAGAGAAGAGCTTCTGAGGTAGTTGTTCAGCTTTTACCTGTCAGTTGACTTTGTGGATTGTTCATAGTTAACTTGTTAAAAGGGGATCCAGTTGAATTGTTAGTGAGACTATATATTTTCCTTTTTTGGATCATCAGGGTGTGAGGCTAGAATTATGCACAGAAGATCGGCAAGGTCTTTTGGCAGATGTGACGAGAACGTTCCGAGAGAACGGGCTTAATGTGACTAGGGCTGAGGTGTCCACAACAAGAGACACGGCTCTAAACGTGTTCTACGTAACGGATGCGGTCGGTAACCCTGCAGATCCTAAACTAATCGAATCTGTTCGGCAGAAGATCGGATTGAGTTATTTAAAAGTGAAGGAATTGCCACCATTGATCTACCATAAAGAGGCAGAGAGAGAAGAACAAGCAGCTACTGCTGGGACTGTGCTGTTATCGCTGGGGAGCCTCGTGCGAAGGAATCTATACAATTTGGGATTGATCAGATCATATTCTTAAACAGCGAAAAGGCGATTTGTGTTGGACTGGCTGGCATATTCTTTGCTTCAGGTTTGGGCTTGTGTTATATTGTGTACATAGGGAAAAAGAAGGTGGGAATTTGGTGATAGTAGTAGTTACAGTTGGGTTGGGTTTGGTTGGTTGGTTGAATAGATAGGGACACATCTGGGCAGGGGCTGCTACGCTTATATTATCATAGTATTACATATGATATATTTCCAAATGCTTATTAGTTTGAGGGAATTATTTGAAAAAGTAGTAGTAAAAATGGGATTAAGCTTTTTTTTTTTTTTTTAAACATGACTGAATCTGAACCGTTTAATAAAATTGAACGGATGAGATTAAAAATTCAAATAATTAATGAGTTGATCACTTGTTAAATTTTATTAACTGGTTAACTCATTAATAATTTAAATTTTTAATCTTATCCGTCTAATTTTATTGAACGGTTCATATTCTTTTAACATAACTGGTCATGTTCCCGTAAAAATGTATTGGTGGTGGGTGGATGGTAAATAGAGATGGGTTGTTGCTGGGCATGAGAGGAGGGGAAAAGATTAGGTGGATTTTGCTCACATTTGTTGTACATAACAAGCTTTTTGTATTTATTAGTTTATGGTTGACTTGATTATTCTTTTAATATCGTTGTTGTTTCAAATCAATCGGAGGCAAGAATCTATTATTGTTCCTTTTGATTAGTATTTTATAGGGACCTGAGGTCCTACATTTCGCCGAATGGTTGTGTAAGTGTTCTTACATGCCTTTTCAACTTTATAGTTATATATAGTATAATTTAATTAAAGAGTAATGGGGATGGTTTTAGGTGCTGGTTGGTAGCCAATATAGCTGTTAAATCTTCTAAATTCTTCCTTTTTCTTGCTTAAGGACGAAGTTAATTAATAATAATACTCCTTTTAAATTTCATTTAAATAGTTTTTTTAACTATTTTTTGTTACAAATAGTGAAATATAAGAAGATACTAATTGCAATTATTGGAAATTAAAAAAAAAATTATAGTTTAATATTGTTGATCTCATATCAGTCGGTATATCTCATCCCAATACGAAAAACGAGATGGAAAACTTGTTGTACCATTTTGATTTCTATCTCGATCTATACCAGTCATTTCGTTCTTGTCGGTTGATATTTAACTGGTATGACCCAAATGGACGGTACATTTCATTACAATACTAATAAATGAATCATAAATTTGTTGAATATTTGTAAATTTGTATATAATTATGTATGTATATATATATTAAAAAAATAGGATACTGAGATGTTAACCGAAACTGATATTTAAATTGAGATCGGTATATCCCATACCGAGACGCTCACCAGTACGGGATTGGCAATCTTATTATAGCTCATTGGATGCAAGTTATAAAATAATTGTTGGAAATTATAAAAAATGTAAAAAAAAAAAACTAATTAACCATTTAGAAAATATAATTAAGATAACTATGCAACATTTTTTATAGTAAAATTGAACAATTAAAAAAATCTGGAGAGAGTAATTGTGGTGAGGAAGTGGATGAAAAATTAAAAGTCATACATAAATTAATTAAGTAATTAATTGATTGAAGAGACAGACTCAACGGCATGCACCGATCACCGTCGTAACCCGAAATTGCTTATTTTTTATACACGTACATTCATCAGTCAATTTTGAATACTGTCGTTTTTCTTTTTATAAAAAAGAATACTCGAATTAGATATTTTAATTAAGAATGAATATATCTTTTATCACTTAATTACAACTAATATTAATTTTCGGAAGATATTTTAATAGAGAAAGATTTCTCACTTACCGACTATCTACATTTACCGACAAAGGTTGAACATCTTTCCTTTTGTGGATTTTGACTCGGATTACAAAGTCTTTTGACGCTTGTTTTACCTCAATACACATCACTGGAGTTTGAAGTACATTTTCCTAATGAAACCAATTACTATAGAATAAGAAATGTTAATTTCTTCCCCCGATAATTTTTTTGCACCATCTGTATTTATTAATTAGTGGTCCACACTCCACACCAAGGAAGAAAGAAAAATATTGAAAATTTGAAACCAACCTAATTTACTAAGCATATTCTAAAAGGTTTGGTGATAATGATATACATCTAAGAGTCTCGATTTAACAGTCTCGAAAGATATATATTGTCCAAAAATAAAAATAGTCTCAAAAAATGCCAAGAAAGACACACCATATACTACAAAAATAGAATCTCGCATTAAGAGATGCTGAGAATATATATACATTATGATGCCGATCATTTGTTGACGAGTGTTTTAGGTTCGAGCA
The DNA here is from genome assembly GCA_963691705.1 of Viola odorata. Taxonomy (NCBI): domain Eukaryota; kingdom Viridiplantae; phylum Streptophyta; class Magnoliopsida; order Malpighiales; family Violaceae; genus Viola; species Viola odorata. The sequence continues at coordinate 55,580,777 of OY829542.1, forward strand.
GGGATGAAGTCATGATTTTTTTCCAGTAAGGTCATAAAATAGAATTGTGACTAGGAAACAAAATAATGTTATCAGTTAATTAGATAATGTTTTGCTTGGTTAGATTTTTGGCCCAAAAGGGTCATCCAATGATCTTTCTAGTTAGGTATCTACCTTTACATAAACGCGTGGCTTTCGTGTTGAGGTAAGACAAAAATGTACCAGTTACTGTGCCTCGTGTGAAGGCGTGTAAGTGTGCCATTGAGCTGGCTTTTGGTCTTAGTTCGGACCAAAATCTGCAGCAACAAAAAAATACTACTCCTACTAGAAATCCAGAAAAGATGACACTAATTTGCAGGTCACGTGTTTGGGTGCAGCAGAAAATCCTAGAAATACACTTTTGGAGGTTTTTTTTTCTTGGTTCGAATCTTTTCCTAAGGTTTGCTGCTCATTGGCTACAAGTTACTTTAACTTTCTGTTTGGAATTTTTTTGAAACTTGGTGGACGGAGACTACTTTTGACTCAACTCTTTTTGGGGCTCCGGAGTACATATAAATATATAAATACAAAATGTTTTATTTATTTAAAAAAAATAGTTGCGCGCTTTCGTGTTGTATTGTAAAATAAAACAAGTAAATTGTTTGGTTAGAAACTATTCTCATATGTCGTGAATTATTTTAATTTAAATGACATAATCTTTAAGGTTATTAATTTATTGAATTTTTTAATCTAAATATTGTTATGTTAATTACTAATTTGTAACATTAAAATTACATTTATCTTTTTTTACCATAAATAGAAATTTGAACTAGTGTTTTTTTATAGGTAATTAGTTATCATATTTTATTGTAATATTTTTATTATTTTAGTAAATTTGAATTTAAAATAAACATATTGTTGTCTTTTAAAATAAATAAGAAGCTTTTTTATTTTTAAAAGTAAGTATTTCCTTAATTTTTCAAGTGAGGTTAAATTAAAACTTAAAAAAAACAGCATGTTTAAAAAAAAGAATTACGTACCTAAAAACAAACCCACCCTAACCAAACATATTAGTGCTGTTTTTACCTACTTAATTTTAAAATTAAGCAGTAAAAATGGGTCAAATACACTTAAAAAAATCTCTCCTTATCAGTAAAAGAAGCCCATAACGTGAAGGGCCAAAATTGAAGCAAAAACTTCCAAGGATTAAAGTGTGGTGAATATACCAATATACATGCCATCACCATTTTAATCATTAGTTTCTAGAACTTGTAGAATATCATCACATGCATGCATGCATGCTTGCTTTATAATTAAAATTACAATTTACAGTAAGAGAGATTCGAGTGGTTCAATCCCTATTGGATGGCAATGCAGGAGTTCATGTGTAGATTCATGCTTTAACAACGAGGATCTACATATGCTCATTTATTATTAATTATTTGAGGGTGAACGTCCTTAATTTGGAGTTTTCTGCAATTAATAATTTTCATATTAATTAATACTCCTATGTGCTGAGTTAAACATATGAAAGGGGAGGTGTGGGTGTGGCAGAGTTGACTGGCGTCGCGGGTTGTTTGAGTGGGAGAGGGACGAATGGGTAAGCTTGAGAGACCGGATTTCGGCTCCATGCAGAGGGGTTCAGCTAGACGTGCCTTGTTGGGATCTAGACAAAACGGGATCATATACGGTGAACTCAGGGTTTAAGACTTGGGAAGCATTGAGGCATGCGACCAAGCCTCTGCTGCAGTCCGTTTGGACTGGTTTGGTTCCGTATAGAGTTGAGTTCTTCTTATGGCTTTCGGTTAGAGAGTGAATTGTAACTTGGTCGTTTCTTGCGAGACGAAATATGCTTGCAGCTGAGTTAAACATATGCCCGATGTGTGCCACTGGCGTAGAGGATGTGTCCCACCTCCTGCTGCATTGTGAGGTTGCTAGGGGGTTGTGGGAGTACTTCATGAGATGGCTTGGGGTGCAATGGTGCCAACCCCAAAGCTTGGCGGATCATTGGAGGTCATGGGGGATCTTGCTGATAGCATGTTTTTATGCATGATTTTCCCTCCATTTTCTCACTTATTTAGAGCTTGATCTTGCTAAATTACCCTCGATTTCATTACTATTGCAGATCCAGGCCTAAAAAGGGAATTTATGCTAAAACAAACATTTTTGGTGCATTTTGAGCGAATTCGAGCTTCAAGACCAAAAGTCGAGGTCCCGAGTCCAAAGCAGCGTTCAAGGTCCCGAATCGGATTCCCAGTTCGGGACTCCCGAAGGGTAAAGGATGACGTTTCCACGTGTCACCCCACCTAACGCCCATGTGATCCCTCTGACACTGTTCTGACGCTCTGCACTGATTACCAAACACCTGCGGATTTCAGTCTTGAGCCCACTCCAGACCTGCCAAAGCTGGAAAAACCAGACAGCTTTATGCTTTTCCAGCTTTGTGTTTTTGGGAGCATAGATCCACTTCTTTAGGCTTTCAATTAATGCATTTTGTCCCTAGTTTTTGGGCTGTAGATATTTTGTGCTTGGAGCTCTACTATATAAAGGGCATCCATGAATAGTTTCAGTAGTTTTTTAGAAGGGATCTCTCCTAGTAATTAATTAATTAGCATAATTTAGAAGTAGCTTAGACTTCTCTCTAGCTTCTCTTTCTAGCCATTGTTAGCTCCTCCAACACTGCTGCCGAGCTATAAACGGAATTTTATTAACGAGTTTTCTTCTTTTACATTATTTAATTACTTGCTATGCTTTCTTTAATCGTTATTTGTTTATCTTTAAGTATGAGTAGCTAAATTCCTAGTTCTTGGCAAGGCTGATTCAAGGGTTGCAGGGGCAGATTCGAGGCCTTAATGTGCTTAATATATTCTTGATGCTATATTCAACTATTCATCATTTTAATTACATCTTTGCATGATTTAATTTGAGGTCTGATCAACTGATTATTATCTTGTGTAAATGCTGCCATTTATGTGATGAATACGGAAGGAAAGTTGCATGAGCAAGTAGGCATCTGTTTAGTCTTGACTGTGTCAAAGTGGTCTCGAATAGATAGGTTGGGTAGTTGATTAGAGCTGGGTCACGAGTCTGACAAACTGAGGGACTTTAGCTCTAGATCTGTCTTTTCTTAACTTCATGGGCAGTTTGAGTATGGCCCTCCCGCATTCGTGCCTGGAGGGATGGCAAACTGTCAAGACTACCTCATATGTGGAAACGGGGGGTAGTTTCTCTTAAGAGAAAAGTAGGGGGCATCCGAGGAATCTGGTCCCCATGTCATTTCTATGACGTCTTGAATGGAATACCCTTGAGCTGATGACGATCTGGTCCCGAATGCAACCCAGAATGCCTTTGCTAAGAACCCTTTCTCCATCTGATTATTTGCGTTTATTTCACCCTTGTTTTATTTCACGCCTACGCTGATATTTCTGCATCTGTTTCTGATTTATTTTATTTCCGGAATTATTCGCTGATTTACTTATTTTACCATTTGGGACCTCGAACGTGACATTCGAGACCCCGAATATTGCTTTCTTAGATAAAATTGTTAGCTCCCGAAATCTGCCTTGGCTGACTTGTTCAGCCAAGTAAACCCCCCCCTAGTTGTTACTCTTTGTGCACTTCTCCCCCGAATAGATTCAAGACTATAGATCAGTTTCTCACAATCCCTGTGTTCGACCCTGACTGCCACTGTACACTTTATCTCTTGTGCACACACGTTTTCAGGCACTATAAATTCTGTATTTGATTGACGATCACTTGCTGCCAACCTTCAATAAACATGCGGAAAGGATGTGGATGTCCCTTTTTTATGCTGTTATATGGACCATTTGGAAACATAGGAATGCTGTGATCTTTCGTCACAAGGAATGCACCGAATGGCAGTGCTTGAACATGATCTTCTCCCTTTAGCATTGGTGGCTCAAAAGTAACGATCCGATGTTCGCTTACAGCTTGTCCGGTCTGATGCAATCGTCGGAGTGGTTGTTGAATACTGCTCGCGTTCTTGCATGAGCATGGGGCGTTTTTTCTTTTCCATTTGTGGTCTGTTTTGTTGGTCTGGTGTGGCTGCCTTGCGTTGGGAGGCTCCTTTTCTGGACGCTTTTCCTTTCTTTTTGGTTGATAACGCGCTTGTCGAGGGCACGATCAAACAAATAATTACAACTTATCACATGCAACAAAATAGATTGAAGACAGTGGCAAGAGGATCGATCCACAGAGATTGGTGAAGACTTACACTAGACAAGGCCAGATTATAAAATAAAACAATAAAAGAAACAAAACAGAATTCAAGGGCTGGATGGAGAGAAACTGATTCGAGGTCTTGAATGTAAGCACAGAACAAAAACACAGAAACGTAACAACATGGGGTTTTACTTGACCAAAACAAGTCAGCCAAGAGAGATTGGGAGCTAACAATTTCTAACTAAGAAAATAGTATTCGGGACCTTGAGTTGTCAATTCGGGGTCCCGAATGTAAAATTATAGCAAATCAGTGAACAAATTCAGAATTAAGAAAACAAAAAGTGAAATGAGCACAAATAATAAGATAGAGATGATTCTTAGAAAAAGGCATTCTTGGGTTGCATTCGGGGTCCCGATTGTCATCAGCACAGAGATATTCTATTCAAGACATCATAGAAATGACATAGGGACCAGATTCCTCGGATATCCCCTACTTTTCTCTTAAGAGAAACTACCCCCCGTTTCCACATATGAGGAAGTCTTGACAGTTTGCCATCCCTCCAAGCACGAATGCGGGAGGGTCATACTCAAACTGCCCATGAAGATAAGAAAAGACAGATCTAGAGCTAAAAGTCCCTCAGTTTGTCAGGCTCGTGACCTCGCTCTAATCAATTACTCACCCTATCTATTCGAGACCACTTCAGCGCAGTCAAGACTAAACAGATGCCTACTTGTTCCATGCAATTTTCCTTCCGTATTCATCACAAAGATGGCAGCATTCACACAAAATAATAATCAGTTGATCAAGCCTCAAATTATTCCATGCGAAGATGTAATTAAAACGACAAGTAATTGAATATGGCAGCAAGAATATATTAAGCACATTAAGGCCTCGAATCTGCCCTTGCAACCCTTGAATAACCTTTGCTAAGAATTAAAGATTTAGCTACTCATGCTTGAAGATGAACAATTAATAATTGAAGAAAGCATAATAAGTAAATAAATAGATGAAGGGAAGGAGACTTTGTTACTAAAAATCCGTTTGAAGCCCGACGACAAGGTTGAAGGTGAGCTAATAAGAACTAGAGAGAAGTTTAAGAAAACTAAAACTAATGATTTTCTAAAACTATCCTAAGTGATGAGAGATCCCCTAAACTACTCTTGGATGCTCCTTAAATACTAGAGCTCCAAGCACAAAATATTTTCAGCCTAAAACTAGGGACAAAATGCATTAAATGAAAGCCTACTATAATGGATCCATGCTCCCTAAAGCACAAAGCTGAAAAAGCATAAAGCTGTCTAATTTTCCCAGCTTTGGTAGGTCTGGACTGGGCTCAAGGGCTGAGATGGTCAGGGCGGTAGGTATTTGGTGGTCAGTGCAGACTGTTGGAACAGTGTCAGAGGAGGCACATGGAAGCTCTGGCAAGATGACACGTGGAAATGTCATTCTTCGCCCTTCGGGGTCCCGAATGGAGAATCCGATTCGGGACCTTGAACGCTGCTTTGGACTTGGGACCTCGACTCTGGTCTTGAAGCTCAAAACTGCACAAAGTGCTCCAAAAACGCACCTTTTTGCATAAACCCCCATTTTAGGCCTAGATCTGCAATAGTAGTGAAAACAAGGGTAAATTAGCAGAATCATGCCTTAAATGGGTGAGAAAATGGGGAGAAAATTGTGCATAAAAACATGTTATCATTGGTCTGTTGTGGTCTGTTTTTGTGGTTGCCTCATTAGCAACAGACTCTTTTCCCTTTTCTGGGTTTTAGTCATGTTCCTCATGATTAATTGAATAATAAATCTCTGCCTATTTAAAAAAAAAAAAAAACTCTTGTGTGCTAGCTTAGTGTCCTATATGTAGTATGTGTTTGGCGTTAAGGTTCGGTGGCCAACCGTCCATTCCCAAACCCAAAACCATGGTAAACGCGTTTGGTAAACTCCATATGCACTCCAGTTCCAAGGCTGGCCAAATTGGCCTTGCCTCGCGCTGGAGCAAAATGCTCCAGCAGCCAAAATGCCAAAGGGAGAAGATCATGTTCAAGCACTGCCATTCGGTGCATTCCTTGTGCGAAAGATCACAACATTCCTATGTTTCCAAATGGTCCATATAACAGCATAAAAAAGGGACGTCCACATCCTTTCCGCCTGTTTATTGAAGGTTGGCAGCAAGCTCCCCCATGACCTCCAATGATCCGCCAAGCTTCGGGGTTGGCACCATTGCACCCCAAGCCATCTCATGAAGTACTCCCACAACCCCCTAGCAACCTCACAATGCAGCAGGAGGTGGGACACATCCTCTACGCCAGTGGCACACATCGGGCATATGTTTAACTCAGCTGCAAGCATATTTCGTCTCGCAAGAAACGACCGAGTTACAATTCGCTCTCTAACCAAAACTAGTTTGGCTCTCTCTCTCCTATTTTTTTTTTTCATTTTAATTTCATTTTTTTACGTTATATAATGAACAAAATAAATTAAAAACTACCACAATAAAATTTCTATCTCAAGATAAGTAATTCTAGATCCACTTTTCCTATTTTTATTAATTTTTTAAAAATGAGTTTTATACTCCAATGTTTTCATTTCAACTGTTTTACCAAACACCTCAGGTATCTCATAGTTATTTTAAATTTTTTTACCAAACAGCACACTCCGTTACCCAAAAGTCATTTTCCCACCCAACTTTTACTCACAAAACTTTTTCCCACCAAACCGGAATGCCAAACAGACCCGTAGTCGAATTATGATTTGTAATGTTATCTGGCATCAGTACAATTACAACTATACGAACAAGGATCGAGCCAAGCTACTCAATCGTACATAAACCATAAACCTTACGCATTTAACAAGAAACAGAAGAAAAGTTAGGGAAATGTATTACTCCCTCCGTCTTTATTTAAACGACGTTTTAGGCCAAAAATGTGTGCCCAAAATTAATTGACGCTTTGCTAAAAAAGTTATTTTTTCAGTTGCCTGACTGTCCTTGTTTGTTGCCTGAGCTGCTCGCTCTACCTTATTACCTTGCTACCCACCTGCCCAGAAGCTGCTTTTTTAATTTTTTAATATTTTTTTTTATCTGTGTAATTTGAGTCAAAACGTCATTTAATTTATATCGAAATGAGTAGAAAATAAAGAAATAGGTTTTGTTGTTTGTGCAAATTGTTGTCCGCACTTGGCATGGAAAGTAATTAATTATCATTAAGTAGGTAATTAAGCTTTAATTTGCTCGAGAATCCGACAAATAATTAAGCTAAGTAAGCACAATTAACAATGGGACTTGTGTTATTTAGTGTTGGAAGTTTGCTTTTGTATGAGTACTTACTAGTAACTAGGTCTTTTGAGTTGGTTTTATCGTTGCTCATGTGCCTTTTTTGTTCTTCTCCAATAAAATAAAAAGATGAACAAAAATATTAAAATCCATACATGCGTCTACCGGGAAGGCAATTATTCTAACCGTTGGACTACAAACGCAGATGTTTGTTATCACAAAATTAAAGAAATAATACAAACAAAATGTGGCCGCCTTGTTTGTTGTGTTTCCAATGGGAATTTTTGAACTTGCTCATAAAATCCAACATGACCTAATCATACATTTTTTTTTGGAAAAAACGAAAAAAAAGAACTTCTACAAATTAATAAAATAATGTATATAATTTTCGGTCTTATTTTCAGTAAAAGTAGAAGTTATGGAACCGAATGAATCTAAACTTCGAGCAATTTTTAAAGCTTTGCAGATTTCTTTTAATAATAGAAGAAGGTGTTTATCCATAGAAATTCATCGTTATAATCTAGAAGGAATAGATTTCCAAATTTTCAATTGTGCTTTACATTCCTACTAGATGTTAGGAGACTTCCAATTATTATTTCAAGCTTGCTTGTTGATTTTGACTGCACATCTTTAATTTGCATCAATTTACTGCGCACTTTTCTTCAAAGGCTTTCATCTTTATAAAAATAAAAATAAAACTGATTTTCTTCAAATTTTACTTTCTTTTAGAATTAATACGTCAATATATAAGTGAATTTTTTTTAGTTTCCTACTAAAAAATGTAAAATTTTTAACTTATTTTCTTTTTAGTCATTCTTTACAAATAATATGGTTAAGATTAATTTAGATTAAATCCAACGATGTATATTAATAAGGTAAGAAGACATCAACGTAAAAAAAAAAAAAGTTAAATGGAATTTTAAAAGAAAAAAGAAACGTGAATGAAAGATAGCGCCGTTAACAATGGAAGGTAGTTCAATATGGGAATTTGTTAAATTAATTAAGTTATAGTATTACATGTCTAGCGACAAACCTGACACAAAATAGTGAAATACTGCCAATTATACAGGCAAGATGTCCAGTCCAGCTGACCTGACCCAACCATACATTGTTACTATAAGCTGATATTAAACACAAGCGACACAAGATGTATTCTCTAAAATGATCCTCGACCTGACCATTGTTACTTGTAAGCAGGATTTTCAAACCTGAATGGGAATGGGTATGGCTATAAGAGGTTGTTCTTTCTGTAATGTGATCCCAAACTCGTCTTCCATGTTCATAGTTTCAGGTGTTACTCCATCTTCAAGCTTCCAATCAAACGTGTGAATAAGCGAACCCAACATCAAGTGCACCATTCTCATTCCCATTTGCAATCCAGGACAAATCCTTCGCCCGCCCCCAAATGGGATTAGCTCAAAATTCCCCCCTCTAACATCAATATCCGATCCGAGAAATCGCTCCGGCACGAACGAATCCGGATCCTCTTCCCAAGAGCTTGGATCTCTACCAATAGCCCAAGCATTGATCAAAACTTGTGCACCTTTCGGGACAGTGAACCCACTAATTTCAACGTCTTCCCCTGCTTTTCGAGGAAGTAGCAAAGGGACCGGAGGATGCAATCGGAAAGTCTCTTTGATTATTGCCTGCAAGTAAGGTAATTTCCCGATGTCTGATTCCTCAACCGATCTTCCTCTGCCAATCCTCTGCTCTAGCTCGGATCTCGCTTTCGAAAGAGTCATGGGATTGTGGAGCAGCTCCGCCATCGCCCATTCCAGCGTTCTTGAAGTTGTATCGGTTCCAGCAACAAATAGATCCTGCACGTAATTAATCAATTTTAATTTATCTATTTTTGTTTTAAATTTTCTAATATATAAAAGAGTGATGCTATTGCTATTGTTATGCAAACAAATAGATTGGTAGAAATGTAGTAAAATATAATCGCACAGTACACTTTAATTTTCCTTATGACCCTAATATTTAAAAGTGATAAAAGGTATTCTATCATATGACAAAATAAAAAAAATTATAAATTATAAGATCCAAATAAATTAACGAGACAAGGAAAGGATAGTTGTACCACGAACAAATGTTTGATATAATTTGCATCCATTTCTTGACTGTTTTGTTCACTGAGAGTGAGAAGAGTATCGAGCATGTCATTAGCTGGGACATACCCTTCCATTTTTCTTACTTTCAGCCGTCGATTAATCACTCTGTCGAAGAGATGAAGCATCTTGTTGAAGTAAAAATCCATCCAACCTCTAATGCGTTGCAGGTCAAACTTCCTGATTAGAGGGAAATAATCTCCAAAATTTGGTTTCCCTAATCCCTTCACGATACATTGAACAACCTCGTTGAAATCCTGGGCTTCAATTGAGTCGGAATTAACCACATCTAGTGATAGAAGAGCGTTGGACAAGGCACTGAGAGAAGCTCTGGAAATTTCTTGGCCAAAATCAATTGCCCGGCCGGCGCGGCAGCTTTCTTGCACCCGAGCCAGGAGTTCTTGCACTTTGTTGAGCCTCAAGGCTTGGTTTGCATCCAGTTTTTGAACGGTGAAGAAGTGGGAATTACAGATCTTGCGAAGGTTTCGCCACTGCGGCGATACGGGCAACCATGCTATGCTTAATTGGTGATGGTTTTGAGCTCTGGCAGCGTCGGGAACTGTTCTGTCGGAGAAGGTGAGGTCATGTTTTTGGAGGATTTCTTTGGCCATGGCAGCAGAGGATATGACTATTGTTGTTACGCTGCCTAGTTTTATGGTCATCAAAGGGCCATGAATATTGGCTAGATGGGCTAAAGATTTGTGTGGTTTTTGGCCAAGACTCAAGAGGTTGCCTATAATTGGTAATGGGGTTGGTCCTGGCGGAAGTTTTCTTGAAATTGTTCTTGAAAAGAAATGAATTGCTTGAAACAAGGCTAGAGTGAGGAGAAGATAGAGTAGAAAGCTCATGAACAACTCCATTTTTGGAAATCTTCAGAAAACAAAAAGTCTCCAGCAAGAAGTAAATAACAATACTCCACTGAGCTAGCTACAATTATAGTTTTTTGGGTGGTTAATAATTAGCCACACGAAACAAACAAATTAAATTATCTTTTAACTATCGACTGACAACAGTTGGCTTTTCCTTTTTTTCCTAAATGCAAGCTGAGTAATTTGAAATGTCTTTTTCTTCCGGGAAATTACAAAAAATGTCGTTGGAAATTTTCTTGAAATTGATTTGTTTCTTCTTCAAAAGAAATGAATTGCTTGAAACAAAGCAAGAGAAATTAATTATTAGTGAGCATATATGATTAGTGGAGAGGGAAATTAATAAATCAATAACGTTCGCTTAACAATTTTCGGCAAAAAGAAAATACTAATAAATTGGAGCTGTAGAAAATTAAGGTTATAATACATTTTAAAGGAAAATTAAGAGTACAATAGACTGTTAAAAAAAAATGTTGAGATATCTGCACTCAATTTAATGTATTGATCTGGTTTCTCATCTCATTTTTGTTCATATTTGATGTTCGTACTCGAATAATATTCATTTCTATTTGGACGCTCACGTTAACTCTGTCCATCGCGGACCGTTAGATATCATGCGTGAAATTTATTATTATCATTTTTGTTTACTTGACTACACGTCATTTTATAAAATAACTTTTAAAAAATACAAAAATACAAAATTTCTAAGAAAAAATTAAGAAATTGCTAAAATTCGAAAATAAATATAAATACTTCTAAACAAATAAGAAATTAGATATAAGGATAATGTTTGAATTAAGAAAAATAAATGAACTTTAAAAAATATCATAAATGTTTAAAAAATATCTTTCTGTATATGTTTTTTTAATTTTCCGCATTTTTTAAATTTTTTTGATTTTTTTTCTTTTTTGAAATAAAAAAATTCAAATATGTTAAAACATTTCTTTCTCTCATATGTTTAAAAATGAAACAAATCCAAAATGTTTGAAAAATTGCATAAAATTGAAAAAAATATATAGAGATACTTTTTTAAAATTTTTTTTTAATTTATTTATTTTTCTTAATTCAAAATTATCAGTTAATATAATATCATATTTATTTTCAAAATTTAGCAATTTTTTAAATATTGTTTTAAAAAATTTAGATACTTTTTAATTTTTTAGAATTTCTTTTATAAAATAACGTGGCAGACATGTGAGGAAAAAAAATAATAATAGATTCCACGTAGTACACTTAACGGTCTGCGATAAATGAAGTTAACGTGAGAGTTCAAGTAGAAAAAATCATTCGAGTATGGGAGTCAAATGTGAACGAAAATGAGATAAGAAGCCGGATCAATACATTAAATCAAATATAAGTGCCATTTTTGGCATTATCGCATTATATTAGCACCCAAACTTTTTTTTCTCTCTAATTTAGTACTCAAAATTTATGTCGTTAAAAATTTGCACCCGACTTTATTCAGTTTGTCAAGTTGACAACCAATTTCTTTTCTTCGTTAGCAACGTAGCACCCTAGACTTCAACTTTTTCATTAATGTTGGTCTAGTCTTGATGATTCTTTTTGCGGGGGTTATGGCAGATTGGTAATATTGGCTGGGTATATTTGGTGGAATTCTTACATGTGGGACAAAACCAAGTTCACAATTTCTAGAGTTCAAGCTGATGAGAGATTTGTTTAGTTTGAAGACGGTCTTTGTGGTTTTAATTGCGTCATTGTGAATATCTTTACTCCAAATGATAACACAACTAGAAATATTGTGCTTAATGATATTGCAACTTTGGTTAATTCATGCACTATTCCATGTCTGATAACTGACGATTTTAATGAGGTTTTTTTGGGGGAAAAAAGACACAGCGCAATAATTTTATCTCATAATATGCGCAAACTAGTAAGGTTTTAACAAAACACATCGTTTGATAATGAACATCTAAGGAAGAGTGTTGTAAACATAAAAGTTTTATAAATATGAATATTCATTTTAAGTTACAATCATTTCTTACCATATGTAACATTCCTAACTCCAAATTCATCATTGTAATTATGTACAAAGTTAAGCAAATGAAAATATATGAGAAATACATAAGAATCGGATACACCAACGTTTTTCTTATCCTTTCCTTTGCAATATTCCTTATATTATCTTTATTTCCTTTTTAGTTTTATAACAAAAATGTTTCTTTTTAAATAAAAAAATAATAATTATATTATTAATTATCAATATAATAATAGAAATCAAACTATAACCTTTTGTAAATAACAATGTTACGTTAATTAGCCTTTCAAAAACAAAAATTACATTAATTAGTAAGAAAAATATTTTAACGACAAATTGTTACATTATTGACTGTTCACCACTAAACCATTACAAGTCTTCAAATTTACAAGTCTAAGATTGTGAAAATTATAGGACTTTTATAATGAACCTTTCCAAAATAGAAAAACACATTATATTGTGCATCCAAACAAGCCCTTAGGTCTTAAACCAAAACAACACGAGGAACAGTGACGTACTCTGTTTTCAGCGTCACTCCTCGTGGAAAATCCTCAAGCTTCCATGTCTGATGTCCCCTGCCGTGACACTTCCAAATCGAATCCTTTTGGCTTCGCGTCTCTCCATTCTTTTTCACCAGACCCACAAAAGAAGCAGCAGTAGCAGAACATTTTGTCTTCCCATGTCAACCAACGGGTCGTCGCAGTCATTGACTCATGCCATCACCTTGCCATGTCAACCAGACCAACCCGTCAACATCGTCGCCGCCCCAGGCATCTCCGATTCCGTTTTCAGGTCATTTTGCTGTGTTTATCATTTATTCTTTCGTATACTAAATTAAAATCTTAAGAGTTTTATTTTGTTTGATTTTTTGAAGTAATTAAGTAAGATTTGTGCAGGAAGGCGCATGAGTGCTCGTTGTTTACGCAGTGGCTACGCAACCTGCAATCTGAAAATGGGATTTTGGCTACTGGGTCTTTCTTATTAAAACAAGTTGTTATTCAAGTATGTATCTTTGTAATTTTCATTTTACCTTGTGTTAAAAACTCAATTGTTTAGGGTTCTGGTGTCCTCTTTCCCCAGTGGTATAGCAGTTGTAGCTGATATTGAGTTGATGACAGGGTGTGGACATGTTTGGACAACGAATTGGCTTCCTGAAGTTTAAAGCGGATATTTATGATAGCAAAACTGAAAAAATGGTATCCAACTATCTTCCTAACTATGCCCAACTCATACATTTGTCTGGCATTCAGGGTTTTACTTGAAAGTCTATCCTTTCTCAATGTTTATTTGTTACTATAGTCTAGGATATTTGATGTTAAGTCGTGAATTTGAATTGGCTTTTTCCATGAGTTGCATCAAAGGCATGTGTGGATTTATCACTCTACCGTGTTGCTGTGAATTCAGTGATGCCATGTCTATTTGTGTGTACTAATATACACATAGGTTCCAGGTCTAGTATTTGCACGAGGACCAGCTGCCGCCGTGCTAATTCTTTTGGACTCTGAGGATGAGACTTATGCTGTTCTTACTGAGCAGGTACTTAAGTATCTCCATCAAGTCTTCATTGCATCTTATGTGTGAATTTGTTGAAAGCCTAACATCAACTACAAAAGATTCACCTCAAAGAGAGGGTTGCTATTTCATGCTACTTATTCCAAATTCTAACGTATTTGTATGTCTAAGGCTAGAGTCCCCACTGGACGGGTCCTTTTGGAATTGCCTGCTGGCATGCCGGATGGTGACCAGGGTGGTTTGGTTGGCACTGCAATCCGTGAGGTCTCTCTCTCTTTCTCTTGGGGTGCATTGTATGAAGACAATTTCTCTTGTTGTTTCGATTAGACGTGAATGCCCATCTATGTAGTCTCAGGAATAAGAGCATTGCTTATAGGTGGGTGTTTATGATTCCCACAATAAAGTAGCCAATTTCCGTTAGAAACAAGACCACTTAGAATTGATACCTTAGACTTCTTCCGTTCAGTTTCAGTTCGTAAGGACTTGTGAATTTAGGTCTTGTGCTAATACCCGTTCTGGAACTTACCAAATGGTCACCCTTAAACATAACAAGGTTACAGCCTTACAGGTGATTTGCTAGTTCAGCAAATCTAGATGCTTCCTAATGATTTTTTCTATCTTCGACAGGTTAAGGAGGAGACTGGAATCGACTTAAATCTTGATGACATGATTGACCTCACAGCTTTCTTGGACCCAAATACTGGACGCAAAGTTTTTCCTTCCCCAGTATGTTAGCTTGGTTTTTCTTATTGATTTTTGTTTCAAGTATGGGATTTAAAACAATAATGAGTCTGTGACTTTCCAGTCACAGACCAAGTTTACACCAGCCACAGCAGTCCATTGAAGTGTATATTACATCTGGAGCACTCTTAAGAGATAATTTTACAATTGTTAGAACCTTAGAGCTTTATTCTATAGTAGAGATTATACTAATTCGAGATGAACTTGATAGAGCATGAGAAAGTGAAAGGATAAAGGTCGAGGGCATTAAGTTGTTCGGGTCCAAGTTTGAGTCTTCAGAACAGAGTGTTCATACAAAAATGCTGAGACTGCCTCCTAATTCTCCATCTTCGTCATGGACTAGAACAGTGTAGTAAATTTGGTTTCTTTTCTTCATGTTTGTGTGAAAATAATTTGCTGAATTCTTGCATTGTGTTGAGGAAGCTTGTAGTTTTAAACATCATAGTTATAGAAAAGTTGTATTGGAGGTATTGCTTCCTGTGCATTTCATGTTCACATTAGAGCCTTTTGGTACTAAAATGATGTGTAATATCTGGAAACTGCATGTTAAGACGCAATTACCTTCAATCTTACATGGGTTAGAATGAATTTAAATCCACCATGGTTAGTGTTATTTAGTTGGTGACCACACTTTTGAAAGACTCAGACATCTTATTTACATTTGTAAATTATTTTTTCACGAGTAGCTGATAACTTGCTTGCCTTTCTGTGGTTAGGGAGGATGCGATGAGGAGATCAGCTTGTTTCTTTACAGAAAGCCTTTCAATAAGGAAGGCATCACACAACTGCAAGGAAAGGAAACTGGCCTTCGCGAAGGTGGTGAGCTGATTAAGGTTCATGTCGTTCCTTATAGGAAACTATGGCAGGTGACAGCTGATGCTAAGGTGTTGACAGCCATCGCTATCTACGAAATGGCGAAGAAAGAAGGGTTGCTTCAGAAACTGCATCCTGCATAGCAAGCGTTTTACATTATTGTTAATGACAAAACCCAGCTGTTGTTGAGTAGGTACTAAGCATTAGGTCAATAACTGTTGTAGTTGTGACTGGAAGACATAATCCATGATCCTCCTGGTGAGGATTGTCCACGCTGATTCGTACTAAATTTTCGGTAGTTTTTTTTCTGATGTGCAGAGGTGCATTAGCTGTTTTTTTGCACTTCTCTTGTGGCTGATTAATTTTGGATGTACACTACACAGTTCACAAATGAATTTGCACCAATGGGAATCTATGAACTTCATTCCATGCACAGCTATCCTTTCCTCTACTGTACTGTGCTCGCATGATTAGCTGTAGTAATAAATGAGTGCATGAAACCAGATAATATCTTGACATAAACCACCCAGGCTTGTCGCCCCGTCTGTATTCAAACCTCTCAGCTATCTATACTATAGCTGCAATACTAAAATTAGACGCAAGCAACCTCAAGCATTTACAGTTGCTTCCGTATAAAAGTGAAACGACTTTATTGCTCCTATTACAGTAGTAGAAATGGCTTTGAAAAAAATGTCACTGGTCTGTAGATAAACAGACATAACTAGGAGTTCTGCGCTTAACTTACATTTTCATTCTCTGTTGTGTTGTTATCTATGCTGTTGAATCAAAAGATGCATAAGATACAAATACAATATGGTGACAGCTGAACAAGGTGTCTAAATAAATACTCAAATTATGTGATGTCCTTCTAAGTTATCAGACCTTGGAGGCAACAAAACCACTGTCACTGGATTCCCATATGGTGACACCATCACAGCTGCAAATCTTTTTGTAGTTCTCACCAACACTGGCACTTCTAGCAATTACAGCTGCTGTGAGACCTTTATCTGATCTATCTTCAGTTTCATACACCGCTACCGATCTCCCAATAAGGTCCACGACTCTTAGCTTCTCTTTGGTTCCCAAGAAGAAGGCCTCTCCTTTCTCATTGACATCTAGTGTTCCCAGGTCACCCAACGGCTGATAAAACAAGGAACGAACTGTTGATTTAATAAAGCTTATGGATGAATAAAATAGTGTTAAGACCAGGACTAAACTAGGCAAAGTTTTAATTCCACAGTATTCTTTGCTCAACATGCTTCAACAACTGTTGCAGCTAATTTGGTGGTTTGTTGTGCAAATAATAAACAAATAAATCTACCAAATAATAAAACATCATAAGCTAAGACAAACCTGTTCTTCAGTTCCTTTAATTGCTGGATTGAACAGTTTCCCAGTGCTAGCTGCACCTTTTGTTAGATCGCCAAACTCATTAATAGACCACCCATGTTTCCCTGGTGAGAATCCACTAAAGCTGGCTTCAATCCTTGCCAATTCCATGTTCACTTGAGCAAACCGAACGACACCAAAAATTTGTGGACCTTTGAATTCAGCAACAGCAGCAGAAACTAAAAAGTCTGCAATACAAAAGCAAAAGAAATCACTTCACAAGCGTGATTTCATGACAAGAGTTTAGAATCCCTTATTGTTCCAGCCAAATTTTATTGAAGTGATTGTTAAAAAGAACAAAAAGCTATTACTAATTCTCTTCTGACAAAATGGTTCCCAGTAGTCAGCTCAGGAAAGAAAATGACCCAAACTCACTTTAATAGGAGTGTGCTAAAATATTCACTTTTTGAAAGGAAAATACGGAGAAAAAAGTTCGCTAGTTTTGCTTCTTTTCTTGAATCATAGCTTGGTTGAGAAAAGGTAGGTCCAAAAGTAATTCAACAGAGTCGACAATTTGCAACGAACTGAGTTCTTGGTGCAAAATTAGAGTGGCCAAAACTCATGGTCAGTCCTTTGAACTGAAAGTCAGCAATAAGAGGGCCATAAAAGTGGAAACTACTAAGGAAGGAGTGCGACTTTTTTGCAGCAATTACTGGAGATCTGGAAAATAGCATTATGTAGAGTTGTCTTTGCAAACTGTAAGGAACTGACACCACCACCATCAAAACTTTCTAGGTTTCCACATGCTTCATAACTCTCATTCTTAAGTCATAAAAAAAGCCACAGTTTGTATGAAATCTCATTACCAACTACAGATGGAGAAGACTGAAAAATAAACTTCCAAAAGAGAATCAAGCATGCATAAAACAGAAAAAAATGGAAGACAAACCTTCCGGGACTCCCTGGCCAATTAATTTTGCAGTTCGACCAGTCTGCTCCAAGGCTTCCGTCATTGTCTTCACAGGCGTAGACCCAAGAATCCTCACCACTTGATTGCCCAAATCCACCTCCACATTCTTCACTCCTAATTGTTTTCCCCAACAATGGAAGTAGAACACACCATTAACAGTTATTATACAAAAGAAAAATCCCCAGCCATATCATTCTCAACCATTGATGATTCAAGCCTCAAATGAAAGTGATAGATTATCCACAAATGAGAGCCACAAAAGTATGATACCTTTGACAGTTTCTAACTTATTCTTCACAGAGTTAACGCATCCTTCACACTTCATATCTACCATGAATTCCGTCTGTCATCAAATCAAGACCAGAAAATTCATACCCATCAATCAACAAGATACAACATTAGAGTCACTTTCACATAACCTAAACCAGCAGCAACAAAATAAATTTAAAAAGAAAAAGAAAAATTCAGCCCAGTAATAAAGATCAACGAATTCAGGTGAATCAAATCAAAAAATTATTTAGTTAATAAATAAGAAGTAATAAGAGGTCAAAGCGATGAGCTTTAAGAACTTACAAGTAGCTCAGGCAATACTGTACCTTCCTGCAAAACGAATACAAAAAAAGAATCAAAGGTTCATGCTTTATGGGTCAAAGTAAAAGAACTTGCCATTAAAACAAGAGGGTGAAGATTAATTAAGAACCTGAGAGATGGGCTTGTGATCTGATGCGGCTGTGTCCATGCTAATAGCTGAAGGAGGCTGAGTCAAGTTCTTTGCAAGGCCAAAGCGAGTTGGAGAAAGAAGTGATGATGAGGAGATAGAGAGGAAAGATGAATTTTGGAATTTTGGATTTGCGGAAGAGGAGGAGGAGGCGGAGGAGAGAGCAAGGGCTGCAGGCAAAGCCGAGGCAGCTATGGCTGTCTTGGTTGCTGCTGTCACTGACCTTAGAAATGCCATTTTTATTTTTTTACTTTTATTTTACGGGTGTTTCATTCATGTGCTGTTGTTGTTTGTAAGTTTTTCTTTTCGGTTAATGTCAAAAATGACACACCTAGTCTATTTAATTGAGACATTTGATACCTCAAATTTTTTTCTTTCTTTTAAAAGCTATTCGCATTCAAAAAGTTTTTCATATTTGGTACCTCACATTGACGCTGTTGCACATTCACCATTAAGTGTCCTACGTGACATGACACATCAGATGTCACATGTGTAGTTGCTGACGTGTCATGCCACGTTAACAAAGTTGATCCAGACTTTACCAAAACGGGTCGGATCAACAGGTTTGGTGGGTTATTGATCTGATGCGTGAAACAACGTCGTTTTGGCAAGCTGAATCACTTGCAAAAAAATCCATCCTCCCTGCAAAATCAATTCCAAGCAATCCACTGCCAAATTAAATCCAATGTCCGTACCAAATCAAAAACCCATCCTTGCACCAAATCAAAAACCATTCGATCCAAATCCAAATTAATTCAATCTCCTACCAAATTAAATAAAAATCCAATCTTTACCAAATTAATTCAATCATCCCGGCAACCAAAAACCCATCCATGCACCAAATTAAAAACCTATTTCTGCACCTTACCCATTACCACCGCCGAAATTACCATAACTAAAATCAACCCGCAACTGCCGATCTCCATCTCCCTCGGCAACCAAAAATCATCCAGCCACCACAAACCATCACCCACACGGCCAAATCGCCAACACAAAAAAAAACCAAACAATCAAACCCAACCGAATCGCCCAAACACCACTGCTGATCACCACACCTCACCGCCGGCCACAATCACAAAAGTCAAACACCATTGCCGATTGACAGTGGCTGGTGAGCCAAGGGAGAAGGTGAGATGCAGGGTATGGTAATTAATGGTAGTGGAAAATGGAGAGGGAGAGATTGACATGGAAATGATGTAGTGGTTGAGTGAAGAAGATGAGGGTGGTATGACAAAATGGCGTCGCTTCACGTTTTGGTACAGTCCAGGTCAACTTTGCTAACGTGGCATTACACGTCAGCAACAATACACGTGGCATTTGACGTGTCATGCCATGTCGAACATTTGATGGAAAATGTCCGGCAGTGTCAGTGTGAGGGACCAAATGTGAACAACGTTTTGAGTGCGAATGCCTTTTAAAAGTAAAAAAAAGATAAGGTACCAAATACCTCAATCAAATAGATGTGCCATTTTTGGCATTTTTCTTATCACTAATTCACAATCGGCTCTCTATGTGCTCTGTTGGGTTGTGCCTTTTATCTTATTCAACCCTTTCCAAGATTTTCTATATAAAAAAAACTAGGTTTTATCTCTTGGCCTTTCTTTTTCTATTTATTTACATTATATAACCACTGTCGCACCGTCGCGAGCGAAATTCGGGACGCAAGAAAACACATACAATGAAGTCGCCACCCTATTTTTCTAAGGTTTAGGGAAACCTATAATGTCCAAAAAAGGAAGAAAATAAAATAAAACTAAGGCACAAATGAAAAGGGTCTAAACCCAAGAACGATGGTTCGGGGTCGTATTATGGACTTGGGAAGGTGTTAGGCACCCGAGTCTCATCCTTAAAAAGGTTACCGGTTCTAAAAAAGAGGTGTTTAAAAATCATGTTGAAAACAAGTAATTTGGGCCCTCAAGGGGATCGTCACTTTAGTTCTTAAATTTGTGAGATTGATTTTATCCTAATTGTTGTCGAGTTGTTTAATAGAAAATAACATTTTTTATCCTCTAAAAGATAAAAAGGTTGGTTTCACACCTATTCCGGTTATATTTAGCCGAGTTCAAAATTAGTCCGATTACATGCCAAATTAGGTGGGATTACTACCGTTTTATTAATTTTTACCAAAGCGACGCCAGTTTCATCACCGGGCCAATGCACGTGATTAATCCTATTTACTAGGTGATTCTACACATGCATAGACTAGCAAAGTACCGTTTTGAGTGAATGGGAAAACACGTTGAAAAGAGAAAAACCGGGAAGTGGGGTCGAAGCCGCGCACATAACACATTCGTCAAGATAGCATAAATTCGTGGGGACGAAGCCGCACACGAAACAAGCATAATTTAAATGATCATTCAACATCAAAGATTTAAAGCGCATTTTAATAGGGGATCTCTTACAATAAGAGGGATTAAAATATGGAGGTATTTTCTATGAGTTGGGCTTAAGGCCCATTTACTATTTTTTTCGCTTTCAAATGATTATTCTCTTTGGTGATTTATTATCCTATAATTTTCGGGTGAACCTAAGTTATTAGAAAATGATTTAAATCCTATGTTTTGGTTACTAATTTGTTTAGTTTTCTTGAATTGATTTTATCCGTTTAGATTTGTGGGGATTTATTGAAGATTTGAGGATTTTAGTAATTAATAATCATACAATTAAATTAAAGCGTGATGTGTAATTACTAGTCCTATTTTATTTCATGCTTTTAATAAAATAAATGTTGAGTGATTACTAAGCCTAGTTCATTCAAGCAAGGGTCGATTTGAGTGAAATTATTAAAGGGAGTTATTGATATAAATTAATTCTCATGCAAACGGATTAATTCGAATTCTAACAATTCTAAATAATCATGCATACGATTAATAATAAATTAAAGTACATTTATCCAAAATAAAAGGGAAAAAGGAAAACATACCTGGACGAGCTTTACCTGCAAATCAATGATTAGTGGCAAGTGATAATAATATAGGTATAAACAAACATGCATAATTTCTAACTAATTACTTAACTAATTATTACAAACAACAATAAAAATGATTTATTCCCTAAGTATTACGACAAGAGGTAGGATATTTATCTAATTATTAAAATAGATTAAAATGATTAACTACAAAATATTTAACTAATTATTACCACAAGTTGATAACAATTAGCAATTGAAACGAAATATTAGTACGAACATTTGCGAGCGTCCATTTGATTTCACCCTACAAAATGAGATTATTAGCGATAGTTCGGAGGAAAATAAATAATAAAGAAACACATAAACATTTATTTTATTTTGATCAAACGAATAGCTAAATTAAACATGCATTTAAAACAAATAAATTATTTATCTTATAGGAGCAATTGATAAATAATTAACATGACAAATAAAATAAACAAATTATTTATCTTATACCAGCAATTGATAAATAATTAACATGAATAAAACAAACCAATTATTTATTGCATACCAACAATTATATCATGCATACGAAAATTTAAATAACGCATACGAAAATAAAAGCAACAAACCCCTCGAAACGATGCCACCTATCGGGCCTCGAAAACCCTTTCTTCCTCTTGATGGGCCAATGAACAGTACCAGACCTATCCTTCTCTTCTTATTTCCAGCATGGCCAAGCCTCTTTCTTTTCTTACGCTGGGCGAAGACAAAACAAGCCCATAACCAAATTAAATACCCCTATTCATCATCTTCTCCTTTTAATCCAGGTGCAGCACAATAAAGAAAATGGAGCATGGCAGCAAGGAACAACGCAGCAGCAGCTCGGCGAGGCAAGGCAGCAGCGGTGAGCTCCGGCGACAGCAGCGACTTACACGGCAACGGCTCCAGCGACAGCACAGCAGGCAAGGCAGCAACGTTGAGCTCCGGCGACAGCAGCGGCGGTTCAGTAGCTCGGCAGTAGTGTCGTCGTCTTCTTCCTTTCGTCAGCGTCGCCCAGCAGACCAGCAGCGGATCACGGCAGCAGCAACGGAGGATCACGGCAGTAGAGACAGAAACGGCAGCTGCAACAGCGGAGCACAGCAGCAGCTCCCCGGCAACGTCAGCTCCACGTCGACCTCTTTCAGCTCCCGCCGATGGCAGCAGCACAACAACTCCAGCAGCGAGGCGGCGGCAGCTTCTCCGGCGACAAAACAGTAGTCACGGCAAGGAAGCAAATATGCAGAAAAATGGGGAAAGAAATAGAGGGGTGAGGCAGCAAGTAATAAATTAATTAAATGCGTAGAATGAAAGAGATGGGAATTACTTGCCTTGCTTTCTTAGTTTGCCGAGAGTGAGAGAGAATTTGAGAGGGAAAATTGTCAGGGAGAGAGTGTCAATTTTGGTCCCGTTTTTATGATGGTTTTTTTTGAGAAAAATGAGAGGGAGAGTAAACGTATCAGTGTGAGAGGAGTGAGGGGTTCGTTTGAAAAAAATGGAGAGGACAGGATTGTGTCTCCGATCTCCTTTGACAATGGGAGAGGTGAGGTAAGAAAAAGGAATCCAATGTTGGTATCCGTGGAAGAAAAAAATGGAAAGGGAGAGGGTGTAATGATGGTGTTTTTAATAAAATTGAAAGGGAAGAGATGATGATGTGCGGATGGTGGAGAGGAAAAAATGAGTAAAGTAATGTAAAGTAAAGTGAAAGTGAAAAATGGGTATGATTAGTTTTTGTGGTTCCATCCAATGATACGAGAAACTTTATTTAAAATCGATAAAAGTTCGAACGAAAAATATATACAAAATAAAATAAATAACATGAAACAAAAGAAAACAAGATAATAAATAGTAAATAAACGGAAATAACAATACTAAAAATAAGATCAAGAATGAGCCAAAAAATGAACGATTTAAATTATTCGTGTCAAAATTTGGGTATCAACAGTTGCCCCCTCTTTACTGTCTTATCAAAAATAAAGTGTAACTGAAATTTTTGATGAGCAGTAAAGACGGTTGCCCCAGTACCACGAATGTTCAGAATGCAGAAAAAGAAAATGACTCCACTCGGACGTCATGATGCAAAGATGTCAATTGCGAGAATGTGAGCTTACCTTCGCTTGAATGCCTTACAGAAATAAAAATTGCCAAAATTGTAAATTTACCTCCACTCAGACATTGATTAAAACGCATGAAAATAAGTTCAACTTCACTCGGATGCTGATGTTGCAAGGTAGAAACATAAATTCCGCTCTACTCAGATGCTGGTGTCGCAAGGTAGAAACATAAATTCAGCTCTACTCAGATGCTGGTGGCTCCTCTCGGATGCCTTTTGGATTCAGTTTCACTCGGACACCGTCGAAGAAACGTAGATTCATTTTCATTCGGGCATTGATGGCTCCATTCGGATGCTGCGATGTAAAAATGTGAGTTAGTCCCACTCATATATGTATATTATGAAAGGACATAAATCTGAAAGCAGAAAATCAAACAGCCTTATACGGATGCCGTGTTGCAGAAAAGTAAATTACAAAAGTGTAAACTTAGCTTTTTCGATGTTGACGGCTCTATTTGGACAGCTTTGCAATAATGCCAATTCAGTTCTGCTCCAAGGCCGATGTTACTGGGACACTGATGAGGAAAATAAATTGCAGAAAAATAAATTCAGCTTCACTCGAACGCTGATGCCTATTGGGATGCGAGATGCTTTGTAGAAGGGTAAATTCAGCTCTACTCAGACGCTGATTGATAGGTTCTATTCAGATACTGACAACTCCACTCGGATGTCGGTGCTGTAAATACAGCTTCAATCGGATGTCTTGCAGTAATGGCTCTACTCAAACGTCGACGACTCCACTTGGACGTTGATTGTTCAATTCGGATACTAGGATGCTTTGCAGAACTGTAAATTGCAGCTTCACTTGGATATCTCCATTTGACCACTTCGATGCCTACTTAATTGCTGATGCGGAAATTTAAATTGTAGAAAAGAAAATTTAGCTCCACTCGGACGCTGATGGCTCCACTCGGATGCCTTGCAGAAAAGTAAATTGCGGCTACACTGGGACGTCTCCTCTCGAACTCCGCGATGCATAAAATGTAAATTCAGCTCTGCTCAGACGCTGATGGCTCCACTCGGATACCTTGCAAATTCAGTTCCACTCGGACACTGATGACTCCACTCGGATGTCTTGAAAAATATAAATTCAGCTCCACTTGGACGCTGATCACTAATGGCTCTACTCAGATGCCGACAACTCCACTCGGACGTTGATAAATTCAGCTCCACTCGGACGCTGTTGGTTCCACTCGGATACCTTACAGAAATGTAAAATGCGACTTCACTCGGACGTCTCCCCTCGAATGTCGCAATGCAGAAAATGTAAATTCAGCTCTACTCAGACGCTGATCAATAATGGCTCTACTCAGATGCCGACAACTCCACTCGGACGTTGATAAATTCAGCTCCACTCGGACGCTGATAATCATGACTGATTCTGCAAAACAAACGTTAAATGGTTTTTGCAAGGTGGGGTTTCAACCGCCACACGATTTCTTGAAAGATGGGGTTTGAACCGCCACACGATTTTTGCAAGGTGGGGCTTGAACCGCCACACGATCTTTGAAAGGTGGGGTTTAAACCGCCACATGATTTTTTGAAAGGTGGGGCTTGAACCGCTACACGATTTTTTAAAATGTGGGGTTTGAACCGCCGCACGATTTTTTTTGAAAGGTGGGGTTTGAACCGCCACACGATTTTTTTGAGAGGTGGGGTTTGAACCGCCACATGAATTTTGCAAGGTGGGGTTGAACCGCCACACGATTTTTTTTTGAAAGGTGGGGTTTTTGAACCTCCACACAAAATTTTTTTTTTTTTTTTTTTTTTTTGAAGGGTGGGGTCTGAACCTCCATACGATTTTTGGAAGGTGGGGCTTGAACCGCCATATGATTTTTGCAGTGTGGGGTTTGAACCGCCACACGATTTTTTGACAGGTGGAGTTTTTTTGAACCTCCACACGATTTTTGATATGTGGGGTTTGAACCGCCACACGAATTTTGCAATGTGGGGTTTGAACCGCCACACGGTTTTTTGACAGGTGGAGTTTTTTTGAACCTCCACACGATTTTTTGAAATGTGGGGTTTGAACCACCACACGGTTTTTGCAATGTGGGGTTTAAACTGCCACAATTTTTGCAAGGTGGGGTTTGAACCACCACACGATTTTTTTGAAAGGTGCAGTTTTTTGAACCTCCACACGGCCTTTTTTGAAATGTGGGGTTTGAACCGCCACACGATTTTTTGAAAGGTGGGGTTTGAACCGCCACACGATTTTTTGAAATGTGGGGTTTGAACCGCCACACGATTTTTTGGAAGGTGGGGCTTGAATCGCCACACGGTTTTTGCAATGTGGGGTTTAAACCGCCACACGATTTTGAAAGGTGGGATTTTTGTACCGCCACATGATTTTTTGAAATGTGGGGTTTGAACCGCCACAAGATTTTGGAAGGTGGGGTTTTTGAACCGCCACATGATTTTTTTGTAATGTGGGGTTGGAACCGCCACACGATTTTTGAAAGGTGGGGCCTGAACCGCCACACGATTTTTTTTGAAAGGTGGGGTTTTAGAACCTCCACACGATTTTTGTAATGTGGAGTTTGAACCGCCACATGATTTTTTTGAGAGGTGGGGTTTGAACCGCCACACGATTTTTTTTGAAAGGTGGGGTTTTAGAACCTCCACACGATTTTTGTAATGTGGAGTTTGAACCGCCACATGATTTTTTTGAGAGGTGGGGTTTGAACCGCCATATGATTTTTGAAAGGTGGGGCTTGAACCACCACACGATCTTTGAAATGTGGGGTTTGAACCGCCACATGATTTTTGAGAGGTGGGGTTTGAACCGCCACACAATTTTTGAAAGGTGGAGTGGCAACGTGCTCCATTCAGACGTTTATTGGATGGATTTGTTGGTGGAAATTGATCATAATGTGAGATTCCACCGAAACATATCTGTATCCTGCAGATAAGGAGGAAACAAACACGAAGCAGCAGTGGATGGAAAAAATATAGAACAAATGATAAATAGAAACAATCAAATCATGTATGTTGTATATGAAAGTATTCCCACACTACCCAAAGGTTTGCCCCCAGTATTTTATAAAAGCAACTTCCCTATCAAGAGAAAGTTCAACAAGTTTATGCATTTCTGGAGAACATGTCATCCATTTTCTATCATATAAACATGCTTGATACAAGTCTAGAAAAGCATCCGCATCTTGCCCTGGAGATAACGACCTCAAAGACAAGACTTTCCCACAACATGTAGATGTAAGCAATCCTCACTAGATATTGGTGTTTGCGCTCACACTTAGAAACAAGGCTACGTGTTTACACTCATAAAAATACAACAAACATAGCACAAAGTCAGATTTGCAATGTCAATCCGAGTGAATAAACTTCAGATGAAGATGCACATGCATGGGCATTCATATAATCAAGAGGACTTTGCTAGAGAAAGGAAATAAAAGGGTGTAGACAGAAAAGAGGAAGGCTATTTAGAAAGGATCTGTTTTAGAAAGAAAGTGTCTTTTTTTTTTAATAGAAGAAGGAAAGATTTAATGAGAGATACTCAACCAAGGTCGCTAACCGGAGGTAAGGTGTACGTTGAGCATATTTTACGAGAGTTTGGTGAAACTCTGAAGCTTTTCCTTTGAAATGTGAGTCTTTTTCTCCATAAATTGTTGTTTGAATACAACCTGAGACTATTTCTTTGAAATACCCAACTGGATTTTTGAATTTTGATGATCCTAAGACGATGAAGTTTTCCTTTTCTGGGTCCGAGATTGGCCGAACCAATTGCTATTGTTGTGCACCACCATTACTTTACTACTGCTCTGGCTGCTGCAGGAACAAGTAGCCTTCTCTTTTTTGGAAGATTGACTTGGAGCCATTTACTGTACTTGCTTCTACTTTTCACTGATCGTGTTCTTTGAACACTTCTTTTTCCTCATTTTTTTTTTTTCTTTTTCCTCATTTTTTTTTTTTGAAGCAAAAGCAAGTACAAGTCTCGTCTTGTCTTTGGTGGGGGACTTCAAGGTTCAAGTCTTGGCTTCCTCGAACTTCATCTGGCGTTGACCATCCGGAATCCTTGGGAGTTTCTTTCCCGTCTCTTCTGTATTCGGAATACGTTTGATATGCACCTTACCTTTGGCTGACAACTTCAGTTGGGCACTGCTCATTTATTTAAAGGGGATTTCGAGTGGAGGCAAGAGATTTTACAAGCGACTTAGAAAAGAAATGAATTGAATAAAGAGCAAAGGTAAGTATTTGAAGACAAAGGAATAAGAATACCAAAGAAATTTGGAAGCAAAGAGCAAAGTCCAACGTCATCTTACAGTTATCCCATGTCTAAATGTGCATGTACCCTGGATATTATGCAAATCCAACTAACACTTAGTTCGGCATTCGCACTCATAAAGGAAATAAGGCGTGGAGGCCCAAAATGCTCACAGGGATGTATTTGTGACTGCTTACGTCTAAACATGCCGCGGATATAAGAGCTAGCAGGCGAGATCATGCATGTCATACAATTTCGGATGGATGCACAAGTTATCCATGATGCAGTAACATGTTGAACATGCTCAATTTAAGGAAGTTTTTTTTGAAAATTTGAGGGTAGTGTGGATTTTATTCAAAGGATTTTTATTCACAGTTTATACAGTAAAAAACTCTTAGCAATTTTATAGATAAAACGTGAGGGCATGACCACTCACAAGAATTTTATGAATAATTAAGAAAGAATTGCCCCCAATATGGGAATGAATGATTGTAAAAAACTAAAGAGGTAGAGAGTTAAATGGACTTCTCTGGATGGGTGCAGCAAGTGTTGAGGTCGGCGCAAGGTGCTACTGCGGAAATATGAATATAAACGTCACTCTGACGTTGACGCCCACTACGATGTTCATGTAGGAATGTAGATTGAAACCAGGGCGAGGGCACCGTAAAGTTCGAATGCTGATGTAAAGTGGACAGTGTGTGGCCGCCGCAAAGGATGAAAATATGGGGAACTGAGCCGCCGCAATGGATGAAAGTGGAATATTTCCAAATGGTTGCCCCCAATGTAGAATGCATAACGGACTCCCTGATAAGCGCGGCAGGGCAAAGAAGGCTCACAGGAGGATCATTCAAGAGTTGATAAGAGGAGGATTTCCTCAGTTTCGCTGAGCACTATGCAAGTAACCATAGTAGGATTCGAGTTCCTGCAAAAATAAAGGGGAAACAATGGGTAGGACTGAAGGGCAATTTAGGAAAATGGACAATGTAATCAATAGGTTTCAAACTCTCCCTTTTCTAGTGAGGCATTATGTAGGTAACCACGGGCTGATTCAAACCCTAACACGGTTGCTTTTCTGGCAAGGCGTTATGCAGATAATCACGACATGCTTCAAATTCTGACCTGGGTTCCTGAAAAATAAAGAAGAAATGGTTAGAATGAAGGGTGATTCAAAGAAAAAATGATCAATATAATTAATAAGTTATGGAATCTCCCTTTTCTAGCAAGGCGTTATGCAGATAACCGCGAAATGATTCAAATTCTGACTCGGGTTCATGACTATATTGGAATCAAATCCTAATTATCTCCTTCTCAATCACCCATGGATCATCACCTGTCAAGATACAAAATACAATCCATTAGTAGCATCAAATTCATGCATGTGCTAAAGGATTAACGATATTGATATGGTATGAGAAACATCCATTGCGTATGGTGTCGGGATGCTGGAGTGTTAGGGTGATCTGAGCAAAGCGAAGTAGTTGGACACGTCTTAATTTCATCTTTTCTGACAGTTTGTGTCTTGGGCAAGACAAATTATGACTAATCACGGGAAAGTTTTTCTTTTGGACCCCGAAAATCTAGTTTGTCTTCTTTAGGCCTGGTTATAAACAAAAAGTGTAAATAAGTATAATATAAATCATACAGTAATAATAATAATAAAAAAAAAATATGGATTTCGTTTTGATAAATAATTCTCCGACAACGGTGTAAAAAATAATTACAACTTATCACTAGCTACAAAAAAACATATTAAACTAGATATGTAATTAATGCTCCTTGATGAGTAGATATGTGAGAGGAAAGCAATTCCACCGAACTCCCTTTTGTCCTTCTATTCTGCAAGTATGTAGAAAAATGAACGCTAATCAGTAGTATCTGAACAGAGAATGTATATAAAGGTGAGTAATAATGAATAAAGATAGGATATAATAACAATAACAATACGGATGAAATTCAATAAGACGAAAGTAAAATCATAGGAAAAAAGAATCATGGTACCACAAGAAAAAATAGAATCATAGCATCGCGAGAAAAATAGTGAATCATCGCATCGCAACAAGAATTATCATGGCATCATGGTAAAAAAGATGGAGAATAATGGCAATGATGAGGCACGTTGGAAATATACATACGATCATGATGCACGTGCTGGGGTAATTTCGACTACTTCTAGCTGGCTGAAAGGCTCCCGGACGATACCAAAAAGTGGTCCCTCAGTAAACGGATACATGATTGCCGACCGAACCATCAAAAGTTCGTAGCGCTCATCCATTTAGGGGTTCGAATCCGAGTTTGGCGTTGGTGAAAACTACCCAGGACACGTGCCCCAGGGCCTCACTACTAACCTCCTAATCCTATTTGGAACAGGCCCGACAATAGGGCATTATGCGTGATGCGAATGAGAAGTCAACAATTGTTATCAAAGCGAATAAACAAATAAAATAACAACAATAAACACCTTAAGCAAATAATTCCGGCTTCGACCCTAAATCCCCAGCGGAGTCGCCAAACTGTCGCACCGTCGCGAGCGAAATTCGGGACGCAAGAAAACACATACAATGAAGTCGCCACCCTATTTTTCTAAGGTTTAGGGAAACCTATAATGTCCAAAAAAGGAAGAAAATAAAATAAAACTAAGGCACAAATGAAAAGGGTCTAAACCCAAGAACGATGGTTCGGGGTCGTATTATGGACTTGGGAAGGTGTTAGGCACCCGAGTCTCATCCTTAAAAAGGTTACCGGTTCTAAAAAAAAGGTGTTTAAAAATCATGTTGAAAACAAGTAATTTGGGCCCTCAAGGGGATCGTCACTTTAGTTCTTAAATTTGTGAGATTGATTTTATCCTAATTGTTGTCGAGTTGTTTAATAGAAAATAACATTTTTTATCCTCTAAAAGATAAAAAGGTTGGTTTCACACCTATTCCGGTTATATTTAGCCGAGTTCAAAATTAGTCCGATTACATGCCAAATTAGGTGGGATTACTACCGTTTTATTAATTTTTACCAAAGCGACGCCAGTTTCATCACCGGGCCAATGCACGTGATTAATCCTATTTACTAGGTGATTCTACACATGCATAGACTAGCAAAGTACCGTTTTGAGTGAATGGGAAAACACGTTGAAAAGAGAAAAACCGGGAAGTGGGGTCGAAGCCGCGCACATAACACATTCGTCAAGATAGCATAAATTCGTGGGGACGAAGCCGCACACGAAACAAGCATAATTTAAATGATCATTCAACATCAAAGATTTAAAGCGCATTTTAATAGGGGATCTCTTACAATAAGAGGGATTAAAATATGGAGGTATTTTCTATGAGTTGGGCTTAAGGCCCATTTACTATTTTTTTCGCTTTCAAATGATTATTCTCTTTGGTGATTTATTATCCTATAATTTTCGGGTGAACCTAAGTTATTAGAAAATGATTTAAATCCTATGTTTTGGTTACTAATTTGTTTAGTTTTCTTGAATTGATTTTATCCGTTTAGATTTGTGGGGATTTATTGAAGATTTGAGGATTTTAGTAATTAATAATCATACAATTAAATTAAAGCGTGATGTGTAATTACTAGTCCTATTTTATTTCATGCTTTTAATAAAATAAATGTTGAGTGATTACTAAGCCTAGTTCATTCAAGCAAGGGTCGATTTGAGTGAAATTATTAAAGGGAGTTATTGATATAAATTAATTCTCATGCAAACGGATTAATTCGAATTCTAACAATTCTAAATAATCATGCATACGATTAATAATAAATTAAAGTACATTTATCCAAAATAAAAGGGAAAAAGGAAAACATACCTGGACGAGCTTTACCTGCAAATCAATGATTAGTGGCAAGTGATAATAATATAGGTATAAACAAACATGCATAATTTCTAACTAATTACTTAACTAATTATTACAAACAACAATAAAAATGATTTATTCCCTAAGTATTACGACAAGAGGTAGGATATTTATCTAATTATTAAAATAGATTAAAATGATTAACTACAAAATATTTAACTAATTATTACCACAAGTTGATAACAATTAGCAATTGAAACGAAATATTAGTACGAACATTTGCGAGCGTCCATTTGATTTCACCCTACAAAATGAGATTATTAGCGATAGTTCGGAGGAAAATAAATAATAAAGAAACACATAAACATTTATTTTATTTTGATCAAACGAATAGCTAAATTAAACATGCATTTAAAACAAATAAATTATTTATCTTATAGGAGCAATTGATAAATAATTAACATGACAAATAAAATAAACAAATTATTTATCTTATACCAGCAATTGATAAATAATTAACATGAATAAAACAAACCAATTATTTATTGCATACCAACAATTATATCATGCATACGAAAATTTAAATAACGCATACGAAAATAAAAGCAACAAACCCCTCGAAACGATGCCACCTATCGGGCCTCGAAAACCCTTTCTTCCTCTTGATGGGCCAATGAACAGTACCAGACCCATCCTTCTCTTCTTATTTCCAGCATGGCCAAGCCTCTTTCTTTTCTTACGCTGGGCGAAGACAAAACAAGCCCATAACCAAATTAAATACCCCTATTCATCATCTTCTCCTTTTAATCCAGGTGCAGCACAATAAAGAAAATGGAGCATGGCAGCAAGGAACAACGCAGCAGCAGCTCGGCGAGGCAAGGCAGCAGCGGTGAGCTCTGGCGACAGCAGCGACTTACACGGCAACGGCTCCAGCGACAGCACAGCAGGCAAGGCAGCAGCGTTGAGCTCCGGCGACAGCAGCGGCGGTTCAGTAGCTCGGCAGTAGTGTCGTCGTCTTCTTCCTTTCGTCAGCGTCGCCCAGCAGACCAGCAGCGGATCACGGCAGCAGCAACGGAGGATCACGACAGTAGAGACAGAAACGGCAGCTGCAACAGCGGAGCACAGCAGCAGCTCCCCGGCGACGTCAGCTCCACGTCGACCTCTTTCAGCTCCCGCCGATGGCAGCAGCACAACAACTCCAGCAGCGAGGCGGCGGCAGCTTCTCCGGCGACAAAACAGTAGTCACGGCAAGGAAGCAAATATGCAGAAAAATGGGGAAAGAAATAGAGGGGTGAGGCAGCAAGTAATAAATTAATTAAATGCGTAGAATGAAAGAGATGGGAATTACTTGCCTTGCTTTCTTAGTTTGCCGAGAGTGAGAGAGAATTTGAGAGGGAAAATTGTCAGGGAGAGAGTGTCAATTTTGGTCCCGTTTTTATGATGGTTTTTTTTGAGAAAAATGAGAGGGAGAGTAAACGTATCAGTGTGAGAGGAGTGAGGGGTTCGTTTGAAAAAAATGGAGAGGACAGGATTGTGTCTCCGATCTCCTTTGACAATGGGAGAGGTGAGGTAAGAAAAAGGAATCCAATGTTGGTATCCGTGGAAGAAAAAAATGGAAAGGGAGAGGGTGTAATGATGGTGTTTTTAATAAAATTGAAAGGGAAGAGATGATGATGTGCGGATGGTGGAGAGGAAAAAATGAGTAAAGTAATGTAAAGTAAAGTGAAAGTGAAAAATGGGTATGATTAGTTTTTGTGGTTCCATCCAATGATACGAGAAACTTTATTTAAAATCGATAAAAGTTCGAACGAAAAATATATACAAAATAAAATAAATAACATGAAACAAAAGAAAACAAGATAATAAATAGTAAATAAACGGAAATAACAATACTAAAAATAAGATCAAGAATGAGCCAAAAAATGAACGATTTAAATTATTCGTGTCAAAATTTGGGTATCAACAGTTGCCCCCTCTTTACTGTCTTATCAAAAATAAAGTGTAACTGAAATTTTTGATGAGCAGTAAAGACGGTTGCCCCAGTACCACGAATGTTCAGAATGCAGAAAAAGAAAATGACTCCACTCGGACGTCATGATGCAAAGATGTCAATTGCGAGAATGTGAGCTTACCTTCGCTTGAATGCCTTACAGAAATAAAAATTGCCAAAATTGTAAATTTACCTCCACTCAGACATTGATTAAAACGCATGAAAATAAGTTCAACTTCACTCGGATGCTGATGTATCAAAATCACCTCAGGTACGCTTAGAGATGATTCCTAACCAACTAGCACCTTGCTGGTTAAAGTGTTTACTAAATTGGTTGATGATTGATTAGGGGAAGACAACTCCAAATCAAGTATCATTCGTTGTCAATCGGGACTAAATCAGGTAAACCTTTCACACTAGCGGTACTCCGGGCTAGTTCGCGGTAAATCTATCAGCGCTAGTTTGTCTACTTCAATCCTCTTGGCACACAAGTGGCCCTAAACGGTTTACCGTGGTCAAGAAGAATGATTGTTATGATAATCACCTTAACTCTAGATTTTCCAAACCTAAAATAAAAAAGAAAACACAATACGATTATTATGAGATTAGTTAAATGAAGATTTAAAGATTAATAAAGAGCAATTAGGTCTCATGCATACTCATACTCATGCTTTAAATAATTCTACTAGAAATATTTATTTAGCTACTCATACTCATTGTGAAAACAAACAAAAGATGTATTATAGAATATAAAAAATCTTCGTTCCGCGAAGAACGAAGGAGCAAGAATTCAGAAATCAGAATAGAGGTGAAGAAACAAAGAGGAGAGACCAAGTGCAGGTGAAAGCTGCCCTAAAAAATCCTAGGCAAATAGTCTCCTCTGCCAATAATATCTCTTTAAAGAAAATATAATAAGATAAAACCTAATTAAACTCTAATTGTATCTAAACAATCTCCTTTCGAATTAGAAGTCTACAGAACCGAGATAAAGAAGGTAGAACACAACTCTAATGCTTCTTTGGATAAGACCAACAATCGTTATCATTGTAGGACTTTTCTGCAAGTATCGCCCGGTAAGGTTGAATTCTTCTGTTGCCCATATGGCTCTTCTTGGTTGAAAGGTGATGTGATCCCGGTTACATCAAACGGACCCTTTGATCAAGCCAAGGATTTTTGACGCGAGATGGGCAAAGCTGCAATTTTGGAGGCAGCCCTTAGCGTCATTGACTCCGAGGCTAACGTCATTGACGTTAGCCACTGTTTTGGTGACCGAAAGTTGGCTTATCAAGCCCATTTTGTGTATAGTTTAGGCCCATTGTAAATTAGTATAAATAGGGACTTTCTCCTCATTTGTAAGGAGCTTTGGATGATGAATGAATGTTCAAGTTGAGAGCACTCCTTCCTTTATTCATTGATCCATTGCTCACCCTTCCTTGAGAGAGATCCGTCGAGTTGAGAACACTCCTCCCGATCTCTCTTTGGGAAATCAAATTGGTGCTTGCCTTGGTCTTGGATCGTCGTGGCTTGAGTCAATCGAAAAGAACAAGAATCCTTCACATGTGTAACCCGTTGTTACCTCCTCGTGTTCCAATAGTCATCTCTAATCCCTCCGCCATTCCATCGGTAATTTGTAAGTCATTCCTTTCCGCTGCGTGTCTCCTTCCGTTCCTCCATATTTTTCTACTGTTTTCCTCTTGTCTGTGTGTTCAAACCCATGAGCTAGATCCTCCTTTAGTTGAATGTCATTTCGGACGGATTTCTCTTTCGAGTTTCGGCCGGGATCACATAAAAAAGGTGGCCAAGAAAGTGGTCAAGAGAGATGTATGTCTCATTATGCCAAGAAATTGCTCTTTTTTGTTATTTTTCTCCATTTGATTTTCAAGACTACTGAAATCAATAGAATTACTATTCAAGATGCATGAAAACAGGTGGTAAAACTACCACAAATTAAGTTCAATCATCCCTCACTGAATTGACCCCCAATTTTATGTTTCGTCACTCACGTATGACCTCTTTTTTTTTCGGTTAGTCATTTAAACCCCCGTACTCCCAATTTTCCAATCATCTCCACTGACACCATTAAAAAATTACCGTCAATCTAGTTTGGTTCCCACCTACGAAAAAATGATATCGTTTGACTAGAAATTAAAAAAATAAATTAAATAAAGGAAAGCAAATCCAACGTTAATAAAACAACAATAACATCCTTATTTATATATTAGAGAATGACTATTTATTAGGGTTTAAAAAATTAAGGATTTGGAAATTTTTTTCAATTAGGGATTCGGGGAATTCAAGGATTAGGAATTCAGAGGGAAAATAAAGTTGATTATGTTGATAATATGTCTACCAGAAGAACCAGTAACGACGAAGAATCAAGCGGCGTTGACGAGGTTGGAAGTTATGGTGGTCGATTCTTGAATATGAGATGTAGATGCAGAAAACGTGCGGCGATATTGATATCTGAGTGGAATTCTAACAAGAATCGCATATGTTATGCATACGGTGAGCGGGTTTACGGCTCATGTATTGGATGAGACATATTTGTATGTGTGACTATGAAAGAGAAAAGAGAAAGGTAATTCTTGTTTAATACTAAACTATTTCATTATTATTTATTTATTGTTAAATTTTTTATTAAAAAATAGGATTTGGACGCCAAATTTATGGGGGTCTAAATGACAAACGAAAGAAAAGATGGAGTCAAATATGAGTAGGGCTGCCCAAATTTCCCGTTTCTCGAATTTCTGAAATTTCAGACCCGAAATTTTGCAATTTCGGTTCGGGAAATTCGGGTTCGGGTACCACATACCCGAAGTTTATTTCGGGTCGGGATCGGGATTCACCACTGGAATTTCGAGTACCCAAATTTTCGAAATTGCAGGGGTATTAATAGGTATTTCTTCTTCATTTTCTCATCTCTCTCTCTCACTCTTCTCTCTCACACAGCCGAAACCCTCTGCTCTCTGACAACATGCTATCATACTTCTATATAAATATTTGTACATTTGTGATGTTGGGAGTGTTTAGCATTGCTTGGAGGAGTTGATTCTTGAAGTTCTTGTTTGAGTTCAGTCTAGAGGTGGATTTTCTGTTCAAGGGGGTGCTGTTTGTGTGTTTTCTTTGTGTTATCTGTGTTTTGTGTTCATGCTTGAGGGCAAGCATGGTTTAAGTGTGGGGGGTTTGATTGGTTGTTTATATTTGATGTTTTATGCTCTCTTTCTCTTGTGGATTTAGAGCATTTATATGCTTCTTTTGGCCATTTACTTCCCTTTTCCTTTGTTCAGGCTTGAAAGATCATTTGGAAGGAAAAGGAGTAGAATCGGTGAAAGATAGAGTGTTTCCAATCAAGGCTGATTTTGGAGGTTGTTTGCAGAAGTTTTCCCGTATTCATCCCTAGGCCTAGGGATGAGTCAGGCGATCTGGTGAAATTCTGGGCAGTCCGACCTGATTTTGCGTGCCAACGAATTTAATATTTCTCAGTGCTTTTCTTGTCCCCTGAGCGTGCTAGACAGCTTCCCAGCTCCATTATCTCGTGTTCCCTCATTTCCTTTGACTCAAGAACTCATTGGAGACTCCACAAGGAATTTATTAGTGCTAGACAAGAATATATTCTTGTCTCCTCCTTGTTTTTGGGGCTGCATGCTTGCAATATTTATCTTTGAGTGCTTACTTCTTGGAGGGAGAACGGACACAAAGAGGGAGGAGAATGTTTGACATGCTTACAAGTGACAAAGAACATTTTCACAAGGCTCCATGACTTGAAGACTATGCATTTATGGGTTTGTTCACTTGGGAATATTTTATTCTTTGGTGTCTCTCCCCTTTGCTGCCATTTATTGAAGAAGCATGAAGAGAGGGAGGTTGTGCTATAAATAGAGAGGAATTTCGTCCATGAGGGGGGTTAGCAAGTTAGTTTGGACAGTAGGTTGGTTGGTTGGACAGAACGGACACAAAGGGAGAGAGGTTGGACAAGTTGGGCTGAAGACTAAGAGAGGAACGGAAGAGAGGGAGGAGCAACAAGCTTCACCATCATTTTCCAGCATTTTCCCACTTGAACAATAAGTTTTATTTTGTACTTTTAATTATGTTTTGTAACTAAATCCTCTGATTCTTGGTAGAGATTGAGAGGTTGACTATGTATGTTATTGTGAGATTTTGTTGGACTTAATATGAATGTTTTTATATCTCTTTTCTTCTCACTTTAATTGTTAAAACTTGTTCTTGTTGAATCTTAAGTTTGGCCAACTTGTGAATTAATTTGAATGGGTAACGTCGGTTTCATTTATGTCAGCGTGATTCCTGCATTTATGAAGATTAAGTAGACAACTAGTGAATATTTGACATAAGACTTGTCTTTAGGATCTAGGTAGAAAGGAAAGAATGGGTCCTGGGTTCGGGCTGAGTGCCGTATCTATCCCTAGGCCTAGGGATGGGTTTCCCGGATGGTTACAATTTTCCAGCAACTTGACAAATTGTTAGGAGAGTTAGGGTCATTATTAGAGTGTCTCTTTTAATTGACTTGTATAGGGGGAAACCTGGGAATATAGAGGGTCTCTTATTCCTATAACATCTCTATAAATTCATTCGGAAAATTTATTTATCAATGATCAATTGCATAGGATAGTCACCTCAAGGATATCCCTACCAAGGATTGTTTTTCTACTGATTTTCTCTCTTTATTTGCGTTATGTTCTTGCTGCAATTAGCTCACTCATTTACTTTCATGTACTATTTTATTTCTAGTTTATAGAATCATCTCACCACCTTGCATTTTACTTTGTCATTTTCAGGAGAAGCCAAGATTGGACCGATTTGTCCCTGTGTTCGAACCTCTTGCCCTATGCACAAATCCTTTTTGCTGCTTAGTGATAAGTTGTAATCTTTTTATTTATGATCGGATTCGACACCCCAACCAAGAAATACAATCCTAGAACCTTTGCCTTCTCCTCCTTTGGCTCAAAATCCACACACTGTTGCTGACACTCATGCAAGAATTATAAAAGGCACAAATAGCAGCGAAGAACAAAATTAAAACACAAAATGAGCCAAAGGCTTCTTTTATTTTCTCCGCTTCTTTTATTCTATTTTTTTTTTCTTTTTCTTTGCTGCATTTTTCTCTTTTTTTTTTTTTTTCTTTCCTTCTTTCCTTCTTCCGCAATCATCTTTCTTTTTCTTTTCTTTTCAACCTTCCTTCAATCCACACTCCCATTTTTTCTTTTTTTCTTTTTTTTTTTTTTTTTTTTTTTTCCGAATTCAAACACATGCACATGCAGACTTGGCTCTCCTCATGGTGCTATGATCGGCCCAAAATAAGGGGTTAGCACACAACCGAATGGAAGTTTCTCCATGATGGGATGATGGTGCCGAACCACCAACATCGTGCAATCCAGAGGGTATGAAGAGAGACCACACACAAGAAATTAAAAGGGGTACACATGCGAGCAAAAATTAAAAACTGACAGCAGTAAAGAGGAAAGGATCCTTATCCCTAGGCCTAGGGATGGATACGGCAGTTCAGTTCTAGCAAAACATTTCTAAGGACAGCAACACTCATCATACTTCTATGTAAATAAATGCACATATTGCAATATAGGAAGTGTTCAGAACTGAAAGAAAGAGTTGATTGGAAAAGTACTTGCAAGAGTTTAGCTTTTGAGATTGATTTTCAAACAAAGGGGTGCAAGACACACAAGAAAAACTTCACAAAAACAGACTGAAAACAAGCAATACACATGCAAGAATTACTGAAGTAAACATGCAAAAGAAATAGGAAAACTAAAAACAAACAAACTGATCATGGAAAACAGTAATTAAAATCACACAATCAAGCACACAAAAACACACAAAATACAACACGAAAGTGATCCTCCCCCACACTTAAAGGAAACATTGTCCTCAATGTGAGAAAGAATCAACAACACACAAAGACAAACACAAATAATAAAAACAGAAACGAAAAGAAAAGAAAAGGGAAAAGGAAAATAAAACCAGGGGCAATTTGATTCAAGGATTGGGAGGGGCCGGAGCTGGGAATGCACACTCCAGGAAATCAAGGATTTCTCCTGGAGGCGGCTGCTCCAGTGCTGCTCATAGAGGACCGAAATCTGGGCAGAAAAATTGGGTGAATCGGGTGCAGGATCTGGAATGCCTATCCCTAGGTCTAGGGATAGGCACGGCGGAAAATCTGCACTGAAAAATTCCAAAAATCCAAAATTATGCAGAAAAAACGAAAACTGGAAATAAAAACGAAATGAAAACAGAAATGCAAGGAACATGGGTTGCCTCCCATGCAGCGTCCCTCTTTATAGTCTTGGACTAGACATTGAGCGTCACTTTGTCAACCAATCCTACATAATGCTTTGAATGCACGAAGTTTGATGAGAATGATTTCGTTTCGTGCATGGTTCTCTAGCAACGAAATCTGCATGCAACCACAAAATGATTCAAATTCTGGTTCGGGTTCATGCACAATTAAAAGGAAATATTGGTTGTGAATGGAGGGTAATTCAATAAATGGATCAATATAATCAAAAAAATTCAGAACTTCCCTTTCACACACAACCATCCGTGGATTCTCAACCACTTCGGTTTCTTTCTCAATCTTCCTCCCATCCTCCTCTAGCTCGATGCTACAACAAGTGTCCAAAATGTTCGTCTCCTGCTCCAGTGACGTGCTGGAATGAGTTTGGGTCTGATTGGACTGCTTTGGTTGAGTGGCAACTTCTGCTGAAATTTCTGGGCTTGTTTCTGGTTTTGGGTCATTCATCCCTAGGCCAAGGGATGAGTACGGCAGTTCAGGCAGATTTTTGTTGCTCACAAAAGTGGCAGTGCTAACATCAGATTCCACATTTGGTTTGAAGTTTGAAGGCATGCATCTCTGTCTCTCCTGCTCAAGAGCAAGTTGTGATGCTGAGGAGGCAAGTTCTCTTAGTTGCTCCCCCATCCTCTCTATTTCCTGCACATATGGAGTTAAGGTTCTCATTAAAATTTCAGAAATAGTGGGCTCTTGGCTAGTTTGCGGAGGCTGGAAATATTGATAATTAGGGACTGATTGCACTCCATAATCAGAACTTTGTTGGTTCCACCAAGTGGGATAAGGAGTAGATGTGGGTGGATAATAATTTGGCTCATATCCCCACTGTGGTGGACCATAACATCCTTCATGGCTGGTCACATGTCCTGCATCAAAGCTATGAGAAATAGGGGCTGATTGAGAAAAATAATTAAAATTGCTCATAAAAAAAAAACTGAAAATTGTCACAAACAAGAAAAACGAAAATCAGTACACCGTTGTCCCCGGCAACGGCGCCAATTTATGACGGGGTGTCGAATCCGATCATAAATAAAAAGATTACAACTTATCACTAAGCAGCAAAAAGGATTTGTGCATAGGGCAAGAGGTTCGAACACAGGGACAAATCGGTCCAATCTTGGCCTCTCCTGAAAATGACAAAGTAAAATGCAAGGTGGTGAGATGATTCTATAAACTAGAAATAAAACAGTACATGAAAGTAAATGAGTGAGCTAATTGCAGCAAGAACATAACGCAAATAAAGAGAGAAAATCAGTAGAAAAACAATCCTTGGTAGGGATATCCTTGAGGTGACTATCCTATGCAATTGATCATTGATAAATAAATTTTCCGAATGAATTTATAGAGATGTTATAGGAATAAGAGACCCTCTATATTCCCAGGTTTCCCCCTATACAAGTCAATTAAAAGAGACACTCTAATAATGACCCTAACTCTCCTAACAATTTGTCAAGTTGCTGGAAAATTGTAACCATCTGGGAAACCCATCCCTAGGCCTAGGGATAGATACGACACTCAGCCCTGAACCCAGGACCCATTCTTTCCTTTCTACCTAGATCCTAAAGACAAGTCTTATGTCAAATATTCACTAGTTGTCTACTTAATCTTCATAAATGCAGGAATCACGCTGACATAAATGAAACCGACGTTACCCATTCAAATTAATTCACAAGTTGGCCAAACTTAAGATTCAACAAGAACAAGTTTTAACAATTAAAGTGAGAAGAAAAGAGATATAAAAACATTCATATTAAGTCCAACAAAATCTCACAATAACATACATAGTCAACCTCTCAATCTCTACCAAGAATCAGAGGATTTAGTTACAAAACATAATTAAAAGTACAAAATAAAACTTATTGTTCAAGTGGGAAAATGCTGGAAAATGATGGTGAAGCTTGCTGCTCCTCCCTCTCTTCCGTTCCTCTCTTAGTCTTCAGCCCAACTTGTCCAACCTCTCTCCCTTTGTGTCCGTTCTGTCCAACCAACCAACCTACTGTCCAAACTAACTTGCTAACCCCCCTCATGGACGAAATTCCTCTCTATTTATAGCACAA
Organism: Viola odorata; assembly: GCA_963691705.1. Lineage (NCBI taxonomy): Eukaryota > Viridiplantae > Streptophyta > Magnoliopsida > Malpighiales > Violaceae > Viola > Viola odorata. The sequence goes on from OY829542.1 coordinate 55,622,657, forward strand.
CCTCCCTCTCTTCATGCTTCTTCAATAAATGGCAGCAAATGGGAGAGACACCAAAGAATAAAATATTCCCAAGTGAACAAACCCATAAATGCATAGTCTTCAAGTCATGGAGCCTTGTGAAAATGTTCTTTGTCACTTGTAAGCATGTCAAACATTCTCCTCCCTCTTTGTGTCCGTTCTCCCTCCAAGAAGTAAGCACTCAAAGATAAATATTGCAAGCATGCAGCCCCAAAAACAAGGAGGAGACAAGAATATATTCTTGTCTAGCACTAATAAATTCCTTGTGGAGTCTCCAATGAGTTCTTGAGTCAAAGGAAATGAGGGAACACGAGATAATGGAGCTGGGAAGCTGTCTAGCACGCTCAGGGGACAAGAAAAGCACTGAGAAATATTAAATTCGTTGGCACGCAAAATCAGGTCGGACTGCCCAGAATTTCACCAGATCGCCTGACTCATCCCTAGGCCTAGGGATGAATACGGGAAAACTTCTGCAAACAACCTCCAAAATCAGCCTTGATTGGAAACACTCTATCTTTCACCGATTCTACTCCTTTTCCTTCCAAATGATCTTTCAAGCCTGAACAAAGGAAAAGGGAAGTAAATGGCCAAAAGAAGCATATAAATGCTCTAAATCCACAAGAGAAAGAGAGCATAAAACATCAAATATAAACAACCAATCACTCTCCTTCTCCTCCTCTGTTCTCTCTTCCTCTCTTTCACTTTCTTTTCTAGATCTGCAACCACACAAAAAATTGGTTGCTTCTAGATCCCAACAAACAAGAACAAAAATTAGTTGCTTCCTCTATTCTCTCTTCCTCTCTTTCACTTTCTTTTCTAGATCTGCAACCACACAAAAAATAGGTTGCTTCTAGATCCCAAAAATTGGTTGTCGGTTTGGCTATTGTGTTCATGTTTGATTTGCAGGATGATTCGGGTTGGAGGCGGAGATGAAGGGATTTGATTTGTATGGGTTTGGGTACGGATTTGTATGGGTATGGGTTCAAGTTTGTTTGATTTGTATTGGGTTTTGGTTGATTTGTATGGCGCCAGCTGGGTTGGTGTAGCGGCGGCAGTGGCGGTTGGTTTAGAGGAAGAAGATGAAGCTTGTGTTTTAGGGTTTGGATTTGGTAAGCGGGTTTGGTTTTTTGCTCAATCGGAAATTTCAGAAATTTCAGAAATCCGAGAATTTTTGAAATTTTATTTCGGAAATTCGGGATCGGGACTACAAATTACAAGTTCGGGATAGGGAAGAAAAATTTTAATTTCGAAATACCTAAAATTTTGATCTTCGGGTCTCGGAATTTCCGAAGACCCAAATGTGCAACCCTAAATATGAGTCACAAAATATAAAGTTGTGACCAAAAGTGGGTCACAATTTCACGTCAAACTAGACTAACGGTAATTTTTAAACAGTGTTAGTGGAGATGGTTGGAAATTAGAAGTACGGGGGTCTAAATGACTAACGGAAGAAAATATGAGGTCAAACGTGAGTGACTAAACATAAAATTAGGGGTCAATTCAGCGTGGGGTTAAAATTATGGTCTAATTTAGAAGTTAGGAAAAAAGTCAGGATCTGATACAATTTTTTCTCCTTTTATATCAATAACAATTTCTCTCAGGTTTTTTTATTTATAATCAACAATTTCTCTCAAGTGAGTGCGTTTTTTAGTTTGACTTGAGTTGTAGGCAATATATTACGTGTGTATATATATATATATATATATATATATATATATATATATGCCATAAATCTAGAAATTTTGAGTGCAACGATCAAAATCATCCAACACAAACTTGTGGCTTTACCAATAGAGCACTGATCTGTGGTTGCAAACACTAGCTGCAAGGAACACCTCTCCATTTTGGCTTCTGATTATAATACCCAAACCCACAATTTTTAACGTTTGCAAAAAGAGAACCTGAATTCACTTTGTAACTACATATTGGAGGTGGTTCCAACTAGGGATGGCAACGGGTATCCATACCCGGATACTCGCCCATACCCATAACTGTTTGACCGGGTAATATCCAAACCATACTGATTACATTGCATTTCATCATGTTTTTACTATCCATTTACTTGTTATTTAGGCAGTAAACCTACTGATTTATCCTTGTATTTCCCATATCTTAGCAGTTCTAGTCTGGAGGCAATTTATAGAAGAATATGAATTGTGGAGCGCTGAAGCTGTTTTCCCGAGTCTTGGCCTAGCGCTTGGCCAAGACTCCGGCCAAGACTGATCCGCGAGAGAGGAATTATGAGCAGCGGCGTTGGGCCTTGTGAGCTGGCAAATCACAGCTGTCCAGCAAGAAAGAGAAGGATCAAGAAGATATTTATTTAAGAATCCTATCAAGGATCTCCTTCCATCTTTATATATTTTAAATTCCTATTTTTATTCAAAACAAATCAAGATAATTTATTTGGAGATTATTTAGGAGATTGAGTTGGAGAAGGACAGAGGACTTTTAGCTTACTTATAGCTGAACGTGTCCTCCTCTTCTCAGGCTCTCTTCTTCTTCCCCAATTCGACATTGATATACTTTTGCTCCGGATTTAATTCTTTAAATCTCGGATTTAATTTATTTATGCAATCAAGTATTTTATTTTTCTATCTATGAGTATGAGTAGCTAAACACCTATTCTTGGTAAGGGTTGATGAGCTTAGTTCTTATGCATTCGTGAGATCAAGCCACGCTTAATAATCTCTTTATTCGTATTCATTTATTTCTTAAACTTATTTAATCGCTTACTCACTAGAGGCAAGAGTTGGCCATTCTTGTACCCTAGTAGAGAAGAGTTGCAACCAGCCTAGAAGGAGAGGGAGTACCCGTCGGCTAGGCGAAGTAGGTGACTAGTCTCGCGCCAGACTAGAAGAAATAAGTGATCTAGGTCAAGACCAGATTGACAACCTAGGGTTTCCATAGGGAGACACCTTGGCCTAGGTACTGTCTTCCCCTGTACCATTGAGGAAGCGAACAACCATTCAAGACAGCAGTCAAACGGATAAACCCTTTAACCAGAAAGGTGTCCCTTGGCTAGGATTATCAGGAGAGGGAGTACCCGCCAGGTAATTTGAAGAGGAGGGAAGACAGGAGTGAAAAGGAGTTCCTCCACTCTATAGCAGTACTATGAATGAAGAGATGAATACACTTGAGTCGATGATCGAAGCATAAGAACAGAAGCTCTCACATCACCCTTACCTGGAATTCCCCTTTTATTTGATTTATCTCAATCTTGACCCCTATCTAGGCCAAGCCTTTGGCCAATACTGTTTTGAACTATTTTACTTCTTTCTGTTTTGTCTTTATTTTCAGATTCTACCAAACCAAATCCAGTGACGAGGAAGTCAACCAAGAACTACATTTCCTAGAGGTCTCTGTGGACGATCCTCTTACCACAATCTACAAACTCTTGTGGACAGTGATAAGTTGTATTTCTACCCCATTTTCCATACCTATTTCACTATTATATTTGATTTGTTCGACGCGCGTTTTAGATCCCAAAAATTGGTTGTCGGTTTGGCTATTGTGTTCATGTTTGATTTGCAGGATGATTCGGGTTGGAGGCGGAGATGAAGGGATTTGATTTGTACGGGTTTGGGTACGGATTTGTATGGGTATGGGTTCAAGTTTGGTTGATTTGTATGGCGCCAGCTGGGTTGGTGTAGCGGCTGCAGCGGCGGTTGGTTTAGAGGAAGAAGATGAAGCTTGTGTTTTAGGGTTTGGATTTGGTAAGCGGGTTTGGTTTTTTGCTCAATCGGAAATTTTAGAAATTTCGGAAATTCGGGATCGGGACTACAAATTACAAGTTCGGGATTAGGAAGAAAAATTTTAATTTCGAAATACCCGAAATTTTGGTCTTCGGGTCTCAGAATTTCCGAAGACCTGAATGTGTAGCCCTAAATATGAGTCACAAAATATAAAGTTGGGACCAAAAGTGGGTGACAATTTTACGTCAAACTAGACTAACGGTAATTTTTAAAAAGTGTTAGTGGAGATGGTTGGAAAATTAGAAGTACGGGGGTCTAAATGACTAACGGAAGAAAATATGAGGTTAAAAGTGAGTGACTAAACATAAAATTAGGGGTCAATTCAGCGTGGGGTTAAAATTATGGTCTAATTTAGAAGTTAGGAAAAAAGTCAGGATCTGATATAATTTTTTCTCCTTTTATATCAATAACAATTTCTCTCAGGTTTTTTTTTTATAATCAACAATTTCTCTCAAGTAAGTGTGCGTTTTTTAGTTTGACTTGAGTTGTAGGCAATATATTACGTGTGTATATATATATATATATGCCATAAATCTAGAAATTTTGAGTGCAACGATCAAAATCATCCAACACAAACTTGTGGCTTTACCAATAGAGCACTGATCTGTGGTTGCAAACACTAGCTGCAAGGAACACCTCTCCATTTTGGCTTCTGATTATAATACCCAAACCCACAATTTTTAACATTTGCAAAAAGAGAACCTGAATTCACTTTGTAACTACATATTGGAGGTGGTTCCAACTAGGGATGGCAACGGGTATCCATACCCGGATACTCGCCCATACCCATAACTGTTTGACCGGGTAATATCCAAACCATACCCGGTTTGATTGGGTATGGTTTGGGTATTACCCATACCTATTCGGGTGAGGCCGAGCCACGAATCATCTGCAGCGGCCTTGTTAAGTACATCCCTATCAATTTCCTCCAGGTGGGTCTTGTTGTTTTGTTTGCAGTTATTCCATAAACCCAATGTTTATTCAGCTCGTTCATTATATTTATTGTTCTCGTTTTTGCGGGGGGAGAGACTCTCAGATTAGCAGTTTTAGACTTGCATTTTTTGTCCCTTTTTGGACCAGTGAATAATTTGTTAGTAGCATAGGCGAGGAGATCATTTAAGCATAGCTGCAATATCCAATACGAGGATTTGACTACATGGGTTGTTCTTTGCAATGAGGATTCATCCTATGTGATTCAAGAATTTCATTCCTGATTTCTGAAGTACGATGGATTATGTAACGGCAGGACAGAAATGTTGTGGTGCTTGCTAATCTGAAGCCTAGGAATATGTGTGGTGTGAAGTCAAATGGAATGCTCATGGCTGCTTCTGACGCATCCTATGAAAATGTTGAGCTTTTAGAGCCTCATGAGGGTTCAATCCCTGGAGAAAGGATTTGGTTTGGCTCTGAAGACGACAAACAAAGCCAGCCTAGTCCTGCTTCTCCAAACCAGGTTACTTCTCTCTCTGCATATCTTCTGTTTGTTCAACTATTGAATGCAGTATCCTGGTTTTGTCTTAGCTTATTCATTTGAGATTTATGCTTAGAATAGTTTCAATTTGTATATCTCAAGACGTATCATCAACCCCATGAGGGTGACTTCATTCTGTTAGGAGATGGTGCCCGTAGGTAATTTGAGGGTTCCTTAGGGATTCCTTTGTGATGAAAGTTCCAAGGTATTATATATCTTGCATCTTGTAAATTAGAATCATATTATTTGTTTGCCCGGGAAAAGTTTACCTCGGTGTCTTCCTATCAATTTTTATTTAACTATTTTGTATGTCTTGCGAAGTCTCACTTGTTCTCAAGAATGGACCTGGCAGTCATTTGCTATGTTGATATTTGTAGTCTTTAATATAGGATTGTGTAGATGGAAAAAAAGGCCAAGCCCTAGCATTTGCTTTGTGCATGTATGAATACACTCGCTGAATCTGCTTATGGCCTTTGGCGTTGCATCTAGGCTTGAAAGTTGTAGGACCATTCTGGAATGTCGAGAGTCTATTATGTCATTAGCGAATTAACTGAAAAGGTGTTGGTGTAAGTAAATGCATGTTTTTGTATAGATAAGCTTGAGTAATTTACCTTAGCATCGTAAGAACATCTTGTAAGATATATGTTTCTTTGTGAATGATTATATCTTAAGAACATCTAGAAAATAGAGTTATGAGTATTAAGTTACTATGTCAATGACAGAGTAAAGTCACTATTTACTTGTTGACTTAACATTATTGGTGTTCATGTTCTCCTGCTTATATCTGTAGATACAAAAGAAAAAGATCTGGGAATCAGTGCAGCCTCATCTCAAGACAAATGATTCTTGTACGGCTATGCTCGGGGAGCACCTAATGCGGACATCCACTGGTTTGATTGTTTGCAGATCTCTGAAAAATGTCAATATCTCTTAATCGGGTTGGAACACCATGCTACTTGGTTCGTTTTTTTCGGAGTTGTGATTTCTCCACCAACTTTTACTGTAGCAATTATAGTTTTGCTATATGCAATGACATAGATGAAATCAAAGATGGAAACCACCGTGAAAAAAAGGAAGAAAGAAACAGATAGGTGAGAATTGATGACTGATGAAATAAATTTGGATTCTCTGAATGCTGGCTTATCGGCTGGATGCAATTTTGTAATAGTGGAAAACTCTTTTTGACCATAAGTTTATCCACTAGTTCCAATCCAAACACTCTCATGGTAAAATTAAGATTAAAGCTTTATCCATGTTTACACTGCAAACAAATGATAAAAAATATAGCTCCTAAAATGTAGCTCTAAAGTTTCATTGAAGCTCACTGTTTGTTTTTTTATTGAATATTCTATTAAATTTTTGTTTTTTTAATTTTTATGGAGATGATTATTTTATTTGATAAAACATTGACTTTTTTGAATTTTAAAGTTGGAAAATTATAAAGGGTAAAAAATGAGTCAAAACGAGCTAAAATGATTAAAAAAACGAGTCAAAATAATAAAAAATGAGCCAAAACGGTAAAAAATGAGCTAAAATGGTAAAAACCGAGTCAAGATGGTAAAAAACGAGCCAAAATGGTAAAAAACGAGTTAAAATGTAAAAACCGAGTCAAAACAGTAAAAAACGAACTAATATAATAAAAAACAAATCTAACTGGTGAAAATGGATTTAAATAGTAATTTTTTTTATTAATTATAAAAAATAAAATAATTTGGTGAATTGGATATCCATTATATGCCCAATTGGGTATGGAGCATATTGGGTATGAGTAATAATGGATATTTAGTTTTGAGTATGAATTGGATATTTACCCATACCCGCCCAATTACCATCCTTAGTTCCAACAACTTTGTTACCTACTCATACAAATTCTCAATTCTTTTAATTGGCTTCCTACTAACTTGCTAGTAATGATTTTGCCCTTGATTTTAGGTTGCGTGTTATTATTTTCATATTTTAAATTATTATTTTCGAACCTTTAATTTATGAATTTACCCTACTACCTCTATTTAAATATTAAATTTTATCTCATAAAATAGAATAAATATTAATGTACTTTTTCTTAGGTTAAACATTGTGGGAATAATAATTTAGGTTGTAAAAATATCACGTTTTTTACTTTTGGAAGTGCCCTGAGTTTGGAACATTGGACATATTAACAACTTGAGCAACATTTTCTTTTAATGCGAAATATTATTATTTAACAATGAGTTTATAATAAAAGATTAGCTAAACACACTTTTTGGCCCTATGTTTATCCAAAAGTTCCAAACAACACTTTTCATCACTATGTTTTTTAATTGTATCCCGATTGCACCCTCCACTTAAGTTTCTAGAATTAACAATGGCTAAATTTCTATTTTAGTCCCTACGTTTATTCAAAATTATAGAATTAATTATCACGTTTGTTTTTCGTTAAAATTGATCTGAATAAAATTAGTCTAATCGATTTAATTAAATTAATTTTTATTTTCAAGAAAATACAAAAAAAATTTCAAGAAAATAATAAAAAATACAGAAAAATAAAATAATATTTTTAAGAAAAAAATTAAAAATTCAGAAAAAACTATAAAAATTCAGAAAATAATAAGAAAAAATATAAAATCTTATCGATATTAATAATAACAGCTGAAGATAAAAAAAATAATAAAAAATTACAAATATTGAACAAATTAAAAAATTAAAAAATATTAAATTATCAAATTAATTTCAATAATATATAACTAAAAGATCCAATATATTAATATTAAAACACCTCCGAGTAATTGCCAAAACATTTGACTCTTAACTCATTCCAATATAAAGGAATGATCAATTAAATAATAGATAATAAATGAGTTGATTTGAAAATAAATGAATTGGTAGTCGTAGAATATTATGTCAGTTAGACTTAAATCTAATTAAAAGAATAAGGGTTCGGACAATGTTGCCCCCTGTCCTATCGCCCGTAGCGCGGTTGGAAGTGTTAGTTAAGCACATATATAGATGTCCATTTGTCCACCCACCGCCACTACAAACAAACTAAGGTTCTATTTGGCAAATGATGTGTCACTTCACTAACAGACGGCCCTAAATTGTGAAATCTTAAAGGTTAAAAATTAAAATTAACTAATTAAAGAAATACACACGTATGTAGTTTTAACATAGAATGATTCTCTTTATTAACTTCAAGCTTTGAGGCATGTGACGTATGTAGTTTTAACTTATGCAAAAAAAATGACAAAATATTTATATGCATTATAGGGTTTTCCTTGAACTTAACCAGTCATATTAGAGTAATCTGAACCGTTCAATAAAATTGAACGGATAAGATTAAAAATTCAAGTTATTAATGAGTTGACCAGTCAATTAAATTCAACAATAGTCAACTCATTAATTATTTGAATTTTTAATCTCATCCGTCCAATTTTATTGAACGGTTCAGATTTTTCTAACATGACTGATCATGTTTAAGAGAAAATTAGAGGAGCTCAATCCGCATTATAGTGTCTCCTTTCTATATAGGGAATGGAATAGCAACGTGGCTTTGGTCAATACAAAGATGCATAAATTCTCCATTTTGTTAGAGTGCATAGACAAGCGAGCATTACCAAGTTTTCACTTCTTGTTTTCACCTCCAATCCACAAATGGCTAAATGGAGTCTGAGCTGGCCAATCCTTCTTCATCTCCAAAATGGCTCTTGTTTCTATCAAAGCCGGCTATTCTTCACGCTCCAATCCAATGCACACGTAAAACAGTATATAAACAAGCACCCCTTTGTGTAATGGCTCCAACCACACGAAACATTTCCTACTTCTATCAAACATGGCAAGCAACAGGACCATACTGTTGCCAACCATGGCAATCATCTTGTGTATTAGTCTTGCTTTCCTACTTAGCATCTCTGAAGCCAACATTGTGAAAGAATTCACCTTTAGAAGAATCACTCAGGAAAACAACCATCTAAACACTTACATTGTCTTCTTACAAAAGCCAGAGAGTCAGCTTTCTTCTGATCCTGCTGATCTACAAAGCTGGTACGAGTCGTTTTTACCGGCCACAACCTCACGCGCAGACGGCAAACAACGAGTTCTACATTCCTACAGTAATGTGATCACTGGATTTGCGGCAAGGCTAACAGAAGCAGAAGCTAAAGCCATGGAGAAGAAGAACGGTTTCATTTCAGCAAAACTTGAAAAGAAATTGCCTCTGCACACAACTCACAGTCCTAAGTTCTTGGGATTGCACAATAATTTAGGAGCCTGGAAAGACTCAAATTTCGGTAAGGGAGTTATTATCGGGGTTTTGGACACTGGAATAACTCCTTACCACCCTTCATTTAGTGATGACGGAGTGCCTCCTCCACCAGCCAAATGGAAAGGGAGATGTGATTTCCCTGCAACTGCATGCAACAACAAACTCATTGGTGCCAGAGATTTCGTAAACATTGGTGGGAAATCCCCACCAAGTGATGACGAAGGGCATGGGACACATACATCCAGCACAGCAGCTGGTAACTTTGTGAACAATGCTGCAGTGTTCGGTAATGCCAATGGTACAGCTGCTGGTATGGCACCTTTGGCTCACTTGGCTATGTACAGAGTTTGTGATGACTCTGGCTGTGCAGAAAGTGCTATATTAGCAGCAATGGATGCCGCAGTTGGGGATGGTGTAGATGTGCTCTCTCTTTCTCTTGGAGGTGGTTCAGCTTCATTTTTTGAGGATTCAACCGCAGTGGGTGCATTTGCAGCTACTCAAAAGGGGATTTTTGTCAGTTGCTCAGCTGGGAATGATGGTCCTAATACTAGCACTTTATCCAATGAGGCTCCATGGATTCTCACAGTTGGAGCAAGTACTGTGGATAGAAGCATACGAGTAAGAGTGAAGCTTGGAAATAATCAAGACATATACGGAGAATCCCTCTCCCAACCAGCCCTCTCTTTTGCAACATTCCTACCACTTGTTTATGCAGGTAAAAGTGGTTCTCAATCAGCAGCATTATGTGAACCAGGATCGTTGAACAGCATTGATGTCAAAGGCAAGATAGTTCTTTGCGAGAGAGGTGGTGAAGTAGGAAGAGTTGCGAAAGGACAAGTGGTGAAGGACGCAGGTGGTGCTGGGATGATTCTCATGAACGATAAACCAAGTGCTTATAGCACATTGGCAGATGCTCATGTGCTTCCTGCATCACATGTAAGTTACAATGATGGGCTGACGATTAACGCCTACATAAACTCGACATCCGCACCAACAGCTTTATTCATTTTCGAGGGGACTATTCTTGGTGTGAAAACTGCTCCCATGGTTGCTTCCTTCTCCTCAAGAGGTCCAAGCTTGGCAAGTAAAGGAATCTTGAAGCCAGACATTATAGGCCCTGGTGTGAGCATTCTAGCGGCATGGCCAACTTCAGTGGACAACAGAACACGCTCAAAAGCAACATTTAACATGATTTCAGGAACATCCATGTCCTGCCCTCATCTCAGTGGCATTGCTGCTCTTCTTAAAAGTGCCCACCCAGACTGGTCACCTGCAGCAATCAAATCTGCCATTATGACTACTGCTGATTCAGTTAACGTGGATGGCAAGCCAATTGTCGATGAAACGCTTGAAGCTGCTAATATCTTGGCCACTGGTGCAGGCCATGTTAATCCAACTAAAGCAACTGATCCGGGGCTTGTTTATGATATCCAGCCCTATGATTACATTCCTTACTTATGTGGCCTGGGATATTCAGATAAAGATGTAACCACCATCGTGCAGCACAATGTGAACTGCTCGACAGCAGGGTCTATACGAGAAGCACAACTCAATTACCCTTCATTTTCAATCGGGTCTAGTCCTGCTACTCAGACATACACCAGAACTGTGACAAACGTTGGTCCACCTAATTCATCTTACTCTGTGCTCATCAAGTCACCACTAGGGGTAAGCGTTGGTGTGACACCTGCAAACATTGTGTTCACCAAGGTAAAACAAACTGTAACTTACTCAGTGACCTTTACCTTGACGAACGGAGGAAGCATCGCAAACTCATTTGCTCAAGGATATCTTACTTGGGTTTCCAATAATCATTCTGTTAGAAGCCCAATATTGGTTAGGTTTTAAAATGAGGATCAAGTGCTCGACAGTGTTACTGTCGATGCCAATACATCTGTGATGCACTGACATCAGTAACTTCAATTGATAAACTTCTTTAAACTTGTTGAACCTGTCTAGGTTCTGTAAAATAAAAAAGATACGACATCTCTTATATACATGTTTTTTACTTTCTGTTTGGTACCTTCATGTTAGCCTCAATTCGGTTTGAGATTCATGCCTGGATCATTTCAACAACTATTAGTATCCTTCAAAAAGAATGGGTGAAGAGACAATCCTCATTGTTCACTCCTCATTATTTTAACAGTTATTGTGCAAAAAGAAAAACCCTCATTCATATCATTCAACCATTGATGATCCAACCCTCTAACGAAAATGATTGCTAATCCAAAAATGAGAGCCACAACACAATGTATCAATCAAATACCTTTGACAGTTTGTATCTTATTCTTGACTCTTGACAGAGTTAACGCATTCCTCACACTATGAATTCCGTCTGTCATCGGATCAAGAACATAAAAGTAATCAATCAACAAGATACAACGTTATAATCACTTGAAAAACTCAACGCAGTAATAAGATCAACAAATTCAGGTAAACCAAAATCAAGACATTATTTGATTAATCAATAAGAAGTGATAAGAGGTCGAAAGGAAGAGTTTTAAAAACTTACAAGTAGTAGCTCAGGCAATACTGCATCGTCTTGCAAAATGAACATAGAAAGGAATCAAAGGTTCATGCTTTATGGCTCAAAGGTAAAAATGAATACGTCATAAAAACAAGAGGGTGTGGAGACTAATTTAGAAACTGAGAGATGGACTTGTGATCTGCAAATCTAGACATTTTTCAGGTTGCTGTTTGCAACGTTTTATCAGAAACTAGGCTCGATCTATTATTTTCTAATTTTGCTAATTAAATTTCAAATATAAAATATTAGTATATAATTGAAAAATATTGTTTATTAACACATTTTTAGTTATTAAACTATTGAAGCTTTTTTTTTATATAATTTGCAATAGTCAAATATAGTAATAAAATATATTGGTAGTGAAAATATTTTAAAAATATTCATGCCCAACTACTTATTACTTTTTGGGTTATAATCCTTATTTTATTAAATTTGGCTATTGTAATTGTTATTGTACCATTAATATTTTTATTTTATGTGTACAATACTAGTTAGTACTTGCCAAATCTTTTATACAGTGTTGATTTTGTTCATACGACCTGTCTTATTAGAAAGAATTAGCATCTATTAAATATGAAAAACATCAATAAATTACTTGCATACTAAAGTTATTATAATGATGAAAAAATAAATGATTTAAAATTGAACCCTCACTTCAAAATCTTTAGTTTTGTACATACTTGGGATTAGGGTTGTTCATCAGAAGAACACACCCGAAATTTCAAATTTTCAAAACTGAAATTTTGCTTATTTGGTTTCGGAATTTCGGATTTTCAAAATTCGATTTTGAAATTTTCGAAACCGAACTTTATTATGGAACAGAACGAAATTTGATAATGAAAATTTCAGTTCACCATTCTAACTGAAATTTTTAGACCTAGTATATAAGCCATTTTTTTCCCAGGCATTCTTTTCTTTCTTCTGCTCTCGACTTCTTTCTTCTCCTCTGTCAACGACGCCAAACCCAAAACACCCTTCAATCCAGACCTCCCACTTCTCTTCCATAGCCCGTCTCCCGATCCTCCACTCCTCCACCACCACGGCACCACCACCTCCTCCTCTTTCTCCACCACTCGACCACCGCCTCCTCCTCTTCTATAGCCCGATCCTCCACGCCTCCACCAGCACTGAATCCTAAAGAATTGGGATTTTGAAAGAAAAATCTTGTATAAGTTGTATTGGTAAGTTTTCAAAAGTAATTTGGGGATTTGTATTTGATTTATAACAATCATTCAATCAATCTCAATCTTTTCTAACAAACCTTGTGATTTGGATGGATGTTTGCAATTGTAATTTATAATTCCTGTTCTGTACTAAACTAATTTGTAACTGTTGTTCTATAACTTGGTCTTGGATGTTTGAACTTTGATTTGAATGGAAACTCTGATTTGTGCACAATATGAAGGTTCGGAAACCGAACTTCCGTTCCGAAATAATTTTGGAAAAAAAAATTCGATTTTTAGAAAATGAAATTTCGGAACGGAAAGGATTTCAAAAAATTCAGAATCACCATATCCAAACTTCTAAATTTCAGAATCCTTCCGAAATTTTGATGAATAGCCCTACCTAAGACGAGGGGTATTCATGAAATAATCAAAATTCCGTCCCATAATTGGGTACTCAACGTATACGAAGTAACTAACTTTTGTTAAGTAAAATCCATATCTATATAATCTACACAAAAGTACGGTAAAAACCTATGTGAGAACTTTAGAGAAAATTACCTAAAAAATTTAAAATCCTCTTGAGTTGGCAGTTCTCATTTGTTAATGACAATGACAAATATTACTTATGCTTTTAAACTCAAAAAAATTGAAAACTTTTTCTTTTAACAATAATTTAATGTTACTATTTTACCATTAAGTTTATTTTTTTATGACAAGAATATATGAGTCATGTGGTATAGAACTAATGTTATTTTACTAAGATAAAGTCTACTTCATGTAAGATATTTTGTTTATTTCTCATATTGTGTGATTTTATGTTAATACCCGAATTTTGACGCCGTTTTTAATTAAATTTATCATTTCCGTTATTTCACTCAACTTACTGTCATTTTTAATTAATTTACTGTCGTTAGTATTTTTAAATTCTCATTGCATTTCATCATCGTCATTGTCATCGTCAGCGTTCGAAATCGCATTTTTAATTTTTCGTCACGTATTTTCATTATTATTATCATTAATATTTTCAGTCTTAAAAATCACATTTTTAATTATCCGTTAGTCATCTGCTTGTTATTTTTTCATTTTAGGTCATCGCATAAAATTTAGGATTTTTAGTATTTTATCACATTTTTTAGCATTTTTATTTTTTTATTATTATTTTTGTTCGAGCTTTTATTGGACCCGAGTAAGTTCGCTCGGACAATAGCTAGAACGCGTTATGTTTTCCATCAACTATCACCTACTCTTTTTTTCATTCATGCCGACCAACTTCGTTTCGCGTAGTTTTCGTCGTAACGTCAGTTATTTTTCGTCCGAACATTTCATGTTTCCGAACGAGAAAATAAACACGTTAAACGAAAAAAATTCTTCATTCGCTGTAGACTGTCAAACTCGTCTTATTTTTCTCTACACGCTGGCACTTTCGGCTCAAAAATTTAGAACGTTTATTCACGAAAATGGCTCGAGGCCATTTAAATAAAATTAAAGGGGCAATTGATCATCACCGTTGATCTAGTTGACCAAGGAAAGTCAACCAGATCAACGACCCTTTAATTAAGGGTGCATGGTGCACATGCACAGTGGAAGCGACGCAGCAGCGGAGCAAGCCACCAAGCTGCTTGCTCCCGTCGCTTTCTATCCCGTCAACCATCATCACGACAGCCTAGGCTCGCCACCTCGACGCCCTAGCTCCGCCAGCACGATGCCCAGCTCCTCCACGCGTAACACCCTCGTCCTCACCACACGCGATCTTGGCCTATAAAAGGCCACTGCCTTCAACCATTTTCAACCAGGAATTCACCCAAGAGCAACTCTGCTCCTTCTCCCTCTTGACCGATAGCTCATGTAGAGCATCAGTTGCCACAAGTTTAAGATTTTGGTAAGCATTTTTCTTGCTTTTCTCTGCGCTTTCTTTTTTTAATTTTTAGATTGTTATTTCGATCAAATAAATTGCTTATTTTCATACCATTAATTCATATACATGCTATAGATAATTGCCATGCTTTTTATTCGTTGATTTGTTGGTTAAGAAGAGCGAATTTTAGGTTTTTTATTAATTATCAGTTTTTTACGTTTTCTCAAAATTAAACTATGTTTTGACATATATTAAATCCTGATTTTTGCACGATAATCTTGTTGGGGAAGAGAGCTTTCCTCGGAGCTCAATACCAGGCGAATTGGCCGCCTGGTCGGAGATCCACGTCATCGGTAGTGGCGTCGGCGACGTGTGAGGAAGATGATGAACAGTGGCCCCCTTGGGCTTGTTCACGCGAGAAGGAAAGGAAGGTTATGGGCTTCGCCCATCACCATAAAAATCTGATTTTCTTAGGCCAGGAACTATTCCTGGCCCATTTCTTTTATTTTTTTCAAGTTGGGCCCGACCCATTTCCATTCTTTCCGAGATCTCGGGTCATATTTTTCGTAAAATACTCACATGTTTTGTTATGATTATTTTTCGTAATATCGCGTTAAAATTTCGTACCTATCAACTAGAGGTGTCACCAGACCTGAGACACCCGGGTCGGGACCAGTCCCGGTCCCGACAAAAAACGGGACCAGACCCGGAAGCTACCTTTTTTTTCCAATTATTTACTTAACTGCTTCTTCTGTTTTCTTTTCCTTTTTTTTCCTTTTTTTCCCTTTTTGTTTAAGATCATCATGTAAAGCTAAAGGTTCAATTCCCTTGATCCAAACTACAAATCAAATCAGTAAGCAATAAGCAAGAAATGTTGCAGATTCAAAAAAGAAGCAACAATCAATAACCCACCAAAAGACACCTAAAAAGATTAGAATGCGGAGAAAGGAAAGAAAGATCAGAAGGGAAGTCGGTGCTGCGTAGATCAGTAACCAAGTGAAGGAAACTAAAATCCAAGCTAGAAAGCACCGAGACGCACCGATATATAACTTTGACCGAGTTAACTAGAAGAAACATCAAAAACTATGAGATGGGCATCTAAGCTTTGACTTTGAGAAACAGCCCACACCCAGAAAGGAGAGGAAATAGTTAAGAGGCGGCGACGGCGGTTCAGGAGGTAGGTGAGAGCACAAGGTATTGTCGGGGTTTTGGTGTGGAGGAGGAGGTGTGGTTCTATATTTTGTTAGTGCTGCGCAGAAGAAAAAAAGAATAATGAAGAAGGGAAAGAAAATTAGGTTAAGTGAATTTTCCAGGTCTCGGGTCAGTCCCGAGACCCGACGGGTCTAGCCCAGATGGACCCGGGATTTCCCGGGTCGGGACTAGACCCGGCCCCGACTTAAAATGGGACCAGAAATTGGTCCCGGACCCAGCCCAAATTCCCTGGTCCGGGTCGGGACCGTGAATCTGGTCCCAAATTGACACCTCTACTATCAACTGTTTAAATTTCCGCAAGTTATCAACTGTTTAAATTTTCCGCACTTTAATTTTCCGCAATTTAAATTCAGTCATTTAATTTACCACCTATATGGTCGGTCACATTTTAATTTTCGCACCTATCAACTGTTTTAAATTTCTGCAAATCGTCAACTGTTTCATTTTCTGCAAATCGTCAACTGCTTTAATTTTCTGCAAATCATCAATTGTTTAATCTTCTGCAAATCATCAATTGTTTAATTTTTCTGCAAATATCACCTGTTCAATTTTTCTGCAAATCCTTAATTTTTCTGCACGTATCAAATCTTTAATTTTTCACCAAATCATCATTTAAATTTCTCGCACTCATCAAATCATCATTTAAATTCTCGCATGCATCAAGTCATCATTTAAAATTCTCGCACTTGTCAAATCAGCATTTAAATTTTCGTACGCATCAATTGTCATCATTTAAATTTTCATACGCATCAAATCATCATTTAAATTTCTCGCATGCACTATCATCATTTAAATTTTCCTGCACTCATCAAATCATCATTTAAATTTTCGTATGTGTCAAATCACCATTTTTTCTTCGTACTCGTCAAACCATTGTTTAATTTTTCGATAAATATCAACTGTTATTTAAATTCTCGCATTCATAAACTACTTATTTATTTTTTGAGCTATCACTAACACTCTCATTTTGAAGGTTTAAAATTCAAGCTTCGCTCGAAAGTACGCCTTTATTTCCCTTTTATTTATTCAACATTTTTTCATAAATATTAATCGCAAGCATGATATATAGAATTGCTAGAATTAAAATCAACCCACATGAACAACTTGTTTAAATGACTCATTTTAAATGTCATGCTCATTTGTTTTAAATTCCGCTTATATTGATTGCATGTATCTGGTGGCTTCGATCCCACATCAGTTTATCATTTCAAAACCTCTCATTTAAATTTGTACTCTGTTAACAATCCATGATAGAATCACTTAGTAATTAATTTAATCATGCATGACCCGATGATGAAAAGAGGGCGCTCATTCAGTCTTACGGAAAATTCAGTCCCATCACGCTATGGTCAGGAATAATCGATCGGTCTTGAAAATGGTAACCCCATCCGAAAAAGATTTTTAAACGGTAACCCCATCCAACGACTAATTATTCCTGAACGGTCCCGATCATGGAAAAGACTAAAGTGACGATTCCTCTAAGGGCCCCCTTTTAAAACGTATTTTTATCAAACATCTTTTAAACACCTCTCCTATCAACCGGTAACCATTTTCGGATGTGACTCGGGTGCCTAACACCTTCCCTAGTCCATAATACGACCCCGAACCTTCGTCTTGGGTTTAGACCCTTTTTTTTGTGCCTTTAGTTTTATTTATTTTATTTTTTATGCCATGACGATTAGGTTCCCTAAACCTAGAGACAAAATTAGGGTGGCGACTTCATTGCATGTTGCAAGGCGTCCTTTTACGCCGAGCATCGTAAGGTCTCAAATTCGTCGTACACTCGCGAATTTTTAAATTTTCGGGGCGCGACATTTTACCACCATGAAAACTTTTAGACAAGTATTATTAAAAATAATAGAATGATAAAAACTTTCACTCTCTTGAGCTTTTCTATAGTAACAACTCAATTGAGAAGTTTTTGATTTGTCAACTAAAGACAGTAAACGAAAGTTGAATTATCAACATTAGTTATGATAATGGTAAAGAAATTGTCCACCCTAAGGTAGCGTTTGGTTCACGGAATGCTACTTTCTTCTTTGGAATCACTCTCCCAGGAGAGTGGGAGAGTGATACCTGAGAGAGTGATTGAGAGGAATGTTAGTTTTTTGTGTTTAGTTGGGATTTAAGATTCTCGGGCAAGTAACATTATTGTGTTTGTTTTGTACTTGGAAATCCTCAAGGAAAGTAAAAAAAATGACTACTTTATCTTTTTCTATATTTATATCATTTTTATCTTGTCACGATAATTAGTGGTTTTTTGTTTCTTTGATTTATTACCGTTGTTGGAGGGTTCCATTCCTATAATGCGAGAAATGCAATAACATAATATATCATAACTATTAAGCATAATTTGAACACGACATAATATCATCTCATAAACTATCAATATAAATTGTTCACAATTTTTCCACACGACAAGATTAAGAATAAATTAGTCTTTTGTAATGTGACAAATAAAATAAAGTACAATTGTCAACTTCCTACGCTACTTATAAAATATTGATTATACTCTAAGATTGTCTTGATGCAATCCAATTATTGAACATTTTAGTGGCTTTGTTCTCCCTCCATAAACTTTAGAAACAGAGAAGAAAGAAGACGCTTTATTAAGTTATTTTTTATAATTAGTTTTGGACAAATATGTCATTTAACAAAAAAATTAACTTTTCCTGTAAGGGGGATCACTCTACCCACACCATAGCCAAGGAATCACTTTCCTCCATTTTTTGGAAAGTCAAGGCAGTCAAGGAAAGTTGGATTCCGGGGGAGAGTGATTCCTTGTAGCAACCAAACGCAATAAAGTTCGGAATCTCAGATTCCCGAGTCACTTTCCTTCTTGATTCCGTTAACCAAACTCACCCTAAACGTAGATCTCTTAGAAAACCATACTAAAAGGGTTATCATCTTACGGAACCCGACTATGCTAAAGTGGTATTGAAGCAGTGATAATGCAGTAGGTATAAAATATGTTCCAAGTTATGAGGAATAAGAGGAGAGAATCCGTGTACACGGGTCGGTTCGGTCTGGTTTTTGAGCTAGAATCGAACCGAACCCAAAAGTTACGGTTCTGGTTGGGATAGAATCAAACCGAACCATTACTTACGGTTTAGTTCGGTTTGGTTCTAATTTTCTCAGTTTTTATCGGGCCGGTTCTAATTTTGGCTCTTTTTTTTAAAAAAAAAAATTCTTTCTACTATCCAAAAAATCAAAGAAATAGTATTTATTATCACAGAAACAACCAAACAAGGAGGAATTTTAATTAAATTTAAAAGAAAAAAGATGACATTTAGTTAAGTTTAAAAAGGAGAAAAGAAAAAAAATGAGGAATTTTAATTAAATTTAAAAGAAAAAAAAATGACATTTAGTTAAGTTTAAAAGAAAAACAAAAGGAAAAAAAGAATTTTGAGACAAGGAGATTCAAACCCCTGCCTTTTAGGAAGGGAGATAAAAAGTTAGCCAATGAATCAAAGCTAAACTTTGATATATGAATGCATATATACATATTTATATATATAAAAACCGGTTCTCCCGGTTTTCACTTTACGAGTTTTAGATTTGTCGGACCGAACCGGACGGTTCCTGACAAAAAAAAACGAACTAAACCAAACCAAACCGACGATTCTGGTTCAGTTTCCGAGTCGTTCCCCAAGAATCACATTACATGAAATAGAATAGCAGCAGGCCTAGGTCAATTCAAATGCAAATCCAGTTTCTCACTAATGATACTCTCCATTCTGTTGGACTGCATAGACGAGCGAGCATTACAAGGTTCCACTTCTTGTTTTCTCCAATCCACAAAATGCTAAAACAGGCCAATCCTTGAACTCTAACATGTAACATGACTCACTCTTGTTCTTCAAAGCCGGCAATTCTAAATACTCCACTGCAGACTGCACCCTAAAACAGTATATAAACAAGCACCCATCTGTAAAATGACTCCAACCAACTAAACATTTTCTACTCTACTTCTACAATCTACAACACAAAAAATGGCGAGCAACCGGACCACATTGTTGCCAACCATGGCAATTATCTTGTGTATCAGTCTTACTTTCCTACTTCGCTTCTCAGAAGCAAACATTTTGAAAGAATTTACCTTTCGGAATACCAATCAGGAAAACAACCATCTAAACACTTACATTGTCTTCTTACAAAAGCCGGAAGGTCAGGTATCTGCTGAAACTGCTGATTTAAAAAGCTGGTACGAGTCATTTTTGCCTCCCACAACCTCAAGCTCAGACCGCCAAAAACGCATTGTACATTCTTATAGGAATGTGATCACTGGATTCGCAGCGAAGCTAACAGCAGCAGAAGCTAAAGCCATGGAGAAGAAGAACGGTTTCATTTCAGCAAAACTTGAAAAGAAACTGGCGTTGCACACAACTCACAGCCCTAACTTCTTGGGTTTGCACCAAAACTTAGGAGCCTGGAAAGACTCAAATTTCGGTAAGGGGGTTATTATAGGGGTTTTGGACACTGGAATAACTCCTTACCACCCTTCATTTAGTGATGAAGGAGTGCCTCCTCCACCGGCCAAATGGAAAGGGAGATGTGATCTCCCTGCAACTGCATGCAACAACAAACTCATTGGTGCAAGATATTTCATTACCAATGGTACTGGACAATTCTCACCAGCTGATGAAGACGGGCATGGGACTCATACATCCAGCACAGCAGCTGGTAACTTTGTGAACAATGCTGGAGCGTTTGGTAACGCCAATGGCACAGCGGCCGGTATGGCACCTTTGGCTCACTTGGCTATGTACAGAGTTTGTGGTGACTCTCACTCTGGCTGTAGAGAAAGTGATGTATTGGCGGCCATGGATACTGCAGTTGAGGATGGTGTGGATGTGCTCTCTCTTTCCCTTGGCTTTGGTTCACTTTCATTTTTTGAGGATACAATCGCACTGGGTGCATTTGCAGCTATTCAGAAAGGGATTTTTGTCAGTTGCTCAGCTGCTAATGATGGTCCTACTACTGGCACATTATCCAATGAGGCTCCATGGATTCTCACAGTTGGAGCGAGTACCATCGATAGAAGAATGACAGTAAGAGTGAAGCTTGGAAATAATCAAGACATTTACGGAGAATCCCTCTTCCAACCAGCCTTTTCTTCTGCAACATTCCAACAACTTGTTTATGCTGGTAAAGGTGGTTCTCAATCAGCAGCATTATGTGGACCAGGATCATTGAACAGCATCGATTTCAAAGGCAAAATAGTTCTTTGCGAGAGAGGTGGTAATATAGGAAGAGTTGAGAAAGGACAGGTAGTGAAGGACGCTGGTGGCGCTGGGATGATTCTCATGAACGATAAACCAAATGCTTATAGCACGATAGCAGATGCTCACGTGCTTCCTGCATCACATGTCAGTTACGACGATGGGCTGGCCGTTAAAGCATACATAAACTCAACATTTGCACCAACAGCTGAATTCTTTTTTGAGGGGACTACGCTTGGTGTGAAAACTGCTCCCATGGTTGCTTCCTTCTCCTCGAGAGGTCCAAGCTTGGCAAGTCCAGGAATCTTGAAGCCAGACATAATAGGACCTGGTGTGAGCATTCTAGCAGCATGGCCAACTTCAGTGGACAACAGAACACGCTCAAAAGCAACATTTAACATGATTTCAGGAACATCTATGTCCTGCCCTCATCTCAGTGGCATTGCTGCTCTTCTTAAAAGTGCCCACCCAGACTGGTCAGCCGCAGCAATCAAATCTGCACTTATGACTACTGCTGATACATTTAACAAAGATGGCAAGCCAATTTATGATGAAAGGCTTCAAGCTGCTGATATCTTGGCCACTGGTGCAGGTCATGTTAACCCATCTAAAGCAACTGATCCAGGGCTTGTTTACGATGTCCAGCCTCATGATTACATTCCTTACTTATGTGGCCTGGGCTATTCAGATAAGGAAGTAACCACTATCGTGCACCACAATGTGAAGTGCCCAACAGCAGGGACCATACGTGAAGCACAACTCAATTACCCTTCATTTTCAATCGTGTTCAGGTCTACTACTGCTACTCAGACATACACAAGAACCGTAACAAACGTTGGTCAACCTAATTCATCTTACTCTGTGTTCATCAAGTCACCACCAGGGGTAAGTGTTAGTGTGAAACCTGCAAACATTGTGTTCACCAGGGTAAAACAAACTGCAACTTACTCAGTCATGTTTACCTTGACGAACGGAGGAAGCACCGTGAACTCATTTGCTCAAGGATATCTGACTTGGGTTTCTAATGCTCATTCCGTTAGAAGCCCAATATTGATTAGCTTTTAAAATGAGGATCAAGTGCCCCACAGTGTTACTGTCGATGCCAAGATATCTGTGACACAGACATAAATGACTTCAATTGGTTAACTTCTTTATCTAGTTGAACCTGTCTAGGTTCTGTCAGATAGACAAGACACTAGACCTCTATGATGGAAATGTTCTCTCTTTCTTTTTGGTGCCTTCATGTTAGCGTTTACTTCGGTTTAGATTCATGCATGCATCATTTCAGCAACTATTAGTATTCTTGCATGTATCAATGAGTATTCAAATTTTGCATAGCTCTCTCAAAAATTTGTGGACCTCTGAATTCAGCAACAGCAGCAGAAACTTAAACAATCTGCAGTAGAAAAGCAAAAGAAATCACTTCACTAGCGTGATTTCATTCCGAGAGTTTCAAAACTTCAATAAGGTGATCGTTGAAAAGACAAATAAGCTATACAGTACTAAGTCTCTTATGAGGAAATGGTTCCAGTAGTCAGATCAGAAAAGAAAATGATGCAGACTCATTTGCTAATAGGAGTGCTAAAAAATTGACTCTTGAAAAAGCAAAATATGAAGAAGCTCAAAGAAAAAAAAGGCCAAGGTATAACCACTCCTCTGGTAAGTTTGATAGTTCGGCTTCTCTTCCGTTTTCTTGAGTTATAGATTAGTTGAGAAAAAGGTAGGTCTAAAAGTAACTGAACAAAGTTCATAATTTGCAACGAACATGGTAGGTACCAATCAATTTTGCAGTTCGGCCAGTATGCTCTAAAGCTTCTCGGTCATCTTCACGGGTGAAGGCGAAAACCCACTGTGTTAGGTACTGAATCTCATCCCGCTTATAAGTATTTAATAAAAATATGAATAAAGTCATGGGTTCGATCTCTCCTGTTATAATAATAATTAATAATATAACCAATTTTTTTATAAAAAAAGAAAGAAAAAAAAGGAGTAACCAAATTTTTTGTTGCATTAGAATTCTACGATCACAAATTGGCTACTTTTAGTTTTTAAAGGCAATCAACGTAGCAAGGGAAAAAATAATAAATATTTTCTAAATTGAATTGCTTTATCAAATTATAATATCATTTCATTAGGGCAAAACAGTGAATGCAATTTTTTTTATCAAAAAACAAGAAAAATGAACATATGTACACATATAAAGCCTGCAACAGAAGGAAGGAAATAAGAGAAGATCCAAAATAGAACTGCAACTGCAATACCCATATGGCAAAACAAAAAAACATGATTGTAACATGATCACTACTTGAACACAATTAATTATGATTTCGAGCTGCAGTTGAAAAGATACAATCACTAGATTCTTTTGCAAAGGCTTTCTTTTTTCTTTTTCCAGAAAAACCACCTTGTCAGCTCATGAAAATTATTGAATGATGCCGGAAGTGCATGTATCCAAAAACCAGGAGGGTAATTACAAACCAGCAACATGTAAATAAAGAAACCCTTGTTTCATGTCCTTACTATTGATGGAATATGCAGAAGAGAATTATCCAGTCGGACATACCGTGACGTTCCGCACCAATATTCAAAACTCACTGCCAAACTTTGCCGGCCACATTTCGTTTCCCCCTTCACCTATATATATATCAGTCATAACTCATCAAACCTGTCATAGAAACACAAACAAGTTGCAATTTGTCATCCTCTGCTTCGAGCTAGGCTGTTGCTCGTCACCAATTATGGCTGTAACCTATGCACTTGTTCTTGTTTTCTTGTTTACCTTCTATCCTGTGATTGCTCATGCAACTCAACACGCAACTGAAACCAACAACTTGAAAAACTATATTGTCCACATCACCAAACCAGAAGGCAGGCTTTTAGCAGATTCAGAGGATCTACAGAGTTGGCATCAGTCATTCTTACCAGTTAGCGTAGCAAGCTCCGGGACCGAGCAGCGGATGCTTTACTCATATCAAAGCGTCTTAAGTGGCTTTGCAGCAAGGCTGACAGAGAAGGAAGTGAAAGCCATGGAAGGGACGGATGGTTTTGTCTCTGCACGTCCTGAAAGGATGCTTCGTCTTCAAACAACTTGCACTCCCACCTTCTTGGGGTTGCAGCAAGGAACTGGACTATGGAAACAATCAAATTTTGGAAAGGGTGTTGTTATTGGAGTACTGGATGGTGGGATTCTTCCAGATCATCCTTCATTCAGGGATGAAGGGATGCCGCCACCTCCAGCTAAATGGAGAGGAAGGTGTGATTTCAATGCATCACAGTGTAACAACAAAATAATCGGAGCAAGGACCTTCAACATTGCAGCAAATGCCAAGAAGGGATCTGCAGCTGAACCCCCAATTGATGTGGATGGGCACGGGACGCATACTGCTAGTACGGCTGCAGGAAACTTTGTATCAAAAGCTAACGCATTAGGACATGCCAAAGGCACAGCAGTTGGGATGGCACCTTCTGCACACCTAGCAATTTACATGGTGTGCTTTGGAGCCCCTGAAGATGATTGTCCTGAGAGTGACATGCTAGCCGGGATGGATGCTGCTGTCCAGGATGGTGTAGATGTACTCTCAATATCAATTGGCGCTGAATCGGTTCCATTTTTTAATGACACCATAGCAGTAGCCTCATTTGCAGCTATTCAAAAGGGAATATTTATCAGCTGTTCAGCTGGAAATTCCGGCCCTTTCAATAGCACAATGTCGAATGAAGCCCCGTGGATTCTCACAGTAGGAGCAAGCACAACAGACAGGAAAATAATAGCAACAGCAAAGCTTGGAAATCAAGAGGAATTTGATGGTGAATCCCTTTCCCAGCATAACAATTTCCCTTC
Source organism: Viola odorata (assembly GCA_963691705.1). Taxonomy (NCBI): domain Eukaryota; kingdom Viridiplantae; phylum Streptophyta; class Magnoliopsida; order Malpighiales; family Violaceae; genus Viola; species Viola odorata. The sequence continues at coordinate 55,647,958 of OY829542.1, forward strand.
ATCATTATTACCCCTGGTTTACGCAGGCATGAACAGCAAGCCAGACTCTTCTGTATGTGGTGAGGGGGGACTTGATGGTATGGATGTTAAAGGCAAAGTAGTCTTGTGTGAGAGAGGAGGAGGGATAGGCAGACTCACCAAAGTTCAGGTAGTAAAAGATGCTGGAGGAGCAGCCATGATTCTCATGAATGACGAGACCAATGGCTTCAGCACCAATGCAGATGTTCATGTTCTTCCTGCAACTCATGTTAGTTTTGATGCAGGGCTGAAGATCAAAGCATACATAAATTCAACAAATAAACCAACGGCGACAATATTATTCAAAGGAACTGTGATTGGAGATGCATCATCTCCGATTGTTGCTTCCTTCTCATCGAGAGGCCCAAGTTTGGCAAGCCCAGGCATCCTGAAACCTGACATTATTGGACCTGGTGTGAGTATTCTAGCAGCTTGGCCATTCCCTCTGGACAATGATACAGATTCACAACCAACCTTCAACATGATGTCAGGCACCTCCATGTCATGTCCTCATTTTAGTGGTATTGCAGCCTTGCTCAAGAGCTCTCATCCTAACTGGTCACCAGCTGCCATTAAATCCGCCATAATGACTACTGCTGATATACTAAACTTGGGGGGTAAACCAATTCTTGATCAGAAACTTCAGCCTGCAGATGTGTTTGCAATCGGTGCAGGCCATGTCAATCCATCAAGGGCAAATAACCCAGGATTAATTTACGACATCCAGCCAGATGATTACATACCATATTTATGTGGCCTGGGCTACACAGATAAGGAAGTGGCGATAATTGCTCGTAGACAAATTAAGTGCTCAGCAGAACAAAGCATCCCTGAAGCTGCGCTGAACTACCCTTCATTTTCTGTTGCACTGGGGCCCTCGCAGACATTCATAAGGACAGTGACAAATGTAGGTAATGCGGTTTCATCTTATGCAGTGACAATAGTTCCCCCTTTGGGAGTTGATGTGACCATTAAACCCAGTAGCCTTTCCTTTTCAAACGGGAACCAGAAAGCAACATACTCAATAACATTCAGTCCAAATGGCTATGGTGGCAAACCAGGTGACTTTGCTCAAGGGTACATTACATGGGTTTCCTCTAGACACTTCGTCAGGAGTCCAATCTCTGCAAGGTTCAAATAGAAAACGCTGCAGCTTTACATGGAAGGCATGAAATGATTAGTGTTGTCTGATATTCTTCAATTCCCTATTGGAAGTTCTCATGAACTAGCTTTTCATTCAAATGGATTTATAAATGTCATCTATAGAAACAATATAGTAAACTTTTGCAACTCTTTTTCCCTTTGCAACATTGGCAATTCCTTAATGATATGTGTTTGAGCTCAAAAGTCTCATACCTCAACCCAACCATGTTAGTTCAAACAAATATTAGCTGACATACCAGAGGAAGATCCACTGGAACCATCTGTTAGAAATTAAAACCACGCTATATGATGTAAACAGTAATAATTGGAAGCAGGCTCACTCTTTCAAAAAGTTTTGTTCTATGCAAACAGTAAAGGCATATGGAGGAAAACAGAGAGAAATCAGGCACCTTGTACTCCTGATCCTGTCATTAAACTGGAAAAATAACAACAACAACAACAATAAGAACAATCACAGCAGAAATCCAAGACAAAATGAAAACAATCGCAATAGAAACCCAAAATGAAAATCAGCATCCAAGAGCAAACAACTGAACAATGTCGTACACAAAGAGGACTAAGATATACAGGTCAGAGGGACTAGAAGTTTGTTAGTGCAAACAGCAAGTAAAACACCTGAACGAGAAAAATGCCTTAGTCCCTTAGATTCTATGCAACATTAAACATCCTAATTAACACGACTTAAAGAATGAAATAATCATACGAAAATCTTATTAGAAACACAATTTACTGAAAATCCTGGGATTACAAAAGGCTGTCTAACTGAGAAAGAAGTAGAAAAAACTATAGAACACTTACACAAGACATTCAAGCTGTGAATGCGCTTCTTTCCGTGAAATATACATGTTCTTCGCTTTGAGGTTATCGGGTCACTCACGAACCCGATTAGAAGGGCAAGAATGATGTGGGCTTTATTTTGGGGAACACCTAAATAGGGCCAACCAACGGCCAAGTTTTTCCAGGCAAGTGGCAAACTCCCTAACAACAGAATATACATGCATGAGATTATTTTGAAGACTTGCTTCCTTATAATTTATCTTCTTTTCTTCTTCTTTTTCTTTGAAAGATGTTCCCTCCTTAGCGTAGCTCAACATGATGTGTCACAATAGGAAAAATCAATCTAAATTTACTTTACAAACAGGTTATCCCTTGATCAGGGCTTTGGCTTCTTGCGGTTGTTGAGAATTAATAATTAACGATAAAACAATAATACTAACAATAATAATATTCCTATGTATGTGTTCGAAAACATAAAACATGAGAATAGAAATGAAGCTAATAATGAAAATAAATATGATGTGAGTTCAATGATGAGGGAGGGGGGATATAATAAGTAATAGGAATGAAATGATTATGTTTTCTTTTTCCAATCATTCACTATCACGGATGCACTGTACCCAAAACCGCGATAATTGGTGGTGTAGGTACAAGATACACCTAACTGCAGTCATACTACAGCGATGCATTACAGTATACCATAATGAATGTATAAAAGATGACAATCACCTTGTCATCCCATGGAGAAAATCATCCGTAGGACAGGAGGAGGCCAAAAAAGCAATGTATTTGGGATAATGATGACCGAGAGAGTAACTATCATAAAGATGGAGAAATAACATTCTACTCTTCATAATGCAACTGAGACTAGAATGGGAAAAAAACAACAGCAATAATAATGATGATAGGAATTCAAATTTAAAATGATTTTTTCTTCATCTTAAAGTAAAGGGTTGAAGAATGAAGTAAATACAGAAGCAATATGGACTTCTAAAAGAAAGTAGATCATTCAGAAGTGTTATCAGAATTTAAAGCAACCATGTCAACCTGCAAGAAAGCTAGGGCCTACGGGTGCGTACGCAAATGCCATCTGAAGCAATGTCTTACTTCTGACTTCAAGAACAAAAACAGAGCACCAGTGCTTAACCTCACTAACTAGATAGAAGGTAAAAGACATGAAAACTCGGATCAAGGAGTTAGCAAAGCAACTGTCTGACCATCGATCATTCTACTTGTACACCTATCAAACTATTAGGTTCAAAGTAGATGGATCTTGAAGGACTTGATCAATGCTAAAGAATAACTTGGGAGGTGAAATGGATAGGTCAACATCGTAAAAAAAATCAGTAATATCAGGCACATCTGAAAATTGTCAAAAGCAATTCATAGAACTGATAAAAACACTTACATACAGTAAGCGAGACTGCACACTGAAAACCCACAATTTTAGGAGAAAAGAGCTTTCATAATTTATCAATGGCCTCCCCATGCTCTTCTTTCAACACATACATCAAATCAAATGCGGAACAAGGCATTTGAGTTCAGCTTCATACAATTGCCTCTCCTACAGAGGAAACAATTCCAGTAAGGACTCGAAACACTAGATCGGACACCAGGAAGTGTCTCAGAACTGGAGGGTATTTCAAAACCATCTGAACCACATAACCTTGAAATAAGACTCAGTGCAAGCTTCTTGGGATGCAGAAGTAATGATTTAGCAACATCCAAAGCTAAATCAGCCATGATATGGTGCCTGACAAATGTTTCCAATTGAAGAATAGCAGCAGCAACTGAAATGCACAGTGTAGCAGCCACAACCAGAAATGCATCAACCAAAACCAGGAGGCACATCAGGATCCTCATCACTAACATCACATAATTGCTTGTCTCCATTATCTCCAGAAAAGTCACACATCACGCCAAGATCAGCATTGTCCATCTGTGGAAAATCCTTTGAACAGTCAGGTCTTTGCTTCTGCTCTTGTACAGGCCCTTCACCGGGAATAGGTAGCTGGACCTCCTCTCTTTTCCCGTGGTTGTTGTTCTGATGATTATTGGATAAAGTGAAACCAGGTGGTTCATTTAGCTCGCTATCAGAAGAGTTACCATTCACTGCAATGGTTGAGGCCTTTGTAATGCCTTTATCATCAGCTCCATTCTGCACCACCATTGCATCATGAGTGGAAGATTCACCCAGTTCCTTCCTTTCAGGCTCCACCAATTTATTGTAAACAGATTGTACCGTTTCAGTGATTTCTTTTTTCATGCCATTCTCAGATCTAATTATGTCCCACACATTATCAGAAATTTGGCCCATCACTTTACTCCTGTAGTCAATAGCAAAAGAGAAACCCACAACGAATGTCAGTGCTTACGTAATTTCACAACCTTCAATCCCTTGACAACATATTAAAGTTTTCATATTACAGTATGTCAAATAATCATGAGCAAAAAGCCTAAGAATTTATCAAACAGGGAATCACTACAACCTTAGAAATGGAACTTAACAAGTATGCCAACAAAAGGATTCAGCTGCCAAAATCAAACGAAAAAATCCATTGTCACGAACTTCTTCGCTAATTAAATAACCTACCTCAACACCACAGCCACCCACCCCATTCCTCTTATCTATTTTTCTCAACACTCAACGACATTGCATTAACACCATAAGCATTCGATTTCAAACTCATAACAAAAAAACCCAAATAAAGATGAGAAACTTACCCAACCTCATCAAAGATGGCATCAGAAAGCTGTCTCGGTTTCATCTCCTCAGCACCGGGTCGATTAATCGCGGCAGATTGTCTCACAATGGAAATAATATTGTTACGCAGTTCTTCCTACAAGATTATTAGTGCAAAGAATTATTCAATGATAGCGTAAAACTAATAAACGAGAATAGAAAGTGAGCCCTAACATAGAAGAGAAAATCGAGAATGGTTACGTTGTCTTTGAGCTTGCGGATGATCTTGAGACGGAGGTTGTCGAAATCACCATCGTCTTTGAGCTTAGAAATCACTTGCTCTTTGCTTACTCTGTTTGCCTGATTTGTCTTCTCGTCTTCGCTCATCTTCTCCATTGTATACCTCTGCTGCTCAAAAACAAAAATCAACGACTATATTTTATTAAAAGGTTTCAAAGAAGACTGGTTCTGTCCTTGTTAATTACAAAATCGTCTGTTATTAAATTAAATTCAGGGACACTTAAATTCATACACAATCACCCGGAAAAGTCACCATTATTTTCATTTTAATCAGTCTTACTTTTCGAATTTGATTCAATTGGATCCTAACCGTTAGCTACGTTATCCACCTCAGGTCCCTATCGTCTAAATTGACGGTAACGGACGCTTTTTTCGTTAACTATCATTATTTTATTATTATTTCTGACATGTATCAGTTTTATTATTTAATTAATTAAAAAATTCAGAAAAAAATATAATTAATTAATTTTTTTTAAAAACAATGTAATTAATTTAAAAATTCAGAAAAATAAATTTTTTTATTTTTTTATTTTTTATTTATTATCTAATTAATTTTTAAAAAATCAGTTTTATTATCTAATTAATTTTAAAAATTCAGAAAATAATATAATTATTTAAAAAAATTCAGAAAATAATGTAATTAATTTAAAATTTTATAAAAATATATAATTAATTAAAAAAATTAGAAAAAATATATAATTAATTTATAAAAAGTAATGTAATTAATTTAAAATTTCAGAAAAAAATATAATTAATTAAAAAATTCAGAAAAACACTGTAATTAATTTAAAAATTCAGAAAAATAATATAATTAATTTAAAAAATTCAGAAAATAATTTTAAAAATTTATTCAAAAATGTAATTAATTTATAAACTCATAAAACAAATATAATTAATTAAATAAACTCAAAAAAACAATGTAATTAATTTATAAAAAGCACTGTAATTAATTTAAAATTTCAGAAAAAATAATTAATTAAAAATTTCAGAAAAATAATGTAATTAATTTAAAAATTCAGAAAAATAAAATAATTAATTTTTTCTTTTTTTTTTATTATCTCTTATTTCATTTATTTTCACTTCTCCTCCTTTTATCTTTTCTTCTTTCTATTTCTTTCTTTCTTTTATTTCTTCTTTTATTTCTTTCTTTCTTTCCCTAGTCAAATGTAAATAATGTAAACAGTGTAATTAATTTTATTTCATGTCCATACATAAAAAAATGAGCCACCTTTACATGGCCACTCATCTCGCCTGTCACGATCCACTGCCCAGATCGCCAACCAAACCCAACACCATCGCCCTCTCTTCATTATCTCTCCTATGCTGCAAAAAGAAATATTAATTTATGTTATTTTTTGAAATAATTAATAAAACTATTTTTGAGATATTCTTGAAAAGAGGAGGAGAAGTGAAAATAAAGGAAATAAGAGATAATAAAATTAAAAATTAAAAAATTAATTATATTATTTTTCTAAAATTTTAATTTAATTACATTATTTTTTATAAATTAATTACATTGTGTTTTATGAGTTTATTTAATTAATTATATTTGTTCTCTGATTTTATAAATTAATTACATTTTTTTTTTTAAATTATTTTTTGAATTTTTTGAATTTATTATATTATTTTTTTGATTTTTTATAAATTAATTACATTTTTTCCTGAATTTTTTAATTAATTATATTTTTTTTTGAAATTTTAAGTTAATTACATTGCTTTTTATAAATTAATTATATTTTTTTTCTAATTTTTTTAATTAATTATATTTTTTCAGAATTTTTAAATTAATTACATTATTTTCTGAATTTTTTAAAATAATTATATTATTTTCTGAATTTTTAAAATTAATTAGATAATAAAACTAATTTTTTAAAAATTAATTAGATAATAAAAGAAAAAAAGAAAAAAATAATTATATTATTTTTCTGAATTTTTAAATTAATTACATTGTTTTTAAAAAAAATTAATTAATTATATTTTTTTCTGAACTTTTTAATTAATTAAATAATAAACTGACCCGTGTCAGAAATAATAATAAAATAATGGTAGTTAACGGTAAAAAGCATCCGTTACCGTCGATTTAGACGGAAGGGACCTGGGGTGGATAACGGCGCTAACGGTTAAGACCCAATTGAACCAAATTCGAAAAGTATGACTGACTAAAATAAAAATAATAACGATAGGGACTCCTGGGTGCCTTTTCCCCACCATCACCCCATCGATTGTTTAACTGAAAAATATTGTTCCATTTAATTCCTCTAACTGTCTTTTTATTATAAAAAATCTTTCTGTTAAATTTTTCATCCAAAGTTTTAATGGATTTGTTTTAATTATATTTTTTTATTCTCTTTTATTTTTTTTAAATGAGAAAAATAAGAAAATAATTTTTAAAATTAAAAAAATCAGAAAAAAAATCCAAAATTAAAATTTAAAAATGATAAATATTTTTAAAAGTTATAAAAAATAAAAAATATGAGCTGTTATTTTCTTCTTTTTTATCATTGTTTTCAACGAAATTTTCTACATTTTATAATTTTAATTCATTTTTTATAATTTTTTAGAAAATTGTATTATTTTATTTTTTATTTTTATGGATTTGTTTTTGTTTTTTTCAATTTTTATTTTAGAAAATTAGTTTACTAAGTTAAAAATCCTTTTCAAAAAAATTACTAAAGTTATAAATAATTTTTTAATTTTATTTTGAGATTAAAAAAATCAAAACTAATATGTTAAGTTTTTGGATGAAAAAATTAACAGAGGGGTTTTTTTACAACGAAAATATAGTTAGAGGAGTTGAATTCAATAAAAAATTATTGAATGATCTATTTACCAGACGATGATAGGTTAGAGAGTAGTGATACTTAGGGCTGCCCATTTGTCCCGTGTCCCGAATTCCCGATGGTGCCGACCCGAAAATTTCCAACTTCGGTTCGGGATGTTCGGGTTCGGAAACTTCGGGTATCGGGTATCGATACCCGAAGTTTATTTCGGTTCGGGATCGGGACGCGACTTTGTAAGTTCGGGTACCCGAAATCCCGAACTTATAAGGGTAACTAGGTAAGTTCCCCAACCCTAGATCTCATTTCCTAATCCTCTCTCGTTCTCGATCTCTCAATCTCATTCATCCCCAACCAGCCACACCACAGACCAGAGCAGCACACCGCCACCCACTGCCACCGCGGCATCACCACCCACCGCGGCATCATCTTCTTCCTCACCTCTCACCTCCATCGACCGAGCCCATAAAACACCATCGTCTTCCATCGTCGATGAAGAAACCAGCCACCACGACGGCAATCGCTCCCCGTCTGGTGTTAGATCCAAGGTTTTTACCCCTCACTCTTTCTCATCTGTCTCTCTCACTTGTGGATTTTATGTTTGTTGGTGGTGATTTGTGGATTTTATGGTAGTGATTGGAGGAGGAGAGGAGGAGATGCTGGTGGTGTTGTTGGTGAAGATGACCAGTAGTGTTGCTGGTGGGATTTCTGGATTTCTGGATTTTAATTGGTAATGGGTTGATTTGAAGATTTGGTAAATTGGAATTTGGGATTTCTGGACTTTAATTGGTAATGTTGATTTGAAGATTTGGTAAATTGGAATTTAGGATTTCTGGGTAAATTGGAATTTAATTGGTAATGGGTTTGCTTTGAAGATTTGGGATTTCTAATTGCTAGCACAATTTAATGGAAAATTTCTGAAAAAATGGTTTAAACGGTTGTAAATGAATCACAATTTCGGGAATTTTGGAAATTTCGGAAATCCGAGAATTCCCGAAATTGTGAATCGGAAATTCGGGATCGGGACTCGATTTTTCAACTTCGGGATCGGGACCAAAAAAACTAAATTCGGAATACCCGAAATTTTCCCAGTCGGGATTCGGAAATCCCGAATTCCCGATTGGGCAGCCCTAGATACTAATGCTTTTAAATTTATTACCCAGAAAGAAAAAGAAAAAAAATTTCAACGTACGGAAAATGATACTAAGGGACCTCTTTAACGGAAAATAATACCGGTTTGACACTTTCATCTTTCCGAGTAAGATTGCTATCAATCTTATTTCATTCCGTCCAGTAAATCCAGAATAAAAAACGAGTTAAATTTTTTTTTGTTCACACTTTATATCTTGCTCATACCGATTGTACCATTTTTGTCCCGGATCTTAAAAATAAAAAATAAAAATGTCCGAGAATCAAATTTTTGTATTCATCTTTTACCACCCCCGTATTCTACGTGTTAAGCATATAAACGTGTTAATGCTTGTTAATTTTGTGTCATGACAAGATACAAGCAAGAATGGTATTTTGACCGAGACTGATATATCTCGTATTAATAAAAAAAATCAAGATGTTCACTGGAACAAGATTGACTACCTTAATTGGAAGTACTTCATTTCTTAATGGATCAACCCGCGCAAAAAAAAAAAAAAAAAAATCAGTTTTCTTCGTTAGATTTTCCACTCTAGTCACAAGAACTACGCTACTTCACTTCAATAGTTACAATTCTATAACCCTTAAAAACAAGGGTGAAAAACTTGATGGAGAAACACAAATGGTAATGGCGCTTTTCGCCAATGTTTTCCCGTCTCCCCTGTTTAATTTCTATACAGTTTAGTAATACTTGTCAAACCTAATGCTAATTCAATCATAAAATAAATAAAGTACATTAAGTGTACAAGATTACAACATTACAGTTAATTATCTCCCACGAGTAGAGCACACCAATGCATGCCTTCAACCAAAATGTAAGACCCCAACAGACACCAGTATTGAGCTGTGTAGCATATTTGATTAATGACGTGCCCTTTTCCGTAAGCAAGAACTTTCGCTGGCGGAACTTGATTTTCTGCAGCACAAATTCGTCGAATCACTCAATCAATCAATAAAGATGAATGGGATGATCAGTTGCATTAAGTAAACTGAAGAAAACATACGAATTGTCGTCTCTTTTACTTCTTGATGGCTCCCGTGCTGTCCGTGATGGTCCAGCTGCCTGTCAAGAGTTAAATGGCTCACTATCCCAATATAGTTTGCACACACTAGAATACTTTTATGTACATTCTTCATGAAAAGAATGCGTCAACACCAGCATATTCTATGTCAGCTGCCTATACTAAAAAGATGGTGGGTGCTTTATGAAATGAGAAAACGATGACAACATGGGATAACAACTTCTGAAACAGAACACCCACTTGTCCGTAACAAATAGATCATGAAGATACAAAAAACATCAATGTTAATGACAGAAGTTCACAACATTTATCAGAATTGGCAAGTTATACTAACAGGAAAATTTAATTGCTTGATGCTTCTGCCGTGGACCTCCAGGTACTCTTCATACGTCTGCAACAAACAGGAGTAGGTCATTCAAAGGAAGCTTCAGTCAATTCCACCAAAATAAATGACAAGTGCTGCAGTAATTTCTTATGGAACTCAGAAAACAAAAATAAATATCTCCTAAAAGGATAGTTACACAGTTTATGCAAAACCTGAAATTTTTTCACAACCATTTAGTTAAGTACATGTATAAAAGCAAAGGTAGGACCATGTACCATTTCAAGAAAATCATCATCTGTTAGGGTACTGGCAAGTGGGCTTTCTACTGACAAACCCCAAACATCACTTCGAGGAGGTACAACAGGTTGCAGTTGCAAATTGGAGACAGATCCGTTTATGTGAGAATGTTTCATCCTAGAGAGCTTATTTTCACGAAAAGTGGCATCATTAGGTCCCTGGTGTGCCAAATGGAATCCACTAGCATCACTATTTTGTTGGTAAATGAAGGAAGGATAGGGGACACATGTGCTGGCCAACGGCATATGCAATGGATGGCTGTTGCAGTCTCCATCTCCAAGTGAACAAGGAGGTTCTACATAAGGCTGTTTCGGAGGAAGATCATCCATGGGAAAACTGCTAAAGCATGCAGTCATAACATCTAATTCAACAACTTAATTCTGACATCATGCTTTAGATTTTCGCTTTAACTTAAATTTATAAGAGATACCTTGTACTCTCCCCATCAATTAGCTCACAAAGAGCTTCTCCTATATCTTCAGGTAATTCCTATATTACAGAGTTGAAAATCATTAAAGTCACAATTTAACAACTTGAAAGTGCTGGAATGATTAGCTCCGGAGAAATACCTGACAGTCTCTGCTTATTTTAACCGGTTTGTACTCATTTAGTGGATTCTTGAGATGAAGGGTCTTTTGGAAAGGCAGGTCACTTAATCGCAGCCATTTAACCCTAAAACTTCGTCCCCAAGGATTATTTTTACCACTCCCTTGGCTCCAAACATTGTCACGCCTCCAACCAACAGAAGATATCATCTGAGCATATCCTTGGAAGAAACCACTCATGTTGACACTAAATATTAGAAGGACTTTGCCAGAGTTCTGCAAGACAACCAAGTGCTTTCTGTAAAGCATCCAGAATGAGAAAGCAGTACATGGACATTAAGATGACAGGGGAACCTTACATGAAAGGCTTCTTCCAAAATAGGTTCATTCATGACTTGAGTTGCCCAAATTCCTTTCTCAATTGATCGTTGGATATTCTGATGGTTCAAACTCTTAATGATGAAGTATCTTGTGTTATACAGTTTACCCTTTCTGTTTACAGCAGAATTTTCCACCCGGCGGAATCCTGCTTTCTCGGCCCTAAAAGGATACCCAACCTCAGTACCTTTGTAGGTTGGGCTCTCTGACAAGAATAAAAAGGGTATGTATTAAACTAACTACAAATACTGGCTAGTGAATGATGGAATATTTTGTTTTTTCAAGAAAATTAAAGAAATACAAGTGAGAGAGAAAATGATGATAAGAGGAGGCAGCAGCAGTTAGAAGAGGGCAAGAGAGTATAGGGCTGAAAACAGGAGGGGCATAATTATCTCTTCGCTCTCTGGCAACAGCACATGAATCTCAAGCATGCCCAATTGGCACAAAAGAGAGTGAAGTGCAATCCATTTCTAGGAGAACCACTCAATCTAAAACTATAACCTTCAGAGAGACCATAAAACTATCTAAACAGTAGGAGAACACTTTGAACCCAATCCTTTCACTTTTTTCAACAATTTCCCACTTCCCCTAAGGTAAATGGAGATACTACAAAAGAATGGCTGTTTATATAAACTTCTCTTACCAAGCCTCCACACACCACATCCATCAGATAAATGAGACTTGTGCTTCTGTTCACAACCTTATCTACAACTTCCGGTTAATCACACATAAAAAAGGAACATGCAGAAGAAAAGCAGTTATGAAACAGACTTGGTAAGAGTTACCCTAAAACATAGTACTCATTTCATCCATGTCAAGGTATGCACACTTTTTTTTAATTATTATTTGAAAGAGCTCATGGCATGCATGTAGCAAAGAAAAATTGCTAATATATCACTGTAATCAACTGCAGCTAGGTGCATCTCATACTTAGCTATTCAACAAGCATATCTTTTTTCATAGCAGATTTCAGATTACAGATGATTGTGGTTGCGGGATTTACTCTTGCTATTGTTGAGACATGAAAGCAGGAGAGAAATAAAGATAAAGGGACACATGAAATAAGCTGTAAGTTCAGTACAACACTATCAACTCGACCGTGCATCTACACTATGTACCTCTTATATTCATCAATATTATTCCAGTAAAAGAAGATTGCAACATGCCACATGGGAAGCACGTATTAACAACAAACCTTCATTAGATCGTTACCTGGATCATCCAAGTTTCCCATATCATGTTTCCATTCTGTTACTGATGAATCAACTACAGATGCATTTTCCTTGGCGGTATCAGAAGACATATCCCAATTCAACTGCTGGGTAAAGTAGTATGGATAAGTCAAAAATTTAAACCACATGCTTAGGTGGAAAAAAAATATTCTACACTTTTCGATATATTTTGAAAAGATTAAACACACACACAGATACACAAAAGAAGGGTACAGCACACCGCCACATAAAATGAAAAGCACATAGAAATCTGAATAAAAAACACGCCTCGGTTTTGTACAATACATGCGTAGATCCCATCCAAAGTAAAATATTTACTTATACAACTTCCAGGAAAATGGTTCAAAAAAACAGAACAAATATGGTCGATAGTAATTATGAATAACAGTGATTAGAAAAAATACACTTCTCCCTCTCCTCATTCCTCAATGAACCAAGAAACTACAAGTCAATTTCTTTGACTAGTCCTCTAGTTATAGAATAGAGCTATTACAATTATAGAACAGGAATTCAAGCCCCAAAATGACGCTTCTCTTTGCTCACAGCAATTCACTGCCTACGGAATTCATTTCACAATAAATAAGTACATATATTAGCAAAACAGAAGCAAGAAAAAGCTCAATCAAACAGACCATAAGTCACAATCACATATGAATAGCAAGCAGAAGTGGAACCTACTGTTTCCAACTAACACATTTAACTCATTAAGGAGAAAAGAAAACGACGAGCAAGAGTTGGAGATCTAAAGTTGCAGGAAATGGAAGTGAAAGCCATACATACCTTCGTGGATAGAAGAAGAAGCAAGAAGCAAGAGAAAGGGAGGGAGTGAAGTTGAGTAGAAGATACTGAGTGTGCGCGCTCAAGACTTCTTGGAGCCCTAGCTAGTCCTTTTTGCTTTTCTTTCGGCTTTTTCTTTTCTTTTCTTTTTCCAGTTCAAAAAAAAAGAAGCAAAAATATAAAATCTATTCGGCCTTGGTCTTGGATGGGAGGAGCAGTGGCCAGTGGGGGATCTGAGCACGTGCGATTGGGATTTTGTCTCTTGTTCTTTAGGGGGAAAATAATTGACAGTTGAGATTGGATTTGTAAAAAGTCAAAGTAGATTATGGTAATATGTGGGACGTAAAGATGTTGGGCCAGGCTATAAGCCCATATTTTGTGGGCTAGTTAGTCATTTCAAAATTTCCACAGTTGTAGCCTCACTGAGTACATCTTTTTTTTCTAACAAATGAGGTTAAAAATGTAGAAATTTTATAGCCTATCATGAATTGGGTTCATGATATACCTCATGGGATAAACATTATTAAGTAAATATGGTGCAGCCAAATTACTTTGATCGGAGTAAATTTGAACATATAAACTTATACTCAATTTTTATAAAATAAATTAATAATAAATTTCGTATTTTTTATAAGTGGGTCTTCCAGGACTACCAATTCAACTATAGCTTATGTGCAACCTTCCTAATTTTTCTCTACCTATACTACCTAGAGTTCTCATTAATAATTGAAATGTGAATAAAAAATACACTTGATTTCAATAGACTATTTTTTCTATATAAAGTGGTGTCCTGAATCGCTTTTTAGGCCAAATTAATTCATACTCTATTGTATTAGGGTTGAAAGCTTGCTTATGTGGTGTCTCGGAAATTTTAAAGTAATTATTTACTTCAAGGCTCGAATAGTAAACCTTAAAATATCAACGTGAATTTTAAACCAACTATTTTATGCATCCTTTAATTGATTTCAATAGATTATAAAATCTACCTGAGGATTAATATTAAATGTTAAACAATCCATAAGTAGAACGAAAATGATTTGAATATTAGAAATCCACTTGAAATAAATGCAAACGGAACTCCAAAATCTATGTTTGGTTCACAAAGATTTTGAAATTGTCCTTGTGAATGGGAGTACTGTTTCACATGAATAAAACGGCAATATCAGACAACATTATAAAAACACTAGTGGTCGGTATCAATTTTTTCAAAAGGTGAAAATTGGAAATTTTCTTACGATTAATTATTCCTCTTTTTTTGTTCAGAATGAAAAAAAAAATTTTATTGTATAATAATTTAACTAAAAATATTTTATTTAATCATTTTTTATACTTATATATATATTTTTTAATTATCTTCTTCCGTGATGGAAAACTTATATAGCATGTCATATTATTGATTGTTGGCAAATATAACGTCATTATTTTACATTCAAATAGTGATGTGACATATGTCACGTTGTCACATCATGTGACTTATAATACACATGGTGATGTAACATTTGTCAAGTGACATTTTAGCGTTGACATGGTACTTTTTTTATTAAAAAATTGAGTGATATTATCATTCAATTACGATAAAAGGTAATTAAATAAATAATTAATATAGAGGTAATTAAACAAAATATTAAAATATTAAATGTCATTTAACCATAATTTAACGTTAATAAACGGTAAAGCTTTAAAACTCAACAATATTTTTCAAATATATAGCTTGTGTGTGAGATTAATAAATAATAAATATACAGTACTAAGCACGCACCCAAAATTTAATTCAGCCTTCAAAGTAACAGTGTCAAATCAAAGTAGAAACATGATCTATTATTGTATGATTATTTCGATTTTTTTGGTTTGGAGTCTTTGTTGGAGATAACAAAGAATAATAAATTGTTGCAAGTAATATTAATTGTTGGGTGTGGGGCCCACAGGAGGAGGAATAAGAGAAATAAAAAATATATATAAAAAAGAATTTTTTTATAAAAATCTTGTATGTTTAGACCTAAAATAGATAGTATCGTTTTATTAAAAGAGATTATATATTTTTATTTTTCTATTAATAATAATATTTTTTTTAACAAGAATACTCCAACAATCTTCATTTTTTCCTTCCTTCCTAATTGTCTAGGGAAATTGACATTTAAAAAACGGGCTTCTAATGTCTATTAAACAAACTTTGTGTATATGCTAACCTAGTATTTTTAATTTGGTTAAGGCTTAAACTTGAATTATTTATGCATTTTAAATTATTAACATTAGACAACCAGTAAGTTACATGCTCAATTATTAACATTTTATAACTACGTATAGAATGGAATTATAATAATTTTTCAACATTTTATTATTTCACAACTACTTATTATGTTTTGCTCGAATTTAATTTTATTATGAGATCGACTTACGATGACAACTAGGTTTTTTTTACAAGCACACTCCCTTGTGTAGCTAGTTTTCTAATCAAAAAAGCAAAAAATTAGAAGTTCTGATTCACACACTTAAAACCAACCTCTTAAAGAAAAAGAAAAAGAAGGTGGAAAAGGATGTAAAGGCTAATAAGAGAGGAAAGCGAAATATTACATGTTAATTAATTTCATAATCGTTCTTCTAGAACAAGTCCGTTTGATCAATGTGCAAGCCGACAAGATGTCTTAATCAGCTATGAAAATGTTACTACAATGATTACAGTATTTTAATGTTAACAATTTCAAGTTTCAACTATCTGTTTGCTTAATCAAACAGAAAATAGAAAACACTTTGCTCAAGAGTCATGACCCATGATGATGATATGCATAATTATTTGTTATCCAAGTCTTATTTACTACACAATAATTATCCGTAACGGACTTGATACTTTTGACGACATAGCTTGTCGCCTTAGATCTTATTTTATTAGTATAATAAGGTATAAATACCAAGGTTGTAAAACTCAGATCGATCATAAATATGTTCTGGGAAAATGGTTAAGGATTAGACGGTCGACCAAAAAAACTAGAGAAAATTCAAAAATCTAAAATTTATCCGTAATTTTAACCATATATAATAAACTACTATATTTGTTATCGCAAAGTAACTTCATAAGTTACTAGAATTTGTTATGTAAATTTTAAAAATAATATGTGTACTTTTGATCTTTAATTTTTTGTTGAAAATGTCTAAGAGGAAAATATGAATCATCAATTTTAATAGTTAATGTTATACGATCTATATATGCATGTATTCAAAATGAAAATAATTGATGAAAATTAAGTAAAAATTTATAAATAAAAGCCATAGAAATGGCATAAGGAACTATAAGAAGGAAAAAGAAGAAGAACATGTGATATAAAAGAATGACACATCGGAAATAACACAATTATACCTCTCCCCATAAGCCTATAAAATTAGCACCAGTGATGGATCATTGATGCATTGTAATATTGGACCTGCAATTATATTTTTGTTAGACTCGCAAGCAATATAATTTAGTCAAAAAAATTATTTTTGACCAAACCGATTGGGTTGAGTACAGTTTTATGAGGTTGAATAGATTTTATTTTTTAAAAATCGAATCAACCCGGAAAAACCTGTTGACCGGGTCGACCGATTGACTTGGCTGAATCGCTTGAAAACCCATAAAAGAGGATTTTAAGCGATTTCAAACCCGGCCCAGTGCCCGGTTACTAGTTATCCTGGACGAGCCGCCGGGTCGGTTTGACTACTTTGATAAATACATATTAATATAGAAAATAAAATATATAACAAAGACGCCAATTTTTAGGAAGTGCTCCAAATTTTACAACTTGTGTGGGGATCCATTATAACATTCACGGTCTCCTGCAGAGTTAAACTTGACTAACATAAATTGTGACGCTTCAATTGAAGGTTCATCAGCAGGAATTGATTATGTTGGCAGAGACAATACGCAGACTCAAAGCTATTAGAAGGACACATTTTTATTGTTAAGTTGCTAGCCATCAAAGAGTGTATTATTGTTGGTGTCAGTCTTAACTTCCTTCGTACGCAAATAATGATCTCTCATTTTCCTCTGAATGTGACTTTATCCTACATGATTGCAGAGGACATCCGAGATCTCTCATCATCATTTTCAGTCTTTTTAATTTCTCATGATAAGAGAATTTTGTTCTTGCAGATTGTCAATTTTCTTAATAATAATATAGCTTGATAATTTAATTTAAGAAAATCATAGCAAATAGGTATGGTACCCGTCCGGGATGTCACAACCCAACCTTTTTCACTACTTTAAAGGCCTATGTGGCACCTAGAACTAACATCTAGGTCAGTTTTTGCTTGGCTCTGGACATTATCAATTATGAACACTCGCATTGATTTTACTCCCTTAGTAATGCTTAGCAAAGATCTAGCATTCAACTAAACATTCTCTCGTAGAATAGCCGAACTCAAAGCTAAGTCTGTTGTTGCCTCGTATAGGTTGATCGCACACTCCTAGAGTGAGCAAGGTATTCCTAACTTTAGGCCCACTCATGGTCCTATCATGAGCGAGAGACTTTTTATTTACTCTCCGCCGAAGATAGAACTCCGTAGTCATGCCTAGTTTGTGTTTAGGCTCATCAACGTCTTCCCCGACACAATACTAACCTTTATCAATCACTTATTAGCTACAAATGATTCGCCATTATGACAAACGAAGCCATTATGACAATGCTCAGCCTCATTTACAAAATATTAATAAAGATTCGCCACATATTAAAACTATTACGAAAGCTATTAAAATAAGATTTAATGACATAATTTTTCTCTTTACTTTAATGTTTTGATTAATTAGCTCATGTACAATTTGTTTGTTTAATGACCCCTCTATACTCTTTTTTTTTTTGTTTAATAACCCCTACTAACGTTACGGAATGATGATCTCCGTTAAAAAAAAATCGACACATCAACAAGATCACCATTTTGTGGCACAATCTTGCTGACGTGTTGAATTTTTTTGTTTAATGACCCCCTATACTCATACTTTTTTTGTTTAATGACCTCCCGACGTGGCATAATCTTGTTGGCGTGTCGAATTTTTTTTAACAAAGAACATGCCAGATCACCATTCCGTAACGTCGGGGGTCATTAAACAAAAAAACATGAGTATAGGAGGGTTATTAAACAAACAAATTGTACAGGAGGGTAATTAATCAAAATATTAATATATATGGGAGATTTATGTCATTAAATCATTAAAATAAAGATATCTTTTACATTTTTATTTTTTATTTAACAAACTCATTAACAAAATATTAATAAAGATAGTATATTTACTTTAAATATTAATCTATTATTATTTATTTATAATTTTTGTATTTATAGTTTGAATTAACATTTTTATAATTAAAAATCTTAGTATCACATGATAATGATATATACGTGACTTTTTAATAAAAATAATAATATTTTATTTATTTATACCTTTCTAGTTGTTTTAAAATTTAACAAGACTTTGATAAATATTTAACCAACCACACATCAACGCAACACACTCCACACCTACAACAGGCCAAACAGAGGCTAATTTTTGCAGCATGCCATGGTAGTAGCCATATCCTTATGAAAATAATTGTTTTCAGTGACATCATGATCATGCCATTGCATAACATATGCACTGACAGATTCTCATGCAAGGTGAGAATGGACCGGACCAACTCATAAGTTTCTGCATATTATAAATTATCTGAATCTAGATGAAGATTAGATAAGGACCAATAATCCCCCATATTCCATGGTTTTGTGACTAATACAACCCTAAATGGTACTAATTATATTTATTTAATTTATTCTTTGTAGTCTTTTAATTAATTGATGTGGTCCTTATATGGCAATTTTGTGTTTAATTTTGTCCGATTACAATAACTTTAATTGTACTTTATTAAACAAAAATTAAAACATCAAATAATTATAAATTTAGATAATTATACTCTGCTTACTTCATCCCGGTCATTTGGGTGATACTCAATAATATTTTTTTGCAAACCCGAATCAGCATGAAGATTTTCTAAATCAATGCGACCTTACTTGTTACTTTGATCACCCGATGCAATTGATTTTCGTTTCAAGAATTTATCCATGACCTAATTGTTTAAATAATGATTATAATTAGACATAACATATCCTTTCGAATATATTCCTTCTATTAAAATAAAATTTATCTAACTCAATAAACATAGAGCATTTAAACTTGTAAAAATAGAGTAATAAACTTACAAAAAATTTGTAGATCTTTAGTGTTTTGTGTAAAAAGAACTCTTGTTGCCAACCACGAATTCATTTGTATAAGAAGTTGCCTTGTAGTTAAGTTTAATATTTTAGGGTTTGTTTTAAAATAAAGAAGGAATTTTAAGAGGAAAAAAACTAGTTAATTTAATATATAAATTTCATTTTAAGTATTTAAAAGAAAGAAAGAAAAAAACGCCATGAACGGCAATTTGATGATAACTTCTTTTTTTGAAATCGAATAGGATAATAATTTGAAGGAAAATTCCTTGTTTTAAGGATTTCAATTTAACTAATAAGATAATACTTTTTTTTTCAATTTTTTTATAAATAGAATTGTGATTAGACAATTTTATCAAATTAAAATTAATCTGTTAAAAGATTGACCCCATACAGTATAAATTCCTTGTGGACGCCGTAGCTCAGCCACCTCTAGTGGCAGAACCGGGGGATGCCAGGGTGGGCTCACCCCTGTCCCATATTATTTTAATCTCCAAGACTTTCGGTGAAAAGCTTTCCAATGTTTTCTTCCGTTGATAGATAAGCTCGATCATTGTAAACATGCTCGGAAAATTATAATTAGTTAAGTGAGCAATCGTGGAAAGAAAAATATGATACACCATACCAATTCAATTTACCTAACCAGCGCTCCATGCATCTAAATCTCATTTAGATGTCCACAAGTGCATGCAACCAATGTTTTTTAAGATATTAAACTAGTAAACATCTAGAGCCACAATTATAACAATTAATATTATTCACCATTATAAAT
The DNA here is from genome assembly GCA_963691705.1 of Viola odorata. Classification (NCBI taxonomy): domain Eukaryota; kingdom Viridiplantae; phylum Streptophyta; class Magnoliopsida; order Malpighiales; family Violaceae; genus Viola; species Viola odorata. The sequence continues at coordinate 55,668,381 of OY829542.1, forward strand.
TGTTTTGGTTACATACTCCAATGTAAGACTAGTAAACATTTTTTTTGTTTTATTAGTCTATAAATAAGTGAGCTGTTATTTTTTCATAGTTTCTTTTTATCTTCGTACGTTTTTGTGACTTTTATGCTTTGTTTATCGCTTTATACGGGATTGTGTGCTTTTTGCGTTATTTGAGAGGTGGGCAAAACTTAGGACTTAATTTTGTATTAGGTAACTTATTGTATGACTATAGAAGCCATATTTAAGTGCTTAGATTCATTTTGATCACTCTAATCACTTTGAATTGACTAAAGATTTTTTTTTTTTTAATATAATTTCCTATGACATTGCAATATGCATGTCTACATATTCAACAATATCAATTAACAACTCCAAAACAATATGCATGCAGAAATTAATTAATTTAATGACAGTACTTTTATGGCCAACATATGTATATACAATGTCCACCGTATAATTACCTCTCCACGTATTCATAATTATAGTACCATATAACACGAGAAATAACGCATCATAATTTTCCATTCTAGTGGTAATGCGGACATTATTAATCTCCGTATAAAATATCGTCTCTAATTATTGGAAATTAATAGGAATAATTAATTATATAAATATAAATAAAATTACAATAATAAGGAGAGATATTATTTCGATAAATGCATAACCAAATAAAGAGTAGTTCTACCGAATTATACCGAACAATATAAATATAATAGAATGAGGTTGCTTTTTAGAGACGATACGCATCTTCTACAGTAATGCGGTGCAGCAGATCAAGTTGCTTTGCATGCCGTCCGGAGATACAATGGCTTAGCCACGTCTGCCACAATCCTCAAGCCTTGAAGATTGAGAAACTCTATGTAATAACACTTTTAATCTTTTAGTCAAGTATTTCACGTAAATTCAATATGACTTTATTTTTAGTAAGCTAACCCAAGTAGCTATTAACAAAATAGAATAATATAATGACATTATTATTGACACGTAATATTTTTGAATAAAAAATCAAATAATGTTATCACTCAATTATTATTGAAGTCGATGATCTGTCATTAAATAAAAAAAATTAAAATGTACTCCGTTTACGGTTTACCCAAACAAAGGACTGTATATAGATATTGCCCCCATGAACACACAACCACTATAATTAATCCAATACTACAAATATCATTTAATTAACCAAAATGACGACATATATTTTGGATGGCCAGGCAAAACAATCCCCACGTGTCGGCAATGATGCGGTCACACCTGTACTCCTGTCCTCTCTCTCTCTTTCAACAATTAGCTTGCCTTGGAAATACAATTAATAATAGCACTTTCCAATTTAATTTGGATCATCTTACATAATTATTAATTAGTATCTTCCGATATGGTAAGATTTCCTTAGTATTCCATTTAATCATAATAACACGTACTAAGGTAATTATTGATTTCGATTATAAATATACTTTAATAATTATTTTACTTAAAATTGAATAATCTAAAATTAACATGTTTTGAATTTATTGGGTTTAATTTTATAATTTATGAAAAAATGAAAAACAATAATTAAAAAATACCAACTAATACTATTGGAAATGAAAAATGAATAACTAAGAAAAAAAGCAAAATGACAAAAATGGACAGCTAAAAAAGTTCAGAGAGAATAAGTCTTTAAATTATCGTTATAAAATTATCTCTATGAGCAGAATTTTAAAACGGTTATGTCATTACTCTAACTCAGCAGAACCTTGTGCCAATCAAATCCTCCTCAACCAACCAACCCCAGTGCACCTCTTTAATTTGGTTTCCCAACTATTTTGTCATTTAGCTATTTAATAGTGTACTCTTTCAATTTTAACTAGTGTTTTAAAAACCAGACCGACCCAACGGTCGGATCGATAAATTGGTGACCCACGGAGGATTTCAGGTCGGTTCATTATTTAGACCGGACTTGTAATCGAATCGAAAAAAACCGGTCGACCTGTTATCGATCCGGTTGGGTCGATATCAAACCAAAACGACGTAATTTTATTTTATTTTTTATTTTTTATTTATTTTTTTCAACATGGAAATTTTGATGGGCCGACCCATTATAGACACCGGTTCAATCCGATTCAATCATTTAAGCTCGAATTGTTCGCTAAGTGAACGATTCACACTTTACCAACGGGTCAATCCGGTTGAACCTGGGTCAAACCCCGGTTGAATCCAATTCAACGAGTCAGTTGGGTCAGTTTTTAAAACACTGATTTTAACCTTTTTATATCAATTAAATTTAGTATGCAATTTATTATTCTCACACATTTGATCTATGTATTTATTTTATTATTGCTATTTAAATATTAAAATTTATGTAATAAATATAATAAAGACTAATGTATTATTTTACTTTAAGTTGTTAAATTTGAAGTATTTAAAAATATTAGGTAAATTTTAAAATTATTTCTCTTATTAAATTATTTAATTATTAAAAAATTATATATTTTAAAGAAAATAAAGCATTTAGTACTTTTTGAAAAAAAAATACAAAATACATTGTTATACAAAAATGTAGTTATAAAAATTGTAGAGACCAAAGAATTAATTAGTTGTTATTTTTTAGAGTATTTTTATGATTAATTATATTTTGATTCTATAAAAAAAAATTAAAATTAATAAACATTAATATTTATTAGTGACAACAATGTTTTACTAAAAAAATATTTTATTAGTGACGGAGGGAGTAAGTTAGTTTTTACATTTTGCCTTAATTATTTTTAATTACCGCATATAAATGTATCGAGGAAGCATTGTTTGGAGGGTAATTTAATACAGAGGTTTTACAGTCAACAAATTAAAAATTAATCATGTAATTAATAATTATAATTAAAAAGATAGGAGAGGGAGTATTAAACATTATTTTCATGTGCGTAACTATTTTGAGTGGGAACGTCAACGACAACTTTCTCAGCCCACAAAATGTACAGTTTCCTAAACTAATAATTTACAGAGCGTGACATCATGTATGATATAAGCTTGTCCGTTCCAAAATCACAAAATCTTTGGAGAACATCTTTTCTGCTTCAAATAGATATCCAATATATAAGTGGGTGAGCAGAAGAAGAGTACTATACTTTTTATTTTATCACCAGCACACACGAATGTAAACAAAACAATATTATTATGGATTGCATTTCATCACTTTTTCAAGTAGATTTCACCAATTCAGATGAACTTTTCCAATTCTCTTCCCTTTATCCATGTCAACAACCAACAATAATGTTCCCAAACGCCCAAGATCATCTTGGAACTCTATCAAAATCACCTCCAGATCATCATCATCCTGATATTCATCACCACACTACTGGCAGTCCTACTGATCTGATCACCGGAAAACATCCTGTTAGCGGTGGCGGACGGCGCAAGATCAGGAAAGCCTCCGAAGCTTTTGGAGTCAAAGATGATGATGATGATGATGATAATAACCCTAGTGCGAGCAAGAAGATCAAGAAAGTGATGCACAGAGAAATTGAGCGCCAAAGAAGGCAAGGAATGGCTACCCTTTATGCATCTTTACGCTCTCTACTCCCTCTTGAGTATATCAAGGTAATCACCTTATTCTTGTATATGAAGTAATTACCTATTGTGTTAGTTTCTAACCCCGGTAGGCTCGGGCCGGATATATATAGGTGTGCTTTCAGACCCGAAAAAAGAAACAGAAACTTCACATTATATGTCTACACTACTCATTAATTAATTGAGGGATTATGGTAATTTGTTTTAGGGGAAGAGATCTATATCAGATCACATCCACGAGGCGGCGAGTTATATAAAGAACATGGAGGAGAGGATCCAAGAGCTGGGGGAGAAGAGGGATGAGTTAAAGAGATTGATAAACCCATCATCAAGTTCTTCTCCTACAATATGTTCTGATGATCATCAGGGCCGGGAAAGGTTGGAGGGTAGTGGTGATGATAGGGATGATACCTTGAGAGTTGAGGATTGTTGTGTTGGGGTGGAAATTGCAGTAGATACATCTTCAAGAAAAGGGGTTCCTCTTTCAAGATTGCTTGGAGTTCTAACTCAAGAAGGGCTCAATATTGTTAGCTGCATTTCAACCAAAGTCAATGATAGGATGCTACATTCTATTAAATCCGAGGTACGTGTTAATTAATTCTTAATTTTCATTATAATGTTATGTATTATGATTTAATTAATGAGGAAAATTTTACAGTAACGTGTTTATAATGCGATTATTTGAGTTATAATGTCGTTGAATAAATCTAATAATTAATTAATAATTTTACAATTTTAAAATTTATAATATTGAATAGATCTAATAATTACTCCCTCCGGACTCTAATGATTGACTTTTTAAAATAGTAAAAATTCGTAGGACAATAATCTTTGATCTTATTTTATTCCACATCGTTTCATTTTTACTCTTAATTTCTACTCAAATTACCACACCATCATCAAATTGGGTTGATGCACAAATTTATTTTTTGTCATTTGCACAAAATATATTTCGGAATATATAAAATGACAAATATTGAACAGTAAGAATTCGTAGGAAAATGACAATTATTGGAGTTCAGAGGGAATAATTAGTAAAGCGGTATTTAACTTAAAGTACTGTTACGTTACTGTAGAAAGTACTAATTAATTAATTAATTATACTGTGTAGGTGAATGATGGAAGAAGTATCAGTACGTCTGAGTTGAAGGAGAAGCTAATAAAAAGCTCCATTAATTGGTCACCGAAGTTGTTAGAGTTTTGAAGCACTCTTGCCAGATGGTCCGGAGAGAGTGAGCTAATTTTCATGAAGAGTACTGTGTATATCAACATTCCAACTCTTCTCTTCTTCTGCATTTAAGGAATGATCTGGGAAACTTTTTGAAATGTTTGTGAAAAAAGTAGTGCTAGTACTTTTGTACACATGAAATAATAATAATGTTGAGTTCTCGTCTGGTTTTTATATCTTCGCCTTATTTTTTAAGATAGACGGATCAGCTAGTATGTCGCCACCACCAGCAGATCATAACCAATGAGTGAAATTTATGTAGTTATGTGCAACATTATCCACGAGTGTTGCTTCTAGGAAAACCTGCGTAGAGCTTTCTTAATTTGATGGCATTGTGTATAATTAGTTTTGGTTCATCTCCTTTGAATATTTAGTAAGTAGTGGGTTATCTTGATTAGGAGATCTACCAAACTTGATCAGATCACGTTTTCTAGTATTTTTTATGAGATAATTGTTTGCTTTATAATGATTTTGTTCTCAAGATTCTGATCTAATTGCATAATTTGCACTCTCTCATTGATTAACTAATTAGGGAGTTTGAATGGGTTGGGTTCATGAAAATGGGAAGTGAGGAAGTAGTCAGCATTTAATGCCAGCGGTTAAGGTAGAGTGTGAGTTGTAATGCCAGTAGGCAGTAGTCTCCGAGAAATGCAAGTGGAGAAAATGGTTAATGATATTAATGCGGTTGCAGTAGGATACTTTATTCATTTGTCCCCTATATATTTTTTTTATTTGGTCATTTTATTGTTTATCGTGTATTAATTGGTCTCCAAACATTAAAAAATTATATAGTACATTCAGTAATCTAATTAGTCGTACACCCAAATCAATTAAATGATTATATGTGGATGTGCCTTTGGAGTTTACCGTATCACTATCTATATTTATAGTTATTTTAAAATTTAAAATTTAAAACCTCTTAATCTATAATTATCAGTTCTGATGTAGCTTTTTTATTGGTAATGTGAGTGAGTGAACGGAGTGACATATCACACCGAGTGTACTATCTAATTACTCCATAATGTCATGGATATGTGACCATTAACTATGGATGTGATAGTTTTTATATTATTTTTTATGATGTGACGCTGCACGTAAAATACTACTACGGTAAAAATTAACAATAAAAAAAACTTTGTAAAATAATTTCGAATTTTAATATAAAAAATTCAAAATTTTAAAATAATTTAAGAAAAAAATAATTAAAAAAAACTGATTTAGTTGTTTTACAGTTTTTTAAAATTATTGAGTGTGAATTGATTCATTGGAGTCTGCATCTCAATGATTTGATAAATCCGAAGGGAAGGTTACCAAACATAAATGTTATCGATTTATTTGAGATGTTAATTAATAAAAAAATATATTTATTAACTTTTTTTAATCATACTTTTTAATTTTATATAAACTATTTTAGAAAGGAAAGTGATTCATTCCTCTAGACTCGTGAGCCATTCATGTAAAAAGAGAAAAGAAAAATTAATTACATTTACTTGTTTTTTTCCCCAGAAAATATGAGTTGATTGAATATTACTGAGTAAAACTCATTTCAAAGATTACAGTTTATTAGACCTATAGTACAAGAAAAATAAAACAAAGGATAGAAGCCTAAGGGCAGAAAAATAGCCCACAACAAATCAGAAAGCTGTTTCGGTTGCTATCTTCCATGACGAAAGTCGTAAGAGCGAAACCGGAGAGATCCATTACTTTAAGGTCATCTTCCCCCATCCCAATCGTCGGTAACCAACCTCCCCGTTGCACGGTTACCACTCCAGGAATACACCACCGGTCTACCCCATCCATACGAACAAACCACCACATCATATTCGGTTACAACCTAAACCCATAATCTCAAAAAACCCCAAATCTAGTGGTGGAGCCTGGCCTCGATGTTTGGGGGACGAGAATAGTGACGGATTGAGAATTTGTACTCAAGAAGTGCGGGGATTCGGGGGCGCTTTTTTTTGGAGTATTTTAAAGGAAATGAAATGAACTAAGTAAAAAATTGAAAAAATGATTAAAAGTATTTGTATCCGTTACTAAATAACAAATATTTAGATAAATTTAACAAAAAAATAAATAAGAAAACAATAAAGAAAAAAATTAATTATATATTAGAATTCATACAATATTATATCCAATCATACAATATACGTGATTGGATATAATTAGTAAAATTATTAGAAATATATCAAAATAATTGATTATTATTTTAATTGTTGTGAAAGTAAATTAAGAATTGATTAAACGTATTAAATTTTTCAATTTAGAAAAATAAAAAAGTAAATAAGCTACAAAGTGATTTTTTTTGAAAAGTTTAAAAGTTTGGGGGAGCTATTGGGCTGAGGCAAAAACTGAGGCATAGGTTGGGCAAGGGCTAAAGCAAGCAATTTGAAAAGTTTGGGGGAGCTGTAGCCCCCTCTGGTCCTAACGAGGCTCCGCTGCCAAATCTAACCATCAACACCAGCCTCCTACCTCTCTAGATCCGTCCAGCTGGACACCAACCCCAAATACAGACATAAAAATAGGAAAAGAAAAACATAAACACCACCACAAACCCCAATCCATGAGCTCCGTTTACCCACCCCCACCAACCTACAATTTGAAGAAAGCCTTCTACCACCAAACCAGAACTACTCCGGCCACCACAAGATCCCACCTCTCCATTCCAGCCAACCCAAGATAGGCAGAAAAAAAACCAACAATGAGCACCACACTTTTGACAAAATAGATCAGGCCAGCCTATTATTAAGAAACAAAGAGCAAAAATGAAAAACAAAAAGCCCACATTCCGATCGTAGCGGACCGCTAAAAAGTCCAACAGACAAAAAAAAAAAAAAAAAGTGAAATGCTAAGAAAGTGAAAATAAACTTAGCGATCTACTCTACAAGTATAAATATACCATATTTAAAAGAAAAAAACTGGAAATTGGTGAAAATGTGCTCATCGCTAATAGTTATTCTGTGAAATGAGTTTGGTCATTAGATCTGGTGGTGCCCGAGTGGTTGGATGTTGAGTGGGATTTTAAAAAAATGGTTTTAGTCTAAGGGCCTGTTTGGCGTTCCGGTTCGGTGGAAAAAAGTTGAGTGGAAAAAAGTTGAGTGGAAAAAAGTCAGAAGCTGACTTTTTCAGAACAGAGTTTGCTGTTTGGTAAATGTTTGTTAAAAGTTCTGTGGGGAAACCCAGAAGTTGTTTTTGGTGTTTGGTAAAAACTATTTTAAAACTATGGTTGGAATGTAAAATGACCATAAAGGACATAATTCATTTAAAGTGTTAGAATTAATATTTTTAGTATCTTTATATGTTTTTAATCAATTTATTTTTAATTTAATATTTATCTAATATCATAAATAAATTAAACTTATTAATACCATGGTTTAAAACATTATATTAAAAATTTTGTAAACTCTATATAGATATTTTTAATTTTCAATATTCATTTTTTTCTATAATAGTAGAAATTATGACTATGAAACTATCTTTTGATTAACGCAATCTTTTACGATGTTCGGCCATTCTTAAGAACTATTCTTTTCCTAACACGGAAGAGGTTTTGAGCTCGTAATCTCAACTTATGAGGAATTATCAAAGCTTGAAACGTCAAGGAATAGAATGAAAAAAAAGCGTCAAACCTATCGGTACGAGTACTCGAATAGTCTTGTGTTATTACTGCTTCAAAGGTAACTACGACGCTTATAATGTAACTTATGATCTCTACATTCCAAATAAACAATGAGCTCAATTCTGAACAAGGTATTGTGCAGAGGAAACAAAACAAGGAAAACCATAAGGGCATTGCTTAAAATGTAATCAAAATTCCAACTGCAACAACAATTAAAATCCAATCAGACAAAAAAGAAACACAGCAAACCGGTACACATCGCTTGTGCCTTGCCTGAAATCCTCAACCATGCCTTGCCTGGAAATCCTTCATGAAAGCAACCAGTGTCTCCACACCAGCTAGAGGCATAGCATTGTAAATACTAGCCCTCATTCCTCCAACCGACCTATGACCTTTCAATTGCACCATCTTCTCCTTAGCAGCTTCCTTGATAAACTCAGCTTCCAGCTCACTCTTCTCGAGAGTAAACGGTACATTCATCAGCGACCTCACTGATTTCTCTACCGGACACTGATAAAATCCACCACTCTCGTCAATAGCATTATAGAGCAAGTCACCCTTCTTCTTGTTCTTCTTCTCCACCTCCACCAATCCACCTTGCTCCACTAAATCCTCAAATGCCCCCTGTACCTATTAGGATAAACATTTTCCAATCAAGCAAAAGAAATCTGTGAAATGCCCCCTCCTTAATCCAGTCAAAAACCAACAAAAATCATAAGAGAGAAACTAAGCCAGCAGCCAAGCAATTCGAAACCAAAATTAAACCACAAATTCCAAGCCAGCAGCCAAGCAATTCCAAGCAAAAATTAAACCACAAATTAATCAAACCAAGCATTTTAATTCCAAGCCAGCAGCCAAACAGTTCTGTGATAACTACAGGACAACTAACACTAGCACCATATGATGCATGGTATAAAATATATACCTGTGATCCCTATTGCTAAAGGAATTTCCATTTCCTAAACACTCATTTTGGCATTTTTACAAACACATGATATGCGTAGCCATGGAAATCAACCACAACAACAAATTAACTCAAGGCAATCCATTAATTTCCTTACACAAAAAATCCACTTCCAATTCGCAACAACAAATAATGGGTATTCAGAAAATTGAAAATCCAATCAAAATTAAAACAATTAATCATTCGCCAGATAAATTTTGTTTAATTACAGTTTAACAAATTTGCAAACAGGAAAGAAAAAAGAGGAGAAAATCAGAAAAGTAAACAAGTTGTACCTTCATTGTCCACCATAATCCGGACGGAGTAGCCGCGAGAGAGGAGGCGGTTGATGATGGCGAGGCCTAAGAAGGAGACGCCGCTGGTGACGCAAACAACCTTCTCTCCGCCATCGCCGCCGTCGTCCATAAATCCTGCAGGGGCAGCGCGTAATCCTCTGAACTCGTCCTCATCCTTCCCGCCACCGCAGGTCGTAACCACCTGCAGCACCATCCGCTTGAACTCTTCCACCTCCACTTGCCTCCGCTCCTCCGCCTCTATAAAACCCATTGCCGCCGCGCATTTTCTCTAGATCTCGAAGTGACTAGAGTAGTAGTTCCTGTTGATTTACTGGTGGAACAGAGAAGAGTGAGGTGAGAACGGCGAGGGTTTCTTTGAGAGAGGAGATTGTTGGAGGCAGATTAGGGTAGTCTTTGTTTTTTATACCAGGTTTACGAGTAAATCAACAGAAATTGGGAGGATATTTTTGTCCACAAAAATATGGCTCCTCCTTCCCGTGTCCTTAAACGACCGGACTTTTTTTCACTGGTCCAATTTCCTCCAGTGATCAAAACCCAAAAAATAGCCCATTTCCTTTGTTTGCAAAAGCCAACTTCTCACCTTGAAAGTTGAGCTGATGCAATGCCAAACACTTTCACCATCTTCTTGGCTGAAAAAAGTTGGGTTGGGTACCCAACCCTTAATGCCAAACAAGCACTAAATCCCACCCAAAAATGCATCCAGTTCTCGGTTTATTGGGTTGGCCCAGCCGTACCGGACTGGATTTAGGGCCTGTTTGGCGTTCCGGTTCTGGTCCGAAACGTGCTGTGGGCAAAAGTGCTGTGGGAAAAGCACTTTTGCGCAAAGTAGTATGCTGTTTGGTAAACATTTTTTAAAAGTGCTGTGGGAAACGAGAAATTATTTTTGGTGTTTGGTAAACCCATTTAAAAAAATTTAATAAAAATAGAAAAAAGTGGATCTAGAATTACTTGTCTTGAGATGGAGAATTTAGTGTGGTAGTTTTTAATTTATTTTGTTCATTATATAAAGTAAAAAAATAAAATTAAAATGAAAAAAAAAAAAAAAAGGAGAGAGAGGGTGCCCAACGCAGGCTGCGTTGGGCCACTGGAGCAATTTGCTCCAGTGAGGAAAAGAGGGGGGCCAAGGCAAAATTTTAAAAGTGCTTTGGGCTGCAGTGGTGTTACCAAACGCCTTCAAAGGCTTTTGGGTTGGGAAAAGTTGGGTTGGGTACCCAACTCCCAACCCCAAACAGGCACTTAAAAACCTTAAAAACCATTTCGAAAAAAGTAAATGTACAAACGGTTGGTCAAAAGTATGTGTCGTGACAAAGAAATGTGGCATCTTTTTCATCACAATCCATGTGACATAGAAACAAGTTCAACAATCTTGAAACGAACACCAATCTTCCCCGCTAAGGTCCATCAATAATGGCTGCCAATTGTATCGAAACCCAAGGACGACCCATAAATTCGAAATTCGACAACGACGACGAGGGTCTCCCTATAGTCCTTATACACCGTCCCCCATTACTCACCCTTCCCTTACTAACGAGCCGCCTAAGTGCCCACTTTCGCCTCCTTGACCCGCGCGACTACCCGGATCAACCCACTTCATCCTTCCTCTCCTCGCGCGCGCAATCCGTTCGCTCGCTCGTCTGCGTTGGGCATATCCCCGTTACTTCCGAAACCCTCGCTCTTCTGCCATCTCTTGAGCTCATAGTCGGAACCAGTTCCGGCCTCGACCGAATTGACCTCAAGGAGTGCAAGCGCCGCGGCATCACTCTCACGAGTACTAGGGTCGCCTACGCTGAAGACTGGCGGAGCATGCGGTGGCGCTTCTGATTGATGTTTTGAGGAGAATTTCTGCGGCTAACCGCTTTGTCCGTAACGGGTCTTGGCCTATCAAAGGAGATTACCCTCTTGGGTTCAAGGCCTCTTCTCTTCACTTCACTTCACTTACTATTTTGGCAAATTGATTTTGTGTGTTAATTACTGGACTAGTAAAATTGGCCTGCAGCCAAGGAAGATTTATCTCAATTAGAATTAGAAGATTGTATAACAGATACTCCCTCCGTTTTTTTTTAAACGACCCTTACTATTTGGGCACGCATATCGAGAAAACTGAATGATTTACTATTTGACCGCAAAAAAAATTGTATTTCTTTTTCGAACGTAGGTTAATCCTTAACGTACATCCGAGAAAAAATTCGGGACAAAATTGTCTAAAATAGTGAATTATGCGTAAAGCTGTTCATCGGTTAACCGAAACCGAAACCGAAACCGATAACCAAAATTTCAGTTTCGGTTAACCGAACATCATAAAATCTAAAACCGAAACCGAACCGAAGTTTTAGTAACCAAAAACCGAAAACCGAAATTTGTAACGGTTCGATTTTTCGGAAAACCGAACTTCCGAAATTTACAACCTGTTTTTGGAAAACCCAAATCCTAAATCCCAAATCCAGTTTCTGGAAAAAAGAGAAAGCAAACAATTTTACAAATCCAAACAATTTTACAATCCCAAATCCTGCACACTCCAAACAATTTTACCACAACCAAAACCCAAATCCAATTTCTGGAAAAAAGAGAAATAAAAAGAAAAGACACCAAAAATGAAATTACCAAACGAAATTAGAACTAAATAAAAATCAACGGAACCATTTTTTTTTAAAACTAGAGATTGTAAAGAAGAAGAAATATAAAAGCAAGATCTGAAGATTAAAATTTAAAGCAAACATAGAAATGGGAAGGGAAGAGATTTTCATGGTAGATTTAGGGTGAGAGAGGATGAGGGTTCTTTGTGGAACGAGAGAGGAGACAGAGAGAATGGACTGAGGGACAGAGCGAGGAGAGGAGAGGGAAAGCTCGGAGGCGGTGGATGGTGGTCCGGTGGACCTCGTGGTGGTGGATGAGGCGGTTGTGGATGAGGATTGAGGCTGCGGTCTGCGCGAAAGGGAGAGAGAGTGAGGAGATATCTGATTTAGGAAATTAGGAAGGGAATGGCAGTTTTATAAAAAATATATATTATATAGTGTTTGCAAAAGTTCGGTTAGTTCGGTTAACCGAACTTTTGCGATTAAATTCCGAAACCGAACCGTATTTAATTTCGGTTTTTAGGTAACCGAAACTGAAATTTCGTAACCGAACTACCGAAAGTTCGGTTTCGGAATTTCGGTTCTTCGGTTATCCCTAACCGTTGAACAGCTCTAATTATGCGTGCCCAAATAGTAAAAATCGTTTAAAACAAACCGGAGGAAGTACATTAATTGTGGGATTCAGCTGGCTAGGGAATTAGTAATTATATTACAGACTGGAAAGAACTGGTTTGGGTATGATCATGTAGCTGAAATGTTTTAAGAGCTTATTGCTTAATGTAGGGTTTAATCATATACTTGGTCCCTGTGGTAAGACATGTTGTTTAATTTGGTCCCTGTGGTAAGACATGTTGTTTAATTTGGTCCCTGTGGTATTTTTTGACTAATGTGGTCTTCGATAGGCATTAACTCGCTAATCTGGTCACTGTAGCAATGGTTTTTCATGTTGGCTTGTTGATGACTTGCTATGTAGTAAATGGCATTCATGACAATTAGTTGCAGCTGAAGAGGAAAGATGAGATGAAGTACTACTTAGCTGAAACCTGGTGGAAGCATAATGCTACCTTAATTTTGTATGCAAGTGATTATTTGGCAATGCTTTTTTTATTCAATTTCTTTTTTAACAAAAAAACATATTGTTGCAGTTAGGGGGGAAACGAGTTGGGATCGTGGGGCTGGGAGCTATTGGACATGGAAGTTGCAACAAGGCTTTTGGCCTTCGGCTGCCGTATAGCATACAATGGAAGGAAAGAGATGCCGTCTGTGTCATTCCCTTATTACGACAATGTTTGTGACCTGGCTGCAAATAGTGATGTTCTCATTCTTTCATGTGCATTAACAGAGAAAACTCGGCATATAATTAACAAGGATGTGATGTTGGAACTAGGGAAAGGTGTGGTAATTAATGTTGGACGCGGTGCTCTTATTGATGAGAAAGAACTAGTGCAGTTTCTGGTGGGAGGGGCGCTTGGTGGTGCCGGTCTTGATGTGTTTGAGAGCGAGCCTTATGTGCCCAAAGAGCTATTTGCTCTGGATAATGTAGTCTTGACTCCCCACTGTGCTGTGCTCACTCCCGAATCAATGGAAGCTATGATGGGTGCGTCGATGTTATATAATTTCTCAGGAAGAAAATCGATGTCCGATGTGTCTAGATCATGAGGAAACCATCCATCACCTATTCTTACATTGTAGATGGGCAGACCTGGTTTGGAATCAAATTTGTCTGTGGGCTGGTGTATGTTGGGCGAGACCTCGGAAAATTGAGGAAGTATGGGACATGTGGCCTTCTCTTATGGTTGGTCCGGTGAAAAATGTCAAGGAGATGTGGCAGGTCCTTCTAGCAGCTGTGCTATGGTCGCTATGGCTGCAACGAAACGCAATCATTTTCCGTCAGACTGGTCCTTGTCAACAGCGTGTTATCAATGCTGCGTTTGCGCACTGGCAGCACTGGATTCTCAGTATTGATTCCAGTTTCCCATATTCGGCTGACCAGATGGTTCAATCTGCAGGTTGGCTTTACCGGTGGGGCTAATCCGGGGTCTGTGGGGTGCGTGCCGTCTCAGTCCTTGGGATTCTGGGTTTTAATTTGCTGGGCAGTAGCAGCTTAGGTTCCTACCTGATGCTGTTTCTGCATTTTGTTTAAGGGTTTTTTCAAGGCAGTAGCAGCTAAGGTTCTTGCCTTCTGCTGTTTCTGCCTTTTGTATATTCTTCTCCTCCTTACTGCCATTTTCCCTATGGCTTAATAAATCTCTCTCAGCTTATTCAAAAAAAAAAAAAAATGATGGAACTAGTTTTTACCAACTTGAAGGCATTCTTTTCAAACCAGCCTTTGCAATCAGTCTTTCAGATTGAATGAAGAAATGCTGAACACCATAACGTCCGTCCGCAGGTTCATCAAACTCATTGCCAATTGAACACTTAAAAATTCTTAATTATATAAAAATAATTATAATTATTCGTGGATGTACGCACGTTGGCCTCGAAATGTGTTGTCACTGTGGCATCTCATTCACCGATCGCATTGTGGCATTGGCTGGAGATGTGGCGGAGAATACGGTGGCTCTGTTGGTTGATGTTGTAAGAAGAATATCAGCTGCTCACAGTTTCCATAGAAGCCACCTGTACTGTACCTTTCCCTTATTATGCGACTGCCTCTGATCTTGAAGCTATAGTAGGTACGCGAATTCCTTAACGAAACTGTTAGCGATTACTTCTTTAGAATGGTATGCACTGTTCACCGTGAGACGAGCTCCACGATGTGAATCTTAATCGAATTCTTGCCTAGAAAGGATTGATTAATTAGTGAAAGCTGTCGATTATTGTCTCACAAAAAAATATTGAATGTATGAGCTCAAGTAACAGTACAGTTCCACATACAGAAATCTTTCTTCAAAGAAACTGGGGCAAAAGGAATTAGGTGTGGTCCCTGTTTGATCTTCAACCAGAAAAGAACACATTACTGATCATGTGATGAAATCGAGATGTTTGTCTTGTTATTTTGTACAGAACACAGATGCTGGTTTTGTTAGTTTTGTAGATGGTTTTGCTTGCACGGGCAGGGAATGGATCTCACTACCTTGCTTCATGATAGATCTATTTCTTTTTTCTTAAAGTGGATCGTTCTCCTGACTGCTTCAACTCTCTCACTTTTTAGGCAAGAAGTCATTCGTGTGATTTTACTTTATCTTCTTGGCTAACTTGAGACGAACAAAATTAACACTAGGCCAGTAAAAACACTTCTTCAATTTATTACAACATGCACCATGCACATGCAGACATAAAGATTGTGAAATACTTGGTACAAACTACAAACCCATAATCAACATGAGGATATCAAACCACCAAATGCAAACATATGTTAATAAAAAGAACACACAACATAGCTTAACCCGACCAGTGTCGTAATTAATACGTAATCATCATGAAATCAACTCTAATTAACTTAGACTTTTGTTGATTGATTGATTGATCGATCCTGTTGTTCGTGGATTTCATTAGGAGAGGCGAGATCTTCTCGTGTCTTCTTGAAAAGCTTGTGGTGAATATGCTGCGCAAAGGTACGAGGAGGGAACAATGCCGGTTCCTCTTCACTCACCAACTCTCCTAATGGCTTGAGGATTACCTTCTCCTGTGGCGGCTCACAAAAAACCGCCCAAGATATCCTCACCTTCTCCTTGTTAACAAGTCCTCTATGGAGGATACTTTTGTACTTTCCATTGCTTAAAATCTCAATTGTGTCACCAATGTGCATGATGATGGAATTAGGGACACATTTTGCAGTGACCCATTTGCCCTCGTACAAGAGTTGGAGGCCAGGAACCATGTTGTGGAGGATGAAGGTGAGTGCACTTATATCTGTATGGGCTTCTACACCAAGGGCTAGCTCTGGTTGGGGGCATTTTGGGTAGTAATTTATCTTCATTTGGAGGAGAAGCTCTTCAAGGCCACCAACTTCTTTTTCAAGCCTGCCTTCCTCTAAGCCCAGCCCAACTGATAGTGCTGAGAAGATTTTGGTTGCTAAGCCTCTTAGCTGCCGAGCATACTCACTTGTTGCCTCTCTGCAAAATTGATAGTTTTTTTTTATTATATATTATTAATTATCATTACAATAGCAGAGATTGTAGCGTGCACAAAATTAATAATTTAATTTAATTTCAATGAAAATTAATAGGCAATAAATGTAAAATTGCACTTTTTTATAAGTTTTTTTTTACTAAGATTGTAAAATTATATGACGGCAGCAACAAAACTCAATAGCACTTTTTTTTTTTTTGATAAATTTTTTATCTGCAACAAAATGGTTTATTAAAAGAACAAAATTAATTAGCAATGATGGATAATACAAACTTTGCACAAAATTTATTATAAAGTTCGTGTTAAAAAAATTAGGAATGGAACTAGAATTGTTTTGCACAAAATCATTAAAGAGTAAAATTCTCCCGTTAATAAACATTTTAAAAGAATTGTGTCGTGTGAATTAATTGCTTTTAAAACCTATTAAATATGATCAGACATATTAGGTATTGCTATATATGGTAAAAAGAGTTTTGAAAGAAAGCTTACGTATAATCAGTAGGTTTCTTTGGCCAAATCGACAAATCTCTCTTTTCCTCAGGGAAAATAAGATGGAAGAAATAATCCTCCCACTCAAGCTGGCCACTAGCATTATTAGCAAGCTTGCTTCCATAACCTTGAATCTTCCCCGTCGCTTGATCATTTGCATGCATCTCTTTCTCCTCGATCGGAAGCTCAAAGAACCCCTTTCCTGCTTGCTTGACTCGATCAATCAAATCGTCAGGAATCCCATGGTTGACAATGTGCATCACCCCCCACTCCTTCGCGGCCTTCACGAGTCCCTCGATGCATTTTTCACGAACGGTTCGGTCCTCGGAGTTTATTTCTTTCAAATCAATGGTCGGAACCTGAGGACCGTCTTCTCGTTTTTCTTCATCAAAGATGTTCCCAATGCTCGTTAGCTCTTCTTGTGGCCTCACGTACTCTTTTGGGATGGATTGGATTCCACTATTTGCTAAGATCTCAACCCTAGACTTGGAATTACCAAGGGATGGAGCAGTAGTAGTGGTGGTTTCGGCAGTGGCCATTTTTAGGATTTTTTTCTTTTTTGGGTTCCTTTTTGATCTATGCAACAAAGGACACAAAAAAGGGGATATTAATTTGCTATTCAATTTGGTGAAGATATATATATACACACATATAATAATAATAATTAGTGGAGTAGCTAGGGTTCAATCTTTTCATTTTATATTTTTATATTTTTTTGAGGAGGTGATGTGTACTAATTGTTATGTTGACCGTGAGAGTTGGGTTTTCTTTTGGGTGGATGGAAAAAAAAGGGTCAGGTGATCACGTGATTTGGTGTAAACCGGGTTCATTTGGGGGTTGGTCCGGTTGGATGACACGAGGGGAGGAGTAACCAACCTTTCCAATTGTCAAAAAGGGAGCTTAAATAAGCCTTAAACCCACATCTGCCTTTATTCTTATAATCAACTTTAAATATATATAAAATCTATTATGAATTCTTATGAGTAAGAGTATATTTTATAATGTAAATAGATTCTTGAATATAAATTCCAATACAACTGCCATAATATATTTATGCTCCAAAAATTAAGTTTATTTAAGATTTTTTGTGTGTACTTGAGAATATTTAGTTCTTATGTTGTGAATGATCGCACGAAATTATAATTCAAATGATTAGTGTATGTTGCTTTTATGACGTAAAGTTTTGAGTTTGATCCTTACTATTGTAATGAGTTTGATCTTTACTATTGTAATGATGATAAATAATATAACCATTTTTAAAATAAAAATTGTTGCAAAGGATCAAACTAGGAGTGAGCATTGAGAACTTTGGATCAGGGTTCCAACAATTTTGGATTGGATCAAATCGAGTTAGTGATCCAAATAGGCCTATATCCAAATAACACCTGACTATTCGAATTGGATTAGATCGGTTAGATTTTTGGATAAATTCTTTATTTTTTAAAATTATTTTTTCTTTTTAAAAAATGATAAATTTTATTAATTTTAAGCATTTTTTTAATCTTTGGTTCCTCTTCCCTTATGCACCTAACAAGTTATCACAACAATTTTACAGCCTAATCAATTGAGAAAAGAGCAACAAAAGAAGAAAAAACTAAGTTATAATTATTTGTTGTTTTTATTTATTTAATGTAGTATGATCTTATTTTCAATTGGTATATAATTTGTTCATTGTCTATTAATGAGTACTGATAGCGTCTCGTATTTAAATATCATCTTTATTTATAAAAAAATGTGAATTTTTTTATGATGCATTGGGAAAAAATCCTGACTTCGTCCTGGTTGAAACCTGAAAAAAATAAAAATTACATTTTTTTTTGGATATATATTTAATAAAACTTAAAGTTTTGTATGTATATACATAGTAAAAGGGTAGGTGCTGCTACGACTCGTGATTTTTTCTTGCACTTGGCCTCGACTTACGAGTCTACCCGGTTGGTAGTATAAAAAAAACAGTGGTAGCTACAACTGTTGTTCTTAATCTAAAACAACCTCACGGCCCTACCTAATTCACAATTACTACTACTCCCTCCGGTCCGAAATGTATGACGTTTTAACATTTGTTTTTACTGTTTCGGCATGTATCTTAAAGTGGTCGGCAGACTCACTATTTGAGATAATTTTGCCCCTAATTTTTTCTCGGAAGTACGTTAAGGATTAACGTACGTTTGAAAAAAAGTACGGATTTTTTTGGGGTCAAATAGTGAGTCATCCAGCCTCCTCAATATGCGTTCTCTACTGAATATTGGGATGCGAGGAAGTCATACATTTTGGACCAAAGGGAGTAGTATATACTTGGGAAAAAAATCACTACTTAACTTTTTAAGGACAAACTACTATTATAAGAAAACGGTTTAAAAGCATATAAATTCGTCGTGTTAAGATTTTGATAAAAAAAAACAGTTAGTAGTAAAACGAATTCTACAAAATATGATTTCAAACAGCTTCAATCTCTATTGCAATATAGAACGGTTTACTCGCTTTATTGATAGAAATATCTCTGACAGTATGAAAATAAGACTGCCAATTAATAAGGTGAATATTCTATAATATTATTTAAAGTGTACACGAGATTATCTTATTTATTACTGTGATTATTTTTCCTAAAATAAAAGACTCGATTTTCATTATAAATACTACACGTATACACCTAAAATATGTATGCATAAAAAAAACCATAACTACCTTTATACATAAATATTCTTTCAACTAATTTGATTGTCGGAATTTTTACACCAATTACAAGTACATCAACGTCAAATCTTACCCTAAAAAAATCGGATCTTAGTCATCTCTTAGGTAAGCAACTTATTAACATGGTTATTTTCCCTAGAAAATGTAGATAGGGGCAAGAATATATTGTTTTCCAGAGGTCATTTAACTAAATAAAGTGAGAAAGTAACCTTGGTTTGGTAACAATTTGTAAACTTTATACACACTTGACACTTATATAGAAAGCTATGCATCTTTTCAAACTTTTAACTATCACTCTCTTTTAAATTTAACAGCTTACATTAAATTAATGTATTAAGATAGTTAATTACACAACTTTTCATGGTTTTTTAAATGAGGAATGATGTTTTTTTTATCATGTTCATTTTGAATTCTAATACTTAAATGTCATGTCATTTGAAATTCATTTGATCTTATATTACTAGGACGTTAGGTTTGTGCATATCAGACAACTTCCCTAAGCAAGGGATACATAGAGGAGTGGATTTCTTGGCCTGGCTCTATTGCTTCCTTTTCTCTTGTTCTTTTTCCGTGTCTTTTGCCTTTCCATAGACTATGATGCAATTTGTTCTGTCCCGCAAGCTTTAAACTCTCACCTATGTATTGTGCTACTTTATTTTAATAAATTTCCTTGGCTTATAAAAAAAATTAATCTTATATAACTAAAAATTAAGTTTGATAAGTGATATTATTTAAAATGCCGTGAGTCAAACTCTAAAGTATATATATATTTATTTATTTATGAAAAAAATAAAAACTATAATTATTCTTAAAAACATCAATTAACCTCTTTCGAAAATAAAAGGAGTGAACATTTTCTCACTTAGGGTAGTGAAACCAACTCATTCATTCTCTCAAAAACTCCTTGATTTTCTTAAAACAATTGTTATTTTGAAACAAAATTCATTAGAACCACACTTAAATTGGAATAGAAGAATTATATGCAAAGAGTGATTATTTAAATCACCATTCCTCTATTCCAGTCGTCGTTACTGTGTATGGCGACGCTCCTTCTCTGTGGAGTGCTAGGTTTAGGTCCGGGCTTAGGCTTGGGCTTGGGCTTAGTCTTGATCTTGGGCTTGGTCTTGGGCTTTTCTTGGGTTAGTGGGCCTCAAGTTTTGATACTCTTGTAATTTGTGCCTTCATTGGCCTTTGTCAATTCCTCTCTGCCTTGTTTAAGGCTCCTTGCTTGTAACTTTGCTTTGGGCTTCGGCCCGTTTATTAATCAATGCTTATGGCTTTATTGTGTTAAAAAAAAAAGGCAATATACCTTATCTCTCATTGTTGCTTTAAAATGAATCATGGAACATGACATTGTGTAAGACCTAACTACCCTAATCAGTTTACTTTGGGACATTGTCA
Organism: Viola odorata; assembly: GCA_963691705.1. Lineage (NCBI taxonomy): Eukaryota > Viridiplantae > Streptophyta > Magnoliopsida > Malpighiales > Violaceae > Viola > Viola odorata. Next base: position 55,689,259 of record OY829542.1, read on the forward strand.
TTCTATGGGTGAGATAGTCTATCCTTAAAAAAAAAAAATCTATTTTTTGATTTAATAAGTTAGTATGCATAATATTATTATTATTATTATTATTATTGTTATTGTCATTTCTCTTTTTCTAGACCGAGTAAGTTTCTATTATTTACCAAATGAAGGAAATCTATGATAGTTCGAAAGATGTTATTGAGGTACATGTTATCACTTTGATCCAATATAATTAAGAAGAATTATAAGTAAAAATATCCTGCGAAAAATGAGTTATTGGTTTGGATTAAGATAAAAACGAAATGATTGGCCTATCTATTATGATCATTTAAGTTCACGTCTCATATATTAAAATAAAAGTTCATTCCTTTTATCTTGTTATATATTATTGTTAATATATTTGAATAGAAAAACTTTGATTTGAATTCATTACTTTAACTTTATCTTTTACTTAAGAACAAATTTAAGCGAAAATATATAATACAAAGAAATAAGGAAGATTAAATATAGGAGGGATAATGAATCTAGAAGAAATAATAAAACGAGTGTGATGCAAGTTACATTATTTCATTTAAAAAAAAAATATCATACAAAGAAATAATAAAAAATTTCGTTCAAAATACAATGTTGATAAATCAATGTACATTGTTGATTGTGCTATGGAAAATACGAAATGTAATTTCAATTATATGCGATGTGTGTTGACAATATGCTTAAATTGAATGAAAAATACGTAATAAATTTTGAACTACATAATTTTAGAATTGTTTCATATTTTTTAGTTTTATACTCGTATTTTATCAAAATATGGAATGTAACGCAAAAAATACGAAATGTAGCACTAAATCTATTTGAATTTCAAAAAAAGCAAATGATAAATTTAGAAATGATGTTCGTCGATTAAATATAATCAACATATATCATAAATTCAACTTATCGACTTTATAAACAAACACGATAATATAAATGCTAATTAAACATAATCAACAATTTGCTGCAAAGACAAGATAGTTTGGTTTATGACAACTTTATCATTGTTGATCGATTATAATCACCATTAGCACAAAATCTAAGTTTTATTTATTTATTTATTTTAGAGACAAATTCAAGTTATCGATTGTATATACAATCGAGAATGTAAATATAGATTGAGTGTAATTGATTGCGTGTCGATGACATCAAATTTAGTTGTAAAAAGATATAGAAAATGGGGTAGGAATACAACTTATCACTCGTCCACAAGGGACTCGTAGATTGCGATAAGAGGTTCGTCCACAGAGATCTTGGTGGTGTATTGTAGTCTTGACTCGACTTCCTCGTCACTGGAGTTGAGGGTATTTTTGTTCCTGTTATTAAGATAAGCAAAACGTAAAAGAGAACTAGCAAAAATAAGATAAAGAAAGCAATCTTAAGCAGGAGTGAGTCTTAGCTAAGATTGCTGGCTGAGATTGGTTGGAACTTTCGTAAGGTAAACTCCTGGCAAGGGTGGATTCGTGAGAAATTTACTTGTTTAATCGATCATTGACTTTAGATTTTTCTCCTTCCCCCTTTGTAACTCTGCTATAGATTGGGAGGAACCCCTTTCCAATCCTACTTTCCTCCTATTCAAATCACTTGGAGGGTACCCCCTTTCCTAGTGATCTTGGCCAGTGGACACCTTGCTGGCTAAAGGGTTTATCCAATTGGTTGCTGGCTTGAGGCACATGCGTTATCTCAATGGCATAGGGAAAGACAGAGTCTAGGCCAAGCTACTCCCAACTCGGAGCCCTAGGTCGTCAATCTGGTTAGGCCTATATCGATTCAAGTTCACTAACCCCCGCGAGGTTAGCTACCTACTTCGTCACTTCGGTTTCGCTCGTCCCCTCAGTGACTGGCTGCAAATTCGTCGTCTTGGCTAGGATCGATCAAGTCTTAGCCTAGACGGGAACCGGTTTGTTAAAATAGAATTTGAATTGAATACAAACGGAAGGATGGTTAAGAACGATTCAGTCTCACAATCTACAAGTATGCTCACTCAACCCTTACCAAGAATTAAGTATTTTAGCTACTAAACATATTAATCAAAGAAGTAAAAATAATTGAAGAACATGAAATAGAATTAAATGCGATATTTCTAAAAGAATTATCACAACAATTGTTTACAAAACTAGAAGAAAGGAAGATGGAAGATCCCGTAATTGACAGCCTTCCCTAACCTTTAACAAGGTTAGAGTCCCCACCAATTACGTTCCTTTCCAAACTCCTTCTTCAAATTAACTAAAAAATAGGGATAAAAATCCCAATTGTTTTTAAATCCTAAAGCGATAATAGTAATAAGATAATAACAAAGTGTTTTTGTTCAAATAGGATTACATCCAAGAAATCTTCAAGTGGATGTAACAGCCAGTGGTCCTCTGATATGATTCCGCTTCCCATGAGTCCATGTTCAGCACGCTTCTATCCTACAGTCTTAGTCAAGATATGCGGCTAAGACTGCCGGTCTTTCGCTCCAGCACTAGATTCTTCCACAACTAGTCTTGCCCAAGATTCCTCCAAAAGAAGCCAGATTGACGTAAAAAGGATTGTTTCTGCCACAAACAAGGAGTTTTGAAATGGTAAAAACACGTGAAATAAAGCGTCAATCAGTAATCAACAATTTTTCATAAAGGCAAGGTAGTTTTAAACACTAGTTGACTATCTAATTGTAAATCAAATATAATCAATTGTATCACAAATTAGAGTTGTCAACTAAATACAAAATCGGCAATAATAAGGCTAATTGTTCATCATTGTTAACTTATTACAAACTTACAACTAGTGTTAACCTATTAGATTTTACCGTGTAAGTTTCTTTTCTTAATTTCTCAAAAGATTGACACGTGTTAATATCCTATTGTATACGACAATACAACTTAAATAACGACGCAAAATTCAAAACATTATTTTATTACAATAAGAAAAATGACTTGTCTATTTTGGCAGATTTTGGTGCTCCCGTGGCCGATCAGAGGCAAACTATTTGATCTTTTGAAAACGCATTTACATTTCCCTCCACACATTCTATTCCGTTACCTTATCCCTTTTGATCACTTACTTTGTCTCTCTTTTCCTCCAACACAAATATGGCAAAAATAACAAAAAAATAAAAAATAAAAGAAAATCTATCACTGCTAAAATGCTAATCCACTCCACCTGATCAAATTTGCTTTTGTGATCACAGGCTAAGTGCACCTCTTTCAATGGCTAACAAGTTAGCCTTCACTCTGACATCTCCTCGTGTCTTCACTGCTCCTATTCAAAAACCATTCAACCCCTTCTCTTCTTCTTCTACAAAGGTCCACTCTGTTCAATTTAATGGAAGACGGCTCTGTCTTGGGCGCAAAATGCTTGTACTCCCCATCAGGGCCAATGCTGACCAACAAGGTTTTGATTCTCATGCAACTGTCTGGGTTTTATTAGAGTTGATATTGAAATAAAAGTCCATCAGTCTCTCTGCATTAGAGGATGAAATGATACTGTTCGTTTTCTCTTTTCTTATTTAGCTCTTACTTTTAGGTGGGACTTTGGTTCGCAAACGAATACAAAATTTATCCTTTTTTGGACTTTTTTTTGGGTGGGTTTTTATTTTATGTGTTCTTTCTTGATTTTTCCTGAAACCCTTGTCCAATTGTTGCTTTCAGGCCAGGTTAAAGGAGATGATGTGGTTGACAGTAATGTTCTGCAATATTGTAGCTTAGACAAGAAAGAAAAGAAGTCATTGGGAGAAATGGAGCAAGAATTTCTTCAAGCACTACAAGTATGGAGAAGCAATTTTATCATTATTTATTTTAAATTTTCTATGCTTAATATTTTTTTCCTCATTAGGGTTTGGTATGAAGTTGGTTTCTGTTTTTTTTTTTTGTTTTGCAGTCATTTTATTATGAAGGAAAGGCTATAATGTCCAATGAGGAATTTGACAATCTCAAGGAAGAACTAATGTGGGAAGGAAGCAGTGTTGTTATGTTAAGTATGAGCTCGTCCTGGTTCTCGATTCTTAGTCTTCATATCGTTGTTGAATCTTTCTAAGGTCTTAATTTATTTGTTTCCTTTATTTCCTGCTTTACTCCTCAGGTTCTGATGAACAGAAGTTTCTCGAAGCCGCAATGGCTTATGTATCTGGCAATCCAATTATGACCGACGAGGAATATGATCAATTGAAGCTGAGATTGAAGGTTTGTGCTTTGCTGGTGCACACCGAATTTCATGTTTTTCAATGAGAAGTAGAAGTTGAAACCAATCGGCCTGACATTGTTTTAGAAGCTTTGGTTGTGTCAGTTAAGATTGTAGCACTAATTAAGTTGTTCTTTACTGTGGTCTAGTTTTGCTTATAAGTTATATTACTCATAATGGCTCTTCAGACCGAAGGCAGTGAAATCGTAGCTGAGGGTCCAAGATGCAGTCTGCGAAGCAAAAAGGTCCGTGTTTCTCCGCTTCTCCTTCTTCTCCTTCCATGATTCTTCTAACTATGTGAATTGACTGATGGATATCTCAGAATTCTGCTTTGATCATTTCAGATTTCTTTTTTATTTTTCTTCTCAGTATTGTTCACTGATAGGATACTTATTGCAAGAATGTTGGTCAGGCGTCTCAATGCACTCATAGAATAACCACTTCTTATTTGTTCAAATTCGTGTAGTATGCTAGGATATTCGTGTTGCATCACCGTAAAATGCACATAGTTCAACGAATTAAATGATATTATTGTGACTGCTATGCCGCCTAATATCAATTATACGATAATTAAGCGCCTTTTCCTTTCTGGCCAATTCAATAATTCTACCATGTTGCGTACTATCATCTGCAAATAACTGTTTTCTGCATGCTTAACATATCCTAGCTTGTAATCCTTCGCTTTCATCCTGTAGGTTTATAGTGACCTGTCTGTGGACTACTTGAAGATGCTCCTGCTTAATGTTCCGGCAACTGTCTTCGCACTTGGCTTGTAAGTGACATTGTTCCATCTCATAAGTGTATGTATAGGCTCTTCAACTGTTGAATCTTATGAGATGGACACGAAAACTTCATTATAGTAGCTAGTTCAGTCAAGGAGAATAGCTATTTTGTGCATTGTCGCACCTAAACGATGTTATCATCTACGGCCCCCCCCCCCCCCCCCTCACAAACTCTAGTTTCTTATGGTTGGTGTTGACAGGTTTTTCTTCTTGGATGATCTTACCGGATTTGAAATCACTTACCTTTTGGAGGTGAAAACTCCATATTCTTATACACTATTAATTTTAATGATGAATTCGGTAGACATTTCAGCTCTTTATTCATCACACTACGAAACGAATGATTTTAATCGAGTTTCGCTTCCTTTAGGGCAATCTCTAGTTATAACTTCTTGGATAATCTTAATTAGATCTTGCTCTCTCATTTCTTAAATTTTGTGGAATGTTGAGTTGCAGCTTCCAGAGCCATTCAGTTTCATATTCACTTGGTTTGCTGCTGTGCCGCTTATAGTTTATTTAGCTCTGACCCTTACAAATGCCATCATCAAAGATTTTCTCATCTTGAAGGTAAACACAATCTTCATTTCTATCTACAAAAGAGTGTGATTAGATAGCAGCTATTCTACTAAAAACAGCCCTAAATTTGTAGGGTCCCTGCCCAAACTGTGGCACCGAGAATGGTTCCTTCTTCGGAACGATACTATCGATTTCTAACGGAGGAACCACCAACAAACTTAAGTGCTCAAAGTAAGTTCTTACATCAAATGCTGATCACATTGCTCAAACCCTAATTTCGGATTTAGCCAGTTTGGTTTCTGATTTGGATTTGCTTTTTTCATTTTTGCAACTTTTTTTGCTCCAGTTGTGGAACTGGGTTGGTGTACGATCAAAAAACAAGATTGATAACTTTGCCAGAATGATGCCAGACCGAAGGTAATGTATGCGGCTTGGTCAGATTTAGAGATAAAACCATTTCCTCTAGTCTGTTACAAGACACAAAGTTTGGTAGCTGATTGTCGCCCCGTCGTTAGGGATTTTTCAGATGCAAAAACACTGTATCGCGCCTCGATCGCTGTTTGTTGATATTGTACTTTCAAAAGTATGTACATGCTTTATACAGATGAGAGCAGAATTGTTTTTCAGGGTTGGTGTATAGTTCAAGTTATATTGCAGATCAATCTGACTTTTATTGCTTGTACTGATCATTCACTCATGGTAACTCCTCCCTGAAGCAACATGCATGGGGATTATAGTTATGCCAAACAATGGCGCAACATGTTTCTGAATTGACCCGAATAACTACATTTCGGTACCATCAATGATAGCTGACATTTCCAAATCGTATATAGGGCATATGATTAATTTCAATAAAAATTTAAGGAATTCAAACATTAGCAAACATAAAGTACATGTACTCGTTCTAATTCTAGCGCATCACCAATCCGACCCGCTGGAAAATAGCCCTATAATATTTAACATTGTCAGTCATGGCTGCTTGGAAATGAATAGCACGACAACAATGCAGTCCCGATCATCAGCACAAACTTCTCCTTACAAGATTGCTACATCTAAATAGTCTCCAATCTGGAAAGCGTGAACAAGAATGAGAAAATTAGAAATGCAACAAAGATTTGGATGATTACTTGCAGACGAGGATGTTTTTTTTATACCTGGAAGTGAAGTTCAGCTAATGTTTTCATGTCCTCAAGTCGTCTCCCACTTGAAAATGTCATCCCCACCTAACAACAAGATAAAGTGAACCACTGGAAAATAAGTTCCCAAAAAAAGTGTAGATTTGATTTCCATCTGTGTGCACAGTTGACTAGTTCTCTATATTTTATTTCCCAGTCGCTGAAAGTATGTTCCTAAAACTCTCAGGAGGGAAACAAGCAACAAGGCAGTTTATTATACTAGGAAAATAAAACTGAAGGACTAGGAACTAGCTTAGCAAGTAATGAGGCGAGAGAAGGAAAGCGTCCATTCTGCTAAGGACAGGTGATGAGATGCATGTTAACAAAAAAAACAGGTTAATGAATATGATATGGCTCTGACTGTAGTTATGTGCGAAATCAACTACAGTCCATTAAAATAGTATACATACCTTTCTAAGAATAAAACGACCACGTTTATCAGGATATACAAAAGCGAAAGACAATTTCGCATTTCTTCTCCTTGCCTCAGGTGCAACCTCTTTGACCTGATGAAAAAACAGAGATGACTATGAAGAAAATAGAGTGAAATTAAACAATGAAAGATGAAGAGATTTTCCATGGGAAGAACAAAGTAGAAAGAAGGGGAAGGCGCAAAATACAAGTTCAGTCAGTTCGCGTAGTGTAGCGTCCATCCATGTATAAATTTGAACCTCATTCTTGGGTTCCTTGCCTCTCACTGCAAAATCATCATCCTTATGATGATCGCCATTCTGCAGAAATTTAGAAGAAAAAAGTTGCAATGAAAATTTTAAGTCAGTACGATGATGGCTTATTCATACTGCATATCAGACCTATTATAGGACAGACATCCCTTGGTGAGATTAAGCCTTTTAGGAAGGCTAGAAAGTAGCAGAACTAGAAGAGGGAAACACATCCTCTACTAAATCTTTATACAGAAAGTGGATACATGAGTACATTTTCAATATTTCACCCAATCCAAAACTATAATTACAATTAAATCAGGAAATCACAGCCTTCTAATCACAATCTTTCTGGATCCACATAGTTCTTTTCAATACTAATTTCAGCAGGATAGCATGACAAAAGTCAATAATCAAAATAATGTAACCAAGTTCTCAATTCTTCTACGACTTTGCCTGATGTACAAATCATACAACATTTGAATTTATTTTTTCACACAACATGGGAGTTTCTCCACCACACTCCAAAAAATATCTCGAAGTCTTGCCAAAAAGACTTTCCTATCATGACTACAAATCAACATAAGATCTCTGAATTTATAATGAAGTTAGAAACTCAACAAATGTACAATTCCTAAGATTCTCTTTATAAAATTAATAAACAGCTCTAGTAAATGCCCCTAAGCATAATATATGGTAAAAAATGTTTCATTTTTTAAAGTCAAGATCAAAGTGCTCATAGGCACGCATGATAGCATAGTTGGGCCTACATTGAATACAATGCATAGATCATTTTTGTCATCTAAGGGTCTTCAAAAAAACAGAAGCTCAGAGCAAGGTATAAAAAAATAAAGTATTTTGAAAGCTCAATGCCTACTCTTTAAATTCTATCCTTGAATTGCCTGACAACCGAAGAAACAATGAATGCCTATGTAATCTCAATTTCTAGCCATTCACGAAAATGAAATCAAGAATTACTCTCCTAATTATCTAGGAACACAATCAATCAGCCAATCTAGTTGTACTTCAAACCAGCCTAGTCCAATGCACTAACCATATCGACATAATAGTGTACAGAAAGGTTGTTGATTCCATTATTAATTATACCAAACACCAAATTCCTCCTCACCCACTGCAATAAAAACGAAATACATTTGAAAAACACAAGCTATAAATGGGCACAACTAGGTCTAGCACCAGAGGAGAAAAACAACAAAACGAAAAACCCAGTAAGAAAAAGATGCTAACTTCGTCAGAAGAATTGAAAGCAAAGAAGTAAAGGTAGCAACTTTCTCATAACATACTTAAAGAAGAGAGCGCGTACCATAGTGAAGACACGAAGCAGTAAAGGGCAGGTCTGCATTGGAGAAATCAAAACACGGAAACAAAAGATCAGACAAAAAAAAGTTGAAGATATTTCTTCAATTTATTTGAGCTATACATGGGAGGTATCTGTTAGGGTAAGCATTACCTTTTCCCGATCGATGGGTTCAAGGCGGGAGCGAGGGGGAGGAGGAGGAAGATGACCGCGGTTGGGAGGAGGTCTGTTTTGAGGTGGCGGGTGCTGGTGGGAAGCGGCAGCTGCGCCGCCACCGAATTCGCCGTCACGGTCTCTGCTGCTCTTCTTCTCCATTATCTCACTGCCTTAGAAGAAGTGGTTTGATTTGTTTGTTTGATTTTTATCGGTGAAGGGCATTAATGAATTTTATGGGCATTTTGGAGCACTGTTCTTTTGTGGCCCATATTAATGTGGACTTGGACATTGCAAATCATGACTTGGGCTTAACCTGAAATAATTCTTTGAATTTGCATATATAAAAAAATAAACGAAAAAAAGGGAAAAGATTATACATTCACTTTATAATGGCCAGGATTTCTCGAAGCAACTTGTACCAAATATGACAATCTTGATCTTTAGCCCACTAGGAGAAGGATAGGACCAAGAAAGAAGGGATTGTAACGGAGTCGTTTCATTAATAAATAGTACTGATTATGCTATATCCGGCACAAAAAAGCACACAATACCTAAATTCTGGCAAAATTACCACCTCATAAAAGATTGTTCAAAAGAAATGGACTAAACAAAAGTTTGAGTTAACAAAACCTAAGATTTTGTTATCAAGCCACGTAAGCAAAACCACTTTAAAAAATTATTTAATGGATCCAATTACTATTTGTTTTCCAGCGGATGATGCAAGTGCGGGTGCGGCTAAAACTATCACGCTCATTTTGAGAATTAAGACAAAAAAATCTGGGTTCCTCAAGGTAATACCCATGTACAATCTAGAACGAGTTACTTGCCCCGCATATATGCAAGTGCGAGTGGATATATGACGGGTGGAGGATGTGCGGGCTATACCCGGCTACCCGCCCAGCATTTGCACAATTGAGTCATTGACATCTCCACTCGACACTTTCCGTACCAAACTTCTAATCTAACAAAATGATAACCTGAAAGAAGTCAATGTTTTTTTAATTCTATCATGAACAATTTTTTTATAATAGACACATTCATTTAATTAATTGCTTGAAACTTTCCTAATCAGGAGCTTAATCATTCTTCTGATAAAATTAAAAGGAAAACTTAATGCTCACTAAACTGCTACAAAACTTTTCTTGTTTAATTAAAATTTTGAGTTATGTTAAAAGAAAAGAAAAACTAAAATTTTGAGTTCGAAAATTAAGAACATAGTTGTTAAAAAATAAACTTTTGGGGAGATCATATGGGTCGCGTTCGGGTCTCACAAGCCTCGAATCTAAATTAGTCAGACTAATGTGGACACAGAGACACTGGATAAGTAAATCGAAAGAGAAAAATAATGAAAACCTTAATAATCCTAAGCAACATCCAAATAATAACCCAAAAATTCCATAGAGCAATGCACCTGTCCTTTTGTACAATTTTCAAATAAGCACCGCACATAATAAAACCTGCCAGCACGTTAACAACCATATAAGTCTACTACAAACCATTTCTTTTACCGACAGGCATCATCTTCGTGCACTCACGAATTGCTTCCCATGTCTTGAAATCCAAACATTATATAAACCCAACAAGTATAGAAGTCAATGAATCAGCAGCAGCAGCAGCTACCTAATTAGAAGTCAATGCTCTTCTAGTTGATTTTGTCACAAATCAAGTCCTAAGAAAAGATTGAAAGCTAGGAATTGTAGTAGTATGGCTTCCAATTTTTTTAAATCATGGAGCCTTGTCTTCTTCTTGACAACATTAACATTCGCAACGATCATCGGAAAATCTCTCGCGATCGGCTATCCTAGTATACCGGTTTTTAAACCCAGCGGGTGGGTCTCTGCCCATGCCACATTTTACGGCGATGATGGTGGCGTCTCTAACGATATGGGTACGTACATATAACTTTTACTTACGTACGACCATTAAACTACGTATGTCGAGACTAAATTTTTTCGATTTCGGACCGTCCTTGTGACATTAAATAATTTTGTGCAGGAGGAGCTTGTGGGTATGGGAATATGATTCAAAATGGGTATGGAACAACGACAGCTGCATTGAGCACAACATTGTTCAACAGTGGGTATGCTTGTGGGACGTGCTACCAAATAAAGTGTGTGCAATCCAAGTTCTGCTACAATGTGCCCTACATACAAGTGACTGCTACAAACCTCTGCCCTCCGAATTGGTCTCAGGACTCAAACAATGGTGGATGGTGCAACCCTCCTCGAGTCCATTTCGACATGTCCAAGCCTGCTTTCTTGAAAATTGCACAGTATAAGGCTGGAATCGTCCCTGTCATGTACCGCAGGTATACATTTATCTTCAAAACTTTAGAAAATTTATACACTAAAAATAGATCAATCACAAGATTTTGAGATCTTCTGTTTGTTTCTTTACTAATAAGAAAAAAAAAAAAAAATACACTTTCTTGAAAGGAAATCCAAAGTATTGAAATGAACCAAATATATATGTTTATAGTCAGCATAAGTAGTTTGTCATTTTCAATTCTCTGAAGAAAAATCTGGATTACTCTAGAGTTTTTTTAAGTAAGGATCAGACCCTCTCTAATTTAATCATGATTGTTTATTACGTTGAATTATAACTAAATCTTAACCGTCAAAGAAAAGTGTATAGAAAAGTTTAGCATATGGGTGTATAGAATTGTTACTACAAGTGTATAGATGGTTGAGTGACCAAATACTATGATTTAGTGAGTAAATTATATGTTAGGGACACTCTACCTTTTAAAATCGACCTAGTACAAACAAAATTAGTCCTAAATCGTTTTTTGTGTGTTGATTGTAGAGTTCCATGTGGAAGGAGAGGAGGGCTGAGGTTCCAATTCCAAGGGAATGGGTACTGGTTGTTGGTATATGTGATGAATGTGGGAGGAGGAGGTGACATTAGAAACATGTGGGTGAAAGGAACCAAGACTGGATGGATTGCCATGACCCATAACTGGGGAGTTTCTTATCAGGCATTTGCTTCCTTAGGCGGCCAATCCCTCTCTTTCAAGCTCGCTTCCTATACCACCAAGGAGATCATCACTGTTATGAATGTCTCCCCTGCTTCTTGGAGAGCAGGCTTGACTTACAGCACTAATGTCAACTTCCATTAATGATCACTCAAATTTACTTCACCTTTCTTTTTTCCTTTCCATTTTTTTTTTGTGTTCGTACGTATCTGTCCCTTTTGCCTCTTTAAATGATTGTGTTCTAGTATCATCGGTGTCGAAGAGATGACTACCAGCATTAATCAATATTAATTAACCACTTTTATCTTTGCAGAATTTTGCTATGTATGTGTTTAAAGTTTAAACCTTGTATGTGATGTATATGGAAATTCACCAACTAGCACTACTGTATGGATATGGAAACCTTTTTCTTTTTTATTAATTGCTTACCTTTGCTTTTTGGCAATCACTTCAATCTAATTGAACAACTAATTTCTTGTGTGCCATTAACTTAAGTCCATCACTCAAAAATTCTGAAAAAGTTGCAAACTTTGGTGTGAATTATTAGTCACACGGTCTAAGTATCAAATTATGGTCGTAATTAGCTCATTATTAGAATTAAGAAAATTTTGTAGGTGTAAATTGCACGGCCGTCATTGTTGGATTTCATTTTTTATAAACCTTTTCATGGATTAGAACAATATTTAAGGAAAAAATGTCACGAAAATAAAAGGACCAAACCTCACGATAACAAAATGAATAAATCTTACAAAAACAGTTACATAGAACTAAATTCACAAAATTATTTGGGTAAACTACATAAAAAATCTTATTGTTTACCAAATACTTCATTTAACCCTTATAATTTTAAAGCATGCAATTTAAATCTTATAGTTTCTTGAAAGTTGCAACCTTAATCTTTTGAATGCTTAAAAAATTCAAAATAAATAGTAAAAAATTAAAATAAATTATAAAATTTGAACAAAAAATGTAAGTAATATGGTACAACTTAATACAATACAAAATAGAATAAATTTAATTTAAATTTAATTTTTTAATTCACTCCTCTTAAAAAAATCTTAAACAAAATTCTCTTTAAGTGGAGTGAATTCTTATATTTGTTACATTTTTCTCAAATTTACATAATTATTTGAGTTATTTTTATCATTTATTTTTAATTTTTTAACCAGTAAAAATATGCAATTTAAATCCTATAGTTTCTTGAAAGTATCAAGCTTAACTTTTTGAATGTTTGAAAAATCCAAAATAAATAATAAAAAATTGCAAAAAAATATAAATAATATGATACAACTTAATATAATGAAAAAATAGAATAAATTTTATTTACAATTTTTCTTTTAATTTATTCTTTTTTAAATATTTTTTAAAAAATCTCATTATTATTTTTTTTAGTTTTTTAGTGGAGTGAGTTCCTTCATATTTGTTACATTTTCTTCAAATTTACATAATTGTTTGAATTATTTTACCATTTGTTTTGAAAATTTTAACCATTAGAAATATTAAGATGGGAACTTTTAGAGAATTATATAATTTTTATTGCAAATTTTAAAACTATAGGAGATTAAGTGAAACATTTTATAAATTATATATCCTACCTTATTTTATAAAAATATACAAACAATAAAATAAAGAGGGGAAATCAGCTACCAAACAAGAGCCTCGTGGTTGGTTACTGGTTATATTTACCTTTCTTATATTTACTATAGGATACTCCAATTGCATTTATGTTAACAAATGGAATTTTCATTTTGTACTACAATTGGAATAGAAAACGAGATAAGTTAGATCAAATTTCGTAATTAATTATGAAAAATTGACCCCATTAACCTAGATTTTACCTTTCTCTGGGATCATACGCAAGGTGGGAAAAATATTTAATATGTAACAATTAATATATACATTTATGAATTTTGGAATTTTGAGTGGGGTCAGCTCATCTTCACTCGCATACATGTGGCTTCACCTATGCTGCCCGTGTTGGACTCTTTCAAACGACCTATGTGATACCAAATTAATAGGCAACTACTTTCTTAAAACTCAAATTTAAGAACTTAATTATGTTAAAACAATCCCAATTCAACTAATTTACGCCTAGTTTGGTGGTTAAGATATTTTTTACCATGGAAGAAAATTAAAGCAGAGAAAATTCAAATGACTATTAAAATTATGGTTTTAAAATCCAGATCAGACTGGGCAATCCAATTGATAATCCAACAACTTAGACCCCTAACCTGTTAGATAGACAACTAGTTGAACGGGCAAAATCAGGAGAGCTGAATGGTCGATCCAGTTGAGTCAGATGGTTGAACCAGTTCGATTTAGATATTTTCTCTTTTTTTCATTTTAAATTATATTTTGTAATTTATGGTACAAATGTGTAATTTTATAATCTACTAAACTAACAGTCAAATTCAATTGAATCTAGTTAAACCATTAAATCATTAATTTAAAAATTTGTGTGATTTGATGTCAACTTCAGATCTCATAACATTGATTAAAATACTTTGCCAAAGAATTAATCCCTCACAAAATTTACTTTGCCAAAGAGTAATGAACCAATACGGAGGCTTAGGCCCATTGGGCTTATGGTTGTCGGATAAAAAATCTTTTGTGTGGAACGGGGCCATTCCGACCAACCACGCGCCGCCAAACTCAGCCGAAGCTTCCGCCACTCCCTCCACACATCGGAGCGTCCGGTCACCGATCCGGTCGTCATCATCTATGTTCTGCTCGCCTCGTTATTTCCGGCAAGAATCTATGGTCGCCTTCGTAATCATTTCGTCAAAACTTGTTTTATTTTTCATTTGAAATCGGAGGAGGAAAGATGAGAAGAACACCTTTTTCTGCTTTTGCTCTCACAGCTTATTTTCTATGTCCCCCAAAAATTTCAAATGTGGCCCTTTATTTTTTTTGTTTCCCTTTTTAGCCACGTATGACGCGATGCTCGTGCATAAAACGACTAATCGTTTGAGGTTTTTTTTGTCAAAACATAAACAAAGTGGACACAATTGTCAATGACGTCAATTAAAAAAGGACAACGGTTTTGGACTAAAACGTCCATTATTTATGGACGGAGGGAGTATATTTTTTGTATTATTGTGATTAACATTTAAGTAGCTAATCACTAATTAATTAAATTATAAAATACTTCGTTTAGTATTTAAATTAATGAGTATTAATTGGGATGTAACCTCCATCTATTCATTTTCCCTTCTAATTATGCAATTTCTTCCTTTCTCCGGGGCAAATTAAATGACGTTTTAGGATAATAAAAATTCGTAAGACAATAATCTTTGATCTTATTTTATTTCACATTGTTTCATTTTTACTCCTAATTTCCACTCAAATTACCGCATTATTATCAAATTGGATTGATTCATAAAAAAAATTGTAATTTGCACAAAATATGCTTCGAAAAAAATAAAATAACAAGTATTATGAACAGTAAAATCCGTAAGGAAAAATCATTTAATTTACCCCGCAGAGAGTATTATATTTATAAATAATCATTACTAATTGATTAATAAATAAGATTTGAGACTTAATTAGATTGTAACATCTATTTTATTTTATTTTGGTGTTCATGCTCATTCTCTCCCTCCCTTTGCTTCCTCCCTTCTCTTTTTATTGTTATTAACTGTTACATTCAAAACTACTGCTAAACCTGAAACATAGTTCTCTCTATATATATACACTGCTTTTCCTTCTTCTTTTATAGGTAGATATGAGACTCAAACTCGAGACTATTTTGTAAATTATAACCGTCAAGATAACCAATTTCTTTATATACATTATTAATTTGTTACTTACCAGACTCTTATAGAAGTGGTTATTCTCTTTTTTTTCCATAAGCAAGTGGTTATTCTCTTCTTTTTTTCCAATTATCTGATATATATAATAACTGAATTTAAACCATGTCGAAGAAGAAACAGTCATAGATTCGGCAGCAAAGGAATGCATTAGCATACATCAATCTTAGCCTGTCATACTTTTCAAACTAGGAAGAAAAAGGAACCTGGTGACAGACTAAAAATAACAGTAAAAATGACTGTAAAGTGGCGATACTTCTCATCAGAGAAGAAGTACTATAGCTTCACCCCAAACTCATTTCTATAACTAAAGTTTCAAGGGCAGTGCAAAAGTATTGAAGAAGAGTACCTGGAGGCATCAACGGGGCACGGAGGGATCAATACGTCACTGATCCCTTCTAACATCACCACCACACTCTTCATGGAAGGACGAAGAGCAGGTTCATCTTGAATGCACCATAGTCCCACCTTGACCATTTTCTCCAAGCTGCTCTTGTCGACTTGTTCGCCAATTACAAGCTTGTCCAGCTCTCTAGCAGCAAAGCATTTGTATGCCCAAGTTGACAGAATAATCTCTTCGGCTTCTGATGCAGTAATCTCCATGTTCTTTCTGCAGCAAACAATTTCCAGGAGCAGGATTCCATAACTGTATATGTCAGCTTTTACTGATATTGGGGCATTCGTTTGCCATTCTGGTGCTAAATACCCTCTAGTTCCCCTCACACCTGTGAAGGTCCTTGTTTGATCTGGCATTAGCAATTTCGCCAACCCAAAATCAGAAATCTTTGCAGTCCAAAACTCATCCATCAATATGTTCTGAGGTTTTATGTCACAGTGAATGATAGTGGATTCGCACTCTTCATGTAGATACAAGACCCCCCTTGCGATATCAAGCGCAATTCTCACTCTTTCATTCCAATCCGGGCGCCTCGGAGACTTGAATAGAAGATCTGCAAGAGAACCATTGCTCATATATTCATATACTAGAAGTCGTTTAGAATCCACAGCACAAAATCCCAACAACTGAACCAAGTTTCGGTGGTGTGTTCTCCCTATAGATCGCATCTCTGAACGGAACTCCTTTTCACCTTCCTCCACCAACTTCTCAAGCCTTTTCACTGCAACAACTTTTTTCCCTCTGTATAGTGTGCCCTTGTAAACTGCTCCAAATGAGCCCTTGCCCAATTCTTCTTTGAAGCCATTTGTTGCTCTTTTAAGTTCATTGTATGAGAACAATTGCAAGGTGAGCTCCTCTGTGAGGCCATAATTTCCATTCTGTAGCAGCCTTTTGTACCTTAAAACTCGGAATCTATGTACGAACAGGCCAGTTACTACAAGCGCAATACAGGAAAATATAAGAAGACCAGAAGTTAGAAGAAAGACTTCAACCAATGCCTTTTGGCTTCTAACCACAATAACAATTGGGCTCAGTGGAACCATCGTTGTCTTATTCTTGCTATCAATGTTTGCATTGCCCACCTTCAAGAAAGCAGTGGTAGGATTGTCCTGTTGTTGATCCCCGGATTGAATTCTTTTAACATACCTAAGTGGAAGATCTTGTTTCTTGCAAATAGTGCCGTCAAACAGTGCTGCTCCACAATTACAATCTTCCAAACAAGAGTTGCTGCATTCTTCTACTGATAGTTGTAATTCAATATAAGGACGATCACCCCACTCCATATTTTGCATTTGACTGATGCCATATCGGTATCCATTCTCTTTCCCACCTTTACATCCTGCTTCTGAATAGTTTCTGCTGCAGCCAAGAGATTTTTGATTTGGATTGATGAAATCAGAGCCAGGAAGGCACAGGCAGTATGGTTGGTTATCATTGAATGTGCAAAAGCTGTTAAAGCCACAGAAACTATTCACTCCACAAGGATTTTTTAATGCTTCCCATTCAGTTTTTACTTTGAATTCCCCATTCTCATCAAAGCTGTGGGAATACAGGCGGAAAACTCCATCAGCATCAAGAGTTGCACGATAAACTGTATGGTTGTGACTTCCAACATCATTTTTTCCCTTTGACGGATCATATAAGCCCAAGATGGCATTTGAATAGCTGCCATTAATAATTTGTAGGAGACCACTATTGTTAAGGGAAAGATGAAACTTGAAACCATACCCAAACGTATCAGTGTTCCAATACGCATCTCCAGGGGAGTCTCCAGTGTTCAGTGGGTAGAGAACAAGATTCCCATCATCCTGCATCTTCATATGAAATCGACCAGTGGAGTAGTTGGTTTCTGATTGGCGAGAAATCAACTCAGTCCCCGAGAAGAGTATCTGACCTCCTAAAATAGTATCGGTAGGGTAATTGAAACTCTCCCAGACAATATCATGATCCTTGTTGTACAGGACAAAATTTCCAGAATCAAGCACAGAAGCAAAAGAAGCAGCTTCTGTGTTGCTAGCTATAAGCGTCTCCCTTCCTTCCTCAGTTCTCAAAAGAAGCTTGCCATCCTTGGTTAGAGCTAGCAATGAAGTTTCTGCCACAGGTGAATCACCAGGATTTGCAATCCACACAACTGTTATGTTGTGTTTTCCTACCATCCAAATTCCAACTGCAAAGCCATTACCTTGCTGATAGAAACCGAACGCAAATTGACCAGAAGGGGAGAGCCAAGAAGTGGGGTATATGGTAGGATTAAGTGAGGAACCAAGAGTAATCCGTCTCGAGTCATTCTGTTGAGCTTGACTAGTAGCAGAGATCCCAGACAGAAGAAACAAAACAGTGAGCAAGGAAGCCATGAGGAAAATGGACAAATGTTCAGGATCTTGAACTTTCTGTATCAATTGATAAAGTTATTTCTATCCTCTTAAGAATTCTTCAGATAACCATGTGGAATGCACTTGTGCGTGAATAACACGTCAAAACTGACTTTTCTCCTTGCCTTATTCTATGGGTAGAAGGCTTACAAGTCAACATGCCTTGTTCTATGGGCAGAAGACTTACCAGTCAACACTCTTACTCTATGGTCTTCACCTCCTCTTAACTCTTGAAAGCTGTACGGAGAGATGGAGTTCAACCTGTCAGTATCACGGCAACACTGCTTGGAAATATAAGACGAAAAAAAGAAGGGCAAAAGACGTTTTGGCACCCAATTTTCACTCATGGTTGAATAAACCCCCAACATTTACACCATAAGATACTTTGGCACCCAACATTTGCACCGTTGGACAATTTGGCAGCCAAACACCTAACTTTTCAATTAACACCTTTATTTCTATCCTCTACAAATTCTTCAGATAACCATGTGGAATGCACTTGTGCGTGAATAACGTCAAAACTGACTTTTCTCCTTGCCTTATTCTATGGGTAGAAGACTTACAAGTCAACATGCCTTGTTCTATGGGCAGAAGACTTACCTGTCAACACTCTTTACTCTATGGTCTTCACCTCCTCTTAACTCTTGAAAGCTGTACGAGAGATGGAGTTCAACCCGTCAGTATTACAGCAACACTGCTTGGAAATATAAGATGAAAAAAGAGAGGGCAAAAAACCTTTTGGCACCAAACATTTAGGGGTTAGGACATTTTGGCACCCAATTTTCACTCATGATTGAATAAACCCTCAATATTTACATCGTTAGACACTTTGGCACCCAACATTTGCACCTTTAACACCCAACTTTTCAATTAACACCGTTAAGTTGTAAACTTTTTCCGTTAGTTGCATTAAAAAATTATTTTATAAAAAATAAAGAAAAATATTATAGAAACAAAATTTATCCAAAAAAAATATAGGAAACTATTAAAATATGTAAAAATAATTTACAAGACAATTTTTAACAAATCCAAAAACAAAAATGGGGTTAGCTTTATTGATTAAAAGAGAAAAAGTCGTTGGACTACAAATATAAAAACAAAAGATATTCTAGGTTTTTCTAGTAGAAAATGGAAACAACTTAAATGGTTAAAGGAGAGAAAAAAGTAGAAAAATATTGTATTTATTATAAAATAGTTTTTTAATGCAACTAACGGAAAAAACTAACAAATTAACAGCATTAGTTGCAAAGTTGGGACCAAATTGTCTAATAGCGCAAATGTTAGGTGTCAAACTGTCCGACGGTGCAAATGTTAGATGCCTAATCAATCAAGAGTGAAAGTTGGGTGTCAAAGTGTCCTAACTTTCAAATGTTGGGTGCCAAAACGTGTCTTGCCCAAAAGAAAAAAGAGAGTAGGTTATAATAGAAGCTAGTTTATTTTAGATTGATACTAACGTACCAGATTCATCCCTCTATTATTTGCTTCTATCATGGCTTTCTTACCACTTATGCTCTTGCTATTTCATTCTCCCTTTCTGGTCCAGTTAATAGCTGGACATAACCTATCGCATATCATAAGCCCAGGCTCTTCAGTCTTTTCCAGTGCTCAACCCACTTCATGGTCCTCACCTTCTGGCCATTTTAACTTTGGTTTCTACCCACAAGGCGATGGATTCGCAGTGGGGATGTGGTTAGTTTCTCAGCCTGAAAACACGGTTATCTGGGCCGCACACAGAGATGACCCACCCGTATCAACAAATGCCACTCTGGAGTTAACAACAAATGGAAAGTTGCTTCTTAGAACTATGCAAGGTGAAGAAAGGCTCATTGCTGATGTGTCTGATCCAGCAGATTCAGCTACTGTGCTTGATTCTGGTAATTTCATACTTTATAGAAATTCCACAGTAGTTTGGCAAAGCTTTGATTTTCCAACCGACACCTTATTAGGAGGTCAGCATCTGTCCACGGGTGAGAGATTGGTTTCCAGTAAGTTGAGCTCAGACCACTCAAGTGGAGGATTTATGATCTCTTTGCAAGCAGATGGTAACCTTGTTGCCTACCCTCTCAATAGTTCTTATGCATCAGACGATGCTTACTGGAACTCCTTCACACCTAATTCATATTTCAGTATGCTACATCTAGATTATAACGGCAGCCTATTCCTAATCAATGATGCCACTGTAAAGATATTGGCTAATAGCTCTTATCACAATAGTAAAAAGACACTTATCTATCGTGCAACACTTGATCCTGATGGGATTTTCAGGTTGTACTCACACCATCTTCAGGTAGGTGCGACCCCAGTTGTCTCTATCCAATGGTCTGCGATGAAAAACCAGTGTGATGTCAAAGGCTTCTGCGGCTTTAACAGTTACTGCTCGGGCAGAGGTGACCGTGCTGACTGTTACTGTTACCCAGGTTTTGTTCCGAGAAATCAGACCAGGAAGTTGTTATCAAGCTGCTCTCAGAACTTCACTGTAGATGTTTGCAGTAAAGATGAGAAAATTGTCTACAACATGACTTCTGTGGAGAATACATGGTGGGCTGACTATCCTTACTTTGTTGCAACTCAAATCACAAAGGAAGACTGTAGCAGGTCATGCCAGGAGGATTGTAATTGTAGAGCAGCTATATATGGAGATAAGAAGTGCAACAAGCACAAGCTTCCACTCAGATATGGCAGGAGGGATGAAAACATGTCGACAGCAACTGCCTTTTTCAAGGTGATTTTAGCAATTTCCTCTGACAGTAGCCCAACATCTCTTCAACCAAAAATTATAAACGACAACATGGGAACTCTGATTGTGATTCTTGCTACAAGTTTAGGATCCATGGCATGCCTTTGTCTTCTCCTTGCAGTCTCCAGTTTTTTCATGTACCGGGGCCGAGTTCATCGGTATAGGAAGCTTTCAGAAAATGCCAAGTTGGAACTGGGAGAAGAGTGCACTCTGCAGTCATTTTCCTACAATCATCTCGAGAAGGCGACAAATGGCTTTAAGCAAAAGCTGGGAAGCGGAACCTACGGAGCTATCTATAAAGGGGCTATGCCTGGAGGTAAGACTATTGTTGTCAAGAGACTGGAAAAAGTTACCGGACAAGAGGAGAGAGCTTTTCTGGCTGAGATGATGACCATTGGACGAACTCATCATAGGAACTTGATTCATATGCTGGGTTTTTGTGTGGAGGGCACAAGGAAGCTTCTTGTTTATGAATACATGACCAATGGATCACTAGCTGACATTCTGTTCAAGGCAGGGATTGGAACACGGCCTTGTTGGAGGGAAAGAATCAGAATTGCAATAGAGGTGGCTAGAGGCATCCATTATTTACACGAAGAGTGTGAGGTTCCAATTATCCATTGCAACATAAAACCGCAAAACATACTTGTAGATGACTCCTGCACGGCAAAGATTTCAGATTTTGGGTTAGCAAAACTAATAGTACCAAACCAGACAGAAATCAACACGGGCATCATAGTTACAAGAAGCTACATGGCACCTGAATGGCAGAGGAATCCCTTGGCATCGACAAAAGCTGATGTTTATAGCTTTGGTGTTGTGCTATTGGAGATTATCTGTTGTAGAAGCAGCATAGAAATAAATGTTGAAGATGCAGATCAGATAATCCTTTCTACCTGGGTGTGTAACTGCTTCGCAGCCGGTGAGCTGGGAAAGCTTGTTGCAGATGATGATGTAGACTTGCAAACCTTGGAAAGAATGGTAAAGGTGGGATTGTGGTGCATTCAAGATGATCCAGCTATGCGCCCTCCTATAAAGAAAGTGATCCTGATGATGGAGGGGACAATGGAAGTTCCAGTTCCCCAGTCTAATTAGTACTAAGAAGGGAGTTCCTTTCTCTTGTTCCTACCCTCTCAATGTGTAAAACCAAGCCACTCAATTTGGGCTACATATAAAGTCTCCCTATTCTTGTTCTTCCTTCTACCTTTCTGTCTTCTCTCTTACATTTTGTTTTAAATTTTCCCTCTCAATCACAATGTCTAGGTGTTTTCTATTTATACACTTGGTTCTTCGGAAATTTCCCAAAGTGTCCTAGTGGCATACAGCCGCAATAAATGACATTAAGCATACTTTAGAGATGTGGTCATCCGAACTGATAATCACAAGCACGAGTATATAATATACAACAATGTGATATACACTGTTACAGTCAATGACAATTTATACAAGACTACATCACAGCATGCCTGCTGACCTAAAATGCTATACAATGCTAACAGACCACATCATTCACTGGAAATGAATTCCAAGCCATTTGAAAACTTTTGGTCTGCGATGGAGAAAAATGCAGAAAGTTATCCCAGCTGACACACAGAACCATCTCCCTTCCCAATGAGATGATGCACTTAACTTTACATTATTACACACAAGGACTATTGCAGTGATTCTCTGATGGTATTTGATTTTCTATCTTAAGAGGAAGCAAAGCAGATGAAAGAATTGATGCATTAAAGAGGTTGCTGAGTTTACTGACCACAATACTTCTCCATTCCTTTTCTTCTCAAGAACCTATAATGATAGAACTCGTCGAACGACAGGCGTTGCACTGTGAATAATAAATCCACAACACATGACTCTAAAATGATTCAACTGAGAGATGTGATATATTAGGAGTCAGAGAACATGATAAACCTGGATTTGCAGAGAGTAGTCTTGAACACAAATCAATACAATCTGAATGCAGTCCTGGAAGGATGAGTTGAGAGAATGGAAGGCTAGTACAGGTCTTGATGTTCTGCAGTAACTGAGGATAAAAAAAAGTAAGAATTGTTTATATATTGAAATTAGAGCCACTAGATGATTTAACCTTCAGGTAAAGTAGCTACCTGAAAATTAGTCCTACCATGAAAAGGTGGGTAACCATTGAGAAGCTCAAAAAGAATTGCTCCAAGACTCCACATGTCAACCTATGTCATTAAGAGCTAATTTTCAGTATGTTCTATTTTTTTAATCGAATAATACATTGCACTAAAAGGAAATCCCTGTTCCAAAAAAGGAAAACTAAACAAAAGGCAGAATGAAAAGAAAGCCCATCACTTTATCATCATATGTTTGGAATTGTAGAACTTCGGGAGCCATGTATAATGGAGTCCCACAAACAGTCTCTGCATGCTTTCCACGATGCAAACTTCTGCTTTGTAAGAAAGAGAATGAACTTAGCTATGGGCTGACATTTCATCTAGAGGATTAAGATACAATCTACTTAATAGAAACAATATATGAAATCAGTTCCACAAAGGCCTCAGTAAAATTTGATTTAAAATCCATCCTCTCCCCACTTACCTTGATAAGCCAAAATCAGCTATCTTGAGCACCAAATCCTCCTCTTGGCCAGATACTAGAATGTTCTATTTAAAGAAAGGACCAAATAAGCCAAATCAAAGGAATTCCACTATTCATCCAAAACAATAAGAGCTTTGTCACAGTAAAAGAATTGAGACCTCTAATACCTGAGGTTTCAAATCTCGATGAATGACGTGGTGGCTATGTAGAATTTCCAAACCAGCACCTGCATCATTGTAACCAATGAGACTAAGCGTAGAAAGGACAACATTGTACCAAAAAACAGATGAAAGCTACCTAGTTGTTGCATGAATCCCCTAGCAACTTTCTCTTGGACTGTCCTGTGGTGTTGAATATAAGAGGCTAAATTTCCTCCAGCACAAAACTCCAGAACCAGGAACATACAGTTGTCAGCCTAAGATTAAAGAGAATTAGCTGCTAAAGTCAAGAAATAGATAAAGGAAACAGGTAAATTGGTAGTGGAATGAACAAAGTTACTCTCAGTGCTGGTATTCATTCATATGATTAAGGGATACCAAACATCAGTCCTTCAGCATCATTCAAAAATATCAAGAATCGCGTTACTTAGCAGGGTATGGTATTCATATTTATGAGATTTACAATCTAAAAGTGCCAACCCAGCTTAACTGTAAGAGAAGCCAGCAGTGGTATTGCACCACTCTCCCGCTTGGTGGTTACACTATCAGAGCTAGTATTTCATCGGTTAAAATGTCCTTGAGGTGGAATACTGAATATCAACCAAAACATTTGAAGAAAAAGTGTTCTTAAAAACAAGAATGAAGCAAATGAAAAAACATCAATAGATTAATTCATCTCACTAAGCACAATTACTAAATTCAATCCATTGAATTGTGCATGAACGAATCCACAATTATAAAAGTTGAAATGTTTATAGAGAAATGAACTTATGATTTCACTCCACCATAACAAGCCAACGATTAAGATTCTGAATCATATCACTTTCACTTGGAACAATAAAAATGAGAAAAGCGAAAGAGAAATGGGAGCATGAATTCCAGCTAATCTGAAAGAGTTAAGAGCAAATTTCCAAAAGGGTAACAAAACAAAATTGGCATTATTGGCAACTAATCAACATTCAAGCACATAAAGAACAAAACTAATTAATTATCATCAAATCAGCAACAAACATATAAAGAAGAAAATAAATTTGTTAACAATCCACCAAATGACCATTGTAGAATCACCCAGGAATCAAAACTACAACTCACATCAGTGGAATGAACTGAAATAACACTTGCACAACATGGGCATGCACCAAATTCCATAAATACCCAAACCAACTAGTTTCTCGAAGTCAATTGAACTGCAGAAATCTTCTTTTACATCAACAGAAAACAACAGTTTAACTGAAAATAGGGTAAGATATTACAAATTGAGACTAACAAACCTGGAAAGAGCGGAATAGTCGAATGATGTTTCGGTAATTGACGGAGGACAAGAAATTAAGCTCGCAATCCAAACAATTTCTCAAGTGTTTGTTGAGTTTTGACAGGAAAACTTGCGTCACTGCTAAGTCTATGCCGGTTACTCTGTGCTCAGCTTTCCATACAGTGGATACAGAACTCTCCCCTAATTTCGATTTCAGAACGTAACCGCCAACTGTAATCGATCCCACCATATTCTTTGTTGTATCATAGTTCATCTCTTCGTCCAAAATAAAATACCCATTCCAATATAAGAAAGAGATTGTCGATTTTGCTTGCATTTTGCGGACATGACACTGGATCTTTTCTTTTTCTCCCAAGGGAAAAATGACTCGGTCACTCCCACTCATGAAAAAAACTGGGTATATTACGTACATCATGAGGCAGACTTGACCCAAATATTACAAAAGTATCACTATTTTTAATAGTTTTGAAGTATCACTATTTTTAATAGTTTTGAACAGATATTATCATTGTACATCATGATTTTTGTACCCAAGTTTTACTCTCCACTCATTATATTAAAAAATCAAATTTACCCTTACAAGTTGGGGGTTTAAACTTTAATCTTTTGCCGCATTACAGCCATTTATTTTATTTTCTTTATTTTGGCACCCGGTGTTGTACTTGCGAAATTTATTTAAAAATACTAAAATATAATATTTATGTAAAAAAAAAAATTTCACACAAATATATTTTTAGTATAATATAATTTTTTTAATAATGTCTCCAAAAATAGGATTAACATAAATTTTTATTATGGTGTTTAAACTAATTATAGACAGTATATTTGTATTATTATTGATGTTCTAATACAAGTGTCCACAAAAAAAATCTTATATTAATTCTGAAATAATTAATTTTAAGTTCTTAGCATTAAAACAATTTTAACTCAATTAAGGAAATTACTTTTATAAATTAAAATTTAAAGGTTTAAAATGATATTTCATATTATTTTTATTTCAGCTCTCCAAATATTGTAAATAATTATATAATTATTTAAAAACAACCACTAATTAATTTTTCTTTAAAGATTGTTACACCCCCTTTTTCGTTGAAAACGAGTTTAGGTTCGGGACGGATGCTAAGCATAGATGGATGCTTCGCATAATGCAAATGAAGTCGCCACCTTATTTTCTAAGGTTTAGGGAACCTAAGCGTCATGGCATAAAAAAAATAAAAACTAAGGTACATGTGGTCTAAACCTAAGAACGAAGGTTCAAGGTCGTATTATGGACTCGGGAAGGTGTTAGGCACCCGAGTCACATCCTTTAAAAAGGTTACCGGTTATAAAGTTGAGAGGTGTTTACTATGTTCAATTTTTAATACGAAAAATGAATAAACCATCGAAGCATGTCAACCAATCCCACGTATGGAAACGGGCCACTTTTCAATCATTTACAAGGTAAATGATTGTAGAGCGTCAACCGAAATCCTATTACGAAAATTGGGCCACTTTCTGATTATTCAAGCATTTTCCACAAACGATTTGGGCCCTCTAAAGTGACATTACATCTTAGCATTTTTCGTTGGGACATTGTTATTTACGATCGGGACTGAAGGACGGGGTTACCGTTTGTTCGTATGCTAGAGCGGACGTTCCCCCCTTTTTATCCCTACAGTCCCGATCGAAAATAACAAAAATACTAAAGCGATGAATACCTCTGAGGGCCCATGGACAACTAGAAAGTGGCCCAATCTTCGTAACAGGACTTCGGTTAACACTCTGCGATCGTTTATTCCGTAAATGATTAAAGAGTGGCGTGATTCCGTGCGCGGGATTGGTTGACACTTTACGGTTACTTACTTGTTGTTTTAAAATGTTTTTAAACACCTTTTTACCGGTAGCTTTTTTTAAGGATGTGACTTGGGTGCCTAACACCTTCCCGAGTCCATAATACGACCTCGAACCTTCGTTCTTAGGTTTAGACCACTGATCATCACTCAAATACAATCTATAATGCCTGAATATATGTGCACAATTGATAATGTGTACAGTAGTAGTCAGGGTCGAACACAGGGATTGGGAGAGACTGATTCAAGGTCTTGAATGAAAACACAGAACAAGAGCACAAAAACGTTTTTAGAGCTAAGGCGGGTTTGTTGACTAAACAGGTTAGCCAAGAGAGATTTAGAGCTAACAATTCTAATTATGAAAGCAATAATCGGGATCTCGAAACTTGGTTCGGGGTCCCGAAAGGTAAAAGATGGCAATTCGATGATCAAGAGCAGAATAATAAAGCAGAGAGACAAATAAACACAATAAGTCAAATAGAGAGAAATCTTAGCAAAAGGTATTCTTAGGTTGCATTCGGGGGCTCGATCGTCATCAGCGCAGAGATATTATATTCATGCAATCATAGAAATGACATAGGGACCAGATTCCTCGGATATCCCCTACATTTCTCTTAAGAGAAACTACCCCCCGTTTCCACATATGAGGTAGTCTTGACAGCCTGCCATCCCTCCAGGCACGAATGCGGGAGGGCAATACTCAGGCTGCCCATGAAGATAAGAAAAGACAGATCTAGAGCTGCAAGTCCCTCAGTTTGTCAGGCTCGTGACCCCGTCTAATCAACTGCTCACCCTAGCTAGTCGAGACCATTACGATGACTACTAGACTAGGTGCCTACTTGTACCATGCAACTTCCCGACACGTTCCTATCACATGGACAACAACAATCACACAAGAAAATTATCAGTTGATCAACCCTCTAATTACCCTAAGTGAAAATGTAATTAAAATGACAAGCAATTGAATATGACAGCAAGAGTATATTAAACACGTTTAGGCCTCGAATCTGAACTTGCAACCTTTGAATTACCTTTGCTAAGAATTAAAGATTTAGCTACTCATGCTTGAAGAGAAATAAATCATAAATGTAAAGAGCATAATAAGTAAAGAAATAAGTTTAAGGGAAGAAAACTTGATTACTAAACCAAAACGCTTCAAGCCCGGCGGCTAAGGAGGAGAATGCTAACAAGAACTAGAGAGATAAAACTAGAGAGAAGTTTAAGAGTCTATAGATTAATTCTAATGTACCAAGCTTACTTTCTATCTATCCTAGAGGTCCTATTTAACCTAGAAATTACAAGCACAAAATATCTTCTGTCCAGCTAGGGAACAAAATACATTTAAGGAAAGCCTAGCACAGAGCAAACATGCTCCCTAAAGCATAAAGCTGAAAAGCACAAAGTTGGTGGCAGTGGCCTGCTTTGCCCAGCTTTGGAAGATCGGGAGCAGGCTCGAGGTCTGAAATGGCCAGAGGGTAGGTATCTTGAGACTTGTGCAGAACTCTCTGAAAAGCGTCAGAGGGGACACGTGGAAGCTTCGGTAAGAGGACACGTAGAAATGTCGTTCTTCGCCCTTCGGGGTCTCGATTGGAGAATCCTCGTCGGGACCTTGAATGCTATCCTGGAGTCAGGACCTCGACTTTGGTCTTGAAGCTCGAATTCGCACAAAATGCTCATAAAATGCGTGTTTTCGCATAAACTCCCTTTCTAGGCCTAGATCTGCAATAGTGATGAAAACAAGGGTATATTAGCAGAATCATGCCTTAAATCAACGAGATAATGGAGGGAAAATTATGCATAAAAACACGCTATCAAATAATCCCCACCCTGCCCAATGCTCGCCCTCGAGCATTCACAAAATTTAAAAACGGTCCCCAAATCAGAACTAGCACAACAAGACCATAGCACGGAGAATAAGCACGCTACTCGTCAGTCGGGATCTTGAATAAAACAAACTTTGCCTAGATGAACGCCTGCATCAGATCAGAAGGATAACGACCCTTGAGAAAAGACATTCCTGCACTAGGCTTTGATACGAGCAACCCTCACTGGAATGCGTTTACGCTCTCACTCGCAAACAGAGTATATGTGTTTAATACTCAGATAAAAATGCAAGTAACGTAGCACGGAACAGAGTATGCATATCAATCTGAGTTAAAATCCACATGCATGGGCAATCTAACAATCAAAAGACTTTACATCGGGGGCAAGAATAGAAACAGAAGTAGAAAATATAGGAAGGGTGAAGGAAGGAGGTAGAAAGAAAAGAAAAGGTATGAAGGGCAGAAATATGGAGAAAGGTTGGAAGAG
Source organism: Viola odorata (assembly GCA_963691705.1). Lineage (NCBI taxonomy): Eukaryota > Viridiplantae > Streptophyta > Magnoliopsida > Malpighiales > Violaceae > Viola > Viola odorata. The sequence continues at coordinate 55,718,462 of OY829542.1, forward strand.
AAAAGAAGAGTGGGAAATGAAACCAATCGCAAACCTGGAACGCTCCCTTTATAGAAGAGTGGTGAGACAGTCCCATCGAGGGCTCGACGATGAGGGCTAGATAGGCTTCTTTCTTCTGGCGAGATCAGGACCTTGAACGATTGCTGGCAGATTTCTTTCTTTTCTTTTCGCACTTTTTACCCCCTTTCTTTGAGAAAAATAATTTTCTTTTGTTTTCTCTTCTTTCTTTTTTTTTATATAATTTTTTTTGAAATGAGGGCGAACCTTTTTGACTTGCTTCTTATGGGGCAAGATTCTTTTCTTTTACTGAACATTCTTTTCATCTTGCCTTTGATCTGCTTTCGGGGTCAAAGCTTACTTCTTGGGAGAATCCCCACACTTTGGCTTTACTAATCATCTAGCCCTCGATTACCCTCGGTACTGCTCACCTGTCAAGAAAAAAGATCAATGAAAGATTAGTTCAAGTGTTTTTAGAAAGAAGAAATATGGAGGATGGATAAGAGAATGAAAGGAAGAGAGAACAAGTGAAAGAAAAAATAAAAACATAAATTGATGCAAAGTCTTTATCTTATTGTTGCTTTCCCATGTCTAATGGTGCCTATACCCAGGGGTATCATACATACCTAGCTTGTACCTAGTTAAGCATTGGATCGCACAAGAAATAATTGCAAGTGTTTAGCTCAAGTGCTCACAGGGTGCTTGTGACAGTTCATATCTTGGCCTAGATGCAGTCATAAGGGTTAACATGCAGAATATGAGATATTCGGGACCTTGACTGTATGGAAGCATTTTCATTCAATGTGCACAAGTCAAGTGTGTGTCCATCATTTGGGGATTTTTAAAGACTGGAAGGAAAAGATTTGAAAAGATTTAAACACTAAATAAACTAAAAATAAATAAAGCATGCATAAGACTGGAAATACTAGCAGTTAAGACTCCTCCCCACACTTAGGCATCGCATTGTCCTCAATGTGAGAAGGAAACAAAATAAGACAGCAGTTCAAACTAAAACATAAAGGAAATTGTTCAATAGAATTTAGAAGATAGTGTTTTTCTGCCCACGCAGGGAAAAAGAGAGATTGTTTGGGATCAAGAAAGGGGAAGGTTGCGTCTAGCAACTTCCAAGGTGAGAGCTTGCAGTTCGGCGAGGATGGCTCAGTTTGTCTTCAAGAGGGCACTCAGGAGTCTGTTCGTGGTCTCGGCAGTATGAACTTCTTCGGGGTCCCGAGGGTCTGGATTTTGCACAGGAGCAGCTGAAGTGGCAGCGCGGGCTGGAGCAGCGGGAGCACAAGTCTGGGATCGGGGCCTTGAAGGATCAAGGTACTAAAATTTCCCCTCGATCTTGCCCTTGTTATCTGCACTGAAACTCAGAATACCATCAGAAACACAAAAGAATCCCATCAAGTCCAAGGTCTTGACACCTAGAATCTTGAAGGGTGAAGGATGTGGGTTCAAGTTCAGGTCCTGAGGCTTCAAGGAGTACAGGCGCGAGGCTAAATCGGTGATGATCGATCCGAGAATAGGAGAGCGACCCTGGGGGGCACTCGAGACATTATGAACTGAGGAGGCGATCCAGTACCCGAGGTTGACTCTCTTCTTATTGTGCATGGCCCAGAGGAAAAACAGCTCAGACTGGGCTAACTGGCCCGAGGTCCCGAATTTCCCCTAGAGCGCGATGGATAGAAAGCGCTGCAAGATCCAGAGTGCGGGGTCTTGAATGTCATGAGCCTTTGTATGGCGAGAATCGAACACTGCCGCTGGGTTTCCAGTGAGCTCCCGAAGAGCCTCATTGTTGTCGAAGTCCGCTAGAATGGAGGTTAGGGCATTCTAATATTCGTCCTTTTTCACTTTATCTCGGCGGACGAAGCGAAGGTACACATTAAGATCATCAAGGGACATGTGATGCCACTTACTGGCCATCCTAAAATTGATACACTCCTTGGCAGAGAGATCGGGACCCTGCTTGCCCTTGGGTTTGAATAGCTTAGGATCATACTAGAAATTAGCAAAGAACTCAAGAGTGAGTTCCATGTATGTTGGCTGATCCATCAAAAATAGACTCTCCCATCCTATCCCCCTAAACAACTCCATGATTCGAGACCCAACATCCATCTTGGTATAAAACTCAAGATCTAACTTAGCACACACTAGGCAACACCCTTTTTGTTCAACAAGCTCACCCTATCTAAAGATGGTTTATCAGGGAACTTGACAAAAGCATTTACGGTTCGAAGGTCAGATATTACCCATTGTTGGCTTCGGGGTCCTGAGTTTCTTCTTCAGCCTTCTCGGTCGCTTCCTTCTCGGCTTTCTCTCTCTCCTTTCTCTCTTCCTCATCGTTTTTGATCTCGGCCCTCATTGCCGCTTCAAGGCTACTACTGCTTTCTTCCTCCTCCTCTTCCTCGGTACCGTAGCCGCCATATGCCAAGGGCTCGACCTCCAATGGAACGGAGTTCACTGGAATCACCGCCAGTTTCTTATCAGTTTTCTTCTTGGCCTTGCTGCCGGCGGTGGTGGTTCGAGGCAGACGGACGACAAGCCCAGACCTTGTCATGGTGGACGTCGGGGGCTTGGAACAGAGGATTTGGAGATCTTCGAGGTCGGAGTTAGGGTGGCTATTGATACGAGCCAGCTCACTTTAAGCCTTAGCCTCGAGGGCCCGAGTAGCGTCTTGCCCAAACCCGAGTCCCCAAGCCTTATCCTCAAGGGCCCGAGTTGTGTCTTGCCTAAGCCCGAGTCCCATGGCACATCCAAGGTCTCGACTAGTGCCTCGGCCTCGCTCAAGGCCTCACTCAAGGCCTTGCTCAAAGCTTCGCTAAAGCCCCACCTCAAGGCCCCACCTTATCACGTCCCTCTGCCTCACTCTAAGCCTCGCCTTCACTTGGCCTCTCGGCCACACTCAAGGCCTCGCCTTAAGGCCAGCGTCAAGGCCTCGCCCAAACTAGGAACCTCGTCACTCAAGGCCTCGCCTTCAAGCAGCGGCTTAGCCTCGCTCAAGGCCTCGTCTAAGCCCAACGTCAAAGTCGCGCCAACGACCTGTCCCACAGCCCAAGCCGCGCCCTGTCGCCCTGTCACACGGCCAAGGCAGCAGCCCGTCACACGACCAATGCAGCAGCCCGTCACACAGCCAAAGCCGTGGGCTGTCACACGACCAAGGCAGCGACCCGTCACTCACTTAGGCTAGATCTAGCCGTCGACTAAGGCCCTTTGCCCAAGGGTAGTTCGGGTCTTTCCCATGTAATAATTGTTGCTCTATAAATTGAAGGACTTAGTCTCTTTTATAGTTGCTTTTTGATTTTGGAGTTAATCTCTTAAAGCCTTAAGCCACTCTCCTAGGCTAGGACTAGGAGGATCTTAGATCCAAGCTTTCTACTTTCCATTTCCGATCGTTTACTTGCACATACCTCTTGTAAACGTTGAGCTTGATCTTTCAAGCCGTGTCAATATATAAGTTTTCCGTTCATCTCTTCTCCTTACTTGTTTTCTGATTGGTTGTCGAACCCGTCAAAAATAATAAGAAAAACCTGCAGTCAAGCACAATAAATTGTGTATAGTGGCAACAGGGTCGAACACAGGGATTAAGGGTTAACACTCTAATCAATTTGTAAAACAAAGAAGTCCAAACAGAAGAGTAACAAAAAAGGGGAGTTTTGATTGGTTGTTTTGATTATCAATTATCTAAAACAGTAATAAAGGAACTTAAAAGGAGATGATAAATTAATAGAGAGAAGATTCTTAGTAAGAATCTGTATCCAGTTGCACTTATGGTCAGCCGATCATAGGTGCAAGTATCGTCTACCCCGAGCTGATAGACACGCTATAGAGACCAAGTGCACTTAGGTCCCCTGCTTACCTTCGTAATAGGAGCTACTCCAAGGTACGTTTATGGAGTAACCTTGACAGTCCGCCATCCTCCAAGGTACGCTTATGGAGACAATACTCGGCTACCCATGAAGAGGAGGTAAGACGCGTCTTGGGCGAGACACTTAGTACGCTCGAGGCTCTACCCGAACGACCTGTTTAATCCAATTGGAAGAGACCAGGATCCCGATTACTCCCAAAATGGTTACCTACTTCTACCCTGCAGCTTCACGTTAGGTATAACAACAGAGATGGTGATAACCCTCTAGTTTCGATTACTAGTTGATCAAGCTTGTAATTAATCCTAGATAGTTTGACAATTAAATATTAGACAAGGTAGTTATTAGCCCAGGATATATAAAGCACAGTTTGACCTCACGGCTTTCCTTGCAACCTTCAATCGATTCTTACCAAGAACAAGACTTAGCCACACATATTAAAAGTAAAAACAAATAGATAAGTAAATTGCATAATTAAAGAGAAGGGATGAGAAGGAGATAAATCTTATTGACTACCGGCCGAAGTAAAACTCCAGTTTATTGAAAGAAGGAACAAGGCTGCCAAAGGCAGTGGTGGCGCCAAAGTCTAGCGGGAGAGAAAAAAGGAGAACTAAAAAGATCTTCTCCCCTCTTTAAAACCTAATTACTAAAAGTATTTATAGAATTATTACAAATAAAACTCCTAATTCGATTAGAATTAAATTCCCTAAAGGACTTCTACCGAGAAAGGGATTCCTGGAGGCATTAATGAGCGGATCCGATATTTTTCTTCTTTGCGCTTGTTTCCTTTTCTCGCTAGGACACTGCTGCATTCCGCGAACGTCCAGCTGCACGACCTAGCTGCTCAAATCCTTCCAGGAGATGATAGGAAGCGTTCTTTTTGTATTTTCCTCTTAATTAGCCCAGATCTGTAAAAAGTGAATAAACACAGCAACATAAGTAGCATCATGATCTAAAGAGGCATATAAAAGAGGTAAGAATTATGGACATAAAACGCTCTATCACTTTCCGCTACGTTTCCCAAACAAACACCAAAACAGTCGCTTAAACAACACCATGAATCCATCAAGCCTAACCCGCATCCGAGCCAACCGAGCCAAAGACTAGATCCGGCGCTCTCAATCGAAGGCCAAGCTCTCCTAAGGCGCTTGGGCCGTATCATGTGGTAGTGGAGCCCAACTATCTTCACGGTTGCATTTTCATCATTTTTGAGGTATTCCTACGGTTCAAAATCGCTCCCAAATCATTCTAGACATTTTCGGCCATTTGGGTATATTTGAGTTTATGGCCATTTTTCCTTGTTTGATCCGTCTTAAACGCTTTGTTCATATTATTTAGTGTTTTTGTTGGATTAAATCTGCTCTTCTTCATCTCTTTCCCACAAAAATGAGTTGGTGTTCTTAGAGTTTTGTTGTCTTCTCTCAAATTGCTAGACAAGTGTCAAGGTGGTCCAAATAGTACTTTTGTCCTTTTGCGTGAGTCATTGTGTGAGTCATCTCTAGCATGTGCAAGGCCGGCGACTCCAACCCTAAAACCTGCTATACACCCTAGAAAATATCTATAACCGAACCCACTTATATTACATCATGATACACACGTGCTATTATCACCTCAAATACTTATCAATCATTGATACACACACTTGCTCTTGTCACCTACAATTGCTTATCACTCATGGATATGCCTAAGCTCTTATCACTTACACCCAACCCGCTTATCACTAGTACTTATCAACCACACTACATGTCTTTCAAATTGTACCTTGTCTAGTTCTTCTGTGCCTCTCAAATTAGTTCCCTTCCGAGTCTAAGTGTGCGCTTAATTACAACATTTGCGCCACACCTAGAGTTTCCGTGTCTTCTTTTGCGTGCCTTGTTTTCCTTGCGTTTGTTCATTGTGCAGCTGCCTCTAGCTATGACTCATAGCCGAGTCCATTCGACTGGTTCTAATGAATCGGTTAATTTGGGTGATCTAAGGAGAGCCCGAGAGGAGGCCGTGTCCCATTCGGCCATAGCGACTCTCATAGCGCTAATGGATGAAAGGGATGCGCGAAGGGAAATGCGGGAGGAAGCCCGGTTTGCCAAGTTGCTAGAAGCCCTCACCGGGAGGCAACCAGCAATGGTCCTTCCCCCACTACTCAATCAGCCCCCACAACCGACCAGCCCCCACAGATTGAGCCTCTACCACTCACAAAACCACCGCCTTACCAGCCACCCCATCACCCGGAATGCCTAAAATAGACCACCATCCACTTCCACCAAACAACCCAGCCAAAGAACCCTCAAGACGTAGACTATTACGCCTTCAACCCACACTGAATTGAGTATGAGGGGGAAAGGGGCGCTGGAGTGGCCAATGGCGAACCCGAGGCAGTCCATGGACCTCTTATTGGGCGCCTTCAACTTGCGGGGCCATTCGCAAATCCCCCACCTACACACCACCAATCCGAGCCCGCACCTAGGGTGTCTCACTTTCTAGACACCATCGTGCAAGCCACCCGAAATACCGACCCCAATCTGCCACTATATTGAGCCAACGATGGTGTGCCTCTTCGGCCACCACCTAGACCCGAGGCCCTCGCACCCCCGCAACCAAACGACCCACCCTTAGAGCCACCGGGACATTGGGAGTATGAGGAGCCGAATGGAGGATGGGGGAATCGACATCATTTTGAGAGGGGAGATAACAACCCCAAGATCTCATTGCCTAGCTTTGATGGTCAAGAAGGACCCGAGGCCTATTTTGATTGGGAAAACAAGATGGAACGGGTGTTCGCTTGCTATGAATACTCGGAGGAGAAAAAGCTTAGGCTAGCCGTGGTAGAGCTGACCGGCATGGCTATTAAGTGGTGGTATCGCATCTTGATCACACGTCGACTTGGAGGGATAAGGGTCGTGACCACTTGGGGTGAACTTCTAACCGAGATGCACCGCCGATTTGTCCTGCCCTACTACATTCGGGACCTACATATCCGCCTCCAAAGTTACTGCCAAGGGTCTAAGAGTATGGACGACTACTACAATGAGTTGCTGACTTTGGTCATGAGGGCCGAACTTAGGGAAACCGCCGAAGCCACCATGGCTCGCTTTATGGCCGGCTGATAGCACGTTTCATGGTCTCAATTTTACCCACTTTTCTAGCCCTTTCGGGGGCTTGAACTTGCTATTTGACCCTTTTTCCAATTTTATTTGCAGATTAGCGTCAAAAGAGGGAAAATATCGAAAAGAAGCAATTTTGGAGCATTTCTGAGGATTTCCAGTTTCAAGGCCTAGAAGACCAGAACGTTGTCAAGACCTTGACGCGAACCAGACCAGTGCGCTGTCTTAAGGCCTCGACAGTTCTGCATCTTCCTTAGAACGAAACTAAAGAGAAGCATCTTCAAAGATCCGCATGGGATCCCGTGCACTTCTAGAAGGCATCAGGCGTGTCATGAATCCCAGAATATTCCCTTTGTAAGGACATGTGCTGTCACGTCCTCATTGCTCCTTTCTCTCCCCTTAGCTGTTTTGTCTCCTAGCTAGTATTAGGCTATATAAGCATAGTGTTAGGGTTTTTGTAAGAGGAGGCTGTCCGAGGATATTTTCAGACATCAATTTCAGCTCCTCTTGTCATCAAGAACAACTTTCGTAAAGGAGCAAGCTTTCTCCTTGATTATTAATTAATCTATCGGTTTCCTCTACTCCCTTTTTATTCTCTTTGTTATTGCATGATTATTAATATCTACTGTTTATATTATAGTATGAGTAGCTAAATACCCCCTTCTTAGTGGAGGGTGTTTCAAGGGATGTAGGGTTCGGCTAAGAGGTCTAATGCGTGGTTAATGTATTCTCTTGTGGCACATGATTGTTTACCGTTTTAATTCCATGCTTGTTTAGAAATGTTAAAAGTCTGATCACCTGTTAATATTTCTGCATGAGTAGTGTCATTTTCAGGGTTATACCTGACGCGAAGCCCTGGAATAGTAGTAGACACCTAGCGGAGGTAGCGCGAGAGACCTCTGTCTAGGGGTAAACAGTTATCTAGGGTATGGGATACGGGTCTGACAAGCCGAGCTATCGCGCCTTAGATCTGTCTTACCTCCCCTTCATGGGCGTTCTGAGTTTGGCCTCCCTGCATTCGTGCCTGGGAGGATGGCGGAACGTCAAGGTCACCTCATATGTGGAAACGGGGGGTGACTTTTATCTAAGAAGGTAAGCAGGGGATGCGGCGTGGAAACGCGGTCCCTATAGCAGGTCTGTACCTGAGTCTAGAATATCTTTGTGCCGATGACTAGCTAACCTAGAAAATAACCCAAAGGAACACCTTTCGCTAAGATCTCTCCCTATCTAATTAACATCTCCTTTATTACTTTTCTGGCCCTCGATCTGTTCATATTTCTTGCCCTGGATTATATCTTACTTTCGTGCCCTAGATAATTACTTTACAATTCTGCCTTGTTAGCTCCCATACTCTGCGTTGATTAATTCATTAATCAATATAAACCCCCCTTATCACGTCCCTCGGCCTCACTCTAAGCCTCGCCTTCACTTGGCCTCTCGGTCGCGCTCAAGGCCTCGCCTTAAGGCCAGCGTCAAGGCCTCGCCCAAACTAGGCACCTCGTCGCTCAAGGCCTCGCCTTCAAGCAGCGTCTTAGCCTCACTCAAGGCCTCGTCTAAGCCCAACGTCAAAGTCGCGCCGACGACCTATCCCACAGCCCAAGCCGCGCCCTATCACACGCCCAAGGCAACGCCTTGTAACACAGCCAAAGCCGCGGGTTGTCACACGGCCAAGGTAGCGACCCGTCACTCACTTAGGCTAGACCTAGCCGTCGACTAAGGCCCTTTGTCCAAGGGTAGTTCGGGTCTTTCCCATGTAATAATTGTTGCTCTATAAATTGAAGAACTTAGCCTCTTTTATAATTGCTTTTTGATTTTGGAGTTAATCTCTTAAAGCCTTAAGCCACTCTCCTAGGCTAGGACTAGGAGGATCTTAGATCCAAGCTTTCTACTTTCAATTTCCGATCGTTTACTTGCACATACCTCTTGTAAACGTTGAGCTTGATCTTTCAAGCCGTGTCAATATATAAGTTTTTCGTTCATCTCTTCTCCTTACTTGCTTTCCGCTGCGTTTCCCAAACAAACACCAAAACAGCCGCTCAAACAACACCATGAATCCATCAAGCCTAACCCGCATCCGAGCCAACCGAGCCAAAGACTAGATCCGGCGCTCTCAATCGAAGAACAAGCTCTCCTAAGGAGCTTGGGCCGTATCACTATGGACCTCTTGGGATCCCGTGGATTCTGATCGGAAAAGGTCAGAAGTTGTTGGTGACTGTGGAGGAGATGGAAAGAAGATAGGTTTAAAGCGTAGTGGTGACTAGTCGGCGGTCGGTTGAGGGTTTGGCGGTGGAGATGCGCCTGAGTGAGGAGTGGGGGAGCTTTGGTGAGATGTTGTGGGTTTAGGGTTGTTTGTTTTTGTCATGGGAGAAGAAAATCGGGTATATATTTTTTTGTTAAATTTTTTATTGATGGAAATTGATGGGAGAAGAAGATGTGTTGGCTGGGTGTTGGTGAGGTAACTGACGAAGGTGAGGAGGTGGCGTGGGGTAGTGGGTTTGGTGGGATACGAAAAGGATGGAGAGAAGGAGGGGATTTGATTTACCTCAGCTTGCTGCTCCATGTAGCATGCTGGGAGAGGACGGGAAGTGTCCTAGGAACCATGCGTCTGCCACCTGCAAAAAGCAAAGAAAGATAAGTTACTTTTTGAATTTTAAAAAGGGAGGAAAGAAGATGAAACAAAAGGAATTAATGGGATTTTAAAAAGGAGGGGACAAGAGAATTAAATGAGAATAAAAAGAGACAAAGCTAATTAAAACTATCTAGGTAACATAAAAAGTGCTCATACAGAATAATAAAAAGCTAAGTTGACTTGGAATTTGAAAAATTAAAAAGGAAATGAAGAAGGGTCAGTAAACCGTGGGATTTCCCCACACTTGGCCTTGATTAATGTCTAGGCCTTGACGGTACTTCTGGATTCTAGGTCTCGAAGGTTGGCTTGACCACCCTCATTTCTTCGGCAGTCGTGGGCTTGAATCCTTCATAAAAGGGTTTCAACCTGTGGCCATTGACCTTGAAAGGTTCACCATTGTCCAAATTTTGAATTTCGATGGCTCCATGGTTGAAAACAGCGGTGACCTTATATGGTCTCGTCCACTTCGATTTGAGCTTTCCTGAAAATATACACAAACGAGAGTTGTACAACAAAACCTTCTGTCCTAGAGTAAAAGTTTTGGGAATGAGATGCTTATCATGTTGGGCTTTTGTTTTGCCCTTATAGATCATGGAATTTTCATAAACGTCTCCTCGAAGTTCTTCGAGCTTTTGAATCTGTAGACAGTGATCCTTGCCGGCTATATTCAAGTCCATGTTGACCTTCTTGATGGCCCAAAAGGCTTTGTGCTCGATCTCGACCAGGAGGTGGCAAGGCTTGCCATAGACTAATCGATATGGTGTCTGATTGACGCTTTATTTCATGTGTTTTTACCGCTTTAAACTATCTAGTTTGTGGTATAAACAATATCTTTTTCACGTCAATTTGGTTTCTTTTGGAGGGATCTTGGGCAAGACAAGTTTTGGAAGAAACGGGTGCTTGAGCAAAATATTGGCAATCTTAGCCGTATGTCTTGGCTAAGATTGTGGGATCAGAAGCGTGCTGAACATGGACTCAAGGAAGCGGATCAAGATCAGGAAGCCAGCTGGTTGTTACATCCACAAGAAAACTTCTCAGATGTATTCTATTTGAACAAAAACACTTTGTGATTATCTTTTTATTATTATCACTTTAGGATTTAAACAATTGAGATTTTTATCCCTATCTTTTAGTTAATTTTGAAGAAGGAATTTGAAAAGGAACGTTATTGGTTGGGACTCTAACCTTGTTAAAAGGTTAGGGAAGGCTGTCAATTACGGGATCGGCCATCTTCCTTTCTTCTGGTTTTGTAAACACTTGCTGCGAATTCTTTTGGATTTCGCATTTTAATTCTATTTCATGTTCTTCAATTATTCTTTTACTTCCTTAATTATTATGTTTAGTAGCTAAACACCTAATTCTTGGTAAGGGTTGAGTGAGCATACTTGTGATTCGTGAGACTGAATCGTTCTTAATTATCCTCCTGTTTGTATTCAATTCAAGTTCTGTTTTAACAAACCGGTTCCCGTCTAGGCTAAGACTTGATCGATCTTAGGCAAGACGACGGATTTGCAGCCAGTCACTAAGGGGACGAGCGAAACTGAAGTGACGAAGTAGGTAACTAACCTCGCGGGGGTTAGTGAACTTAAATCGATATAGGCCTAACCAGATTGACAACCTAGGGCTCCGAGTTGGGAGTAGCTTGGCCTAGACTTTGTCTTTCCCTACGCCATTGAGAAAATGCATGTGCCTCAAGCCAGTAGCCAATTGGATAAACCCTTTAACCAGCAAGGTGTCCATTGGCTAGGATCACTAGGAAAGGGGGTACCCTCCAAGTGATTTGAATAAGAGGAAAGTAGGATTGGAAAGGGGTTCCTACCAATCTATAGCAGAGTTATAAAGGGGAAGGAGAAAAATCTCAAGTCAATGATCGATTAAACAAGTAAAGTGCTCACGAACTCGCCCTTGCCAAGAATCTACCCCACGACAAGTTCCACCCAATCTCAGCCACCAATCTTAGCTAAGATTCATTTCTGCCTAAGATTGTTTCCTTTCTTTTATTTTTGCTTGTCCTATTTTACACTTCGTTTATCTTAATTGCAGGAACAAAAACCCTCAACTCCAGTGACGAGGAAGTCGAGTCAAGACTACGATACACCACCAAGATCTCTGTGGACGAACCTCTTATCGCAATCTACGAGTCCCTTGTGGACGAGTGATAATTTATATTCCTACCCCATTTCTATATCTTTTTTACAACTAAATTTGATGCCTTCGACTCACAATCAAATTTTGGCGCCGTTGTCGGGGATCTTTTGACGGTGTATTTTGTAGTTTTGTTTTTATTTGTCTTTCGCAGTTGATAAGATTCGAGGTCGTGTCTGATCGGAACAGCGGCGATCGGCGTTGGATGTACCTGCAAAGCGCCGGAGGGAGGGCTCCGGCGTAGACACTCCGATGCTTAAGTCAGTTCGGGAGTACAAAGTAACAAGAGGTTCTGCTAGATGATCTCGATCTCACCTTCTGTTTGAAAAAGTAGGGATATTTATAGGCCTCGATGGCGATACCTGGCGATAACAGTCTAGGCGATGTCTGGTGATGACGTCACGAGCGATGCCAGCGGGTGACGTCATGAGCGATATCTGACAGGGTTGCCGGGAGCGATAACCTCGCGGTTCCCTAGGATGGGATGGCTCCGTGCGTATAGAGACGCGTGAGTCCCCCCTCCGCTGATGTCGACCATCCTAGGAATCCTTTGCTGATCCCTGGGCGATATAAAGATATACTACGGGACTTATAGGAATCCGTCCCGGCCGGAGCCGCAAATGCAGCAGTGCCGTTAGGGTTGTCTTGATTGTTATCATAAGCCCAACTGAAAACGAGCCCGAGTGTTTACCAAGGGCTGTCACTCCCTGTCCATGTCTGGAATCTTAGGTGAGGGTTTGTTCTTTCATAAGGCGATATGCTCCTAGGATCTCTGAACTTCCTTGTCTCCTTTAGCTCGACACGGATTGGTTTAAACGATGGGCTAGGGCTCAGATTTGAAGCTTTCCTCCGAGCAAACAGATTCCGGCCTTCATTTTTGTCTCATGCCCAGTCTTCTGGAGGCGTTAAGAGATCCACGGGAGACGCCGCTATCTCGTTCGTAATTATTAAGGCATTGCTTTCGCCTAGCGATATTATTCGGCCTGATCCCTTTGGCAGGACTTAGAAAGTTGCAACTTCACTCCTGTCGCAGGAGAGCTGCTGACGGGCCACTTGCGATGTCGCCAAGGACTGCGGCCGAGTCATTCCGTAGGCTCGCATATGTTCCGGTCCATCATCCTTTCAAGTGTACTGCAAACACATAGGGGAGATAGGTACTCATGGAGAAATTAGCAAACTCTGTACTTACAGGGATTTTGAGATCACACAGGCCCTGTCTTTCTTTTCCGCTTAAGGAAACAATGATATTGATGCGGTTTTACGCCATCAGCTGCCTTCGATTAACGTGGCTTTATACCACTAGATACCTGTGAGGTCGGCGAGGTTTTATGCATCTAGGGCTACCTGCGACATCAACGCGGCTTTACACTTTGGATACCAGTAACCGTATGGCTTTTACGTCATGACTACCCGTAATATCGTGCCTTTTGGCATTTTTCCATATTCTGTCTTGTATCCCTCCGAGCATCTGTATCGCGGATAGTTCACGAACACCGACCTTCGCTTCCACTTCGGGTCCATCGGCCCTCGAGGGTAACGGGACGGCTCGCCTTTTGAGGACCTCCTTTTCTTTTCCAAGGCCCTTCTCTTGGAGCCTATAAATTGGGGAGCTTTTTCCACCCACGTTCTCATCATCTTTGGCAACTTGCATTATGGATCATTTGACTAAAAATTTTCTCCTTTCCAAGGGCCACTCTCTCAAGAACCTCAATGACGGTGACGTAGGGTTCTTGGAGAACATGTTGATTAAGACTTCTGAGGACATCCTAGAGTTGCAAGGGATGCTGACCCCACTCCTTCCAGGCTGGGAGTTATATCTCTGGAGGATTTCAGTCCTCTAGAGAGCGTGTTGAAGCTGGCTGCCTCCGTCGCTCGGATTCAAGTGGTGATCGCCATGCTGCAGCAGCGCAAGGATATACTGGGGTGCTGCCTAAAGGGAATGAGAGCCACCTCCCATGATCTAACTCTGGTCATGGATTCCCTGAGGGACATTCCCGAAGTACCTGATGACGCTGGCTCTGACGCCTGATATCAGTGGCTCCCTTTGAGCCCTTTTTACTTTTCCTCTTGTCATGCCACTGTACTTTTCGGCCATTAGGCCATAATAAATAAACTGTTTTTATTATGCCACTTTGCAACTGTTCTTCTTCTTTAATGCGCCCTTTGTCTTTTTTCCATTGGAGGTATTCTTAGCCCAACTGAAAACGATTCAGCTACTGGGTGGTTTTCTGGTTGGCTTTTCTGCATTAAATCTACGCCGTTGTTGTCCTGGCAACTGATTGGGCGATTTTGCGGTTTTTCTTGATTCAAGTAAGATTTCAACAGGCGTGACTTCAAATCTTTATTCACACTTCAGGCTGTACACGTGTCCACCCTCAAGGGTCGGGTTGGAAGATCGAAGATCCTTTTTTCCCGATTTTCTGGCTATTTAAGGGGATCCTCTTTCCCTTGTTTTTATTCACCTCCTTGTTCATTTTTTTCCTTTGATAAGTAATCTGCGATCTCATGGTTGATTCTCATTTTTTAGATACGACCACACGAGATTCTCCACCAACTCCTCCGACTTCTCCCGATTCGGATAATCCTCCTCCGTCGCCTCCTTGGAGGCCGCCTGTTCGCCGACGGTGTCGCAAGAGGTGGAGGAAAGATGCTGCGAAGGCATCTAGATCACTCTTTGATTCTCTTGCTTCTCTCTCTACGAAGGGGAAAGAAACGTCTTTCCTTCCTGGTGAGTCATCCCAAGGGGCTCTCTCTGCCTGCTCAGCCGTTGGAACGGTATCGCCAGCTGTTAAGGAGGAGTTAGATCGATCATCAACTCGCGTAGGAGAGAGGGTTGAGGAATCTTTCCCTCTCGTTGGCGAGGATCCATCGCTTTTAGGGGATGATGATGATGACGTGGTCTACTGTTATGGCATCTCTTGGTCTGACGGCGAATAGTTGTGCATACCATGCCTCTTTGTAGATGCCGTATGGCTTTCCCAAAATAATAAAATGACGCTTTATTTTCTTTTCGCTCTCCTGCCGCTTTTTTCCCTTTATATTTTTTCAGGTTTCCAGGGTTATCGCGGAAGTGTGCCTTTCGCTGGGTGCAACCGCCTTTCGGTTTTCAATCAGTAACTGTCTTCTCCCAAAAGATACTGATGACTGTCCACGCGTCCTCTTCCACTCTACACGTGTTTTATTTTTACAGGCTGTTTCTTTTTTAGGTTTAGCCTTTATAAGGAATTCATTCTTCTCTTTTAGTATTTTTGCTAATACTTCGAAATTCTTCGTATTTTCTTTCTCTCCTGTGCTTCTCTCTTCCCGAGGGGTTTTACTGCAACTGCTCGCCGGTGCCGACGGCCTGTTTACTAGCTCTTTGCTCCAGGTATTTTGTTTTTCTATCGCCATAGCTTTACTTTTCCAGCCCATTATGTCTCGCGCTAGATCCTCTGCAGTTATCGAAAATCCCCTAGATCCCGAAGTTAGGAGAGCTCGTAGTGTTTTTGATTGTAATGAGGTTTTGAGGGCCGAGTTAGAGGAGAACGGTATCAATTTTCTCACGGGGTACCGCCCCTTTGTCCCTTTGAAGGATACTCGGCTCACTGATGCCATATGGGGGACGTTCCTGCTGGTTTATTTCAAGATGTTTACCTACGGATTTCGTTTCCCTCTTCATACTTCTCTGATGAAGCTGCTAAACCATTACGATTTCAATCCTGTTCAAATAACTCCACCTTCCTGGTGTGGGCTTTATGCCTTTCTTCGTTCGTGTGAGATGAAGCATATTTTCGCTCCATCGCTCGATCTGTTCTGTACATTTTTCACCTTGAGGTGTCGCAGCTGCTTGGTGGATATTACCCCAAGTTGGAATGATGCCCTTGTTCGGTTCTTCTGGCGGAGCTTTCAAGGTTTCGAAGAGAACGTGGACAACTAGAAAAATGGCTTCTTCACCCTTCGCTTGCCCTCTCGGTACTGGCGCGGTGGTTTCAACCGAGAGATTACCAGTGCCGCTTGGCAAAAACCAGATGTGCTGTCTAGTATGGATGTGTCTAATGTTACCGCCCTGTTAGAAATAGAAGGGCCCTTCCTCATTCGGGAATTCGCTCGGTTCAGGCCTTCCTCATTCGGGAATTCCCTCAGCGTCACTTTGCCAGAGTGTGTTGTTGGTGAGTTTTTCTTGTCACCTTATCGCTTCGATTTTCTTGCCATACTAAAATATTTTATTGGCAGGTAACGCTGAGGGTCGCTCCTCCGGGGAAAGTGACGCTCCTCTGAACATGGTGCCGCTTCAGACGTTACCTCCTTCTCCTCCGCCTGAAGGCTTAAGTCGTCCGCTTATTCCGCCACGAGGAAGGAGAAACAAAACCGTCGCGACACGCAGCGCATCCGCTCGACCTTCTCGTTTCCTTGAGAATTGGCTATCGTCTCGCGGTAAGGGAGTGGCTCCGAGTAACCCTGTGATTGAAGAGGTTGACAGCGATAGTGAAAGCATGGATACCGGTTCCGAGCTGCGTCATGCCACCCTTGCCCAACGGATGAAACTTAGGTCGAGAAAGAGTGAACCCGCAGCGGAGTCAACTGAGGACGATAGCGAAGAAATGGCCTCCGAGACGGAGCGTCTCGTAAAGAGAGTTCGTAAAGAGAAGTCTGACCCACCAATTCCTTCCGTGGAGGAGGTCAACGCGGTTCCCTCCGAGGGAGTTAACACTTCACACGTTGCGGGTCCCTTGCCGGTGACGGAAGTTGTCAAGGTGCCCTCTGCCATTCCTCCCAAAGTTAACGAGGCTTCAACAGCGGTGGGCTCTCCCTTGTCGTCTGGCGTTCCTAACTCTCCGATTCACTCCTTTATTCCCGATGTGAACTTACCGATTTCAAATCCAATCGCTTCTCCTAACCCTCCCCCGCAGAAGCCTCAGCCTTTGTTTCTTTCTTCGATTTCAGGCATTGGTGATTCCGCAAAAAGTTATTCTCCTCCTTATATCGCCAATCTTTCCCTTCAAAGCCTTCAAGGCCCCACCACATATCAGTTGGACTTGTCTTCCCTTGGTACCGACGGTCTTCACGCTTTAGGAATATCGGACCCACTATCGCGAGAAGAGCCGGTGGGCCCAATAGTGGGGCAAATGTTTACTTCTCCGAAGGAAAAAGAAGTGTTCTTGCGGCATCCTCCTGAAGTACGACATTCACGCCTTCTGACTGACATGCTAGCCAGTTTCCGCGAGCTAAATTACTTTTTCGAAGATCAGCGTGACAAGGTTCGGCCTTCTCTTGATTTGAAGGGAGAACTAAACGCTGCCTTAGGGAGGGTAACAGAGTTGTCGCAGCTTCAGGAGCGAACCCGGGCGGATTTGGACGACTGTCGTGCTGAGCTTGCTCTAGAAAAATCGAAAGGGAAGGCTAAGATAGAGCTTCTGGAGGCGGAATTGGTGGTAGCTGACAAAAAGAATATCTTCCTTCGCGAAGAGATAGCGTCTCATGATGCGGATTTAGCCAAAGTACCTTCAAAGATAGCCTGGTGGAAGAACAAGACCATAGAGGTTTGTATCGCTGAATTTATGAGTCTCCATCGCCAGGGAACTGTCAATTCGTCAGTGCTGGCTGATTACGCTTCTAAGAGAATGAAGGATATAGGCGAAGGTGAGGGAGATCTTCCTTCTTCCAGAGAAGAGCAGGGTAATGGTGACTGCGATGTCCGCGAGGGCCCATGATTAATTGAGGCTGCTCCATTTAGAGGATTCTTCTGTTTATTTGTTTCTTTGTCTTGTAATAACGCCTTGTTAACGCGTTAGCTCGAAAGCTGCCTTTTTAATTAACGCCATCTTGCGTTATCTCCTTTCTTGCGATATCGCTCTTGTTTTCTCCAAGAAATGGTACCTGGTTTTCAGAGCATTTAATGCTTGCTATCTTCTCATTAGAAAAGTCGCGATTGTGCAGGCACACGTGTCCATTTCTTCCGGCGCTGCGGGCTAGCGTGCTCGAGAACTTTACCGAAATCGAAGCGTTGTAGCGCTTTTCTAGAATTGCACTCATTGCCTGAGTCTGTTCCTCATGTCGCTTCCACGCAACGACTGTGGCATCCGCCGTTTCATTCGATTACTAGGGTTATAAAAACCAATATTTATTCTTTTCCTTTTCTTTTATCATCCCACCTTCTCATATTTTCTTTTAGCCGTCTTATTTTCTCCCCACTATTCAAGGCTCTTCGAAGTGCTTTTTCTCTAAAGGTATTTCCTTTCTCCTCCATCGTCTTCTTCATCTTTACTTCTTTAATTCTGCCATGGCTAAGACTCGCCGTTCTGAGTCGAAATCTGCCGATGAGAAAAGGATGGATATTACTGCTAGTGTTATCACATCTGAGGCCGCTCTCCGTGAGCATTTGGCCGCCCATAATGCTGTTATCCCTGACGATTATAAGGCCACTGTTGCCCCTGAGTCAATACGTTTGAACAGCATTTTGACGGGCAATCGTAGGGTCTTGTATGCGCAAATGTTCCGTTATGGTTTCCGGCTTCCCATCGACTCTTTTGTAAAAGACTTGCTTGTTGCCGGCGATCTGAATCCGGCCCAATTATCCCCAAATACGTATTGTTGTGTTTATGCTTTTCTGGAACTTTGTAAATATAAAGAGATCACTTCCCCTTCCCTTCTGCTGCTCAAATCTCTTCTTAAGCTGATGAAGTGCCGGGGAGTGATAACGATATCGCCCCGCTTCGACGATGACTCTCTCAAGTCCTTTACTTGGAAACTCCTCCACATCGAGTCTTCCGTTGATGCTTGGAAAAAGGAGTTCTTTGTGATAGATCTTCCTGAAGGTCCTGGTTCCTGGTGGCGATCTGGGTTTAACCAAAACGTCGATGATAACGTCTGGAGCCGACCAGGGACCCTTCCTCAATGTGAACAAGACTGGTTAAACAAATTGCTCAAACTGGAAATCAGCGTTCACATTCGTCAAGTGGCTTGTAGAATGGACATTCGTTCTTGTATTAAACGTGAGTGTCGCGTTACTCCCTTTTTTGTTATCGTTCATACTAATGCTGACGTTATTTTGTGATCTCGCAGCGACGGATCCCAACTATAAGTCCGAAAGAGTAAGGAGACGCCTGAAGAGGGCTCAAGAAAGAGAAGAAAAGGAGAGAGCTACCTCCACGGAAGCTACTGATAATCCCACTGAACTGCTGGCTACTTCCGCGAGTCTTGCTCAAGTATCCTCTTCTTCAGCTGGTAAGGGGAATACTGATATTCCTTCAGGCGTTTCCATCGTGACCGTTGCTTCTCCTCCTGCCCAGCCTTCTTCTTCTTCCCAGGCTCCTAAGGCCATTGCCAAAGGAAAAAAGAAGAGAAAAACGAGAAGCGTTGCCGCTCTTACACCTTCTCCGGACGCGGCAGGTTCTTCAAAAACACCTCCTCCCACTTTTGTTACAGTAAGGGTGCCTTTTAGCCACGATATGCTACATTCCAATGTCTGCCGTCGTTTGATTTCTCTTTTCTATATTTCATATTGCGTTCTTGGCAGGACACTACCGCTGTCGCTACCTCCGCTCCTCCCTCAGGCGATATGAATTTGGGCTACATGCTGACTGGTTCTAAGAAGAGACAGCGGTTGGAAGGTGAGGGCGGAAATCTATCTTCCTCTACCACCGGGATGGAGAACAGACCTACGGACTGTTTCGACTCCACGGTTGTTCCCCAGGTTCACCCTCCTATTCCTCTGGCGTTTGTTCCTTCGAGCATCCCCCTGTTGCACCGTTATGGCGAAGGAGGTGCCACCTTCAACTTTGCAGCGGATCTTAGTCCGATAAGTGGGGGTGGCACTGTGACCCATCAAGTTGGACTGTACGATCTCCGTAACACTGGTTTGGCGGCATTGGGGGGTGATGGCTCGGATGAAGTTTCGGCTTTGCTGGCTTCCCAAATATTGGCGTCTGCGGCAGAACGGGAGGCTTTCCTTTCCAAGACCGAGGTTGATAGGGTGAACTCATTATGCTCCAATCTTTTTACTAATATGATGAAGTTTCATTACTGGGCGGAGGAGGTGCAGCGTCAGGCTGCCTCTCTTTCCTCCTCCTTGGAGGAATTATCGTGAGAGCGAAATGAGAAGAAGAAATTGCTGGAGGAGCGTACGCAACTATTACTGGCCCATCAGGAGCTGAAGAAAGAACATTCTGATGCCTTGGCAGCGGAGAGGGCCAAAAATACTGTCTTGGAAAATGAGAAATCATCCTTGGCCAAGGAGAAGGCTGCCCTGGAAGAAGAGTCGGCCGATAGGAGTCTGTGGCATGTCGAGCAGACTGCCGCTATTTTAGTCGATTGCTTTGAGGAAGTCCATGGGGTCGATGCGTACAAACCTGATGAGGTCACGGCGGCTTTCAAGCGAAAATCTGCCCATCTTAATGAGGAGGGTTTTCGCCAAGCTAAAGCGGCAGGCTGGAAACGGAGGAACCCCGAAGGTTGATGTGCCTCGAGGCTTTGCCGCCCTTTCCTTAGCAATCGAGCGTCACTAGATTTTTGTCATTATTTTGACCACTGAAGTTTGTAGCCCCTTAAAGCATTTTGATGTATTCAGACAGCTTCTATCGCTATCTTTCCTTTCCTTTAGTTGTCTCATTACGAACTCCTTTGGCGTTATCTTCGCCCTGTTATCACGATGCGTTTACTTTTTCGAGCGGATCCTTAGCAGTCCCATCAAAATTACTAAAGTCGGTATCGAGTTAGCTTTCCCGATAAGCCTTACGATATCACTGCTTACGAGATCATCACTCCTTCCGCTACCCGAAAAGTATTCTGCACATTCCTAATTGTAAACCATCAGTAACAAAAATACGTTACGAGGGATAGTAATTACCCGTAGGAGCCTTCCCACTGCCATCATAGGGCGTTACCATGGAACCCGCGTGAATCGCTTTCACTATCAGCTCTATACTTCATCAGGGGTTACACATCTGGTTACTAGCTGGGATTTCGCGATTCTCCGCGTTTCCCTCCTTTCGCGATCGGCCCGAAAAGTGCCTCATCTTAGTGAGCTGTCGGATCGGGACGGCTATCACAAGGCTGGGGAATTTTCACTTTTGGGCATTGTCCTCGCGTCTAGAACCGTGTCCTTACTTAATGGCCTGGCTGCAGCAGCCCAGCCGTTAAGATAGGATTCTTGTTTCTAGACGGAATTTCTATTTCTTTGGGGCGTGCCTCATCTTGATGGGCCGTCTCCACGAGAACGGTCAGTACAAGAGTAGGACTTTTCACTCCCAAAGATACCGGGTAGTGCCCTCACTTAATGAGCCATCTGATCAAGATCGGTCATCACAAGGATAGGACTTTTCACCCCGGGGGCGTCCAGGATCTTTCAATCCGACGCTAATTCAAGGTATATTGGGTCGTGCCCTCACTTAGTGGGCCATCTGATCAAGACCGGCCATCACAACGATATGACTTTTCACTTCCCAAGATACCCCCTTTCTTATCTGCACAAAGGCAACCACAAACACCCACGAAAGCTCTCTCATCGAGCGTTAGTCATGGTTAGGGTTGATATAAATCAAAGGTGCAGATAAGATTAAACTCTAGGGTAATATAATTTCAAACGAGCGATATTCCAAGAGTTGGATAAGGGTGTACCATCGAGTGTCTCCAGATGATAGGCTCCTTTCCCGACAACGTGGGTGATGCGATATGGTCCATCCCAGTTTGGACTGAGTTTTCCCATACGTTGTCCTGCCGCTCGCTTGTCTCTGAGCACCAGCTCACCGGCTTTCAGCAGCCGCTCTTTGACACGCCTGTTATGATAACGGGCCATCTTTTATTTGTAATGCTGCGTTTTCAGAAGGATTTCTTCTCGGACTTCTGGTAACGCGTCCAGGTTAGCTCGTAACCTTTCCTCATTCAATTCCTCTCGAAAGTGAGCCACCCGTAGGCTCATGGTTCCAATTTCCACCGGTGTAACAACTTCGGTTCCAAAGGCCAACGCGAAGGGTGTTTCTCCGGTACTAGTCTTAACGGTCATGCGGTACGCCCACATCACGTATGGCAGCTCATCAGCCCACTTCTTTTTAGACCCTTCTAGGTTTTTCTTGATACCGTTGAGGATGCTCCGATTGGTTACTTCCGCCTGTCCATTACTTTGCGGATGAGCTACGGAGGAAAATCGTTGCTCGATCCCAAATTCTGAGCACTGGTCTTTGAAGAATTGGCTAGTGAACTGCGTTCCGTTATCGCTGACAAGGACGCGGGGTACGCCAAACCTCATGATAACTTGATATTTGAAGAAACGCCAAGTTTTTTCTGCCGTGATTGCGGCGACCGCTTCAGCTTCTGCCCACTTAGTGAAATAGTCTACCGCCACTATCACAAACTTCAGTTGGGACCTTGCCTTTGGGAATGGGCCTAGGATATCGATCCCCCATTTAGCAAAAGGATAAGGGGCGATAATTTCAGATATTTCAGTGGTAGGTCGCCGAGGAATTTTGGCAAACTCCTGGCACTTAGGGCAGTTTTGCACATAGTTGTGGCAATCTCTTCGGATAGTGGGCCAGTAGAATCCGGATCTGAAGACTTGTGCCGCCAGGGTGCCACCTGATATGTGCATACCACATACCCCTTCATGGATTTCGCGCAAGGTGTGAAGACCCTCTTGTTCAGTTATACATTTGGCGGCTGGGTGAGAAAAACATCTCCGAATCAAATCCCCGTCATAGTACGTACAGCGAGCTGCCTGTTTCAGCACTTTCTTCTTTTCAGCGGTATCCTCAGGCAGTTCCTCATGTTTCAAGTATTTGATTACGGGGATTCGCCAGTCGCTCTCATGCTCTTCCACACATAAAGATGCTTGCTCTTCCATGAAGGATGGTACCGATAGCTCACGATAATATACGCCTTTGGGTATGGATGCTTCCGGATTTGCGGCCAATTTGGCCAGATTGTCAGCTTCAGCGTTTTCCTCCCTGGGAACATGTTCGAAGCTGACTTGCATGCCCTCTTTCTTTATCTCCAATAATTCTCGCTTTACTTTGTCGAGATATTGAATCATGATGGGTTCCCGGGGCTGAGAGTGCCCCAAGACCTGGTCAATTATTAACTTGGAATCACCACAGATTTTTAGACGCAGGTCTCCCGTTCTTCCAGTATCGTGCCTCCCTTTAGAAGAAAGTCCTTTCCCTATTCTGGGCCCGGCTAACAACGCTTCGTACTCTGCCGCGTTATTAGATAACGGCTGTAGGATTCGAATGGCGTATCGTATTTGCATGTCGTGCGACCCATTTATGAAGATTCCCGCTCCCGCCAGCTCTTGGTTTTTAGCTCCATCCACATGGATGATCCAAAGGTCCGTATAGGTTTCCGGAAATGGGAGGTTCATATCACCCCATTCCGCTTCAGGTATGCCGGCCAAAGGATCCTCCGTAAAGGTACATTCCGCTATGAAATCAGCCAGGATCTGAGCCTTTACGGACGGTCGAGACTGATACCTCAATCCATACTATTCTAATTCAAGCGCCCAGATCAACATTCTTCCTGAAGATTCAGGCTTTCGAAATATTCTTTTCAGGGGCTGGTCCATAAGCACGATAACGGAATAAGACTGAAAATATCGGTCCATTTTGGGGGTAGCCTGTATAAGAGCGAACGCTATTTTTTCAATTCGGGCGTATCGCAACTCCGCATCCTTCAGAACGTGACTCACAAAATAGACCGGGCGATCAGAGTGGTTATCATCGAGGACGGCACTGACCACTTCGTCCGCAGCGCCAAGATACAAATATAAGGTATCTCCTGCCTCGGGTCTTGTCAACAGTAGGTCAGACGATAGGTAATCCTTCAGGCCGACAAATGCCTCCTCACATTCCGGGGTCCACCCGAACGAGGCTTTCTTGCGTATGACTTTGAAAAAAGAAAGACACTTCTCTCCTTGCTTGGAAATGAATCGCCCGAGGGCGATAACTCACCCTGTTAGTCTTTGCACCTCTTTAATGGTTCTTGGCGATATCATGTCTTGTATTGCCTTAACCTTTGAAGGGTTAGGCTGGATACCTTTTTGGCTGACCACGTAACCCAAGAATTTTCCCGTCTGAAATGCGAACATACATTTTCAGGGGTTTAACTTCATGCGATACTTTTTCATTACGTCAAAGACTTCCTTTAAGTCCCGTAGGTGATCTTGAAAGTTCGCGCTTTTTATCAATATATCATCAACGTATGCTTCCACATTCCTCCCTATTTGTTCTTCGAATATCCTGTTTGCCATACGTTGGAACGTTGCCCCAGCGTTCTTCAGCCCAAATGGCATCGCCGTATAACAGTACGTGGCCTTTGGAGTGAGGAATGCAGTCTTTTCTTCATCTTCCAAGGCCATGGGGATCTGATGGTATCCAGAGTTGGCGTCCAGTGAACTTAAATAACTGATATATACGAGGGAGCGGGTAGTAATCCTTAGGGCAGGCATCATTCAAATCGGTGAAGTCGATGCACATGCGCCAATCCCCATTGGGCTTAGGAAAAAGGACAGGGTTCGCTAGCCAGGTGGGATATTGAACTTCGCGGATAAACCCTGCGTCAAGAAGCTTTGCTACCTCCTTGTCCACAGCCGACGCCTTTTCACTAGAGAACGCGCGCCGCTTTTGTTGAACTGGGTGGGCATCTGGGTCCATATTGAGTCGATGCTCGGCTATTTCGCGTGATATACCTGGCATGTCTGCGGGTTTCCACGCGAAATCTCCTTGGCATTTGTTCAGTAGCCGGGCCAGTTGAAGGTTTTCCACTGGGCTGAGTTTTTCGCTGATCAGGAAGCTTGCTTCCTTTATGCCGACTACTGGAACGGGTACCATTTTGTCCAGAGGTTGAGCGCGCTTCTCATCACCCTGCTCGTAGGGGTCCGCTGCTATACACACATACCTATCGCAACTCCTTTGAGTCATGAGCGAGTAGCATTCCGCCGCCAGCTTTTGATCGCCCTTTATGGATACTACCCCATCCCAGGAGGGGTATTTCATTTTTAGATGCTTCTGAGATATCACCGCTCCGAAGCGGTTGAGAAAAGGTCACCCAAGTACGACATTGTAGGGCAAATTTAAATCCACGACAAGGAACAACAAGTTCTCTGATCGTTTATAGGTGTCTTCTCGGAAATATATGGGCAAAGTAATTACCCCCGTGACAGGGATTGGAACCCCATCAACTCCGACTATAGGCCGTTTGCTAGGCGTTAGCTCGTTGTCAGGGTGTTTCATGAGATTGTACGCTTCCAGCGAAAAGAGGTTCACCGCGCTCCCGTTATCAATAAGAGTTCTTCTGATTCAATGACTGGCGATGACGGGCGTAACCACCAATGCATCATTGTGCGGATAGACAACGCCTTTCTCGTCTTCTTCGGAAAAGGATAATATCATTCGATCCAAGATGCCTATCGCACCTCCTTTTTTTGTCGTGCCATTCCGTGTGCGTTTTTCTCCTTTCGCGGCGGTCGGTTGCTCTGATTCGTCCATATAAGGGGTTCCTCCCGCGATGATGTTAATCATAGGGATGTACTCGTCGTCAACCGTAAGAGTTTCCCTATCTTTTCCTCCGGGAGCATTATCCTTCTGCGGAACGCGAGGAGGAACTGGTCGTTCATCTGCCGTCCTTTTCATGGGATTATTTCTGGCATCTTCTCTTACTTGGGTGGCGAATTCCCCTAAATATCCTTCTTCCACTAGACGTTCTATCGCCAATTTTAATTCTCTGCACGCTTTTGTGGAATGTCCCCTGGCTTTGTGGAATTTACAATAAGCATTTTCCCTTCTCCCTAGAAGGACTCCTGGTTTTGTAGGCGCAGGGTAGCGGATGGGAAGATTTCGCTGTTCTGCTATCGCTAAAATCTCTGCCCTTGGTACATTAAGGGAAGGAAAATCTGGGTCGTATGTCCGATTTTTATAAGAATCCCCTTGACGTCGAGTGGGGGAACCACCGGTCTTTCCCTTCGAAGAATGACCCTTGTGCCTATTAGAGGCTTTGGGGATATGATCCTTCCGCCTAGCGTAATCGTCGATAAACTGTTCGTCCGGACGGGGCTTTGCGGGAGCAGCGATAATTTGAGATGTCCCGTGCGGCACGTTATAAGTCCTATCTCTGTTTTCTTCTTCCATTTTCGCATAATTATGAGCTTTAAGTCTCAATGCGTCTAAAGTCACTGGAGGGTCCACCATGAGCGCGTCTTTCAGCTTTCTGTAGCGGCAGTTCCTTTTCAGGGCTTCTATAGCAAAATCAATAGTAACGCCCGGCGTTAATGACATTTCCAAATCGAAGCGACTGAGAAATTCCTTTAAGGTTTCTTGAGACATTCGTTGTATGTCAAATAACGCGGCGGCAGATTTCCTGATTGGAATCGCCGTACTAAATCTGCTCCGGAATTTAGATTCTAACTGTGAGAAATTATTAATGGATCCACCAGGGAGACCATCAAACCAGAGACGCGCAACACCCGACAATGTCATCATAAGTATGCGAGATGGGATCCTTGGTGCCATCATAAGTATCAGTGGGAAGCTTCACGCGTCGACTGACCTTGTGACGCCTTATACGACGGCTAAATGGGTGGCCCGATGTATCATCAAGAATTTCACGCGCATGACGCGGGGGAGATATTTCAGCCTGACGCCCCTTATTTCGCGGTTCTGGCGTAAGATGTCGCCTAGGAGATCGACTGTAACTCCTGGGCGATCGACTTCGATACCTTCGACTACTGGATCTTTCACTGTACTCGGGAGACAAACTCCTGTTGGCTCCTTCCCTCCGTCCGTCCCACCGGTTCCTAACCCCCTCAAGTTGCCTATCTCCCTGCGGGAGGAGACCTTGCGGCATTTATGGTACGTAAGCCTCTACTCTTCCTTGAGTGAACTGCACAACACTAACCGGGGGATCTCCTGCGGACAAAGGCATCTGGAGGTTTTCTGGGAACAATGGTGATAAAGGTCGATCAGCGACAATAGATGGTGTGAATATGACGCGGGGAGGGAGACTAGATCCAGAAGCACCAGGCGTGATTCTTGCGGCCATTTCAGTCAAATATTCCAATCGAGAATGAAGGGTCGCTATTTCCATTGCAAAAGGATGTTCATGATTAAGTATAGATCCCCCCGAAAGAGGAGTGGAGAAATCGAATCCCGCTGTCTGAGATGACGAAATGACCATTTGTGAGGAGACAAGTCCTCCTGCAACTCCGACCGAACGGTCCAGAGATCCCGAAATAATTGGTTGTGATGTCATAGAGAGATCAGCAGTAGCAAAAGGGAATAACTGTCTGCGGATTGAGAAAGGGATATTAGAGGATGATGATCGGATCGGCTCCGATCCTGTGGTCATGACCGTTCCAATCTTCTGACTAAACGGAGCTTGGCTATTAAGGATGCTCACTTAATATACCAAAGCTCTCAATGAAAGCACCATTTGATAAGATTCGAGGTCGTGTCTGATTGGAACGGCGGCGATCGGTGTCGGATGTACCTGCAAAGCGCCGGAGGGGGGGCTCCGGCGTAGACACTCCGATGCTTAAGTCAGTTCGGGAGTACAAAGTAACAAGAGGTTCTGCTAGATGATCTCGATCTCACCTTCTGTTTGAAAAATTAGGGATATTTATAGGCCTCGATGGCGATACCTGGCGATAACAGTCTAGGCGATGTCTGGTGATGACGTCACAAGCGATGCCAGCGGGTGACGTCATGAGCGATATCTGACAGGGTTGCCGGGAGCGATAACCTCGCGGTTCCCTAAGATGGGATGACATCGTGCGTATAGAGACGCGTGAGTCCCCCCTCCGCCGATGTCGACCATCCTAGGAATCCTTTGTTGATCCCTAGGCGATATAAAGATATACTACGGGACTTATAGGAATCCGTCCCGGTTGGAGCCGCAAATGCAGCAGTGCCGTTAGGGTTGTCTTGATTGTTATCAGCAGTTGATGACCAGGTCCTCAAAGGAAGAAATACTACCTTTGAATCCAGAACTCACAAGGACCGAAACCCAAATCAGAAAGAAAGCTAAGAGAAAATTCGTGGGTGAATTTTCGGGAACACAATCAGAAACTGATTCCAGCAGCAGTCTAGGCCAAGATCAGGGCCCAGCTGAGAATCCAATACCAAACATGGAAGAAAACCAAGAAGAACAGACGATGAGAGAACGAAACAGATGGGCAGAAAGAGTAACCTACTCCTGTATTAACTTAGCCCCTTTGGCTAATGATTGGTCTATCAAGACGAACATCATAGACAACTTAACCAAGTTTCATGGCCACTCAAACGAGAATCCGTATAACCATTTAAGGAATCTCCATCTTCAATGTGATACCCTAAAACCTTTAGGGGTATCAATCAAGAGGGCTAAACTCAAAGCATTTCCATGGTCCCTTGAGGACACAGCTAAGAATTGGTTCTATAGCATACCCCATAATACTATCACAACATGGGGAGATATGTCCGCTGCCTTCCTAAATAAGTATTGGAACGCAACTAAGGCAGGGGCAGCCAGAAAGGATCTAGTATCCATTCAGCAGAGAGGAGGAGAAAGCTTGAGCGAATACCATCAAAGGTTTAGAGATCTTCAAGACATTTGCCCTACCCATGGAGTGGCTGACCATCTCCTAATCCAATATTTCTATGATGGAATGTGTGTGAAGGATAAGGAGAGAGTAGATGCAGCCACTGGAGGAGTACTTCAAGATCTTACACCAACAAGAGCCAAACTACTTCTCCAAACGATGGCTGACAATTGCCAAAACAACGCCTCTTTAGAGAGAAATTCTACACCCTCTTCTTTGAATGCTATAAATGTTGAAAATAAGCTTGATAAGATTACTAACATTTTGATGAATCTTTCTACAGGTGCCACATCTCAGGTACAAACTACAGTAGCAGCAGCTAATCCTATGCCTTCTGTTTGCGAGATTTGCCAACAATTAGATCATCCCACCCATAGTTGTTACATGGTGGAACAGCCGGGAGATCCATCCCCAATCTCAGTCAATACGACATATGGCTACAACCAAGGACAATCTAACAATCAAGGGCAGCTTAGATTCCCACATGAAAGTAATCAATACTTTTGGAGACAGCACCCCAATCTAAGGTGGAGACAAAATCCACCTCAGCCTAGCCAACCAAATCAACAACCAAATCAACAACAACAATACCAACAACAGCCACAACAGTCTCCCATAAATTTCCAACACTTCGTACCCAGACCACCTGGAGTAAATCAATCAAATGCCCCAATGTTACCTCTTGCACCTCAACCGCTTAAGATTACCGGAGTGCCTATCGAAGACACATTACAAAAATTCATGCAATCAACTCAATCTAGTCTTGTTGAAATGCAAAAGGCTACTCAGTCCAGTATTGTTGAGATGTAGAAACAAATAGGCCAGCTCACCCAACAAATCCAGCAACCAAGAACAAGTGGAAAATTGCCTTCCACCACCGAGGATAACCCAAGGCACAATGTAAGTGCTATTCATCTTAGGAGTGGAAGTGTTCTACCTGAACGAAAGGGTGCGAAATCAGATCAAGAGATTCACAACCAATCGTATGAAGACGAGGATGTGGATGTGGATGAAGAAATACAAGCAGAAGCTCAGCCGGAGCCAATCTTGGCTAAGACTGAGACTAAGGCTGATATTTCAGTACATGCAGAACAACCGATCTTAGCTAAGCCAGTAGCTAAGACTGATGAACAGAGTTTAAAACCTCTGGAAACAGTAGACATTCCACCTCCCTATCCTCCCAAGTCTTCTAAATAGAAGAAATTAGACGATGCTAAAGAATTCATGAGCATTTTTGGCAAAGTGGCAGTGAATATTCCTATGCTAGATTTAATTTCTAAAGTACCTTCTTATGCAAGATTTTTGAAAGAACTTTGCACTAACAAAAGGAAACTTGCAGGTGTTGAGAGAGTGAATCTTTTGCAGAATGTTTCTTCAGTACTTCAAAGCAAACTACCGGAGAAATGTGGAGATCAAGGAACCTTCACCATCCCTTGTAAAATTGGGAACAAAACGGTAGAAAATGCCCTTTACGACTTAGGAGCAGGGATCAGCGTGATGTCCTTAAAGGAATATGAAGCATTGCAAATGGGACCCATGAAAGAGACACAGGTGGTGATTCAACTAGCCGACCGAACCGTAATCCATCCTAAGGGTTTGGTAGAGGACGTTCTCGTCCAAGTCAATAATTTTATATACCCTGTGGACTTTTATATTGTTGAGATGGATGCTGACTTACCTTCTTGTACCACTGATGTGCTCTTAGGTAGACCTTTTCTTAGGTCTGCTAGAGCAAAGATAGACATTTATGAAGGTAGTATTATTTTGGAATTCTTTGGGAGCACGATTAAGTTTTACATGAAGGAGGGATTAAAATATCAAAATGAGACGCATAGTGTTAATTTTATTGATATCTTATACCCTATTGAAGAAGAGACTGCAGATTTAAATGCTACTGACCCACTTGATTTTGTCTTAAGCAGAAGTATCTCAGCTAAGACACTGGAAGAAATGGAGGACCGAATAGGGAACCAAGAAGATCTTAGGGAGATCTTAACAGGTCTCCACGAGACTGAACCAGTGAAGGAATTATTGCATTGCCCACTGTTCAGCATGTCTGACTCTAAGATCTTACCATCTATTGTGCAGGCACCCGAGCTTGATCTTAAGGAGTTGCCAAAACACCTTAAGTATGTCTATCTAGGCCAAGATAAAAATCTGCCACTAATAATCTCAACTAAGCTTTCTAGCGAGGAAGAGGCAAGACTGAAAAATGTTTTGAAGGAACATAAGGAGGCTATTGGGTGGACTCTAGCAGACATCAAGGGCATATCCTCAACCATTTGCACCCACAAAATTCATGTGGAAGAGGATAAGAAAACTATTAGACAACCCCAAAGGAGGCTAAACCCTCCGATGATGGAAGTTGTCAAGAAGGAAATTATTAAATTGCTTGATGCTGGAATTATATACCCAATCTCTGATAGTTCATGGGTTTCCCCTGTGCAGGTTGTGCCTAAGAGGACAGGTATTACCGTGACTGAAGGTGAAGATGGAATAAAAAGAACCACAAGGATTCAGAATGGTTGGAGAGTCTGCATAGACTACCGCAGACTTAACCAAGTCACGAGGAAAGATCACTTTCCATTACCATTCATCGACCAAATGGTGGAAAGACTGACTGGAAAGTCCCATTACTATTTCTTGGATGGTTATTCGGGATTTCACCAAATCCCAGTGGCGTTAGAAGACCAAGAGAAGACGACATTCACATGTCCCTTCGGAACCTTTGCGTATAGGAGGATACCATTCGGATTGTGCAATGCGCCGACCACTTTTCAAAGGTGTATGGTTAGTATCTTTTCAGATTATGTAGAAAAAGGTATTGAAGTGTTTATGGATGACTTCACCGTATATGGTGATAATTTCGATAAATGCTTAGCTACTCTGAAAAATATTTTGAAAAAGTGTGTGACCACTAATCTTGTTCTTAACTATGAAAAATGTCATTTCATGGTTGAACAAGGTATTGTCCTTTGTCATGTAGTTTCTAAGAAAGGCATGGAAGTCGACCAGGCTAAGATTGATGTTATCAAAACCTTGCCTTACCCCTCATGCGTGCGTGAGGTTAGAAGTTTTCTAGGCCATGCTGGATTTTATCACAGGTTTATTAAAGACTTCTCAAAGATTGCGGGGTCAATGTGCAAACTGTTGCAAAAAGAAGTGGACTTCAATTTTGACGAATCTTGCCAAGTGGCGTTTGACAAGATCAAGGAGAAACTCACATCAGCCCCAATCATCCAAGCACCAGATTGGAACCTTCCATTCGAGTTGATGTGTGACGCTAGTAACTCAGCCGTTGGTGCGGTTCTAGGGCAGAAATTTGGTAGAGATCCACACGTGATCTACTATGCCTCTAAGATGCTTGACGATGCACAAAAGAACTATACTACAACCGAGAAGGAATTGTTCACAATAATCTTTGCGTTGGAAAAATTCAGATCATATTTATTGGGAACAAAAGTCATAGTTTTTTCTGACCATACGGCCTTAAGGTATCTTTTGACAAAAGCAGAATCTAAGCCAAGACTGATTCGCTGGGTTTTACTTTTGCAGGAACATAACTTGGAAATCAAGGACAAAGCAGGAAAGAAAAACTTAGTCGCCGATCACCTAAGCAGGTGCTTTGTGAAGACGGACTCAGAACCAATCAGAGATGATTTTCCAGACGAACATCTATTTGCCATCCAAGTAAGTAGGCCATGGTTTGCTGATCTCGTCAATTTCTTAGCCACAGGTAAACACCATAGAGACCTAACGGCTCAAGAAAAGGTAAAGATTAAGCACGACAGTAGGTATTTCGTTTGGGATGATCCTTATCTTTGGAAAATTGGATCTGATCAGTTGATAAGAAGATGTATTCCTGAGAGTGAAATCCCATCAGTTTTGAGATTTTGTCACTCTTATGCATGTGGTGGACATTTTGGAGCAAAGAGAACAGCCTTAAAAGTCCTAGAGTCAGGATTTTATTGGCCTACTCTATTTCATGATAGTTATATATTTTGTAAGACATGTCCTGAATGCCAAAAGATAGGAAACATAAGCGCTAGAAATCAAATGCCCATGAATGTTATATTAAATTGTGAGATTTTTGATCTATGGGGCATTGATTTCATGGGACCATTTCCTATGTCGAATGGAAAATAATATATATTGCTTGATGTGGATTACGTGTCTAAATGGATAGAAGCTAAGGCAACTAGGACCAATGATGCTAGAACTGTTGTTTCATTTTTGAAAACTAACATTTTGAACAGGTTTGGTGTGCCTAGGGGAATCATTAGCGACCGAGGAATACATTTTTGCAATAATATTATTGTTTCGCTTTTCAGGAAATATGGTGTAACCCACAAAGTCTCAACTACGTACCATCCTCAGTCAAATGGCTAAGCGGAGATATCAAATAGAGAAGTAAAATCGATCTTAGCTAAGACAGTTGGCTTAGATCGACGAGATTGGAGCCAAAGGCTGGATGATGCACTTTGGGCATATAGGACTGCCTACAAATCTCTCATAGGAATGACTCCTTACAAATTGGTGTATGGGAAAGCATGCCACCTGCCAGTAGGTATGCAACATAGAGTTTATTGGGCAATTCGGAAATGCAATCTAAGGTACGACCAAGCAGGTGAGGAAAGGAAACTCCAAATCCACGAGATAGAGGAATCAAGCATATTATAACCAGCTCTTAGCTAAGATCAGGATGAAGACATACCATGACAGCAAAATTGTTGAGAAGAATCTCCAACTAGGGGGAAAAGTCCTTCTTTACAATTCACGATTTAAGCTCTTTCCTGGTAAGCTCAAGACCAAATGGGAAGGTCCATATATTATCACTAATATCTATCCTCATGGTGCAGTAGATATTAGAAATGAAAAGACAGGAATTGTGTTTAAGGTCAATGGACAGAGACTTAAACCGTTCCTAGAAGGATTCCCAAAGTTTCAGGAAAATCAGGCGATTGAAGCCCCACCTGAGATTCATTAAAAGAACAGCAAAGTCATGCCTAGGACTATAACTAGGGCACTACATGGGAGGCAACCCATGCTTTTATTTTCAGTTCTTTTGAATAAATTGATTGTTCAAATATCCCCCAGAATCACTGATTGATTTTCCTTTGCTGAAATTTTCAGGAATGTTGTGGAAATTCTCTGGGGCGATTGATTAGAATTAAGTGTGGTGAGGAGTCTTGGCTAAGTCTCTTCGATCTTAGCCACATTTTATTCACCTTGGATTAAGGTGACACGCGGAGAAAAAAGAAGAAAGAAAAGAGAAGGTTGCGTGTTTTGATGAAGGAGAAAAAGAAGGGATAACGGTCATTTTTTTTTTAAATTACTAATTATAATTTGAAAATCAATTTTTCAGATTTTAATTAGTAGTTATCTTTCAAACTCCTTACCTCCCACAAACACAAAATCCCTAAAATCTCGCCCTCTTCCTCTTATCTCTCAAATCACCTTCTCCTACTTTCACTCCACTTCAGCTACTTTCACTCCACGATTCTACCAGTATTTAACATGGGAAAATCCAAGAGATCCGCAAAGCAAATGAAATCTACTCCGATTGAGCAACAATCCCCTATCCCCTCTTGATCTCCTTCTCTCTCAAATCTAGAGGAGGATCTGCCACAAAACCTCAACGAGACACTCGATATTGCAAGGACAATCATGTCCATGGATGCAGCCCCCTCTGATTCTCCAAAGCAGGGTCTCTCCACTCCTACTCCAGTTCCTACCGCTGCATCCCCTCAAAAGTCTTTCCCAGCCAAGAAAAAGATCGACCTCAACAAAGAGCCCAAAACCCAATCTAGGGTTAGCAAGCCGGCTGACTCCGAGGTACAAGAGATTTCGGATACCGAGCCTAGATGTGAAGAAGGTTCGGCCAAATCGAAGAAATCAGGAAAGAGGAAGGCTGATGTGAGTGTTGAATCAGCCCCAGCAAAGAGGACTCGTTCTGCGGCTGCCAAAGGCAAAAAGAAAGTAGAGGATGCTGATCTTGGCAAAGAGTCAGACTCTGATGCGGTTGCAGTCTTGGCCAAGCCTGCGGCCAAGGCTGCCAAGGTAACCCTTCCGCCCTTAAACTCTTTGAAAGGCTGTTTGAGGCCTGATACCCCTGATTTTAGGGTTAAATTGACTGAAAAGCATGCCTGCGAGGTCACTCCTTTTGCTGTCCTTGATTTTTCTTTTCTTGATGAATTGGGGGTGGGAAACAGAGTTAGGCAGTTTATTTCCAATCTTGGATGAGATTGCTTTTTCTATCTTGACATGCCCGCTTATGCTGAACTGTGCTTAGAATTTCATGCATCTTTTTGGGTAGATTAGGAGAAATTTTATGTTAATGGTAGAGCTTTTCCTGATCTTAGCGCATCTGATGTTGTGAATTTCTGTTTGCTTGATAAATGGTCTCATATGTCAATGGATGATTTTAATCTTTTTCTTGGGTTTGTGACTGAGGAAGGCCTCAAGTCTGATGAGTACATGAATGCCCTCACTGATTATCCCCCAGATTGGGATAAGGCAGTTGCCTATGGGGAATTGATTGGTGACCCTAAAGCTAAGCTTGATAAAAATTCTAAGGCTCACCAGATCCGAGATCCTACTTTGAGGATTCTCCAAAGGATCCTTTCAATTAATCTCGCGGGCAAGACCACAGTCTCAGGCAATCTTTCAAAACTTGAGACCTTTCTGCTATGGTGTATGCTGCATGAAAAAAAGAGTAAACTTAGGCTGCTGGATTTCTAGACAGATCAAAGTATGTGATTCCCTTCCTAGAATGATCTTAGGAACTCTGATATCCCACATGACTGCTACTGCTAGGGGTATAGATTTATCTGCTTTAAATTTGTATAAATCCTATGCCATTAAGATCATGGATCTTAAGGTTTTTGACCAAATGGGTCATTTCTACGAGGAAAAAGGCTATCTCTATTTTAATACAGGATTTACCCCAGTAGCAGATCACCTCTATGGGAAGAGGATCAACGGTAACTTCAAGGTTAAGCCAATTCAGATTGACGATGCAGCAGAGGAGCCCAATCTTGGGCAAGATGACCAGAGACCTGAGCAGACCAATAGTTTTGGCATTGATCCCGACCACCCTCGGCTTCCAGAATGGGCCAATAGATTCCTGGACCTCGTGCAGACGCAGCTCGAAGCCTTCACGACAAACCAGCAGTTGTTTCATGAGTTTCAAGACTCCTCTCAAAAACAGATGCAGCAGATTGTAGATCAGCAGCAATCCTTGTTTACGAGCGTTGAAACAGCCTAAATGGAACGGCTGGATAAGTTCATGGAGCAGCAGGACGCCAGATACAAGTATATCCAGGCTCACATGGATGGATCTTTCACTTACATCAAGGCAATCGATAGAGTTGTTGCCCACATCCCCAACAAAGTGAATGACCACTTCAACACCACGAGCGACTCCAATGACGCCTCAGATAAAGAAGATGAACCAGCACCATCTGTGCAAGACCCGAAGCAACCATCTGCCATATCAAAGTAAATGCCCCCAGGTCGAGTCTTTCTTTCTTTTCTTTTTTCAATTTATTGTGTCTTTTTTCTCTCATTTACACATTGAGGACAATGTGTTCTCTAAGTGTGGTGAGGGGTGTTTTTAGGATATTTGTCTGTATATACATGTTCTGATGTATTTTTGTGTGATTTTCTTTGATCGCATGAAAAAATTTGTGAATCAAGGCTAAGTTAGTTGACCTAGATCGTCTGAAACAGAGTCTGATGCATGATTTTCTTTGCCAATATGTGTGTTTTTAGGAATGTGTGTTCTCTGTTTTGTTTGTGCGTCAACGAAATATATGGACTATGCCTAAGGCCTGTTTTCTTGAGTATCTTAGCCTTGACCTTTAGCATCCTTCACCTTGTGACCCCATAGCTTTTGAACACAGCATGCTCAGCACCTAAAGACATCCTTATTGTACATAATCATAGGGTCTAGCATTGTGCAATTGACTTGACACATAGGCAAACTTCCACCAAAAAATACCTAATACCCCCTTAAGGAAAATTGCTAGTGGACAATGGAGTTTAATGCCTTGTAATTATGCTGAATTGCTCTAATATAGAGAACTACTACTATGCCTAGTAAATTGCAACTCTAGAGAAAAAAAAATATAAATGCTAATGTCTTGATGTTTCTGCCTCACCAAGTGAAAACATTCAAGAAACTTAAAAAAAATAAAAAAAATTATATATATATATATATATATATATATATATATGTCTTGATATTTATGCCTCACTAAGCATTAATAATCAAGAAACTTTTAGCAATACTGGCATAGTAAAATAAACTTCAGGCAAGGTAATTAAATGATGATATTGAGCAATTGAATTAAGGGGGGAAAATCCAAGTAGGTGGATGTTTTGTTTTGTTGAGTCTGTTGTGGAATGCAAAGATGTTATGGTTATGTGGAATTCGGATGTCTAGGGTGCTGAATAGGTTGTGTTCAAAAGGGTTGGGGTCCATTGAGAAGTATGCTGACTGTCATAGGCCGAAGGTCCAAAAGGAAATTAGCTAAGGGTAGTCTGTCTAGAAAATTTTGCCACTGTTTGGTTGCTCTGTTTTGAGTCTGTCTGTTTATAAGTCTTTCTTTTGTTGTCTTAGTTAAGAGTCCAGTATGCTTGGGGGCAAGCATTGTTCAAGTGTGGTGAGGTTTGATTGACGCTTAATTCCATGTGTTTTTACCGCTTTAAACTATCTAGTTTGTGGTATAAACAATATCTTTTCACGTCAATTTGGTTTCTTTTGGAGGGATCTTGGGCAAGACAAGTTTTGGAAGAAATGGGTGCTTGAGCGAAATATTGGCAATCTTAGCCGTATGTCTTGGCTAAGATTGCGGGATCAGAAGCGTGCTGAACATGGACTCAAGGAAGCGGATCAAGATCAGGAAGCTAGCTGGCTGTTACATCCACAAGAAAACTTCTCGGATGTATTCTATTTGAACAAAAACACTTTGTGATTATCTTTTTATTATTATCACTTTAGGATTTAAACAATTAGGATTTTTATCCCTATCTTTTAGTTAATTTTGAAGAAGGAATTTGAAAAGGAACGTGATTGGTGGGGACTCTAACCTTGTTAAAAGGTTAGGGAAGGCTGCCAATTACGGGATCGACCATCTTCCTTTCTTCTGGTTTTGTAAACACTTGCTGCGAATTCTTTTGGATTTCGCATTTTAATTCTATTTCATGTTCTTCAATTATTCTTTTACTTCCTTAATTATTATGTTTAGTAGCTAAACACCTAATTCTTGGTAAGGGTTGAGTGAGCATACTTGTGATTCGTGAGACTGAATCGTTCTTAAATATCCTCCCATTTGTATTCAATTCAAGTTCTGTTTTAACAAACCGGTTCCCGTCTAGGCTAAGATTTGATCGATCTTAGGCAAGACGACGGATTTGCAGCCAGTCACTAAGGGGACTAGCGAAACTGAAGTGAGGAAGTAGGTAGCTAACCTCGTGGGGGTTAGTGAACTTGAATCGATATAGGCCTAACCAGATTGACAACCTAGGGCTCCGAGTTGGGAGTAGCTTGGCCTAGACTCTGTCTTTCCCTATGCCATTGAGAAAATGCATGTGCCTCAAGCCAGCAGCCAATTGGATAAACCCTTTAACCAGCAAGGTGTCCACTGGCTAGGATCACT
The DNA here is from genome assembly GCA_963691705.1 of Viola odorata. Taxonomy (NCBI): domain Eukaryota; kingdom Viridiplantae; phylum Streptophyta; class Magnoliopsida; order Malpighiales; family Violaceae; genus Viola; species Viola odorata. The sequence goes on from OY829542.1 coordinate 55,756,393, forward strand.
AGGAAAGGGGGTACCCTCCAAGTGATTTGAATAGGAGGAAAGTAGGATTGGAAAGGGGTTCCTCCCAATCTATAGCAGAGTTATAAAGGGGAAGGAGAAAAATCTCAAGTCAATGATCGATTAAACAAGTAAAGTGCTCACGAATTCTCCCTTGCCAGGAATCTACCCCACGAAAAGTTCCACCCAATCTCAGCCACCAATCTTAGCTAAGATTCATTTCTGCCTAAGATTGTTTCCTTTCTTTTATTTTTACTTGTCCTCTTTTACGCTTCGTTTATCTTAATTGCAAGAACAAAAACCCTCAACTCCAGTGACGAGGAAGTCGAGTCAAGACTACGATACACCATCAAGATCTCTATGGACGAACCTCTTATCGCAATCTACGAGTCCCTTGTGGACGAGTGATAAGTTGTATTTCTACCCCATTTCTATATCTTTTTTACAACTAAATTTGATGCCCTCGACTCGCAATCAGTGTCATACCAATCGGGGTCTTGAATGCGGTGCGATATGCCCATAGAGCATCTCCCAACTTGAGGCTCCAGTCCTTCCTGGATTGGTTGACTGTCTTTTCTAAGATGGCCTTGATTTCTCGATTCGAGACCTCGACTTGCCCATTGGTCTGGGGATGATAAGTCGTGGACACTCTATGAGTTACTCCATACTTGTTGAGCAAGGAAGAGACATTCGATTGCAAAAATGTGTCCCCCGATTAATGATGAGAGCACGAGGGGTCTCGAATTAATTGAAAATATTTACCCGCAGGAAGTCGACCACTACTCTTGAATCATCTGTTTTCGTGGCCTTAGCCTCGATCCACTTCGAGACATAATCAACTGCAAGGAGGATGTACGTGTTCCTAAATGAATTCTGGAAGGGCCCCATGAAATCGATACCCCAAATATCAAAGATTTCGCAAGAAAGGATATTTGTTAAGGGCATCTGATTTCTTGCTCCTATGTTTCCTGTTGCTTGGCATCGAGGGCATGCTGGGCAAAACAAATAGCTATCCTTGAAAATCGAGGGCCAGTAGAGACCAGCTTCCAAGATCTTGAGTGCGGTTTTTCTCGCTGCAAAGTGTCCTCCTTCTGTGGCTGAATGGTAAAACTTGAGGATTGATGGGACCTCATCCATGGTGACACAATGTCTAATGATTTGATCTGAGCAATGCTTCCATAAGTAGGGGTTGTCCCAAACATAGGATTTTGATTGCTTCCTAATTCAATGTTGTTCAGATCTCGAGGCCTCGATCGGGTAGATACCCGTGGCACAGAAATTTACAATATCGGTAAACCATGGAAATCTAGCAGCTTTGGCTTGGCATAAGTGCTCATCCTGAAAATTTTCTCTAATGGCCACTCGGGAGTCATCTTCTTGATTCGAGAGCCTGCTCAAGTGTTCCGCAACACAATTCTCCATCCCCTTTTTGTCTTTGATCAAAATGTTGAATTCTTGGAGCAAGAGGATCTAATGGATAAGTCGAGGCTTGGCGTCTTCTTTCTTGAGCAAACATCGAAGGGCTGAATGATCCAAATAGACAATCACATGAGTCCCCAAGAGGTATTGTCTAAACTTATCAAGAGCATACACGATGGCCAAAAGCTCCTTCTCCGTGGTAGTGTAATTTTGCTATGCAGGATCTAACAATTTCGAAGCATAGTAGATGACATAGGTCTCCTTGTCTTTCTTCTGCCCCAACACTGCTCCCAAGGCTTGGTTACTCGCATCGCACATGATCTCGAATGGGAGTGACCAATCGAGGGCCCGAATTATTGGAGCAGAGATGAGCTTTTCTTTCAAGGTCTCAAAAACGGCTTTGCATTCTTCATCAAATATGAATTCCACATCCTTATGTAGCAGCCGACACATAGGTTGAGTTATCTTGGAGAAATCCTTGATAAACCTCTTGTAAAAACCTGCATGGCCAAGAAAGGAACGCACATCGCGAACATTAAGAGGATAAGGCAAGGTCTCGATTACCTAAATTTTTGCTTTGTCCACTTCAATGCCCTTGCTGGAAACGATGTGGCCTAAAATGAGGCCTTGATCTACCATAAAATGGCACTTCTTAAAGTTGAGCACAAGGTTAGTTTTAACGCATCTTTTAAAATTAGATAGGCATTCGAAAAAAGAATTACCATAAATCGTAAAATCGTCCATAAATACCTCAATGCATTCCTCCACGAATTCAGAAAAAATGCTCACCATGCACCTCTGGAATGTAGCGGGGGCATTGCACAGCCCAAAAGGCATGCGTCTGTATGCGAAGGTACCAAAGGGGCATTGGAAGGTAGTCTTTTCTTGGTCTTCGAGGGCGACTAGAATTTGATGGAAGCCCGAATACCCATCCAAACAACAATAATGTGTCTTGCCCACAAGACACTCTAACATTTGATTAATAAAAGGAAGTGGGAAATGGTCTTTCCTTATGGCTTCGTTCAAGCGCCTGTAATCAATGCACACTCGCTATCCATTCTGGATTCGGGAGGGAATAGGAAGACCTTCGGGACCTGGAATGATTGTTATGCCTATTTTCTTCAGGACCACTTGGATAGGGTTGACCCATAGGGAGTCAGAAATAGGATAGATAACCCCGGCATCAAGCAACTTCAAGACTTCCTTTTTTACAACGTCCATCATGGGGGGTTCAAGAGTCTTTGTGGCTGGCGAATTGTTTTGCTATCTTCTTCAAGGTGGATGCGATGAGTGCATAGGGACGGTGATAAGCCCTTGATGTCCGCGATGGTCCAGCCTATAGCCTGTTTGAAATTCTTGAGCAATACTACCAATTCGGCTTCTTAAGCCTCCTCCAATTTGCTGGAAATGATAACTGGGAGGGATTCATTTTCCCCTAGATAAGCGTATTTCAAATGTGAGGGCAATGTCTTGAGCTCGAGGTCTGGAGCTTGCAGCAGAGAAGATGGAAGCCTAATGTGATTTTCGCAATGAGGTGCTTCAATCGGGGACTCGATTGTGAGGACATGATTTTCTTCTAGAGATGCTACAGCTGAGCATACTTTGGTCGGGACTGCAATTGAGGATGTCAATTCTTCTAAGGATTCGGGAGTAAGACTCTTGTCGAGAGCTATCCGAAGGGGCTCGAGAGAATTCAGGTCTGCAATATCTTTGACGAAGGGATCTATGACATCTATGAAGTTGACACTTGAAAATTCAGAAGGGTACTGATAGAACGTTTCATGGTCTAGATTTTACCTTCTTTTCTAACCCTTTCGGGGGCTTGATTCTACTATTTGACCCTTATTCCAATCTTTATTGCAGATCAGCGTCAATAGAAGGAAAAGATCAAAAAGAAGCATTTTTGGAGTATTTCTGAGGATTTCAAGCTTCAAGGCCCAGAAGATCAGAATGTCGTCGAGCCCTCGAAAGCTAACCAGACCAGTGAGCAGTCTCTAGCCCGCGATATCTCTGCAAAGCCAAAGAGACGAATCTTCAAAGATTCTCACGGGATTCCTTGCATATCTAGAAGATTACAGAATATTCCAGCACGCTCCATGTGCTGTCACCCTCTCCCCTTAGCTGGAATTTCTCTTTTTGTAATCCCTTAGCTGGAATTTATCCTCTTGTGGGCTAGACACTATATAAGCCTCTAGTTTTAGGGTTTGAGGACACAACACAACACACCTTGTAAATATTTTTCCACTTTCTTCTTTTGGGAGCCGCCTCCTTTTCTCTCCTCCCTCTTTTGGGTAGTGGCTGAGGCGTCCATTTCCAGCAGCCATTGAACTCAACCGGAGCTTTGCTCCGGTAACATTTTAATAGTTTTATTCTTCTTGTTCTTCTTTTATGCAATCTTCCTTTTCCTATTTTGTTTGTTTGTTTTGTGGTATGAGTAGCTAGATTTCCCCTTCTTAGCAGAGGTATTTTGAGGATTGCATGGGTAGTTAAAAGGCTTAAATGTGTTTAATATATTCTTATTGTTGTATTCGATTGTTTATCGGTTTCTTGTTAATTCGTCTAGGGCCAGATTAGTAGTCTGGCCAACTAGTATCTAGACCTAGATGATTACCGTCATATTCCAGGGTTATACCTGACGCGAAGCCCTGGAATTTTAGCAGACACCTAGGGGAGGCAGCGCGAGAGGTCTCACCTAGGGGTAAACAACCGATTAGGGTATGTGATACGAGTCTGACAAGCTGAGCTATCGCGCCCTAGATTTGGCTTACCTCCCCTTCATGGGTGTTCTGAATTTAGCCTCCCTACTTCGAGCCCGTGACAGGCTGGACGGTCAAGGCTGCCTTTTGAAGACAAGAGAGGTAGCTGGGAGGATGGCTGAACGTCAAGGTCACCTCATATGTGGAAACGGGGGGTGACTTTTATCTAAGAAGGTAAGCAGGGGATGCGGTGTGTAAACGCGGTCCCTATAGCATATCTATGGCATAGGAATAGAATATTTCTGCGCCGATGATTTTCTAGCCCTGGAAGCAACCCGATAATGTCCTTTGCTAAGATATCTTCTCTTCTGACTTTATTTCTTTATTTGTTTTCTGTTTGCATGTCGTGCCCTTGATTGTGTTTTACTTTCGTGCCCTTGATTGTGTTTTACTTTCGTGCCCTAGATTACTGTTTTTATTAGTTAGCTTGTTAGCCCATCTCTATCTTGGTTAACTAGATTAACCAACCAAATCCCCCCCCCCCATTGTTTCTTTTATTGTTTCATTTTATATCTGGTCTTGTCTAGTGTATGTCTTCACCTTTCTCTGTGGATCGAACCTCTTGCCACTGTCTTCAATCCTTTTTTGTTGCATGTGATAAGTTGTAATTATTTGCTCGTGCCCTCGACAAGCACGCTATCAAATTGGCGCCGTTGCCGGGGATTGGTGTTAATTCGTGCCCTGGAAAATTCCAGATTTTTTTTATATTTTATTTTTACTTCTTTTAATTATTCCTTTCTTCAATGTCTTATTTTAATCCTTATTCTTACTCACCCTCCTTTCCTCAGTATTACACTCCTAACCCCCCATGGTGGGATCCAGTAAATTTCAACTATGTAGGGCAAGACGAACCTAGCTATCAATATTATCAGCCTCCACAACCTCCACAGAGCTACTACGAAAATCAGGAACAATGGGCAGAACTAGCTACCCTGAGGAGACAACTTGAGGAGATGCAATTAGCCGTGCATGAGCTTAAGATACAGAGACAAATAGATGAATTAGCTGATATGGTGAATCAAGGTCAAGAGGCCATGGAGGAGCTTATAGAGCAGAGACGCTAAGAGGCTATTGAAGGAAACTTTGTATGGTTGCCTATGGGTCTTGCCCCCGACGCTGGACCACCTGAACCTACCCATCTTGCCCTAGACGTTGCCCCTGCACCTGAACCTACCCATCCTGCCCTAGACATTGCCCCTGCACCTAGACCAAATTTTTTAGCTCCAACACATCTGCACAGTCACAGCACAACTCATCCTATCACCCCCATAGAACAACATTTGCAACACTTAGATAGTGACGACTATTTAAGTGAAGAGAATCTATCAACCGCCATTCTATGGGAGTTGCCATCTGAGCGTCATGACCAGGATGATGAGTCTTATGGGTTAGAGGACCTTTTCATGCCCCCGAAAGAGCTAAACTTGGAGGGCCCAGAATGTCTTCTTTCAGAGTCAGGAGCCAATGTGGAGTTCAAGACCAGTGCAGTCGCAATGTTGAGCGACGTAAATTTACCAGATTCCTACGACGAGCATCTAGCCCTCGACGAACGTCGTGCCCTAGACGTAGAATTGGAGGCAGAAATCGTTGTTCAACCAAATTTGCCAAGTCAACTCCAGAACTGTTCTGACACTTTGGTGGGTCAAGAAATTGAGGCTTTTGAGGCTTTTCAGCAGATCAAATCTTGTGATGAGTTTCATGCCCTCGACAAGTCGGAATGTCAAGCCCTCGACATAGAATTCAAGCTAGGGGAGGTTAAGAATGAGGATTTGAGAGAGATTGAGGAAGGGATAATCGAGGACTTGAGCTCTAAAGCTGTTATGTGTGAAAGGGAGATTTCTAAACTTTCTAATTATGTTGATCCTTTTCTTGAATCACCTTTTACACATTACAATTTTTTCCTCTCTATTTTGCGGGAACCCAAATTAACACTTGAATCATATTATGGTTGCCTGCAGGTTGCTTTGCTAATGGACCATCCGCTTCATGCTATAATTCACATCAAACTAAGAGGATGGAAAGCATTTAGTAGGATTGGCTGAAGTTCGAACAACCAATGTCGTGCCCTCGACAATAACAGAGGCGCTTCGTGGGAGGCAACCCACGTTCTTTCCCTTTTTTATTTCCGCTTCACTTTTTATTTTTTAGAACTTTCTTGTGTGTGCCCTTCTCGCATTGAGGACAATGCGAAGCCTAAGTGTGGGGAGGGATTTATCTGTTATGTTTGCACTTGTTATTTTATTATTGCTTGACTGCATGTTTATTTTTCTGCTTGTTGCATGATTGCTTGTTTTTTTTTTTAGGATTTTTTTTTTTAGGATTTTGCTAGCTATTGCAGCACTGCCCAGTTTTTAAAACCTCTATGAATAGACACACTTTTGATCATTCGTGCACAAGTATGAACCACCAGCACCTTGTCTAGACCTAGCTGTTCTCATTTTTTCCTGCTGAGCCTCATATCCATATCTAGGCCTCGACATCAGTAGTCACAAAAGCACCCTGTGAACATTTGAGCTTTCATGCATATTTCTTTCTTGTGTGATTAGGATGCTTTAGCTAGGCACTGGTTGTTCTTGCATGATATCCCTGGGTATAGTCACTGTTAGACATGGGAAAGCTTAAATGTGACGAAAAAAACTTCGCATCAATGTCTTTTTCTTTCTTTTCTCCCCTTCATTTCTCTTCTGTTTTCATGCCCCCAACGTCCCCCTTCTTTTCATATTCTTTCCTGACCATTTGTATTTTCTTGATCTTTTTCCTTGGCAGGTGAGGTAGCAATTATTGAGGGTAACGTCAAGGGCTAGACACCTAAACTGTGCAGACAAGTTCAAGTGTGGGGAAGCAGACGAAAGCAAAAGTCTTCAGAGCAGAAAGCTGCAAGCAGAGATCTAGGGCAAGAAAAAGCAAAAGCTCGAAAGAGTTTCGAGCCCTAGATCATTCAAGCGATTTGAGCCCCCGAAACGTTCAAGTGTGGGGAAATGAAAAAGAAGTCACCATCGATGCTGGAAGCAGTTTTGTAACTGCTTCGTGCCCCCTCTCTTCAAAAAAGAAAAAAAAATTAAAGAAAAAAAAATTTAAAGAAAAAAAAAAGGGGGGAAAACGAGAAAAAGAAAAAAATAGAATAAAAGAATCAGAATAAAAAGGAGAGGGGCATTAATCAAGCAAAAAGAGTATCCGCATCCGAAGCCTCAACAAGAACGTTTTCCTGCCCTTGAAAGAAGACCTCTGTCTAGCCCCCGAAACATCTAGTGCCCTCAATGAAAGCTGCCTTGCCACTTCGCCTTTTTCCTATGCCAGGGAATCCATCCAGGTTATATCTGGTCCTTTCTTTTCTTTCCTTCTTTTCTCCCCTCATTTCTCTTCTGTTCATCTCCTACTTCTCTCTTCCACATTTCTAGCTCATTCAATCCCTTTTCTTTCTTTTTGCTGATGCGTTGTTTCTCCGATTGTTGATTGCCCATGCATGTGTTCTACAGTACTCGGATTGATATGCAAGTTTGACTTTGTGCTGTGCTATGTGCATTTAGTTTTGAGCGTAAACACCTAGCCTTGTTTGTGAGTGTGAGTGCCATTTCATATAGGATTTATTAGGAGCCTGATCAACTACTAGTTTTCCTATTTGATTACTTCGTCAGGACTGCTGATTAAGGGCTGGATATGGGAAAGTTTAATCTTTAGGGTCGTTACCCTTCTGATTTGATGCAGGTGCCTTCTAGGTGAAGATGAGTATGTGCGAAGTCTAGCTCGGTGCCGGTTTGTAATTGTGTGTCGATTAATTGCGTTTGTCTGTTTCTTGAGGTGATTTTCAGTTTTGTGAATGCTCGAGGGTGAGCATTAGGGCAGTGTGGGGATGTTTGATAGAACTAGGGAAGGCAATTTGCACCCGCGGGTATGGATACCCACCGGATACCCGCAATTGCGGGTGGGTATTACCCGCAGTTTGCGGGTATTTTGCGGGTATGGATTTACCCGCACCCGCAAAGTGCGGGTATGGGTGCGGGTATGGATAGTGTCTTACCCGCACCGCAACCCGCACTAAATACCCGCAGTGCGGGTATTGCGGGTATTAAATTGCGGGTATTAAATACCCACGCAAAATAAATATACATGTCCTTAATATGCATCCACCAGGATTCGAACCTGGGTCTATTGCTTGAAAGGCAATATTCTAACCGTTGGACTACAAGCAATTACTTGTCTCTCTTTGCACTAAAACTTAGATATACGGTAGTATTATTGTTATTCCATTTTGTAGTTAGTTGCAAAATAATATTAATACTAAATTCAGCTATTTTAAAGAATTACAATACTTAATTTATCCTAATTAATTAACAAAAACATACTACCAATTAAAATTAAAATTAAAATTATATGCATAACATTTTAAATAAGGAGAATAAGGAAAAAAACATACTACCAATTAAAATTAAAATTATATGCATAACATTTTAATAAGAAGAATAATAGATTAATATTATCAAAATGGTGTGTTTACTGTTTAACACCAAAACGGCGTCGTTTTGATGTTAAACACGTCATTTTGGTTATATATTTTGTATCATAAATTGTAAAGATTTATCATAGTAAAATATTTGTCCATTTTAAATTATATGAATTTTATATGTTTTGTATCATAAAATGTAAAGATTTATCATAGTAAAATATGAAATATCGCTAGAATATGTTAAGCTCGTAAGTCATATTTGTTTAACGTACTCCTTATATGAAATTACGCTAGAATACGCATAACATTTTAAATAAGAAGAATAATAACATACTACCGATTACAATTAAAATTATACGCATAACATTTTAAATAAGGAGAATAAAGAAAAAAACATACTACCAATTACAATTTAAATTATATACATAACATATTATAAGGAGAATAAGGATAACTAATATATTATATGTATATGTTATGCTCATAAGTCATATTCGATACTTGAATATTTATATGTATATGTTATGCTCATAAGTCATATTCGATACTTGAATATTTATATTTATTCGACACTTTTTGAGTTTTGACGTGTGCTAGATATTTGTTAAACGTACTCCTTATATTTACTTGAGTTAATTGTATAGTTCAATATCAATATTTACTTGAGTTAATTATAACTAATTAACTATTGTATTGTAAAAATGATAATTTTGAAGCTCTAGATGTAAATGATCTAATTGTATTGCAATGAAGCAGGATTATAATTAAAAAATCGTCATGTGTATATGTTAGGCTCGTAAATCATATTCGATATTTTAATATTTATATTTACTCGACACTTTTTGTCGTATCCTATATATTTGTTAAACGTACTCACTACATTTCAATATACTAATACTTATTATTTAAATGTCTAGTCATTTTATTTTATTTTATATATTTTATATCATAAAATGTAAAAAATTATTTTACTAAAATATCGTTATAATATTAGACCAGTATTTATAAATTGGTAAATAAAAATATTATTTTAAAAAAATTACCAAAATATTGTGTTTAATACCAAAACGACGTCGTTTCTGTTTTAAACACATCGTTTTGTTAAAAAAATCTTACCATTGCCATCTCCTCGTTTTGTTTTGTCAAACCCTAAAGGCTAAAACATAAAAGAAAAGCAGCAGTCAGCAGCAGCTCAAGCCTCCCCCTCCTCCTCCTCCAGTCGTCTTCGTCTCTTTCACTCTCAAGTCTCAAATCGACGATTGTCCCCCTCGTCTTCGTCTCTCTCAGCTACTCCTCCTCCTTCTCCAGTCGTCTTCGTCTCTTTCACTCTCAAGTCTCAAATCGACGTTCGGCTGGAGCTTTAGCCATAGAATCTTCTTTTTTTCCCCTATCTAGACTCCACGCGCGCGCACTCACTCACCTTACCAGACGCAGCTCATCGGATTCGAGAGGCCGTTGAATTAAATGAATCGAGGACTGAGCTTCTTAACAGAGTTCAAGGATTGAAACAGGTAACATTCTCGAACGATGCTGATTTTTTTTTCATATTGGGTTTTCCTTTTATTGAGCTGATCGTTGGCATCACAACTTCTATTGGGTGTTTGAATTTGAACATGAAATGGACGTCTTGTTTATTTGATTGGTAGGATTTGCAAAATTGGAGATCGAAATTGGACACTCAAGTCAAAATCTATCGTGATGTGAGTATTTGCCTGTGCAGCCTTTGCTTTCCTACTTGTAATTGCATTTTGATCATTGAAGGAGTATGTTTATGGCTTTTCTATTGTTCTACTGCACTGGTTCTATATATGTTTTGATGATGGGAGCATGAATAATTTTTTGCAGAACTAAATAAGATATGGGCTACCTCGTACTTGCACTTTACTGTCAGAACAACTTAAGTAAATGATATAACAATTAGTTGAAGAGATGATTGGCACCTGGTTTCAGCATTCCGATTGCTATTGAAATTGTCAGCTTAACAACTGTTGTGTTTAATCTATAATGAAAATTGATGACCGGTATGGTGTTTGACTGCTTGGAATGAAACCCACAGCAGTATTGTATATACTGTTGAATGTACCCATTTTCTGTTGTAGTTGTTGGCTCATTTTGGCTGCTTATTTCAGGGTCTTGATCCAAGAAGTACAGCTAGCATGTTTGCTGACGCAAGGTGTATTGGCGAGAAGAAAATTAATGGGGAGGATTGGCTGCTGGGTTTGTCGCTGATGCCCACCACGTGTTTGATGAAATGCTTGTGAGGAACACATCCTCATCAATATCTGCGGGTATTCGCGGGTATCCGCGGGTATACCCGCGGGTACAATTTGGCTGCTCTTACCCGCCCCGCGCGGGTGCGGGTGCGGGTATGGATTACCCGCAGATTTGCGGGCGCGGGTATGGATAGTGCCTTACCCGCTCCATTGCCTTCCCTAGATAGAACGTTTCATGGTCTAGATTTTACCTTCTTTTCTAGCCCTTTCGGGGGCTTGATTCTACTATTTGACCCTTATTCCAATCTTTATTGTAGATCAGCGTCAATAGAAGGAAAAGATCGAAAAGAAGCATTTTTGGAGTATTTCTGAGGATTTCAAGCTTCAAGCCCCAGAAGATCAGAATGTCGTCGAGCCCTCGAAAGCTAACCAGACCAGTGAGCAGTCTCTAGCCCGCGATATCTCTGCAAAGCCAAAGAGACGAATCTTCAAAGATTCTCACGGGATTCCTTGCATATCTAGAAGATTACAGAATATTCCAGCACGCTCCATGTGTTGTCACCCTCTCCCCTTAGCTGGAATTTGTCTTTTTGTAATCCCTTAGCTGGAATTTGTCCTCTTGTGGGCTAGACACTATATAAGCCTCTAGTTTTAGGGTTTGAGGACACAACACAACACACCTTGTAAATATTTTTCCACTTTCTTCTTTTGGGAGCCGCCTCCTTTTCTCTCCTCCCTCTTTTGGGTAGTGGCTGAGGCGTCCATTTCCAGCAGCCATTGAACTCAACCGGAGCTTTGCTCCGGCCGGTAACATTTTAATAGTTTTATTCTTCTTGTTCTTCTTTTATGCAATCTTCCTTTTCCTATTTTGTTTGTTTGTTTTGTGGTATGAGTAGCTAGATTTCCCCTTCTTAGCAGAGGTATTTTAAGGGTTGCATGGGTAGTTAAGAGGCCTAAATGTGTTTAATATATTCTTATTGTTGTATTCGATTGTTTATCGGTTTCTTGTTAATTCGTCTAGGGCCAGATTAGTAGTCTGGGCAACTAGTATCTAGACCTAGATGATTACCGTCATATTCCAGGGTTATACCTGACGCGAAGCCTTGGAATTTTAGCAGACACCTAGGGGAGGCAGTGCGAGAGGTCTCACCTAGGGGTAAACAACCGATTAGGGTATGTGATACGAGTCTGACAAGCTAAGCTGTCGCGCCCTAGATCTGTCTTACCTCCCCTTCATGGGCGTTCTGAATTTAGCCTCCCTACTTTGAGCCCGTGACAGGCCGGACGGTCAAGGCTGCCTTTTGATGACAAGAGAGGTAGCTGGGAGGATGGCTGAACGTCAAGGTCACCTCATATGTGTAAACGGGGGGTGACTTTTATCTAAGAAGGTAAGCAGGGGATGCGGTGTGGAAACGCGGTCCCTATAGCATATCTATGACATAGGAATAGAATATTTCTGCGCCGATGATTTTCTAGCCCTGGAAGCAACCCGATAATGTCCTTTGCTAAGATATCTTCTCTTCTGACTTTATTTCTTTATTTGATTTCTGTTTGCATGTCGTGCCCTTGATTGTGTTTTACTCTCGTGCCCTTGATTGTGTTTTACTTTCGTGCCCTAGATTACTGTTTTTATTAGTTAGCTTGTTAGCCCATCTCTATCTTGGTTAACTAGATTAACCAACCAAACCCCCCCCCCCCCCATTGTTTCTTTTATTGTTTCATTTTATATCTGGTCTTGTCTAGTGTATGTCTTCACCTTTCTCTATGGATCGAACCTCTTGCCACTGTCTTCAATCCTTTTTTGTTGCATGTGATAAGTTGTAATTATTTGATCGTGCCCTCGACAAGCACGCTATCAGGTACTTCATGGACTCTAGCATGTTGAAACTGATAATTTCCCCGTCAAATTCGAGGGAGATTGTAGCATCATGGATGTCTATTTTAGCACGGGCAGTGGCTAAGAATAGGCGCCCCAAAAGTACGTCCGAAGATTTGGTAGTCGTTGGGTTCTCCATGGAAAGAACATAGAAATCTGCGGGGAACAAGAAATCGCCCACTTGGACTAGAACATTAGTGATTATGCCTTCGGGATGGACAATGGAACGGTCTACAAGTTGGATAACCAAGCTACTTTCCTTCAAGGGCCCGAGTCCTAGACTGTTGTAGATAGTCAAGAGCATAACATTAATTCCAGCCCCCAAATCGCACATAGCCTTTCCGATGTCGATTGTGCCAATAATGCATGCGATAATAAACATCCCTTGATCCTTGCATTTATGGGGGATCTTACGTTGGATGTGGGCAGAAAGGTTGGTCCCCACACTTATCCAATTCACCTCGGTGAACTTGTTCTTGTTCGTGCAAAGCTGTTTCAAAAACTTGGCGTATTGAGGCACACTCTTGACAGCTTTAAGCATAGGGATGTTGATGATGACCTTACTAAACATTTCGAAGATGTCCCGATCCTCTTCATCCTTCTTTTGCTTGAACAATCGTTGAGGGAACGGGGGCTCGAGTACCTTGGTAATGAACTCTTGAGTGAATTCTTCCTCTACAGGTTGTTTCTTTTTACATCGAGATTTCTTGCTGGAGAAGAAATGGTCGAGTGTTGCATCATTGAAGCGGGATTTCTTTGGCTTTAATGAGGGGTCAGTAGGCTCAGCCGGTTGTTCTAGTGGTGGCTGGGTGATGTGGGAACAAAATGCATTTAAGGAAAGCCTAGCACAAAGCAAACATGCTCCCTAAAGCATAAAGCTGAAAAGCACAAAGTTGGTGGCAGTGGTCTGATTTTCCCAGCTTTGGCAGATCGGGAGCAGGCTCGAGGTCTGAAATGGTCAGAGGGTAGGTATCTTGAGACTTGTGCAGAACTCTCTGAAAAGCGTCAGAAGGGACACGTGGAAGCTTCGGTAAGAGGACACGTGGAAATGTCGTTCTTCACCCTTCGAGGTCTCGATTGGAGAATCCTCGTCGAGACCTTGAATGCTATCCTGGAGTCAGGACCTCGACTTTGGTCTTGAAGCTCGAATTTGCACAAAATGCTCCTAAAATGCGTGTTTTGGCATAAACTCCCTTTCTAGGCCTAGATCTGCAATAGTGATGAAACCAAGGGTATATTAGCAGAATCATGCCTTAAATCAACGAGATAATGGAGGAAAAATCATGCATAAAAACACGCTATCAACCACATGTGCCTTAGTTTTTTTATTTTATGTCATGACGATTAGGTTCCCTAAACCTTAGAAAATAGGGTGGCAACTTCATTTGCATTATGCGAGGCATCCATCTATGCTCCGCATCCATCCCAAACCTCGTTTTCAACGAAAAGGGGGTGCGACAGCTATAAAAAGGTTTTGCTACTTTTCATGGAGTATGTTACGCCTACAAGTACAAGTTCACCTAGCATTCAAGGTGCGTCAACCTCATCAAGTGTATCTTCATCATCCACTCTAGTTTCTTGTGTAAGTCAAAGGCAAAGCGCTTCTCAAGCAATGAACGTCTTTTCTAAACATACTAGCAATGTGTTATTGATATGGTATTTATAAATTGATGACAAATGTATGCTTTAATTTTGTTTAATTACGTGTTTGATTAATTCTATTTTTTTATAGGAATTTGATTCGATTGAAATGGATGTTATGCTTCAAAAGTCAAAGATTGAGCAATATTTGGATGATCAGAAAATTGATAGGAAAACTCTATTAGATATTTTGGAGTTTTGGAAGATTAGTCAATTTTGACATCCTGAAGTTGTTGCAATGGCTTGTGATATTCTTAGTATTCTGATTTCAACCGTAGCTTCTGAGAGTGCATTTAACATTGGTAGCAGAGTACTTGATCAGTATAGAAGTGCACTTAAACCAGAAAATGTTAAGGCTCTAATTTGCACTAGGGATTGGTTGTATGGATCTCAATGTAAGTTTTTTCTATAGTCTCATCTCATCAATATTAGTTGAATATTTTTAAATTAATCATTAGTTTGTGTATTCATCATTTTTAATTATGTGTTTGCGCTATGTATATGTAGAAATAAAAAATGAGTTGGATGATATATATTTAAATGTGATGGACAAGGAGCTTGAAGAAAGTAATAGAGAGAGTTTCACGATCCAAATCTAGATTTTTGTGGATATGAAGCAAAATAGTTATGTAGTGAACATTTTACTTGTCATCTCTCTTAATTATTTTATATTATTGTAATTTGTAATGGTGTTTAAAATAATTATATATTAATATGTCCTGGTACTTAAAATCATTATAATTAGTAATATCTAATGATTCATGGTCAAAAGCCATGAACTTTTCGTTTAAATGGTGCATTATTATATTTGTATGTTCATCCTATGATTTATTTTTTGGCAAAATAAATAAACATAATAAAAATTGAATTCAGGTCTAGTTTCGGACCCAGCTAACTTGACGGGCCGGAACTGGAACTAATCCTATAGACCCGACTCAATCGGGATCGAGACTAAAGATTTTGGGCTCGAGACCCAACCCGTGGTCCTGATTTTCCACCCCTAACTAGTTCTAATACAGAAGAAGAAAAACATTAGACAAATTAATAGGACACACTAAATAAGTTTATACTATAAGAATTGGAATAGCAACAGAGGCAACAAAGATAACAACTATACGAAAACATCCATTAAATTCTGAATTCTGAGGAAATAGCAAATAGTTTCAATATGGTCGAAATAAAGAACTCATAATCTTCACAACTGATTGGATGAGGTTCAAGTTACTTTACAGTTTACAGGCTAATTAAGTAGTAATAGAATTACAATTATAAATTTATAATTATATATAATAGCTAGAGTAGAAAAAGAAAAAGAAGGTTGAGGCATGACTATCTAACATGAGACCCACAAAGAAAAGAAAGTAGGTGAAGTGGTAGACAGACATGTGATGAACACAATTACAGCATTTTGAAGCTCTCATGGGATCTCCCCATCTTTTTCCATTTCTTTTTCCTAAGCACGCCATTTCCCCTTTTTACCACCTTTCTCATCATCATCCCACGCTCCAAATCATTCCTCCCAGCCACCCCAGCCCTTCTCCAGCTCCTCTATACTACTTATTTATCTAAACTTAACGCGTTTCGAACGAAACATTTAGATCGTCATAATTAATACATATTAAGCAATTTATCCAACCTTTTTAAACCTAAAAAAATATCGATACTAATGCGTTATTTATTTTTACACGTCTTATCAATTGCGTTTGCAAAGCTTAACTCAACAATTTTTTAACCCCCAAAGAAAAGAGGTTAGTTTCGCCATTGGCTGCATATCTCGACGGTCGAGCGCCATTGGATTTGAGAATATTCAGCAAATGATATGTATCTTGTTCTTCTTATTTTTTCATGTGGTTGCACACAGATTTGAATTCTGTTCAAATTTTCCAAATCCAAGCCACAGTCCACTGGTTTTGACCGGTAAGATAGATATCAAACGAACATTACTATACTGAGAGTGTGATATAATTTTAGATAAGTCAAATCAATTTCCCTCCCATTAATGTGATCTTTCTTGTATTTTCGTATTTTGTTATGAGGAACTCAAATCATTAAAAGAAATCTTTACAAATATAGAATAATACCAATCAGATTTTTACTACAGTCTCTGACTAACATCATCAGGGAGTATAGAAAGAAAGGAAGATTACTCACTGCTACTTCTCCTGACACAAAACAAAACCACCTAACGTATATTATCTCCTATAAAGAAAACAAAACAAGAACTTTCTTTCCCTTTCCTTTTCTTTTCTTTTCTTTTCTTTCCCTTCAATCCACCAAAAACATCCTCCAATCCTGCAAAATATTCTCAAACAGTTCAAACAAGAAGCTGCTGATCTTGAAATATTTCAAGAAAACACCTAAACTGAAGTCCTGGCCATCAAATTCTCATATGGGTCTGCTGTTCTTGATAGCTTTTGTTTCATTGGCATCGCTCAGAATTGAAGCTCAAGAGATCAAATCGGCCCGACTTCTCGATCTTCTCATCAGGGACTACACATACAAGTCCTTTGACATACGGTTCAAGACAGGTACTATTCACACCGTCAATTTACCAGCAAACTTCTCTGGCATAACCGTTGATGCAGTGAGGTTTCGATGCGGCAGCTTACACAGATATGGAGCTCAGGTTAGGGAGTTTCGTCTCAGAACCGGGGTTATTATCCAGCCATGTGTGGAGAGAGTCATCGTAATTAGACAGAATTTGGGGTTTAATTGGTCATCTATCTACTATGCTAATTATGATCTATCAGGATACCAACTTGTGTCACCAATTTTAGGCCTTTTAGCTTACAATGTCGCTAACGATGTGAATCTTAGCGACCCTTTTGAGCTTGGAATTCATTCTGGAGAAGAACCAATCACTGTAGATTTCAAGAACACAACAGGATTGATTCCTAACATTTCAGGAATTACTAGGCCATTGTGTGCTTGTTTTGAGAATGATGGGAGGGTGACATTGAAAGAGTTGGTATCTAATAATTCTCATGTCTGTGAAGCAACGAGGCATGGCCATTATGGTTTGGTGGTTAAGGCATCTCTGCCTCCTTCTTCTCCGATGAACCCATCTGATCAGCAGGAAAAGAAGAGGATCAGCCTGTGGAAAGTGGTGGTTGGGAGCACGATCGGATCGGCATTAGGGGTGTTTCTTCTGGTGCTGCTTATGGTGGCAATGTTTAGTAAAGTGAAGAAGAAAGCAAGAATGGTGGAAATGGAGAGAAGGGCTTATGAAGAGGAAGCCCTGCAGGTGACAATGGTTGGTCATGTCATTAGAATTCCTACAGCAGCTGTTACTAGGACATTGCCTACGATTGAGACTGATTATGTGCCACATCCTTCTTGATTTGATTCTTGATTGATTGTTAATTTTCTTGATGAACATTATATTCTTTTTGTAATGTTAGATGAAAGAAAGAAAAAAAGAAAGAAAACTATATTGATGTGAATGTACATTTGTTGTTCTGTAATTGAAACAGTAATCAGTTTTGTCTTTGTATTTCAAGAACAGAGGAAGAAAGTGAAATTGTTGCAAGTTTCAATTAATCATCAAATGATTTGAATTTGTGTTGGTGTCTTCACTATGCAATATGCCAAGAGACCAAATTATTTTTTCTTGGGATCAAGTAAGGATGTGGTAACAACTGCAGGATGAATGTTCCACACGCTTACTTACAAGCATGAATGAATCTTGCTTATGTCTGCCGATATTGAGGCAGAATAGGCAACTAATTCTTGGGATCCTTGTAGAGTAGTCGACTTCTGTTTTGTTTGATCGCTCAATCAATAGCACGGTTATACGTGATTTGGTCCGAACATTTATTCAGAAATTTACAATAACTTCATGTTAAAACAAAATTATATTCTAAATTTCTACAGAGAAAAAATAACAAAATAACAAAAACCCAAACAAATCCATATCCGGAAATTTGAGAATCAGCCAAATGGATTGGAATGTAAGAAAGTAAAAAAAAATTAGATACACTTGCGTGTGTTGGTTATGAGTTTCAGCAACATGAATGGATTATTTCTTTTATGCACCAAAAGCACCTGATAAGTATATTTGTCCGTGGCTCGAATAGAATTTAAATTCATAAGTATTGATAACAATAAGGAAACCATTATGCCATTCCCTTCTTATCTCATCATGCTTTTTTCTTCATTTTTTTTATAGCGAAAGTAACTTCATCTACTAATTTTTTTTTTCTCAACTTTATCTATATAACATAATTCTTGTTTTAAAAATATAATTAGAAGAGATTAGAAATCTAGAACTTATTCGAAAAGCTTGAAATAGGCCTGGCCCAAACTCGCAACCCAATCAAAACGCTTCGGCCTAAATATTCAGGTCCGGACGCCAGGCTCCACCCTAACAAAAAGAAAAGAAAAAAAATCCAACCCATTCTCATATAGTTGAACTCATAAAATGCACACTAATGCAATTTAAGATGATTTTTAAGTTAAGTGTACTAAAAAAACTTGTCAGCAGTAAGCAACTATTAGGATAGGTACAATAGTGATTTGGACATGATGAATTTTGGTTAAATTAAATTTTAGAGATTTATTCTAATACATTACGGATATTGCCGACTCATTATTTATACTTTCTCGAATTCTACATTAATAATAAAGTTTGTCACCATAATTATATAAAATATGAAGAGTGTGTTGTATGATTGTATCACTTACGTAATTGAATGAGTAAAGTTAACATGACATTTTCGAAATAACGTAGAAAAAAAATGAGTTTACATTTCCATGGGAAACTCCTTAGAAGGCTTTGATTTGGATATTTGCTTGGAACATTCATTTCCCATCATATGCTTGCTTTACTTACTCGAAAGTCCAAAGTGAGAGTTTGAAGTTTGAACACTCTCACTTTTTGAGCACAAGTCAATACAAAAGAGATCGAATCATGCGATTGCGACATTTTCCTTCAACTTGGAGCGTAGCTAGGCGAAAAAACAAAATGTTAGTAACACACTAACACTTGTTTATGGAAAATAATAAATTAATAATAATAATAACAATGAAACTTTTACCCGCAAAAGATAGCTCATCTTGAAGTAGTTTAAAAGTTAATGCATATTTTGTTCCCACTAATTAAATATGATAATCTTTCTTCCCATTCTAAGTGTAAAAGATTTTTGGTAGCTTTGTTGTATCGCGCAAGTGTGGCAATCACACTTTTAAGATAGTGTTTTACACGTCTTAAAGTTGTTCTCATTTTCTTCGTATTCTTCAATTTTCATCCATTGTACTCAAAGAGCTCACACCTCTTTAATAAAAGTTTATAAGTTTATTAATATCTAACGTTTGCTTTGATATACTTATGCTTTTGGTTGGAAAATCAATTCTTTTAAAAGCAGCTAAAACCAGAAGCACCACATGGTCCCATACTTTGACTTGAAAGTTAGGGTTCTCGTTTGAGAGAGACTAAATGGTACTCTTTTCGTCATCAAATAAATAATGTTTTGAGCGTTCTTATCAAATAAATGATGTTTTGAGCGTTCTTTTTTATCTTTGAAAAAATGTCAGTTTCATCATTTTTAATGTATTGGAGAATCAAAATTAGTGTTGTTTAGGTGTAGTTAACAAAACGATTGAGAACAATTACTTAGAAACACATCAAAAATAGTAATCAAACATTACTTTAATTGTTGTGAAAGTGAGTTAGGAATAATTTTTTGGAGGACTTATGGAGTATATATTAATTAACACTAGTCTAAAACTCGCGCGTTCTGCTAATTGTATTTTGCTACTGAAATATGTTGTCGGCCACCAATATTCACTAATTCTGCATAACATATACAGTAATATTTTACGGAATACATAATTTGATTTGAAAGTAGGTTTTGGACAATTTGAAATTCATCCAGACGAACGACACAAGACTGCTTTCTGTATCCCTAATCACCATTATCATTGAAACTAAAATAAATAAAAATGCAACTAACTTAGACTTAGCGTAGATATCACTATCACTATCAACACTTGTAGACACCTCAATTGTTTTTGTAAATAAAATGCACAATATAGAGAATCATGCAACTTTTTAAATTTTTGAACATCATCTCTTTCAAATTCCATAATAAATTATATTAAATTAAATATATTAATTATGCATATTAAATTAATTTAATAGTACAAGTGAGAAGTTTTAAAATTATATATCATAAATTTCATTAAAATTAATAAATAAACATATAATTTAATTGAGCACACCAAAAGTTTTTATGTTATCTAATATATTAATTGAGTGAGAAATAATAGTAATAAAAATATTAAATAAATAGAATTAAAAATTATTATATGTCATATGTCAACATATTAGGAATTTAAAAATGACAAATGATATAATTGAAAGAATTTATAGATCGTAGGTGATTTTCTCTCCAGCTTTCATATAAATTTTCACCACATAATTTTTATATTGTATAGATTTTACAAATTCCAAATCACCTTTTAAACAATTTAGCTTGTTTACCCCTAAGCTGTAGGCTATTTTATAGAGATACTGGAGTAAAAAAATCCAAAAATTTAGTGCTCCTTTATTTTTTATGACAAGTTTTTAAATCTACAATTATTAGAGACCATACGAACCAATAAAGTAGAGTCCTATTTTGTGAATGAACATCTATTAGTTCTTTAACGGATGACGAAGGTACTAATAGAGACTTAAATTCAGGTTTAAATTTTATTTTTACATATAAAATATGGAATCCTATAAATTATTTACCAAAATAACCATATTCATTTTCTTCTCTTCCTCTCACCGTCTCCGAGGAGGAAAGCTTCTTTCTAACTTTTATTTTTATTTTTGTAGTGTAATCTAAAGTTCTACTATTTGGGAAACATTTCTAATAGATTATGTTTTTTTTATAAAATTTGATATAATGAATAAAACAGTTTTAAAAGAAGCATCAATTGATGCTTTTTCTAAAATTTTGGATGCTTCTCTTAAAAGTTGTTTTTGGATATAAGATCAGATTTTGAAGAAATCAGAATTTGTTACGAATTTATCCCAAACAGAGCCTAATTACTTTAAACTAAATTTATCATTTAATATCGAGTCGATGGTCAATAAGTACTGATAATCCGTTGAACGGAGTGAGGGGTTTTTGGTAAAGTAGCACGCTGGAGGGTGGTAGCTGGAGTTCCGTGAGGGACATGCACAGTGCCGAAAGTGTTTTCCGGCGTAAAAGCTCCAATGCCAAAGTCAGTATTCTGGTTAAGTGTAGGGAAAAATGTGTGTATTTTTCAGTGTGTGTCCTTGAGTAAAAGAAGAAGCTTCCTTTATATACCTCCCTCTAGTCCTTAGGTTGGGCTAGAGTGGTTAGATCTTCTGACATCCCTTCCCCTTTTTCCTCAGCAGGTGGTCTAGGAGTAGGGATTCATCATTATAACGTGGGGTGAAGACCTTATTTTAGGGGAATAGAGTCGTCCCCTTGTCCAGTTGTCAGATGATGAATTGATGGGAGCAGGTTATCCTCCCTGCCAACCTTGACTAAATGTATACTGACTATGGAGTATTATATAAATAATATCTGTGAGGGGAGCTTAATATCTGTGCCCAATCAGTACGATGCCGTTGGGGTGGAATCGGCAGGCTGCCGTTGTGTAGAATCGGTTGGGTGCCGTTTGGTGACACATTGACCAGGCCAGGGTATATAACGGTGCCGATCCATTTCCTCATGCTTGGGCGGATGGATCGGCCTTGTCCCGATTTGAGACAATCGGGCTAGACTTGTCCTTTGGTCACTTATTCCTGTTGACTTGGTCAAACGGTCGCGATGCCGTTTTGGCTGGTCAACAGTACTTTGTGAAGGTGCAAAGTCCATTATGCCCTTCTGATAATTTTATGTATTATCAGAGGCCCAACAACAAACGAGCCCGAGTGTTTACCAAGGGCTTGCCGTTTCCCTCTTGATGTCTGACAATCGGCATGTTGCCGTTTTGATTTATTTCCAAGTATTTGAAAAGTTTTTCTTCATTCCTGCAAATAAAACTTAGTTTGCAATAAAGTCAAATTTAACTTAAAGTATACCTGTGACGTGGCGCTGTAATGGCCAAGTGTTTATAACTGCTTGTTACTTTTGAGGAGGAACGTCTCTTCACTGGTAAGGTTTTTTGAATTTTGAAATTCAAAAATCCTTTAGGAAGCGTGTGGGTTGTTCCTCTTTAAATGCGCCGCTCAGCTTTATTGACAACTTGCTACTTTTCAGAACAGATGAGCCACGTGTCAGCGACCGATTGGGCACGCTGACGGTTAGAGAGATGTTTCTTTTAAAAGTGGTTCTCCCTTGGAAACCTAATTCATTTTCCTTTCTCAGCCGCTTCACTTCATCTTCTTGACCCAGATTCTCTCTCGCTTCTGCCGCTTCCTTCTTCGACGTTTGGGCTTGATTCGTCAAGGATTTCTGCAGTATCTGGTATTTCTCAACCTTTTCTTCTTCTTTGTGTTGCTTGTGGTTGAAAAAATAGCTCCTAAGCGTCCTGTTGTTACCACTGACGAACAACTTGAGAGAACTGCTACCAAACTTAGGACTGTAGAAGAGTTAGATCTAGAGTTGCAGAAGTATGGGATTGAGTTGCCGATAAAATATAAGGCCATTGTAGCTCCCCCAAACGTTAGGTTGAATAGTTCCTTGATTGATAACCATAGAGTTTTATACTCTAAGATGTTTACCTACGGTTTTCATTTTCCTCTGAAAACCATGGTGAAAAATCTGTTAGTGCAGCATGTCTTGAACCCAGCCCAGATTACTCCCAATTCCTGGGCTTCAATTTATGCTTTTATTAATGTCTGCTCCCTTTTAAAAATCCAAGAGCCTCCACTCCAGCTCTTTAGATATTTCTTTCATTTGAGTACCCGAAGCAGTCTGGTTACTCTCCGTCCTCGTAAGGATGAAGAGCTTCAACCTTTTTTGAAGAATTTTGACAAGTATGAATCTTCCATCAAGGGATGGAAAGACCATTTCTTCCTATTGTCTTCCACCACCAAGCCCCTCTGGATTTCTGGGTTTAATCCAGCGATAAACGAGCTTCAGTGGATAAGACCGGAGGAACCTTCTGGTCCATTGCAAGCCCAGATCGATATCCTGCTTGCCTTCGACACAAGATTTCATGTGCAGAAGATGGCGATGGGGCTGCCATTAGAGGAGTGCGCCCTTGATGGTAATTTACCAGATTTTGTGAATGTTGCCCGAATCTTTTTCGTGAAATTCTGACTTGACTTTTATGCAGGAGAAGGACGACCAATTAGAGCGGCCGTTGCTGCAGGACCGTCCTTGGTCCGTTCTCGTATTGTCGATTCCGATGAAGAAGAAGTAGCCGATAATGCGAATCGCTCTGAGGACTCAGAGGTTGATCAGCCTGCTGACGATGAGGAATTCTCGGCCCCGTCAGTCTTTAGACGAAAGAAGGTCGGCCGAGATACATTTGAGTCTTTCCCCTTGGAAAATCCTGATCCGCAGATTATTGAGGCGGCGAAACGGGTTCTTTTGAAAAGGAAGAGAGCTGCGGAGAAAAGGGAGAAAGCTGCTGCGGCAAAACGGGTTGCCGCCGTTTTGGCAGAAAATGTGGAAGATCGGCCTGGAGCCGTTTCAGAGGAAGCTGGTCCATCTGCTGCCGTTCCTCCTCAGCCCGATCAAATTAATCGGCCTGACACCATTTCTGAGCCGATTGACCTTAATCGGACTGATGCCGACTTAGATAGTCCTGACGTCGATCTGTCAAATGCAGCTACTGAGCCGATTGTTGGCGAGGGCCCGTCTGTTCCTCGTCCGGAAGGGCAAGCAACCGCTTCAGCGGATGTTCCTTTTGCCGATTCTTCCAGTTCTGATCCTGCCGTGCTTTACTGGGTCGCCGGTCCTCGTATGCCCAATGATCCATTTATTTCGGATGATCATGCAGTTCCTCCCCCTTCTGATTTCAAAGGCTATCTTTCCAGCAAAGGTCCTGACGGGGAGGTTACTCACGTCACCAGTTTGAATAACCTTGGAGAGAGTTGCGGCCGTTCGCTTGGCTTGAAAATGCCGGCTTGCAATGACTACCGGACCGGTCACCTGATGGGTGAAATATTTGCCAATCAAACCGACAGAGAAAACTACCGCCGTTTGGAGCTTAGCTCTCACTTCGCCAACCTGCAAAGCGTTATGTACAGCGGTCTATGCGCTTCCCGATATGCTGCAGAAGTCGTGGATGCGATTGAGGAGTCTAGGGAGGCCCTTCAGCGATCCACCGCTGAAAATGCTTCCCTTAAGAAAGAGAAGGAGACTCTAGTGGCCTCTCGGGAATCGGACAAAAAGGCCGTTATTGAGGCGCGCAAGAGGCTGACTGATAGTCTTCATGAAAGAGATGACCTTTCCGCGAAGATTAGGGAAGAGCAGGATCGGATCGGGGAGCTGTTATCGGATAAATCTGCCTTGTGCGATTCCGTTAACAAGCTTTGCGAAGATAAAGCCGCCCTGATTAATAATGTGGCCAAGCTTACTGCCGAGTTGGAAGCGGTCCGTGCCGATTTGGAGACCAAAACGGCAGAGTTAGAGACGGCTCGGAGCAGCATCGCAGAGAAGGATAAAACAATTGTAACTAGAACTTATCTTTATTTTGGCAAATCGGCAAGTTGCCGTTTGAGGAATCTGTTTCCATTCGCTTGAGGTGGCCGTTTCGACCTTTCGGCACTGGGCCGTTTTGGAGATATTGTTTTTGCGTTGTCGTTTCTCTATCTGGTTTACTAAGACACAGATAGGTTTGAGTCTTTATTACCTGGTTTACGAAGACACAGGTACTTCTATCTGGTTTACTAAGACACAGATAGGTTTGAATTTTTCTTTATTTTGTCACCGTCTGATCAGCAGGACCGAAATGGTCTTATGACGATGTGATGATGATATGTGTCTCAATAGCGATATATGCCTCAATAACGATATACGCCTCAATAACGATATACGCCTCAATAACGATATATGTCTTGGCGACAATATATGTATCGTTGGCGATATATGTATCGTTGGCAATATATGCCCTGGTAGTGTTTTGAATTAATCGGGCTGCTGCCGATTTGGTTGTCGGCATCCCCAGGCAGCGCCTTAGGTAGCCTTGGTAGAGATAATATCGCCATTTCTTGGGTTTTGGTAACGTGGTTCGATTTAAAATAACCTACATCCACGATTCTTTTAAATCTGCAACCATATGATAAGCACAATACGGGCAAATATATACTTTAAACATTAATAGTTGCAAATGATTTGCCCCCACAATATTTTTATCATTTATTCGGCAAGTGAAAACAACATATTCACTCTGGAATGATATAGCTTTAAATTGCAAATATTCCAAGAGTTGGGTATCGTAGTACCGTTCATTGTTTCCAGGTGATATGCACCTTTGCCGATGACTCTGGTAACGCGATATGGTCCTTCCCAATTCGGCGTGAGCTTTTTCTTCTCTCGGCCCGTTGCTGTTACCTTGCGCAAGACTAAATCTCCTGCTTTGAGTAGCCGTTCTTTGACACGCCGATTGTGGTATTTCGCCATTTTGCGCTTGTAGTGCAATGTTTTGAGAATGGCTTCTTCTCTCATCTCTGGCAAAAGATCCAGCTGCTCCCTTAATCTTTCTTCATTTTGCTCTTCGTTGAAGTATTCAACTCGAAGGCTAATTGCGCCGATCTCTACTGGAGAAACAGCTTCGACCCCATACGCCATGGCAAACGGTGTCATGCCAGTGCTGGTTTTAGTGGTCATCCGATAAGCCCACATGACAAACGGCAACTCCTCTGGCCACTTTGTCGGCTTGCCCTCAAGATTTTTCTTAATCCCGTTAAGGATTGCTCTGTTGGTGACTTCCGTTTGCCCGTTTGTTTGTGGATGCGCAACGGAGGAGAACCGTTGTTCAATTGAGTATTCTGAGCATTTCTTTTTGAAGTAAGCACTGGTGAATTGGGTGTCGTTATCGCTCACAAGAATTCTTGGGAACCCGAATCTCATGATAACGTTGTTCATAAAAAACCTCCAAGTGCTGTCTGCCGTTATCTTTGCCACAACTTCTGCCTCAGCCCACTTTGTGAAATAATCGACAGCAACAATAACATATTGGAGCTGACTTTTGGCGATTGGGAAATGTCCCAAGATATCAATTCCCCATTTTGCAAATGGGCATGGACTCACCATACTTGACAATTCAGCTGCTGGCCGTTGTGGTTCCTTTGCAAATTCTTGGCATTTACGACAAGATTTTACAAAGTTATCCGAATCTCTTCTAATTGTTGGCCAATAAAACCCTGTTCGGAGAACTTGAGCAGCCATGGTATTTCCTGAGGCATGCATTCCGCATATTCCCTCGTGGATCTCCCTGAGCGTATACAGGCCTTCTTCTTCCGTTATATATTTTGCCGCCGGGTAAGTAAGACAACGGCGAAGAAGTACCCCGTCGTGATAAGTGCATCTAGCAGCTCTTTTGAGGATCTTCAACTTCTCACTCGTATTTTCTGGCAGCTTGCCATGCTTGAGATAATCAATCACTGGAATGCGCCAGTCATTGACTGCCTCTAATACACATAGCACTTGCTGCTCTTCCATAAAAGAAGGAATGGAAATTTCCTCTACCGTCACATCGGGTGGCATCATTGCCTCGGAGTTTGCTGCCAGCTTGGCAATCACATCGGCCTCTGCATTTTTCTCTCTTGGGATATGGCTGATTTCAGCATGAATTCCCATATTTTTAATTTCGGCTAGCTCCTTCTGTACTTTCTTCAAGTACTGAATCATAATCGGCTCTCTAGCCTGAGAATCGCCGTTGGCTTGATCAATAATCAATTTTGAATCTCCGTAGATGACCAAACGGATGCTGGCCGATTGTGCATTACCGATCAGATTCCCTCCGATGCGCAATCCTGCCAATAGAGCTTCATATTCGGCCGCATTATTTGATAACGGCCTTGAGATTTTTAAGGCGTACCTCATTTTAATCCCTTCTGGACCTAAAATGATAACGCCGGCTCCTGCTTCGGTTTGATTCTTGGCGCCATCCACAAAGATTGTCCACCGATCTCCGTTCATATCGGGAAGCGGTAAGCAGGCTTCTTCTTTGCTTTCTGGCGAAGGAATCAGCTTCTGGACAAACGTGCATTCAGCAATAAAATCGGCCAGCGCCTAGCCTTTGATGGCGGGTCTGGACTGATATTGCAATCCATATTGCTCCAATTCGATAGCCCAAATGACCATTCGGCCA
This sequence comes from Viola odorata, assembly GCA_963691705.1. Classification (NCBI taxonomy): domain Eukaryota; kingdom Viridiplantae; phylum Streptophyta; class Magnoliopsida; order Malpighiales; family Violaceae; genus Viola; species Viola odorata. The sequence goes on from OY829542.1 coordinate 55,783,966, forward strand.
GACGACTCAGGTCTTCTGAAAATCCTTCTTAGAGACTGGTCTGTCAGCACGACCACCGGATGAGCTTGGAAATACCGGACCATCTTTCTAGCAGCTTGCAACAGAGCGAAAGCAACTTTTTCAATTTGAGAGTACCTCAGCTCAGCATCCTTCAAGATCCGGCTGATAAAATGAATCGGCCGATGTATGCCGTTTTTATCCCGAACCAAGACGGCACTGACCACCTCATCGGCCGCCCCCAAATAAAGAAAAAGGGTGTCCCCCTCTTCGGGTCGAGTTAGCAACAATTCAGAAGACAGATACTGCTTCAAGTCGTGAAAAGCCTTTTCACAATCGTCATCCCATCCGAATTGTGCCTTCTTCCGAATGACTTTGAAAAACGGGAGGCATTTCTCGCCCTGCTTGGAGATGAATCGGCTCAAAGCAATTATTCTTCCTGTGAGTCGCTGAACCTCCTTCACACTCTTTGGCGAAACCATGTCCTTGATTGCCTTCAGTTTGGCGAGATTGGGCTGAATTCCTTTTCTGCTGACAACATAACCAAGGAATTTCCCAGTTTGGAATGCAAACATGCATTTTTTGGGATTTAACTTCATTCCAAATTTTCGCATTATCCCAAATACTTCCTCAAGGTCTCGCAGATGCGCCTCAAAATTTCTGCTTTTCACCAGCATATCATCAACATACACCTCCAGATTTTTTCCGATTAACGGCTCGAAAATCTTATTGGCTGTTCTTTGAAATGTTGCTCCATCATTCTTCAGACCAAACGGCATAGCCCGATAGCAGTAGGTGGCCTTCGGCGTGATGAAAGTCGTTTTCTCCTCGTCTTCGATTGCCATCGGTATCTGATGATACCCAGAATTGGCATCAAGCGAACTTAGATACTCATACCCAGCCGTTTGATCCACCAATTGCTCTATCCGTGGCAGCAGATAACAGTCCTTGGGGCATGCCTCGTTCAGGTCGGTGAAATCAATACATATCCTCCACTCCCCGTTTGGCTTTCTCACTACCACTGGATTAGCTAACCACGACGGATACTGAACCTCTCGGATGAAGTTAGCCTTTAAGAGCTTGTCCACTTGTTTCTCAATTGCATCTGCTTTTTCTTTGGAGAAGGCTCGTCGTTTCTGTTGCACTGGCCTGGCATTCGGATACACGTTCAATCGGTGCTCTGCCGTTTCCCTCGAAAGGCCCGGTATGTCCGTCGGGACCCAGGCGAATTCTCCTCTGCACTTGTTTAACAGAAACGCAAGCTGGTCACACTCTCCCTTGCTCAGCTTCTCGCTTATTAAAAAATGCTCAGTGGGCAGATCAGCCACCGACACTTGGGCCATTCTCTCCAATGGCTGCGTACGCTGCTCCTCATCATCTTCTAATGAATCGTCCACTACGCAAACATAGCGATCACAGCAACCATCAACCATTGTGATGTAGCATTCGGCAGCTACCTTCTGATCTCCTCGGATCGTAACCACGCCATCCCAAGAAGGGTATTTCATCTTCAAATGCCTTTGCGATATTACCACACCGAAAGCATTTAAAAACGGACGCCCCAAGATCACATTGTATGGCAGGTTTAAGTCCACCACCAGAAATAGCTGCTGCTCCTTTCTGCGGGAGCTGTCTTCCACAAAAAAGATTGGCAGAAAAGTTAGGCCTACAACAGGAATGGGAACGCCGTTTACCCCAATGATCGGCCGTCGGCAAGGCTTCAAGTCTGGCTTAGGTCCCTGCAAACGGTTAAAAGCGTTGGCAGAAATGAGGTTCACAGCACTTCCGTTGTCCACCAGTGTCCGCCTGACTCCGCAATCGGCAATGATGGCTGTTACCACTAATGCTTCATTCTGAGGATATGTCACTCCAATCTCATCCTCCTCTGAAAATGTTATGGCCATTAGGTCCAGCTCCGATAGACCTATTTTTTCCCCAACGGGATCATTCCGCTTTCTCTTTTCCCCAATCGGTACATCTTCCGATTCCTCCTGCTGGGTTCCTCCCGCTATCAAATTGATCATGTGGAACTCATCGAGAGAGGTTGTCAACACCTGCTGCTTTCCTCTGTCTCTCTGGACACTGGTTCCGGCTGCATTGGGATCGGCTTCCGCTTCTCTCCTGTTGCCGTCAGTTCGATCCTCCCTGGCCCTATTTCGAGCCTTGGCCGCAAATTCGCCCAAATAGCCCTCTTCAATCAACTTTTCAATAGCCTTTTTCAGAGAGAAACAATCCTCAGTGTCATGCCCTTTTGCCTTATGGAAACGGCAGTAGGAATCCTTATGCGGTCCCATAACGACGCTAGGTTTGCGCTTGGGATACTGAATCGGCAATCTCCGTTCTTCTATGATGGCGAAGATCTCTGCCACCGGCTTAGTTAGCTACAACGTGGAGAAGTCCGCGAGGCGATCCGTCTGTTGGCCTCCAGCCGTTTGCTTCTTTTCTCCCTGCTTGCGGACATCCGTTTCTTTCTTAGGGGGATCAGACTCCTCCCGTTTCTTCCGCTGGAAGTCTGCTTCTTCCATCCTCGCATATTTGTCCACCTCGATCCGCAAGAGGTCCAGGGTCTTTGGTGTGCTCCCAATTAGAGCATTCTCCAACTCCCGATACCTGCAGTTCCTCCTCAAAGCCTCAGCTGCAAAGTTTGGCGCAACGTCGGGCAGAGTCGCCAACTCAGCATTGAATCTGGCAACATACACCGTTAAGGATTCCCCCGACTTTCGCACCATATCAAACAGAATCGCTGGAGACTTTTCCACAGGAATACAAGAGCTAAATCGGCTTGTGAAAACTTTCGCCAACTGCTCAAAACTGTCGACAGATCCGGCTGGCAATTTCTCAAACCAGGTGTTAGCGATTCCCTTCAGAGTCATCACGAATATTTGGCACAACGCCTCATCCTTTCTAGTAAAAAACTTAACATGCTTTTTTACTAAACTCACATGAACTGTCGGATCTGTCGTCCCCATGTAGGAATCGGTTGGCAATTTGACGTGTCTGCTCACCCGATGCTTCCTAACCCGAAAGGTTAAAGGATTCTTTGGATCATCATCTTGCTCTTCACGAGCTCGTAGGGAGACAGAGCCTATGGAAGCATTCCGATCAGCCCTCTCGCGATCCCTTCCCGACTGAGGCCGATCCATTGACCTCTCTCGACCTCTTCCTCTCTCGGATCTTCCTTCTACTGACTACCTCTGGCTCCTTCTTGGGCTATGCTGGACTGCCCGGCTATTAGCCTCTTCCATGTTGTCCAGGTATCCTTCCCCTCTAATCGGATTTTCACTCTGACGGGGTAGCCGGAGTTCATTCGAAGGATTTTCCCGTTGAGCTGGCTGACTGACGTGCTGGAGTGTCATGGGCGGAGGCACTAAAGGTGGTGTCACCGCAGGTTGATCATGGATCTGCTGAGGAATGATCTGTTGGGAGAGGATCTGCTGGGGGAGGATTTGCTGGTGAACGGGTGGAGGGATCCTTCCCATAAACGTTTGCATCATCATATCCATCCGTCGATGCAAGGCGGCGAACTCATGCATGACTGCTGGTGGGATGACTGCTGCTGTAGACGGTGCAGGTTGTGGAGTGCTGGGAAGTAACACTTCTGAAATTTCTGGGAAATTAAGCCGGCGGGCTGCGGCGTTCATTTCCACACGGGAAGATGAAACGTGAGGAGGTGGAGTTTCATACTGACCAGCAGCACCACTGGTAGGTTGATTTGATTGAAAGTTTGGATCGGATGCCATCTTTGGAAATAAAATCCCCAAAATATAGAGAAGAAAACGAGCTTTGAATTTCAAGGTTTGCTCACTTAAAATTTCAAAAGCTCTCAATGAAAGCACCAAATGATAATCCGTTGAACGGAGTGAGAGGTTTTTGGTAAAGTAGCACGCTGGAGGGTGGTAGCTGGAGCTCCGTGAGGGACCTGCACAGTGCCGGAAGTGTTTTCGGGCGTAAAAGCTCCAATGCCAAAGTCAGTATTCTGGTTAAGTGTAGGGAAAAATGTGTGTATTTTTCAGTGTGTGTCCTTGAGTAAAAGAAGAAGCTTCCTTTATATACCTCCCTCTAGTCCTTAGGCTGGGCTAGAGTGGTTAGATCTTCTGACATCCCTTCCCCTTTTTCCTCAGCAGGTGGTCTAGGAGTAGGGATTCATCATTATAACGTGGGGTGAAGACCTTATTTTAGGGGAATAGAGTCGTCCCCTTGTCCAGTTGTCAGATGATGAATTGATGGGAGCAGGTTATCCTCCTTGCCAACCTTGACTAAATGTATACTGACTATGGAGTATTATATAAATAATATCTGTGAGGGGAGCTTAATATCTGTGCCCAATCAGTACGATGCCGTTGGGGTGGAATCGGCAGGCTGCCGTTGTGTAGAATCGGCTGGGTGCCGTTTGGTGACACATTGACCAGGCCAGGGTATATAACGGTGCCGATCCGTTTCCTCATGCTTGGGCGGATGGATCGGCCTTGTCCCGATTTGAGACAATCGGGCTAGACTTGTCCTTTGGTCACTTATTCCTGTTGACTTGGTCAAACGGTCGCGATGCCATTTTGGCTGGTCAACAGTACTTTGTGAAGGTGCAAAGTCCATTATGCCCTTCTGATAATTTTATGTATTATCAAGTACGTAACTCTTTGGTTATTTAGTTGGTGATAAAAGTACAAATAGAAACTCGAATATAAATTCGAATCTCACATGTTTCTCTCTATATAAAAAAAACATCGAGGCACCACCAAATTCACTGAACCGCTACCAGCAGTTCTGATTATTTTATGACGATTACCTATGGTCCCTCTTTCATTTTCTTTTTTTAATTAATTTTACGTACTTATTTCTATTTAATTTGTGAATGCTAGCTAACTGTAGTATAAATAAATTAACTTGTTCCTATAAGTTTAGCATCCATCTTAGAAAATTAGTATAGCAATCGGCGTACAAAATAAATTAATAATTTTTTTATTAGTTAAATTTTTTTATAATTTTATTGAAAATATTTTATTACAATGTGTTCCTGGTTTATTTGAAAACCACTATCATAATACTTGATGATCATACACTTTTTTTAATATGATGCTTCTATCTCAAAACATATTGCAACACGTCGCAACACATTATATTATAGCACAGCACAACACAACACAACGGCTAGATCTACTCTCCCGGTCCCTATGGAAAGGAAAAATAATTTCAAATTCTTCCTTTCGTGAACGGAGGATTAGGAAAATACTATTGACTACAACTTCTTCAAACCTCTGGGAAAAGTATGAAAAAAAGGCTCGAATGTATGATCCCTTTGTCGCCCCTTTTATTTCGGGGCGATCTCGTAGTTCTTGATCTATGAATATACGTTGTTAGGTGTTCTTTTTTTTTCTCATTGAGACCGAAGCTGAACATGGAATCAAGATATAATCGTCCATACACTGATAAAAGATAAATGACTTTTCGATAAAAAAAAGTCATGTTGATCTGCACAAACCGCCTGAATCTCACAAATAAATAGAAAATTAGATCTACATTAGTTTTCACCCCAACATTCCTAAGCACGCCACTAATATAAATCTCTACTATTGAGTTCTTGATACTCATAGATACGAAAATATACTGTTCTGAGTCTTCGCACATTGATTCAATAGGATAATATAAAAATATTTTATATATATATATATATAATTTAGATATTAAAAAGTTGAAAAATAATTTTAAAAAGTTTCTTAGATCAAAATTCAATCACTTGATTCGACCCATAGTTTTTTTTTTTTCTCTCTCAACCGCTTCTCTACCAAAAACATCGGATTAAACGGGTTTGAGATCCGAGTAATCAATTTACCGTTCAAACCCATCTATAATTTTTTTTTATTTTTTTTTATAATTTTGGTGCTTGATTCCAATTCTCGTCTCGTCTGATAGTATTTGTTTAGAGACATCAGCAATCGCAATTACTGACAAATGATTCCTTTCTGGCTTTCTCGTATCTTCCGGAAACATCACACGCCTTTTCAATAAATACCAAGATCGGTTACGAATTAGAAAAACACTACAGGCCAAGTGCCAACTTTTATATGACTTGTCTTGTCACCCATGTGTATTCCACATCTTCTTTTTATAAAACTAAAATTAGATTTCGAACATAGTGTTAATTTTGAAAAATCTGAACTCGGATGGCTTTGGGAAGAACTAGGGAAATGCGTCAGGTCTTCGGGGAAGCACTGGTCGGAACACCTCTCTTTGTTGCTAATTAAAATCAAGCTTCTAAGTTCTAATAAGGAGTGAGAATTAATATAAGTGTTGAGTGGAGAATATGACTTAGCTTTTGTGTGAGCAAGATTTGATTCCTATTTATACATGTGATCTATTTAAAAAGGAAATGAAATCATTTAATGATGATCATATCCCTTAATTGTATCAATTATGTACTCAATTAGGATTTGAAATGTGTCAATAAGGGATTGATTAGCTTATTCTCTCAATTAGTGATATCAAATTCATTTTTTTACCAAAGTTGGGGATATTGCCTATATCCCTGTGATGGCTTGCTGTGCTGAGCCTTTAGGCCCAGTCCGTTTGGTCCATGTTGCTGCCTTACCTCATCTTGGATTTGCTCGAGGTGAGGGCTCAGAGTTTGCTTTTGTGCACTTCGGCCCATTATGGCTTAATCCATAACAATTAGTAAATTATAAACTCGTTAACCATAAGAAATGTTGTGCTAACTGCTAAGTAAGCAACACTTAATTCAAGTCATAGGCTCGATTGTGAAAAATGAAAAAAAAATCATATCAAAAGAGAATCACTCTTTTAAAGCTGATAATATTAAAACGAAAATATTTTTTTTGCCACGATATGATAAAGAGAGAGAGGAAAAAAGTGGTGTGGTAAGTGCTATCATCTAAAGTAAAAAATTAATGTTACAATGGGTCTTATTGGGCCGATCCACGACCCGGCCCAATTTTCACACTACCACTTTCATGTAGGAGTCCGAGTAGAACAGGTATACACCCTCCTCCCTAACCTAACTAATAATTTTGGCGCAAAAAACAAAAATCTACCGAATCGGTTAGTACGAAGTCACTATTACTTCCCGGGAAAAAAATAAAAATAAAATAATGATATAAAAATTAAAAAAATAAAATAAAATAAAAATAAAAATAAAAATAATAATTTAATAATAATTGAGTTAACAACCTTACTTAAGAATCACAGCTTCCTGTTCTTCCTCCCCATCTACCTCCCATGGCAGATCCCACGATTTCACCATCAACGCCCCATAATCTCAATGTCCCTCCCACAATGTCACGCCCCACTCTCACCCAACCTTTGCCGTCGCCGCCGTCTCCGCCACCGCCGTTGTCGGAGCATGTCAGCCGTATGATAAACTCTAATCATTACGTGTCACCGTCGAGGCCTATATACTCTGATAGGTTCATTCCGAGTAGATCCAGCTCCAATTTCGCGCTTTTCAACATCCCTCTCTCGTCGCCGCCCACGAATTCTCCATCGGCTGGCGGCGGAGGAGGAGGGAAAGAGGATGGGTTATCTAGCGCGTATGCTTCACTCCTTCGCTCGGCGCTTTTTGGGCCCGATACGCCGGATAATAAAAAGGAGGGTTTTGGAATGGTGAGAAGGAATATTTTCCGGTACAAGACGGAGACTAGGCAGTCAATGCGTGCACTCTCTCCCTTTGGGTTTGACGATGTGGATCCTGGTGTTAGCCATAGTCCTGTTAAGGCTCCAAGAAAGGTCCCCAGATCACCATATAAGGTACATGGTTTGTTAGCTGAAAAGAGTGTGTCTTTGATGCTTAATCAGAGATGGGTATTTTGAAGATGTGTTTCAGATTTTGGTTCCATTACATTCCTTAAATTTTTCTTGGTTTAGGTATTGGATGCGCCGGCATTGCAAGACGATTTCTATTTAAATTTGGTGGATTGGTCATCGCAAAATGTGCTGGCCGTGGGGTTAGGAAATTGTGTGTATTTATGGAATGCTTGTAGTAGTAAGGTGAGTGAAAAAAAATTCTAAAATTTGTAATTGGTGGTTTCCTGAGGTTCTTCTGGGTTAATAGAGGAATTTTCCCGTTTTTGGTAAATGTAGGTAACAAAGTTGTGTGATTTGGGGATTGATGACATCGATAGCGTCTGTTCGGTCGGATGGGCACAACGCGGGACTCATCTTGCGGTCGGAACTAGCAATGGAAAAGTCCAGGTTCGTTTTGCCAGCCTTTTGTCTTTTTCCTCTGCATGTATGCAACAGCTGTTGAATGTAGATGAGCTTAGATGAGAAACAGATCTTTACTTTGGAAAGTAACAGTTTTGGAGTCATAACATTGGTAGTGTGATAGTAGAATAACCAAGAACAGTTTTATAATCAGGGATGTTGATTACAGTTAGCTGAGGACTAGCAACTTGATAGTGGACCTGTAGGAGACCATCTGTCTCATTGAATTTGATTCGATCAGCCTTTTGGAGTATTCTGCAGGGCTTCTCTATATCCAGGCAGACAAAACCTATAAGGGTTTATGTCCTAAGTACCTAGTAGACATTGTTCTTGACATCACACTCAATAACACTAAGAATTTGGTATGATGTTGTATGGTAGCAGATTGTTGTCTTTTTGTATACTACAGTTAAAAGACTCATTTGACTTCTGTACTGAAAAAGAATAAGAAGGATTCAAAGGTTTGTAAATCCCAAACATGGTTTACTATCTTCCAACGTCAACACTATCAGGCCATTAGAATGTATGCTTTGATGAAGTTACCCGTAAGAAGAATCAAGCACCCTTGATCCTCTTTTAATTTAATGTTCGCATTATTCTTGAGTATTTTGGAATCTGAGTGAACCTCTTTTTGTAATTGGCTATCGTGACACTCCATATACCAATTGTAGAGTGCTCAATCTTGACATCCAATCAACCATGCACTGAAGGAAACTTGCTTGATCTTTATGCTGTACTGGCAGGTTGATAATTAAAAATATTCTGTGAGCTAATCTTGGATTAGTGATTGTCTTGTGTTTGAACCTCTTCTTAGGGCAGTATAAGGATTTCTTTGACACTTTAGGCACTTAATTGCTCAAACCGAATTCAATCCCAAAATATACTTTTTTCTTGAAACTTAAATCCTAATGTATTTCATTAAGAAGCTTTCCATTCAACACTTTCTGCATTTTGGGATGTTACAACTTTTCAGCCAACTTGGTTGTCTTTGTGGTTTCTTGGCAGTTTCATGGAAATAAGTTGTGTTCTAGTTTCCTCAGAATATCAAAGAATATATGTTATGTATATGCCTGTCAACTGTTAAAAGTTTATTTTCCCATGTTCCCGTTGATTTTAGCTATTTACTGTTCATTAATAGTTCTAAGCATCTTATGTGCAGATTTGGGACGCATCTCGCTGTAAGAGGATAAGAACCATGGAGGGCCACCGGTTACGTGTTGGTGCCTTGGCCTGGAACTCATCTTTGTTGTCCTCTGGCAGTCGTGACAAGAGTATTCTTCAAAGGGATATACGTGCCCAAGAAGACTCTGTTAGCAAACTTTCTGGACACAAGTCAGAGGTTGAACTCCTGTCTGTCTTTTTCAGCTTGGTTAAACTGTTGGGTTCATCAATTAGTTGTTCATTTATTCTTGAACGAAGCTTTGTCAATTTTTGCTACTCACTATACCCTCTATACATACTAAATAGCATCCCGTTCATTTGACTTTTTTAATTATTGTCATACTAATGTTTGGTCTGATTGTTATTTAGGTTTGTGGACTGAAGTGGTCTTATGATAATCGCGAGTTGGCATCTGGAGGGAATGATAATCGAGTGCGTATGGGATAACTTTTTTCATGTTGTTTATTAATCATGATCACTATTTTGATATGAGCAGAATTTATGTCTTAAAAGTTTTGAAACCTTATTTTTTGTCCCTCCCTGTGCAGCTTTTTGTTTGGAATCAACATTCAACTCAACCAGTGCTAAAATACTGTGAACATACAGCAGCTGTAAAAGCAATTGCCTGGTCACCTCATCTTCACGGGCTTCTTGCATCTGGAGGTGGAACAGCTGATCGTTGTATACGATTCTGGAATACAACCACAAACTCACATCTCAGCTGCATGGATACTGGCAGTCAGGTGAAGTATTTATTGTTTTGTCAGACACTTTAACTGTTGAAACTTTTTTCCTGTAACCCCATCAAGCTGCTCTTTATGGATTTGTGAGCATGAAAGTTGTAAAAACTTTTGAGAGATCTTCCAAAGGTGCACTTAATTATTTATACATGGAAATGTTCGGGGCTTCTAGGAAACCCAAGAGAGGGAGGGAAATAAAAACATCTGTTTAAAGATGGATACATAATGAAAACAGGAAAACATCATTCTTTCTCCCCTTTGATATACTAATTTAAACTCTTGCCTACTTCAGGTCTGCAATCTTGTCTGGTCAAAGAATGTCAATGAACTGGTCAGTACACATGGGTACTCCCAAAACCAGATAATAGTATGGAGATACCCTGCAATGTCCAAGGTATGTCAGTCAGTGGGTTTGTCATGATACAACTTCGATTATCATCTGTTTTGGGCTAAACTCTAAAGTTCTTTTACAATTGCAGTTGGCAACGCTTACCGGTCACACATATAGAGTTCTTTATCTCGCCATCTCACCTGATGGCCAGGTACACTTCAGCCTCTTTTTCTGAATATCATGCTTCCTGTAGTCTTCTTGCGAATATGCTGCTTTACTGCTGAGCGAAATAGTTCTCACAGCTTTTGTCATTGTTTCAGACAATCGTCACAGGAGCGGGCGACGAAACACTACGGTTTTGGAACGTGTTCCCAAGCCCCAAGTCTCAGGTAAACGTCACACTTGATTGTGGCAAGTCTTTACACTAAGATTTACATCCTAGTCCCATTGCAATTGAACATCTTACCAGGAGAAAGAAAAAGAAAAGGGGCAATATATGAAATTCTTGTTAATGAACAGAGCATAAAGTATATACCTCAAATGAAATGGTCACCTATAGTGTCAAATTTGCTTACTCTGGCCCCTCAGACTATTTACTCTTGTATTATTGCAGAACACTGAGAGCGAAATCGGAGCATCATTTCTCGGGAGGACTACAATACGGTGATTTGTCGCCATCAGAGCATGTGCTCTCTCAGCACAGAAGTTGGCATATCTGGAGCCTCACGTTATTGGCCGAGCATAGTCTTGCCAGATTGGTTTTCTCGAACCGATCCACATTTTCAACATTGGGAAAACATGTTCAAGGCCACAAACCTACAAAAGGGAAACTAGCTGTTGACGCTGGCAAGACAGGTATGTAGCCCCAAGGGATGTCTACTGACCATGACTTTCGTATTTTCATTTTGAGGTTCTCCTTATTTTTTCATTTTTATTTATTATTTATAGGTATAGATGGAAACCACCAAGTGGTTTAAACTAATACTATTATTTATTTTGTACATGTTACCCGACTGTAATTCCCCGGATTCGCTAGTTTTTGGTTTGTAGATATTATACACGATTATTTCCACATTGTTTTGTCCAAGAAATGATGAATTGACTGTTTTTCTTCTTCAACAAAGCTGAGTTGTGTCATGGTAGAAGAACTACAAGTTACGGGCGCGCAGGGAAAAGATGTCCAAATATCACACGTAAAAGAATACTTTCGTTACAAGCATGAATGGTCCAAACTTGTTTCCTAAACTAATACGTATTTGAGGCAGAAAGAAACTTAATTGCCCGCACGTAATAGCTACTAGCAATACACTACAAATTCAAAATACATCAACATCAAAGTCCAGTGATCGTGAATAATCATGCCGTCACTTTCCCTAACAGCTGAGCTGATAGTTGGGTAAATCCATTTTCCACCACTGCCCCCTGTATTATGTTTTTGGGGTGTTTATGTAGTTCTTGTTTCAGTAGAACACACCCCTCGCTTCAAGAATATACATGTATACATACGTGTGCGTGCCCCCAATAACCCTTGGATCTAGGGGCTTAGAAGTTCATATTTATTTACAAGCTATGCCTAATGCGTTTCTTTCTTTAAATGAAGAATAAGCTAATACCTAATAAAGAACACACCATGTGAGCTAGAACCTATAAAGAACAACCACGTATGGATCCCTGCCAGGCAAGCAAGCAAGGCAACTGTTCAGAGCTGCTGCTGAGCCTCTTGATTAAAGTTTTGCGGGGTAGCTTGATTATGTTGAGTATCTAGGGGATGCAATTGTGACCATGGAATCAAACTGGCGGGTGGGAAGCAGCAGGTACAGTCCTCTTGGCATGGCTGGGGCAGGTTGCTGTTGCTTAGAGGGTCTGCTCGGTGCTCAATCTCATCGGACCCACCAGCCACGGTAGAAGATGATGAAGGTGCAGCAGCATCTTTTAATGGACCCCAACATTCTACCTTGTTGAATTCTGGAATGTTTGAGTGAAAGTAAACCCAAACCAAAGACTCCTGCAATTCTGGATAGTTGTTGAACAATCCCCCATCACCATGGACAAATGCCTTCAAGACCTGCAAATTTTTAATACTAATTGAGTTGTTATGACCATGGAAGAAATATAAAATGGATCGGTAACTAATAAAATGGGTTGAATCAGGACTAATTACCACAGGGAGTTCTTTGCGGAAGATGAAGTATCTGAACCTACAACACCAATCCAAGAGGTAATGGCCTCCACTTATGTGGCAGTGAACATGGAGAGACATCTTACCCTTCACCTTCTTCCACTGTGCCACCACTTCATCTCTATACACTTTGTTGGACCATCCCTGCAACTGCAAAAAAACCAGTATCCCAATTTTACATCTTCCCTTCAGATTCAGTAGCTAGTTAACTAGTACCGAGATTTTGATCAATCTTCAAACTAACTCCCTAATTCCCCTATTTTTCCCCCCCTCTACTACTCTTTCTGTAGAATAAACTACCAAATTTGAAATCTTGACAACTCGACTTCAACCAAATGGGGTAAATACAATCATCACCTCAAGTTTGAATTTTGCACAGAAAGGCTGAGACTTTAATCAAATCTATTTTCTCTCTAATTTCAAGATCCACAGCAAGAAATTCAATTCATAACATGTACAGGCATCAATTAAATGGAAAGAAAGAAGAAGCAAGGTTTACCTGAGAATTGTTTATGGTTTGTGAGATGGCCAAAGTAAGCTTGGAGGTAATATCACTATGAGTTAGTGTGTATGTCCTTGGCAACTTCCCTGGATGTTTCACCTCATCAACACCAAGAAACAACACTTTCAGCTTTGAAGCCTCAAAAATGGATGGCCCAAATAGCCTTGCCACCTGGATCATCATCAGCCAATCAATCAAACCCAACAAATTAAATTGCAATTTACAACCAAAAGACACCCAAAAAAAACCCAAAACAAATCAAAAAGCAGAAGAAAATTGAAATTGATGAGAAGGAGAAGAAACTTACAGGACTACAAGAAAAGTTTAGATTTTTTCTCTTGGGTTTTCTTCTTGAGGGAAAGAGAGAGCTGTTCTGCTCAAAAAGAGAGGGTCTTGATTTTGAAGGGAGCAAAGCAGCCAGAGTAACTGTACCCATATCTCTTCCGCTCCTCTTCTACCAAAGAGAAAGACAGACCCTTATATAATTTATTGAACTATATTTCTGATTTACAGACCTAACTGCAGCTCCAATCCTTTAGGAGGAAACCTAGAAATCCCAATTAGAAAGGGAATGTTGTTTGGAAGTAAAAGTATAGAGTTTGACAAAAAAGTTGAAAAATTGGGTATGAGATGTGTTTTGCTTTTGCTTTTGCTTGATGGCTTTAGTTGGCTTTGAATTGAAGCTATGATAATTGATAAGGGAAGCCAAAAATGATCAAAAGGAAGGAGAGCAAAAAAAGCCAAAGAAAGAAGCAAGAAGTTGGTAGGTTTTAGGCGCTGTTTGAGTGGTGATGATGGAGACGGTGCGGTTTGTCGTATAACTTTGGAGTGGGAAGAAGTCCCTTTGTGAAGGTTGTGCCACGTTTTCCTCTACCTAAACCACATTCTACACGCCACCGTTCAACGCTTTATTATTACTCCGTATATCATTTTTTGGGGTAAATTCAGTTTCACTCCTCAACTCTTGATAAGCGTCAAAATCCATCCCAAACTTTATAAAAAATGTTGATTTGTCTCCCTGAACTCTTGCTTAGTATCCCTTCTTGATAAAATAATAATAAAATAATACTTTCGTTACTTTCAATTAAAATAAATAAATAAGGGTCTTTTAAATCCATCCAGCTACCAACCCAATTTTTGTGAGATTAAATTTTGATTTTTCGAAAGTCAAGTTAAATTTTTTATGGCATTCAAAAATAAATTATTTGAAGGGGTGATAAAATGGAATTATTGTCCGTGAGAAAATCCATTGCATACTTTCACATTTTGTGAGTATTTTTATTTTGTACGAATTTGAAATTAAAGCATCCTAAACAATGAATAATCATTTGATAATGAATATTATATTAATTGGTTGAAATGAAATTCTAAATATACAATTACAAATTTAAAGAGAGAAAAAAAGAAGTAAAAAAAAAATCTATGAGATCATGAAATTGCAAATATAACATCATATCACATTATATATAAAATAAATATGAATTTAAATAGTTTATTAATGCATTTTTAAAAATTATAGTGTATCCCGGAATAAAAAGTAACAATTAATTGTGATTCAATTATTTTAGTTGTTCTCTTCGCTCTCTCATGGAGTAAAAATCATCAATTAGTTGCAATTTAATTATTTCAGTTGTGCTCTTCGCTCTTTCACCCGTTGTTGCTCAAGTTGAACATTAGATAAATCAGTCGATTCATTAGATTGCGAATCACTAGAATTTTCATACTTTCTTTTGAAAAACGAATCAATAGTTTTTATCTTAAGTGACATATTTAATCTACATAAAAATAATTATTACTAGATATCTATCAAAATAAAAAATAAGCACAGTACGAAATAAGAAAAAATTAAAATAAGGACGATGTAAAAGAAATTAAAGTAAGCAATGTAAAAGAAACTAAAGTAAACAAAAATTAAAAAAAGAAGACGAAGTAAAAGAAATGTACCCGTTTTTTTAGAAAAAGTAAAGAATTTGATAAAAATTGAGGTAGTAAAAGAAAGTGAAAAAGAGTTGTTATACAGGATAGGTAAACTAAATAGTAGTTGAACTATAAATATATGAGTTCATGGGATTGAAAGAAAAAAATGTAATTAAAAAATAAATAAATAACATAAGCGGTATGCAGTTAAAGTAAAAACATAAGTAGACCATATAAACGGTATACAATATAAAAAGAAAAGAATCAGAAATTCTAGGGCGGCATGCGCCAACCCTGGCCCACCCCTACCTCCGCCCTTGACTGCACTCAAATTCTAGTCGACAAAGTCGACAAACCCGAGCTTTTGCACCCTCAAATTCATCGGTTGATGGCGCAAGTATTTCTATTTTTTTTTTACTGTTTTTAGACCATCACAGCAGCGGGTGTTATGTTAAATTTAGGGTGTTATTCACTTTCTCTCACTGACACATCAGTTTAACACCCAACAAAAAAGCATTTAACACTCACTTCTCACAGTAGGGTGTTATTCAGGGTGTTATTCACTTTCTCTCCCTTCCACATCATTTAATCATATACCTCACCATATTTTTCATTTCTTTTTCTTATTAAATTTATAATTACTATAATAATTACTTTTTATAATATACTCCCTCCGTCCATTTTTAATGGACGCGAAGGGAGTAAAAACCTTGTCCAAATTTAATGGACGTGATCTGGGCTAATAACCAATATATCCTCAAGGAGATGAGTGAAAGCTGAGTCGTAGGAGGGCAAAATTGGAAGACCAAATAAATAAGGGAACACGGTTCTGCACAGATTCAAGAAATTCTCTCTCTCTCCTTCTCTAAAAATAAATCAAGCATCCAAGCAATTAAATCCAAGCATCTGCAAAATTAAATCCAAGCATCCAAGCAATTAAATCCAAGGATCACCTCCCCCACCACCGCCGCCGGCACCCTCCGTCTCTTCTTCCACCACTGCATCCTCAACGGCTGCGACGCCTCCACCCTTCCCCTCCCCGGCGACGCCTTCGGGCTGTTCTTGTTTGATATTTTGGGGCTGTTCTTGTTTGATTTTCATGGCTGATTTCTGTTTAATTTTGGGGTTGTTCTTGGGTTAATTGTGTGGGTAATTTTGGGGCTGTTCTTGCTTGATTTTCATGGCTGATTTATGTTTAATTTTGGGGTTGTTCTTGGGTTAATTGTGTGGGTAATTTTGGGGTTGTTCTTGCTTGATTTTCATGGCTGATTTCTGTTTAATTTTGGGGCTGTTCTTGGGTTAATTGTGTGGGTAATTTTGGGGCTGTTCTTGCTTGATTTTCATGGATGGTTTCTGTTTAATTTTCGGGCTGTTCTTGGGTTAATTGTGTGGGTAATTTTGGGGCTGTTCTTGCTTGATTTTCATGGCTGATTTCTGTTTAATTTTCGGGATGTTCTTGGGTTAATTGTGTGGGTAATTTTGGGGCTGTTTTTGCTTGATTTTCATGGCTGGTTTATGTTTATTTGTGGTGAGAAATTTGGGAAGAAAAATGGAGGAAAGAAGAAACAGAACAAAGGAAGAAGAGGGTTGTTTTAGTGGAGCCCACAGACAGAACAGGCCCACCAGCTGACAACAATCACAGGTTTCTTAAAACCTGTGATTTACTCCCTCGCGTCCATTAAAAATGGACGGAGGGAGTAATAAATAATAAATAATATTTTTTTAATATAAATTATTTAAATTTCATAATTTTTTTTCAGATTTCAAAAAATCTATACTTTTTTAATACAATAAATAATATAATATTTTTTAAGAGTAACACACGATGTTATTTATCACTCAGAAAATCAAACATATATAGTTTTTTGGTATCCAAATGACACAAACACAACCTCTATTTATAGATCTCAAAAAATAAAAATAATGGTATATTTTTTTAAAATTATTTTGAGTAATTATTATGAAAAAAAGCATTTAAAAAAGAAGAAAATGAAAAAAAAAGTGTAAAAAATTCTGATTTTTTTTAGTGTCCAAATAATACAAACCTAGTCTCAATTTATAAATCTCAAAAAATTAAAAATAATGGTATCTTTTTTATAAAATTATTTTCAGTATTTATTATAAAAAAATCCATTTAAAAAATGAGGGGGGAATAAATAACAGCCCGGACCTGGCGCGCTGTAGGCTGTCATTTGGTCCGAGCTGTTAATTTTAATTTTTTTTTAAAAAAAAACTGACAATGGGGGTCCCACTGTCAGTTTAGTCTACCGGGATTATCTTCGTCAGCATTTGGTCCTTATTTGCTCCTCTACTGCACAAGAAAGTCCCAAAAAAATCCATGGTTTGCTCCCCTGCTGCTGATGGTCTTATTATACCATGGTACATTTAGGTGTTGTAATTAGGCACTCCCTCATTTAATGTTTATTTACTATTTATGCACGCATCTCAATGAAACTGGATGACTCACTATTTGACCCTAAAAAAGTACGGAATTTTTTGGGGTCAAATAGTAAGTCATCCGGCTTCATTGAGATGCGTGCATGAATAATAAACGACGTTTATTTAACTCCGGAGGGAGTATATATAAACTTGTTTTGTCATATTGGGAAAATAATGTTTCCATTTCGGGAAAGGAAATGATTCATTATTTGGGATTTGTCTCCTCTAATTTTTTTATAACATAACCAGTCATGTTAGAAGAATCTGAACCATTTAATAAAATTGGACGGATGTGATTAAAAATTCAAATAATTAATAAATTAACCACATGTTGAATTTTATTAACTGGTCAACTCATTAATAACTTGAATTTTTAATCTCATCCGTCCAATTTTATTGAATGGTTCAGACTCGTCTAACATAACTGGTCATGTTTTAGGAAAAATTAGAGAAACCGAATCCCAATATTTGAATATATCCAGATTCTCATTTTGTTGCATCTAATGTCATGATTCTAAATTTCTAATTAGCCAAGACCAAATTTCACAAATGCCACCACCGATAATTGACAGCACATTGCAGAGGGTATGAAATTATGAGAAATGATTTTGAAAGGAGCAATAATAACAATTCAACCAAAATCAGGACAATTAATTAAACTTATGAGCATCAGTAATGTAACCACATACACAGTAGCCCAATCGACAATTTCTAAACTTATAGTAATTTTCTTCTTTGTTGAGGAAAACGGGATCAAAGTACAATGCATTAGCATCCATGTCCTGCTCGGCAATTTCTGATCTGCAGCTCTTGTCTTTTCATCATCAACACCTCCTAAAAACACCACCTTCGGCTTAGATGCCTCAAAAATAGCAGGCCCAAATAATCTTGCAACCTGATAATTATTAGATCATGGTGCATTAGGGAAATTCTACTATTTATAATATGACTTATAATTTCGTTAAATAGATCTAATGACTAATTAATAATCTTACAATTATAAAATTTATACTATTGAATAAATCTAATGGTTAATTAGTAATTCGATATTTAATTTTAAATGTCGTTGTAGTTAAATTGAAGTACTTTGGAGGTAAGACTCGAGCTCGAGTCTCTAATGTACAACCAACGAGCTTGGGAAAACAAGAAAGGAAAAGAACTTACAGGAGATTTGTGCATGTTTATCTTCCTGGGTTTTCTTCTTGGGGACAAGAAAGAGTTGTTGGTCTGTTCAAAAACAGAGGATCTTGGTTTTGGAGGAAGCAGAGGGAAAGCAGAGCAATTTAATGTTCCCATCTCTCTGTTTAATTTGAAGCTCAAACTTTTTTGGTGGGGAGTAGGAGATGAAAAACAATCAGCTTATTATTAAATAGAGGCTATTTTTGGGCTTCTTGCTTTTGCTTAGAGGCTTTATTGCTTTTGCTTGAATTGCATAGCTTGCTTTTAGTTTTGGAGTCAAGTGTTGGCAAAGAAGAGAGGTGTGATAATTGAAGAAAGTGAAAGTTGTCCACAATGGTAGCTTTCTCTAGACTCCCTTAAAAAGGAAAGAAATTGCCTAAACTCCCTCTTCCTCAAGATATGTAAGAACGTTCCACACTTTTGCGGTTAAATAGAAGGGCTACACCGTTTATCTTTAAGATTTGTAGGTTAAAGCATAATCAATCTATTTTTTTCCACACACAAAAAAGGTTTTAAAACGAAGAGACTAAACTCTCTCTTCTAAATAAAAGAGATGCCGCTGTTAGAAGCTGATTGTGTCATTAAAACCACATTTTGGCTAAGAGATCCCATTTATGATCGATAAACTCAAGCCTTTGATGATGACATTTTGAAGTTGAACATGACAGTTAAAATATGATGGGATCTATAAACCCTTTTATTATGATCATGGTATTGAGTTCAGAGGAGCAAAGAAACATCAAATGGCACACCTGACTATACAAGGTTGCAACTGAGCAAATAGAAGAGCAGATTTTCAGGTTCTGGCCTAATCGCATTGGATAGAACCCGACCACATTATTCCCATTAGATGAGATCAAGATGAATGCAGAGGCTCCGGTTCCACTTTCCTCCTTATCCTGACAGAAGTTTCGAACAAGAGTTTCAGTGTTCAACCAAAGCACAGTTCAGAGATCGGGCTGAAGCTCTATGCTAAAAAACGCTCAAAATATAAAGTGTCAAAGTAGGAAACTAGGAAATGTTTCAAGACAGTAAATCTAAAAGAGGCAAAATGACAGGAACCATACAAGCTGTAGGCATGCCTTGATTTTGAGTACTGGTTCTCAAAACTAAAGCCCAAAACAGAACATAAAAGGTGAGTCTTATGATCATCAACTGATGGAAAGATAAAACATTTTAAAATCCATCAATAGAAAATGAACCATGCAGAATTCTCCCATCCATTTCCTTTTAACTTACCTTTGATGGATAAGATCACCATGGATGACAACCAAAGAACCAGCTTTCACTTCAATAGCCACAAAATCGTTTTGGTCATAAGAGGGGGAAGGCTGATCAAAGTACACGCCCTGTTCACCTCTAAGGAATCTCCTGACTAGGCCATCTGAAAGTAACACAGAGTTAACATTATAAGACAAATTTCAAGCTTACTCAAGTGAAAGGTCAAAGTAAGCTAAATAAAAGAAGATATTTTTATGAGATCCAGGAATGGCCCAAAGGCAACCATTTACAGTTGTTGCATCTTCAAGAGCCAGCCACAGCCCAATGCAAGTAGTCGGCTCAGTATGCAAGAATGAATTGTCCACTGGTTACAAAAATACTAAAAAATAATCAGAGCTGGAACTATGAAATTCATCCACTGGTTACAAAAACGCCATGATGCATCAATAAACTTCGGAATGGATTTCAACACAACTTCATTTACAGATCCAAGACAAAATCCCAATATGTTTTCCTCAAGTTATAGCCTATCAAACAAACTACCCAGCCAACATAATACCCAACTGGACGATTTTAAAAATAAAAATAAAAATAAAAAGCAAAACCCAAAACCTGAGAGCGATTCGACGAGTCGCGAATCCCGGATTCCGGCTCCATCGCTATTCTTGAAGATGATAGAGGACAATCGCAGCGAGCAGATTCTAGAAGATGAGAACACAAGAGACAGCCAAGGAGTGATGAAGATTGAGGATGGTGCGAAGGAGGAGGAGGACGGCGACGCCCGAGAGAGGGAGGAGAAGCGAGATGGATACCCATTTTCATCGCTAGCCATCCATGTTCACTACATCATCAGTACAGCACATGGCAATCTTGATTAATCGCGTGAACAACACCTAGCATTGTCCAATTGAATTTATTCATGGAAATAACTAGATCATACAAAATTTAGTTCAACCAATTTATTATACAGAAGAGAAAGTGGTCTGTTTTTGCCTAAACACATGGGTTTGGATCACGATTCCATTACCTCCACCAAAAGATGGAAAGGTTTCATTTACCTAAAACTAAAAGAAGTGTAAGAAAAAAACGAGAAGTGACATTGTTAAATTCAGATTTGTTCGAAAACTAAAGGAAATGAGTTATTTAATTTGACAGCTAGAAAAATCGAGAGTAAATAAAAAAATAAATATAAACTCGTATTGTTCCGTGGATAAAATTGTGGCGCAAATGATTGATTGTGAATAGCTTTTGTGGCTCGATTGATACTAGAGCAATTGTGAAAATTTATTTCTATCGCGATAGAAGGATTATTTTCAGATCATTACCGATAATATGAGATTAAATATATACTACATTGGTTTAAACTTAAAACTGCAAATTAAACATTGCAATACAGTCATAGCTTAGTGTCATGCATATTTAAGTATTATTTAGCTTTATATATATATATACCAACCACTAATATTGGAAGAAAATGAAGAAAAATGAGAGGGAATTACACAAAATAAAAGTCCGGCACTGTAATTAAAATGTTGTTACTGTTACTTGACTCCAAATCGGAAGCAAAGATAATTATTATTATTATGGTTTTTGGGCAGCTCGTCTCTTGGTGGGTAGACCTATGAACAACTCTGTCTCCACCACTTCTATGGTTTGCTTCTGATCTAGCACCTGCTCCTTTAATACTGAAAGGTCGATTGGTTGCAGTCCGCACTATACAAAAATTATATTATTACACTAAAAATAATACTATACGTAAGAAAAATTGTATGTAATTCAGTAATATATATAATTATATACCTTCTGCCTCAACTTTGTATTTTCATCCAGTAGGATTCTCTCCTGATTCATGCATGTGAAACCAAAATATAAAAGTAATTAACTACGTGCTTTAAGGGTAAGTAAAGGTTCCGCTGATAGCAGACACCAGTTACATCATGGGAATCAATTAATAGATGTTTAGAAATTACCTCTTCTTTTAGCTTCTCTATCTGCTCTATATATAACTGGTCCTGCATTAAATAAAAGTGGGGGAAAAATCCATAAGTCTCAGAACAGGAACATTTATCAAAATTAAATCTGTAAAATTAGTGTGGTACCTTTCTTGTCCTAATCCTAGTCAAGCTCCGCTGCAACTGATTCTCTAGCTGGTTTAACTCATCTATCGAACACGGGTCCAAGCCATCCCCATGGAGCTTTCTGCACAAAATATCGAATCTTAGTTCAAGAGAACCTAATAAGTAAATAGTGGTGTGCGTATATATGCTGTTATAGAATCGGATTGGACCAGAGTTCCACTAGTGAAATAGGAACAGGTCAGGATACGGATCCGATAAATCATGGTTTTATAGTCTTTAAGAATCCAGTAAAAGTGAGAAAGCAGTTGAAACCGGTATAAAATCAGTAAAAATCGGATAAAAAATATTGTGAAAAACCTGGAATCATACATTTAACTCAAATTTTATATATTAGTTTTCATAAAATTAATATGTAAGCTCAAGAATTCATATTTTATTCCTAAAAAAATTAATTACATCTAATGACTTAAAAAGTATGTTATTATAGTAATCAGATAAATAGATTTGAACCGTTTAGAGACTTCAAGCTGCTCGATCTTCTTTGCCATATTGAAAGTATCTTCCTTCACATGCTGCATGCATGCAAAATCACGTGCTTAGGCGTTAAATTAGAAAAGAACAATTAATGGTGTGATCGAAGAGGCTAATTATGATTAATATATACCTGCATATCTTCTTGACATGTTTTGCTATTGATTGCTTGATCCTTTGCTTTCTTCTGGTACCGTTCGATTGTTCTATTCACACTGAGGCATCTCCAAACAATAAATAAATTAAGACACAAACAAATTCGTTAAAGTGAGTTTCGAATATATACATAGGACTCCCGGTAGCTAGCTAGGTCGAATTGATCGAGAAGTGTTCTCCTGTCTCTTTTTAACAATTTGCGAGACTAATTTCTTGTTCGAAATAGTAATAAACTCTTTCAAGAAGTTTTATTCACTGTCTCAAATTGTAGTTTAACAACACAAATCACAATTTACAAACCATGCAAATGTACATACCTTTCTTAACATGTCTTATTTTCGTCAACCGTGAGTACTCCTTTTATAATAAAACAATGTCCTCATCTAATTACTACACTTTGCAGTAATTTTTGCTAGCCTAACTTGATCCCCTACAATTAATTAATTTGCATGTTTGAAAACTAATTGATCTCTTCACAGCACTCTCTGACATTTCTATATATGTAAAATGTGTAAATGTGCAAGCTTTTCCCCCCTATATATGAGTACACGTGTAAATGCAATTCATTATTAATGCATAAACAAATTAAATTATGGAAAAAAGTAAGTTATTTTTATCAAATATTATAAGCAATTTATATGATCACGCAAGTCTTTTTTAAGGTCTTAACCACATGTTCCGTTGAACTTACTCAGTGAAGAATAATCATGTTTTAATTCACCTAGTTGACTAGTCATTAAGGAATAAAGTGTCTTAATTAGATAATTAACTACAGCAAACAAGCATATGATGCGAGTCTTAATTATAATTTGAGTTAATTAATTTGGTCAAACTAGCCATTTAAACTTGCATGGGTAGTGTAAGAATGTGGTCACGAATCACAAACAACACTACTTAGCAGTTAACAGCAACATCAAGAACAAGAAAAACTCTCCCCAATACAAATTATATATA
Organism: Viola odorata; assembly: GCA_963691705.1. Taxonomy (NCBI): domain Eukaryota; kingdom Viridiplantae; phylum Streptophyta; class Magnoliopsida; order Malpighiales; family Violaceae; genus Viola; species Viola odorata. The sequence goes on from OY829542.1 coordinate 55,807,562, forward strand.
GTACATAAGGTTACCTAGGAGGAAGCAGTGCGTTCCTTTTCATGATCAGAAGCATTGTCTAAATTTTCTATGTAGAGTTTTTATAAACGGGTACTAGATTCAAATCTAGTTCAATTTTCTACTGGTATTTTTATCACCAGTTAGATAACCAATGAGCTACATGCCTATTGATAGTCACGTAGATTCCAACTGCTTAATTCACTTCAACTTCTTTAATTAATTAATCAATTACAGTATTATAGCTCAAAAGAGAGAACTTCTTCTAAATATTCAATTACTTCTCTTTAAAAAATTACTGTTGTCAGCACTTGTACTTAACAAGTTTGGTGTCAATCCACAGCTGAGGTTCAAAGTTTGAATGGACTATGCATTTACATGAAACCATGAGTAACTAACTTCAACTAAAAGTCTCCTATACCACACCATTTTGCTTCTTTTTGAAAGAAGAAAGGAAGATATTTGGTCACCGGGTGATGTCAGGTGAATAATCATAGTCGTCTTTAGACCTAGATTATCTGGTAATAGATCATGATCATTAGAATGTAGGTTACTAGAATTTGACTGAAATTAAGTTATACTAGAATCGTTAGCAAAACTAACAGAAAACATGAACCGAATTGTAACAATGGTGATCATCACCAACTGGTGGCCAAATTGTATCCAGAAACAAAATCTCTTAAAAACGAAATTTTAAAAATTAAGACTACAAATGATACCCAACACTCTTAAGTTACCTTTATACTAAAACAAAATTAAAAATGGTAAGAGTCTATTTGTTTCTCGGAATATGAAAAAAAGTATATATATATATATATATATATATATATATATATATATATAATTTTAAAAATATATATTCATAATTTTTTATTGAACATTTCTTAAATTTTACTAGCATCAATCAAACAAAAGAATGTAATTCTCCGCGAAATAACTTTTCGAAGAAAATTATATTTTAGAGAGAGTTATATTTCGAGAACGAAACGTTATCTAAAATTAAAGCAATTAGTTGGTTAAGGTAAAAGTAGATGTATTTGCTGCATGATGCAGAGAATTGATAGTGTGTCAGGAAATCAACAACAAGTCTAAATGTTGAAGTGTACGGAAGATAAAAATCTGAAAGATGATAAGTCTACTGAAAAACTAAAAAAATCGCAACTAAATTAGTGCGAACACAATTAGTTTTGAGTAGTCAAGGGGTAATCACCGTAAAAGATTAGTCAGTATGAGCTTAATTAGATGACATATAGATACTTGTGGTTAAGAGCTGAAAAGTTAATAGTTATAGGAGAAACTACAGCAAAGAATCACAAAGGTTAGATTTGATTCCAAGGGCCATTATTGTGACATATATAAAGACTTGAGAGGTTGTCCTTTAGGCCTGTCTCTTTCTTGGTAGGTAGATAGCTGGCGAGCAAATTGCAAAACATTAACTATGCAATTAAGTAGCTAGACCACTTGCTGGAAGATTTTCATCAGATTTTTTGTTTCTTTTTCAAACTACATTTTGTAAGGGTCTAAAGCTTAATCTATTGTTTCAAATCTTGCCATGAGCAAGAAATGACATATTCTTGTGATTGGGTCATCAGTTCAACGCTTAATTTTTTTTGTCATTCGGAAGTGATATGGAGGTGAATCTTAGTGGATGGTGTGAGTAAGACGACTCTTGTCTTCCGAGAGGGCCTGGCTACTTGTAGTTCAACGCTTAATTAATGATGTACTAGATGAGTTGAAATCAGATTACATTATATATATTAAGTAATAGTGTGTACCTTGAACTGGAGAACTCATAGAGCTTTCCTCTGCTGGAGAAGACGATAAGTGCAACTTCTGCATCACAAAGAACTGATAACTCAAATGCTTTTTTAAGAAGTCCATTTCTCCTCTTTGAAAATGTTACTTGTCTGCTTGTTGCATTCTCTATCCTCTTCATCTCTGTCTTTCCCCTCACCATTCTATAATCAATTTATGCAGAAAAAGATTGAAAATTGGAAAAAGACCCAGATGTGAAAGATTGCAGAAAAAAACAAAGGTCAAAGATCAACATAAAAGTTTCTTAAAATAGAAAGCATAAGATAAATAAGTAATGAGCAAATCTGGAAACCTTTGACAATTACTAACCTTGAAGTACTACTGCAAAGAACTGATGAGGAAAATAATGAAGGAAAGATTTTGGTGAAGATTAAATCTTTGAGGAGACCCAGATGAGAGATTGAGTTTGCAAGATCAGGAAAAAACCCTAGATTGTAATATTATAGAAGTAGCTAGAAAATGGAGAGGGAATGTATTTCTGACTTAACAATTGCCCTTAGTTGCTAGGCCACAACCCTAGATAGGAATATATATAAAGAAATCAATTTTGAAAAAAAGACAGACATGTATGTATGCATAAAGGAAAAAAGAAAGCAACCTATCAAGAACCTGATTTCTTTCTTCTTTTGGAAATTTGAGGGGAAAAAAAAAAGACACCTCCCAATAAAAGAAAAACAAGGAATATTAATTAATACAAGTGAATAAATGGAACCAATGGCCAATAACATGTGATTACCATTACTACACTCTACCCAACGGGAAAACCCAACAAAATAAAAAGTAAAAGTAAATCTGGATGCACAAAAAAGTTTCGATGCCATGCTGTCATGTATTGACACCTGTCCAGAATGACTGGCGACTCTCATCTGCGGTATCCGGTGGAGAGGCAGGAAAAAAGAATCGTGTGAAGAGGAAAGACAGCAAACATCCCTGTCGGTTGCCAGTTACTCTCAGGACAGTTTCTTCTTTTAAGTTTTAACACCGTCTACAGTTCGTTGCATGCAAACTTTGGGCACTCGTAGGTCACTTTAAAGTTTGAAATTACATTTGTCTAAAATTTTATAATTAGTTTTTACTGAAATTAATCCTCATATTTATATAATTAGTTAAAATTAGTCTAAATTTTTATTAATTTTAATTTTTAATTTTTTTTTAAAAATGTTATTTTTTATTAAAATCTTACGTGGAATTAATAACAAAAATAAATAAATAAAAAAATTTATTATCTTGATCATGTTATAATGTCACGTATGTAGGATGTTAGTAAAGAAACATATTTTTTAGAATTTTCTTGAAAATAAAAATTAATTTAGTTAAATCAATTTAACTGATTTCTGCCAATTATACAAATTTATGAGATCAATTTCGACCAAAGATAAATTTGAGGATTAATTTTAAAATTTTAGACAAACGTAGTAAAGAAACATACTTTTTGAATTTTTTTAAAATAAAATTAATAAAATTAAATCAATTAGACTGATTTCAACAAATTATATAAACATGAATATTAATTTCGGCCAAAAATAAATTTGAGAACTAATTCTAAGTTTAAACAAACATACATTCTAAAATAAGCATTTAACATAAAAAAAATTAACAGTTAAAATAAAAGTTTGGGTAAAGTGACAGTTCTCCGTCCGTACAAAGGTTGGTGACATGTCAGTGCTTATAGTACAATGACAAGCAATTTTAATCCAATCACAGACTGCCGCCAGGCCCACCGTATGAACCTTGTCTTTCGCGTGATTAATTTCTTTTTTCATTCGGGGTCGGAACGAAACTAATATCGTTTGAGATTATTATTATAGTTATATAACTCACGTTTAATTTCACCCACCAAATTAGTTATTCAATTTTTAAATTTAAATTCGAGATTTGAATTAAGGGCGGAATTTTTTTTGATCGCTGATTAGGGACCACAGTATGGGCATCATGGCTTTACTGATCATCATGTGGTGCATGCCATTTCTTCTCTGCTCCAGAGAAAGCAGATTCAAAGCAAATGGAAATTGTGAGTGGTAATTAATCAAATATTATTTGCTTAACAAGAAAAAGATAAATCACTCATTACAACAAAACTTTCTGTTGGAAATATCCTCAAGGTTTTAGCTTAGCTTTGGTAGGTTCATGCCCTCATCTTTAATAAAGTTGTTTAATTATTCCCGCTCTGTACTTTTTAGTGGTTAATTAATTGATTTATTATAGTGATTATTATTCTCTTAATAATTACTCTAACTCACCATAATTGATTAAATCTCAATTTGTGAAGTGAGTGGATGTTGCTATTCTATTTTTTCTAACTATATTTGGAGATGACAAGATGTGTTAATGATCACCACCAATTGCTTTAAAAGGCATATTATTAGCTCATAGCTAAAATCAGGCTCTATATATATTCTTTAATAAAAATTGATTCATAGGATTGGTATTTTATGGCTGTTGAATCCATTAAAAATAAATACAATTTATCAGTACCTATAAAAAATTGTAAATAGTAGTAAGAGGTTCGATTCACAGAAAATGAGTAGACTTAAAACAAGATAAAAAATCAGATTCATAAGTATTTGATCACTGATGCGTAAATATTCTTTTCTAGTCTATAAAATTGCTATAAAATCAAGGTACACTGATGACTCTTGCTTCCCTCCTATATCAAAACCATCTCAGGTACACTTAGAGATGATTCGTAATCAACTAGCACCTTGCTGGTTAAAGAGTTTACTAAAATTGATTGATTATCGATTAGGGGAAGACAATTCTAAGCCTTGGCACCTCGGTTGTCAATTGGGGCTTAAACCTAAATACTATTCTCTACCAGCTTACTCAGGGCTAGTTTGCGGTAGATCCTTTAGCGCTAGTTTGTCTATTTCGATCATCTTGGTCCGTAAATAGCCTAAAAAGGGTTGTCGTAACCAAGAAGAATGACAGTTTTATATTAAAATCTAAGTTGGTTATACATAAACCTAATGTGAAAAGTGTTCAAGTATTTTAGAGAACAAATATATGCAAACATAGAAATTAAGAAGAGCAATTTAGATCTCACAAATAACTTAGAATCATAACTTTAATTGCATTTACTAGGAATAAAAAAGCTTAGTTAGAGAAAGACAAGAAAAATGAAGAAAATAATAAAACTGTTTAAATATAAAATTCCTGTGTCTTCAAGGTTGAAGACGACAGGGGAAACGAGTTCAAAACCAGAGAAAAGAAAAGAATAAAATATATAGTTTCCTCCTTCAATAATATCTCTAAAAATAAATAAATAAAACCTAATTAAACTCTAATTGTATTTAATTACTCTTCCTCTCCGATTAGAAGTCTACAAAGCTGAGATAAAGAAGGAAGGATCCACTCTAACTCTTCTACGGATAAGACCAGTAATCATAATCGCATTAGACATCCTCTACAAGTATCGCTCAGAAAGACGAATTTTTTTGCCAACCTAGACGACTCCTCTTGGCCAAGAGGGTGGTCAAGAAAGGTGTTTGCTCCATTCTACCCAGAAATGACTCTTTTCTGCCCTTTTTTCTATCTTTGCTCTTCATGACTGCTTTTTGTAAAAAACATGAAAATCATACTAAATTCAGCAGAATCACCATTCAAGATGCATGAAAACAGGTGGTAAAACTACCAAAAATTAAGCTCAATCAGTGTTCAAGGTCGGATAATCGTCTCCAATAACTATTTTATCTCGGATATCCAATTTAAATGGATCGATTCAGATGATTAATTTTTAAAGTCGGTTAAATCAGATATTATTTGATCGATTATCAGTTTGAATCAGCTTGGTTCGGTTCGGTTCGATTCGGTCGGATATCTTGGTTATTTTAAAATCAAATTTCGGTTTGGTTATTGGATTTTTTAAAAAGAAAGAAAGAAAAACTCAATTTTGTGTAACTTTAGCAACACTAGTATTTTCATTTGTCAATTTGTCAAACTAAATAAGACTGTATTTCGTTTTACTAGACTTCAATATGAATCCAATTAAGCTTTTCTTTTATTAAATATGATTATATGGCTAACCGAGTCTTACTAAAACAAGTCAAAAGTTTATAAAATTAGTTTAATTATATAAATTTATATTTAAAAGTATGAATGATGTGTGAAACTTTTGAGTGATGTTGTAACTTATAATAAGAATAAGAGATCTTTCTCGAACAATCCTTTTGCCCTTTATTCTTCGAGAATTTGTGACTCGCCTTCGAAACGGGTCAAAAATAATAATATTCCTGATGCCTAGATGCACAAACTAATTTGCGTATAATGGTAACAGGGTCGATCCACGAGAGATTGAAGTATGAAATCTTGCCCTAAATGTACGATAGAATGAAATGCACACACGGTAACATTAAAAGGAGGGTTTACTGGTCAAACAAGTCGACCAAAGATGTCGAGGGCACGATAGCTAACAAAGACGTGACTAATAAATTAAAGGAATTAACAAGCATAAACAAAACAGATAAGGGGTAAATGAGTTAAAATCAGATAAAGAGGAATCTTAACAAGGGAATTTTCTTGGGTTGCGTCGAGATCTCGTTAGTCATCGACACACAGATAGTCTATTCTCACGTTATAGACATGCTATAGAAGCCAGGTACGTTTAGGCCTCATACTTTCCTCTTAAGAGAAACTACCCCTCATTTTCACTGTTAATAAGGCAGCCTTGATGTTGCGTCGTCCTCCTAGGCACGAAGCGGGGAGGCAATACTCACAACACCCATGAAGATAAGGAAAGACACATCTAGGGCTAGATGCCTCTCGGTTTGTCAGGCTCGCGACACCGCCCTAATCACTCACTTGCCCTAGACAGAACGGACCAAGCTAATGACAATCCATTTAGTGTCTACTCTATTCTAAGGCTTCGCGTTAGTTATAACCAAAGAAATGACGAAAATCTAATATAGTAATTTAAAAGGTGATCAAGCTCCTAACAAAACCATCTAGATCTAGCATTAAAACAACAAATGAACAAATATAGCGAAGAGAATATATTAAACACAATTTGGTCTCGTGACTACCCTCATACAACCCTTAAAACACCCTTGCTAAGCTAAGAACTTAGCCACTCATAACAATAAATAGCAAAACAGAATTAATATAAAGCATAAAAGGAAAGAACACAAAGTAAAAGAAAATGTGATAGCAATAAATACCGGCCAGAGCTAAAGCTCCGATTTGAAGAGTATTGTCGGTGACGGCTACAAGAAAATGGGAGTAACAAATCCCAAGAAGACTAAAGAGGAAGGTGAGCGGCTGCTCTCAAAATGATTCTATGATCTAATAATGGGTGATGTCTAAAAGCCCTAAAACTAATGTTTAAATACCCTTACAACTCACTAGAAGACAAAAAATAGTTAGGAGAAGGGACAAAATGGGAGGACGCCCTAAAGGAATATTCCTAGGGTAGCCAAAAAGGGATCTGTGAGGAATCCTGAGAGAATCTTACTGCGCTCATCCTTGAGGAGATGTCTGCATGTGCGGCAGCGGGTCCGGGGCAAAACATGGCTCTGGATGGCTCAAACGAAAATTTTTGGCAAGATAACGCGACTGACATCTAGGGCTCGACAAAGGGGGAACAGCTAGGCCTCGACGCTTTGAGATTCACGGCAGAATTTCTCAAAAAAGGAGTATTTCGACATCTTTTCCTCTTTGGGCTTAGATCTGCAAAAAGTATAAAAGGAAAATTAGTAGTATCATGCCCGAGATAAGCTTATAAATATAGAGGAAAACATACATAAAATACACTATATCAATTTGAAAGATTTTTTTCAAATTTCAATTTGTTCATTTGGAATTTGGGCTCTTCTACTTTATTTATATTTATTTCATTTTATATTATTTTCCCCTTATCTCACTATTTTACCCATTATTTTTATTTTCCCTCATACATCCACGTAAATATGAAATTTTGATTTATTAGGTCTCTGTTTTTTCTTCCAGCAAAAAATCCCAATTGATTAGTTCTTGCTTTCTTTTATTTGGTTGGTTGGTTGCTTATATTTCACAACTTTTTCTTCTTTAATTGATGGAAACATATATGAGTGAAGAAAATTTAAGACATAACTAATATTTGAAATGATTTTTGAAATGAATATTATATTAATAAGTAAAGTATTAATCATCTACTTTACCTGTATTTTTTTTAAAAAAAAAGTGATCCTTGTACTTATATACGACTTTTAATTTTATATTGGCAGGGTCACAAATAAATAGTGATTGAATTATTCATTTGTTTATATTATGTAAGATAATCATCGAGTTACATATATTCATTCCCAATATTACAAAAAGTGTTTTGAATGCTTGAAATTTTTTATGCAATTGTTGTATATATATATAAGAAAAATATAATACCAAAATATCAACCGAAATTAGTATTTTAACTAAAATTAATACATTTTGTACTAATAACAAAACTGAAATACTTATCATTACGGCATTGACAATTTTGATAGGCATACGTTGAAACAAAATGAATGCATTGTATGGTCTATTGACATATGTCATGACTATCTATGACACTCCTTCTATTCCATAGAACAGGAGGATATACGATTAACTTGTTCATTTCTTATTCTGGACATTGTGGGCATCCCCACGTGGAAGAGGCCCATTGGTGGGGTTGCTTCATTAATGTAAAGACAACCCTTATCCATATATATACCCACTTATGTCGTGCCCCAAAAAAGGAAAAAAAAAATCTGAATGGTGGAAAAATGACATAAATATTGTACTTTTTTTTTAAATAAGTAGACAATTTTATAGATGAAGCAGTCATGGCGTGCATGACAAGGCAACAGAAGAAGCTGCAGCAGCAGCTAATACCAGAAAGGAAAAACAAAGGCTGCAAAAAAAAAAAAAAAAAAAAAAAAGGTACCCGCCACAAAAATTACAACGAATGGACCAATACAGTCAATTCCTCACGCGCGTGCGACACATCGATTCTAGCCACACAGACGAGATAATCATTTGCGTGGGAGAGTAGGGAAATGTCGGCATTAAGTTCCTGATCCATCGATGCCAATTTCCAAAAATATCCCGCCCCATACGGAAGGAGCAATAGTTAACATTACTGAACACATTCTTGTTCCTTTGACTCCACAGATGCCACACCACTACGTAGATGAGCATCCGCCACATCATATTAGATTGCTTATTCCCCCAGTCTGCAAGTCCGCCCCAGCTCCTCCATAGGTCTTGCAGAGTCCTTGGGCTGCACCACGAAACCCCTGCCCACCTTAATATGAAATCCCAAACTTGGCTCGCTGGGGGGCACCGAAGAAACAAGTGGTTAGAACATTCTATAACATTAGAGCAATAAGGGCAGCTACTTTCCTCCTCGGATATGATGTTGCGACGCCTCAAGAAATTCCTAGTCGAAATCCTATCTTGCAGCGCTACCCAAATGAATGCCTCAACCCTGAACGGGACCAACTTCTGCCAACAAGATGAAAGAATGTCATTCGTCTGGCCCACGTATGTAGAGCTTTCGATGGCGTTAGCCAGCGAGCTAACCGAAAATTGCTTGGTGTTTTCGTGAGACCACACGACATCATCAACCGCACCAATCCTCCTTGGAGTCTACAACATCGCCACCATATCTGAATGTTCAGCTGCTTCCCAATCAAACAATGCCCTACGCCAACTCCATTTCCACTCCCATGTGACTCCTCGCCACTCCCCAAATTCCGATATCTTCCCCATTTTAGCTTCCGAAAGATGATACAATCTAGCGAAACGAAGCGCTAGGGAAACCTGACACGACCAAGTATCCCACCAGAACGTGAATGAACTCCCATCCCCTATGATCAACCTAGTGTGTGAGGTCCATTGGTGGAACCTATCACCCCCTCTACCCCAAATCGCAATGATGTCCTTCCAAGTAGGTGATAACTCTCCGAAATCTTGCTTCCACAAACTCCCCACACTAATACATCCGTATTGAGAGCGAATGATTTCCACCCAATGCTTATTCCCCCCTTTTAATGCCCCCCAAACCCACTTGAAGAGCAGAATGTCATTTCTCAAGCTCAAATCTCTTAATCCCAACCCGCCCATCTCCGTCGGACGAGTAACCAAATCCCACTTAACCTTAGATAAACCTGGCCGACTATCCCCCCACTCCAAAGGAACTGCCGCATAATCTGCTCACATTTCTTAGTGATCCCTCTCGGCATTTTGAAAATCGACATGAGATAAAACGGGAGGCTAGCTAGCGCAGATTTAATCAGCGTAATACGTCCTCCCAAGGACAGGAGAGGCCATTTCCATGTTGCTAGTTTCTCACGCATCTTCCTTAATAATCCCGACCAATTTGAAAGCCTCCTCGGATTCATACCAACAGTTGATCCAAGGTAACTAAAAGGCAAAGTCTCATACCTGCAACCTGCTCGGCGCGTCATAACCTCTCCTAGTGGCCTGTAGAGATTTACCCCGACCAAGGTGCTCTTATGGTAGTTTACTTTCAAACCCGAGAAAGCGTCAAACCATCGGAGGATCCCTTTGACATTTTGCACTTCTTCTTCATCATTATTCACAAAAATCAATGTGTCGTCTGCAAACTGAAGGTGGGTTACAATCCACCCCGATGACCCTCTAATCCCCCGAAGAATCCCACGGTCGTGAGCACGAGTAAGTAGAAGGTGAAGCCTTTCCACCGCAATGTTAAATAAAAAAGGAGACAAAGAGCATCCTTGGCGCAGGCCTCTGCTCACTCCAAACTCCGCTGAAGGGGACCCATTGATCAACACAAACACTCTAGCTGAACTTAAGCACTGGTGAATCCAACCCATCCATGTCTGGCTAAAACCCATGTACTTCAAGACGTCGAACAAATAAGACCACTCCACAGAGTCATATGCCTTCGTACTTAATAAATAATTTTTTCATATAACAAAAAAAGATTAATTCTGTCCGCTAAAAAAATGAACACTTCAAATAAATGATTAATAAAAGGTTGCAGTCCAACTTTAGTCCAAAAACGAAATTGCAGTTCAACTCGTTAACGTAAAATTATGAATTCAATTTTTAATATTATAATAATAATTAATAATATAACTAAATTTATTTTAAAATAAATAAATAAATAAACAATATCTTTTTTTTATTAAATATACTGAGTAAATATTGTGCTCTTAATAAATAATTTCTTCATATTCTAAATAAAGATTAATAGACAATATCCCTTTTGGATTTAAAAGGACCAATTAAGGATGAATTTTAATTCGCTAAAAAACTAAATGCTACTAATAAATAATTCCTTCATATACAGGAATTACATCAATCATCTTTTGGTAGAAAATTCATAATTGAAAATAAATTATAGTGTCATCCCAATAGTATAACAAAGTAAAACAAAATTAATTTCAAAATTAGCTGGTTATAGTTTTTTTTTTGTGCCGAAGTACAGTGACTTACCTGGTTATATATATTTTAAGGAATTCATTTGTAATAATTTATGGGATTCGAACCTCAAATTTGTTAAAAAATAAATGATTTTTCTCATGACTATTTTAGCATCAACGATCAAGAAATCAATATTGGAACCTCAATTTAATTTTTCACTGAGTTTTTCCTCATAATCAAATCTCACTCATTTTGTTTAATATGCATCCTTTATTTGTTATTCTAGGTCTTGAAATACATTTACTATTTACTCAATTCAATTTTTTCTTGGTTTTGAAACCACCACTTTTACTGTTTTCACCTGATTAACTAAGATTAAATCAGTTTTCATTATCTCTGTGTAATGATCATTTTCCATTATCTACAGTCCCTTTTAGAAGTTTAGTGCTAGTTGCAATTGAATTATTTTTGACGATATCGACGGCCGATCAGTTGTCATAGCTCAAAAATTATATTTAATATATATAATATATCCTAGTTATGTCGAATATGTTAAACTAGGGGTGTACATTTGACCCGTCCAACCCGACTCGACCCGTATAACCGACGTAATCGACCCGCGAAAAGAATTGATCCATCTAACCCGCCTATATACAGATACATAACCGATCCATCTAACCCGCCCATATACAGATACATAACCGACCCGTTAAATTCGGTGGTGGGTCGGTTCGCGGGTCGAATTTTTTAAAATCGCTTATAACCAACCCGACCCGTCAATTAACCCTAACTATATAAGCATCTCTTTCTCCCGATTTCATTTTCTTCTTTCCCAATTCTGGTTGCAGTTTTCTCCCGATTTCATTTTCGAACCAGTCTCTTGACTTGTCAATTGAACCAACCATAAACTTCAATTTCAATATCTACCAATTATTTGAAGTCATCCTTCTGTAAAGAAAAAAAACCATTCGATCCAAATTAAATTAATTCAATCTCCTGCCAAATCCAAATTAATTCAATCCTCTCAAAATCAATTTCAAAAACCCATATTCATCTCTCTGCCAAATTAAATCCAGATCGAGCATCTGTCCAATTAAATCCTCGCCAAACCATTCTCTGCCAAAAATCAAAAATCAAACCATTCAACCACCACCATCACTGCCAACCACCCTCACCGCCGACCATCTCACCCGATCTCCTTGCTGGCATCATCATCAACAACCGATCCACCACACAGCTCCATCAAAACCAAAAACATTGAATCTCCAAACCACCATCAATTCTTGGTGTTGTACCTGTGGTCGAAAATAAAAGAATGAAAGAAAATAGAAGAGAGGAGAGTGAGGGCTGCGCAGAAGAGAGAAAAGAAAGAAAGAAAGAAAGAAAGAAAGAAAAGTGAGGGTTGCGCAGGGAAGGAAGAAAAGAGAAAAGGAAAAAGGAAAAAAGAAAAGAAACGAGAAAAGAAAGAGAGGAATGTGCTTCAACCCAAGAAAAATGAGAAGAACCTGCCAACCCGTGGTTATATTAGTGAAAATCGACTCAAACCGACTCAAACCGACCCGCTTAATTTCTGACGGGTTGGTAGCGGTTTTGGACTATAACCAACCCGACCCGTGTACATCCTTATATTAAACTATGTTTATTATAAATAAGGTAACACAATCATAGGTTTTCAATTGTAAACCAATAGAGAAATTATGTTTCTGTAGTAGAGATACACGCAACTTGATCCATCATTCATTGTAAATTTTGTAAAGATCATTAGAAGAAGTAATTATGTAGGGCTTAGTTAGATCAAATTTATAAACATAAGAAAAAATATGAGATTCCAGCAATGTAAGAATTTGATTAAAAATCTTTTAGGAACACTTGGATTAAATTAATTAGATTGATAATCTTTTACGAATATGGAGACTGAGTTTGATTGAAAATATTTTACAAACATGGAGAGTAAATTAATTAGATTGAGAATTTTTTATAAAATTGAGGACTAATTAATTACTCCCTCTGTTTTTGAATAATTGACTCTTTGAAATAGTAACAAAAAATATAACAAATACCAAAAAGTCAAGTAAAGTGAACAGTAACAAAAAGTACAAAAGTGACGATTATTCGAAAATGGAGGGAGTAGATTGAAAAAAATTATGAATATGGGAACTGAGTTTGATTAAAAAACTTTTATGAGCACGAAACCTAAAGTAATTAAATTGTAAATCTTTTATAAATATTGAAACTAAATTATTAATGCAGAAATTTGGTTGGAAATCTTTTACGAGTATATTGATTAAATTAATTAATAAATACTAGTTTAAAAAAATGACGTGATCAATTTTATGGGCGAACCGAGGGGAACAATGATTTCACTTTAGATAGATAGGAATATAGAGATATCCATCGAACAACTAATAAAAGAAATAAAATAGAGGAGGACATGTTTGTAATAAAAGAAATCGGAAATAGGATCCTGACATTGCATATTGTCTTGTTTGTGGCTAGTTATTATAATGTAGACATATGTGCATAATAGAAAAACATTGTTGATATGAAATTGACAAATTAACATATTTAAAAATAACAATATATATTCATTAAGTTTTTATTGCTAGTTTTTGTGCCAGACTAAATTTAAACGAGATTAATTTTCAATCAGAAAAATAAAAAGAATACTCGAATAGAAAAAAAAACTGAATAAATAAATAAATTAAGGTATCACATTACAATTAGAAGGTAGTTTTTCCTTTTAGAAATTGGGCTAAGACAAAACCCTTTCTCACTCTTTCGAGATTTTTTTTAGAAAAATCCTCTCATTCTTTTCTTTATGCTTTGTATGGGAATCAAAGTGCACGGAGTAAAAGAGGGGAAATTTAATAAAAGAAAGGGAAGGGAAGGAGAGTAAGGGAAGTTTTAAAAAAGTTCCCTTGTATGGCTGCATATTTTATATACAAGGGAAAAGGAAGTAAATTTTAATATTGGTGTATGGCAACATGGATGGAAAGGAAAGGAAATTTAATTGTTTTTACCACTTTACCCTTATTGTCAATTCAGATTATTCTAATTAAAATTTTCATTTTTACCTTATGAAACACATAAGAAACAATCATCCAAAAATACTCTTTTACCTTATGAAACACATCAACAATCATCCAAAATGAAGATAAGACAAAACTTTAGGCAGAATTCATTCTAATAATGTTTAGTAGATAGAATCTAAAAATTGTCTCAAAAGATAACATAGAGCTATAATATCCACTGTTAAAATCCAGCTAACAGAATAAAAAGGACAGCAAAACTTGAGAAACAGACTCGAAGCACGGAATTGGGCAATGACTACAATCTGATGTACCAAACATTTGGTGCATCAAATAATCCTTGCGCTCTGATACTGGACATCCAAAAAATTTCCTTACCCTTGTAGCCTCTTCTGTGAGAAAGTCATAGGCTTTATAGCGAACATGAGCCTCAACTCTAATTCTCAGCAGCTCTTCATACACTTCTTCCTCCTAATAAACACGCAACCGTGTTTTTTTTGCAATTTCATTCCCTTTTGCAAGTTGTTTAGCAATACTTTCAAGAGCAACGCTCACTTCCGAATAATCCTGTCGACTGGTCTTTCGCTTTCGCTTTTGCTTATTTGGAGATGTCACTGAGTGACTTTCTGTATTAACTTGTGGAGTGGGAGTTAGATTTGGAGTCACTGGTTCACTTTCATGTACATCGAAATCATCAAAATTCTCTAGAGAAAATTCTTGGCTAGCAACTCCACGATTAATGTCTTCAATATTATTGTTCATTGTCCGAGTACCATCCTTCATTTTTGCCCAACGACTTGCTTTCTCCTTCGCAGTCTCAGCATAATCACCTGTTGCTCTATCTTTCGCATAAAGCGAAAGTAACTTATCGTAGTGAAGAATTTCAGCATTCATGAACTTCTTTGCATGAGGATGTGCCTGTAAAAGAATAAAATGAGAAGAGACAAATATATTAAACAATTTCCTATAAATGTTATGCTAAAAATGTCATATTAAAATTTAAACGTGTTTTTACCTCGATTAATTTTTCCCAAACCTCAGGCTCTGCATCAAACTTTTTGGTTATAGGACTCTAAGAAAAACCACTTGTATGCTTGAAAATATCATAAAATTGTGTGATTTTTTTTTTTATATACTTGATGCGGTTTTTCACTTTTTCCTTGTCAACTTCAAGAACTCCTGTTTTTTCACGAACTTCTTTAACTACATCATTCAGCCCTTGAGTAGTAAAAACACCATCAATTTTTGCACCATTTCTGTCTTCGTACACAAGAGCGTCAATTAAAACTTCATCCATGTATTTTGTCCATCGCATTAAGTCTCTTTTTCCGACATCCTTCTCTTGTATTGCCATTATGTCTATTGCAAAACATGTACAAAAAATCATATATAAGGGACCTATCTATATGGAAGTGTGCAGGTGTAGAACAACTTATGAATTTTAGAAAGTAACAACTACCAAAAGAAGTCAGGAAGTAAACTATTCAATTAGTGCTAAGATTCATATAAAATAAAAGCCAATTACTGATAAATATTTCATTGCAACAACTCACAATAATCAGTTCTTCACAGTTTATATGACTGAATGTTTCCGCAAGATTCTCTTAGCTGATCAACAGGACTAAGAAGCATTTTCCAATTAGTATTCATTTTTTGCATCGGAGGACAACCTATCCAAGTATTAGGTGTTCTTCATATCTCTCTCAAAAGAAATACTTGTTTCAGCCGAATGAATAAAATTCACCTAACTTGGACATGTACTCGTTTTGGAAACCCATCTATAAAAGTATATGTGTTGCAAATACGTAAAACAGTCTAGGTCTTCTATGATCATGTAATTGAGCCAAGGAACAAACAAATTTGAGTCATGGGACATCAAAAATCAGATACAACAATAGGATTGACTAGGAAGATCATATAATCTTTTGTTACACAAGGCGTGTCTATCATATGGGAATGAATAAATAGAACAAATGCAAGATCAAAAATATAGGTGACCCAAAGACAGAAGGAAATACCTGGATATGAAGCTGCACAGATTACCTTCAGTAGGAGAAACACATAAATCGATTGGATACCATGGAGTAGAGATGGAAAAAGAAGCAGCTGCTATTGAAGAAAAGAAAACTCTGGAATAAAAAAACGTGAAAACCTAGCCAGGATAATATTGGAATATTTTTTTATTTCCCTTTAGTTACTTCCTTTTCCTCCCATATGTGGGAGGAAATATTTTGTGGGCCCTGAAGGAAATTTTTACAATTTATTTACTCTGTATTCCCTTACTTTACTTTTAATTCCCTTGCATTTTTTTTCCCCATATAAGGGAAATTTTAAAAATTTCCTTCCCTTCCCCTTCCTTACCCCTCTGATCCCTCTTCCCATACATAGGCTTAGTGAGACTCTCTAGTTTTCAGGGGTAACTTTTCATCCCTCTCCACATGAGGAGGGAAACACCTTCCACCAGAGGCGGAGCCTCATAGGGGCCGCCCCAAACTTTTCAAATTTTTTTTAATATATACATTGTTGGTTCGGTTCGAGTCGATGATACGAGCAATTTCACCTAAAAATGAATAAAAATTAGAACCGAAATTGTTAAAGTGTGGAATAAAATAAAACAAAATAATTAGTACACAGTAAGCGACGAAAAGTCCGCTCTATAGTTTGATAAAAATTCGCTCATAAACGATAAAAGTTCGAACGTAAGAGATAAAAATTTTAAAAATTTTAAACCCAACCCAAAGCCCAACCCAAATTTTAAACCCAACCCACACCCAAATCCTTTCAATTAAATTCCAAATCCTCATTTCCCAAATTATCACTACCAATAAACCTGTGCCAAAGCCAATTCAAACTTTGCCGAAATCCAATCCCTTCATTTAATTCAATTTCTACACCAAATCATCACATATCGATCACCCTCTCAATCTCTATCACCCTCTCAATCTCTCATTCAATTCCAATCCTAAAGTTTATCTAAATATTTGTTATTTAGTGACGGATACAAATACTCTTAAATATTTTTTCAATTTTTCATTCAGCTCGCTTGCCTTCCCTTTAAAATACTAAAAAAAAAAAAATCGGGGGCAGCAGATCCATGACTGATCTCACCCCCCAAACATCGAGGGCAGGATCCGCCACTGCCTTCCACCGTCCCAGATCCCACTACGGTAAGAATCAAAGAATGAGTTCTTTTGCCTTATTGTTTGCCCTATAAAACCCTCTATTTAAATCAACAACAAATGAAGTTTCAATGGGAAGGAGGATGATTTCTCTCTTGGAGTGTGGCCTCGTTTTCTCTTATTCTGGATTGTTGTTCGCTACGGTTGGATATGCACGAAACCTCAGTTTAGGAATGATTTAAAATTTAAGTTAATTTCCTAAACACAAAAATTCTAAATATATTTTATTAACTTTATAATTTTCTAAGATGGTTTCTCTATATAATTTTTTATATTAAAAATAAAAAATGGAAGTTTATATGGTCCCCCCCCCCCCCCCCACACACACAGAAAAATTTAGTCTAGCAGCACCACTGGGTCTTGGGTGTGGTTGTCTTGGTCTTCTTGGTTCGAGTAAGGGACAAGTTGTTTAGATCTGAACAGAAGAGGACTTAAGGGTTGATAGTTGGCACGAAGTTCAAGATTTGGACCTCTAGTCTGGTTTGTTTTGGTGGTTCTTATGGGTTAGTGACGTCAGGTAGTGTATCCCCATAATGGTCGTCATGGTAGTTTTGGCAGCGATAGTGGAGACTACAACAACAACTGGGATGGGGGAGATTTCTAGGGGTTTGACGAGCTTCTTTGTGATATTTTGAGTCTTCTTCGACTAAAGAGTACGCTTGGTGTAGGTTGTGGAGGTCTTGAGGGTGTTTGTTGTGCATTATCACGTTGTTGCTTCGACGATCTTAGTTTGATTTCCCTTGCTTTCCGTTTGAAATGGATGCGTCTGACTCCTACTTTAGGTTATGGAGGTCCAACTCTTCTCTTCCAGGTTTCTTGTTACAATTTTTTTATTCGATGTTGATTTGGGTAACGTTGGAGTTCTTTCTCCTGATATTGACGACAATGATAACTATTTTAAAGCCTCTCAAAGGTTGTCTCTACCCTTTATTTTTGTATTGGGATTTTGTGGGCTTTTGAAACTGGGCTAGTTATAGTGTCCAACTTTTGCTTTCTTTGTATTGGGACTAAGGTTGGAACTATTTTTTCAACTTCGTATTTCGATATAGGTCACTTGATTGTAATCCTTTAATGAATTTTGTCTGGTTGAATAATATCAAGCGCAAAAGACACGTAGAAAGAAACTGAAGAGCCCAAGACCGGTACTTGTGAGTTAGATTACTAAAGTTACAAAAAATTTCACTTTCATCTCTATAGTTTTAAATTTTATAATATAAACTTTATAGTTTTCTAAACGTTGCAATCTTTATCTTTCTTGCAGTTAAAAATTGCAAAAATAAATTGTGAAAATTAGAGGGAAAATGTAACAAAGATGACGGAGTCCATTTGAATGAGAAAATTCAACAAATTATATAAAAAAAATGCTTTTTTTATTAAAAATGAAAAAAAAATAAGAAACAATTTGCAAAACAATATTAAACTTTTCATTGTCTTGGAAAGTTAGACCCTATTATATTTTTTTACACATTTTGTCAAATTTCATAATTCTTTCTAATTTTTTACTATTTACTTAAAAAATTTAGCTACTAGAAAAGTTAAAATTGTAAATTTTAAGAGTTGTTTATATTGCAACTCTTAAAATAATAAGGGTCGAAGTGAAATATTTTACATAAAAAAAAGGAGAGGAAGACCTTTAAATTCGTTTTAAATCCCTTGAATTGTGCAATTTATTATTTATGTCAAAAAATAATTTTAGAGACAATTCGTTTCAAATGGGCATGTCCCTAAATTGTAAACCAAATAAATTATTGTCTTTTTTTTCAGTTCTTACTCATATGATGAAAATAAAATAAATTAATCTGAATCTTTTTTATTATAACGAATATAGGTCGAACAACGCGATACAAATATAATTAATTTCGAGATTTATTTGAAAGAATGAGAAAAATGGGAAGTGAGAAACAGAATTGGTTTTCCTCGTGTTTGCTATCGAAACAGAAATATATAAGTTTCCTCTCTCCATCATTTTCTCGCTCACTCTCTCCGTGCTTCCACCAACTCAAACAAAGCAATAGACAAACACGATTTCTCGTTCAATCGATTCTTCTAATACAAAAATTAAAAAGAAAACGGAACAAAACAAAAAATCAAGAAAATGGCTTCCTTCGCTCCATCCCCTTCCTCTCCTTCCACCAGCGAAGAATCTCCCCCGTCCCAACAACAACCGCTGGAGCTAGAGCAGCAGCAACAACCACCGCTACCACCACCACCGGCGGCAGCGAAGGAGAAAGAATGCGTCCACAGGACTAAAACCATACAATTTCTCGGCCGGACCACTCCAATTGTTCTCCAAAACGACAATGGACCTTGCCCTTTACTCGCCATCTGTAACCTCCTTCATCTCTTCTTATCTAGGGTTCAAATTTATCTTTAATTGATGATCGGTTTCGTTCTACTATGATTCTTTAGGGTTTTGGTATAAGGTTTGACTTCTTGTCATTTCTTTTCTTGATAGGTAATGTTCTCTTGCTGAGGAATAATCTGAATTTGAGTCCCGATATTTCGGAGGTTTCACAAGAGAAACTGCTTTCATTGGTCGCAGAGCGCTTAATTGATTCTAACAGTAATGTCAATGTAAATTACCTTGACAAACAACTCTCGCGATGATTTACCTCAACTGTTTGAAGGTATTCAGTGCTCTTGTTGGTTTTCTTGTGTAGAATAAAGATGCAGGATACGTGGAGAATCAACAACAGAATATTGCAGATGCGATCGATTTGCTTCCACATCTTGCTACTGGGATTGATGTAAATTTGAGGTTTAGAAGGTCAGTTTCTTTTATTATTTCCCAGCCTTTGTTTCCAGCGCTCTTTCTTTCTTGCTGTATTGGAGTGCTAGGATTTTGTTTTTTTATATGACTCGTGTCAAATGTGCAGGATAGATGATTTTGAATTTACTCGGGAATGCGCAATATTTGATTTGGTCGACATTCCTTTGTATCATGGTTGGATAGTTGATCCCCAGGTACCTCTTTGCAACTCTCTATTCAATTCAATTGGTGGCACCTGAGTGTTTTGTTCTTTAAATGGCCCATACCTCAGTCGATAGGATTACGATGATGACCAATGAGTTTTGTTGCCTTGTATTGCCTTCGTGTATAGTTTTAATCTAATCAAGTTTTTTAGGATAAATGATTTTAACCTAGCATTTATGGTGCTAGAACACTAGATTCTAGTAAGTCACTGAAGTTCCAATGAATTATTTTGTTCGGATATTGCCAGTGGCAAGGGAACCATCTTCTTAGGTTGGTCAGGTTAGTGAATATCCTCCTTGAGAGTGGAAAGCTCTGGAGTTTTTCCTTAATAGGGATCAATAGAGGTAGCCATTTTGCAGAGATCTTTGGCGATGAAGATAAAAAGGATGTTATGTAGAGGAATTCTAACACTTTGTGTTTATGAGAATATAAACTAGTCAGGAGTTTTGGTGAGTAAGAATCAAGAGCATCAGAACCTTTTGAACTAGTTCTTTTATTGAAATCCTTGAGAGTTCAAACTCTCTGTCCAAGGAAGCACAACCAAATTTCTGACACCATCTGAAATTCTTATTGTTACCTGCCGAACAATCTGAGCTGGATTAAACTTGTATAGTAGTCTACTACTTGCTTCATAGGCCCAAATTATTTTAGACGTGGGTAGGGTAGCCTTGAAGAATTGGAATGAGAATTTGTATGTATCATGAACAAGTCATAGTTTATAAGGTTTCAGTGAGAATACATTATCATTTTGTCCAGTCCATAAAATAGGTTTTCATGGATGGTGATTATCTGAGAGATAGTCTGATAGTCAGTTGATGTGGAACATGAACCTAGAGTTTGAAGTCTTGGATATTTAATTACTTTTTGACAGGTGTACACGCTCTTGCATTTTCGCTGTGAGAGCTAGTTAAATTTCTCACATGTAATATAGCTGCTTATTAAAATATGATAGGTCTTTTCACAAGAAACAGTGAGGACCTGCCGTGTGAATTGTTGCATGACCAATTGTTGTCAGAATGCATGAACTGTTGGATGTTTTTTTTTTTATCTGGTTTAATGATCTTGTACTAGGATTATGAAACTGCAAATGCTATTGGGTCAAAGTCCTATAATGCTCTTATGGGGGAGCTGGTTGCCTTGGAAACACAAAACTTAGAGTCAGAAAGTAAGAATAACACTGAAGAAGATTGCATTGATTTTGCTGCTGCTACAACTGCAACTCTGGGTGTTCCCTCACCATCCCTTTCAAAAGCTTGTTCGTTTGATGAGTCTCCACAGTCAGTCTCTGATCAACAACTAGCAAGAAAAGGCGACCTGGAAGAAGAAGTTGAGTTACTGAGGGTCTTAAGATTGTCAGAATCTGCATTGCCAACCTCAGTGAGTAGCACTGATGTAGTTGATAATCATGAAGTTGCCGTCTCTACTGGTTTAGATGAAAATGCTTTTTTGGAAGGGGCTATACCTTTAGATCATTTACCTACTTCGGAGGGGAATGCTGATGTTGATCATGGTCGTAGTTGCTTGGGTAATAATGATGATTATAATAACAGTCCAACTTCTCTAGAACTTCTTCCAGGGGAAATGTCTTCTTTCCCTACCACTGGTCTGATTGACCATGTTGATCTATCACCTCCTACAGTATCCGGGGCACATATGTGTTGCACTGATGCTGTTGAGAAAATCAGTGACCAGAAATTCATTCAAATTAATGATGCTCCCTCCCTATCTTGTGGAAAGGGTACTGTACTGGTTAATGGAAACTCCATGGACATCTCAGAAGGTGAGAAGGTTGTGGTTCAATCCATGGCTATATGTGATATTCTCGAACCAGCAGATATTTCAAAGGGGCATGAGTCATCAGAAATGTCAGATGTATCTTCACCAATTCTGGACTCGGATCCATCTAGTGACAGAATGCAGAAGACTGATGCACTTGATGCCATTGCTTCAAGTGTTGATGGAAGTGAGCCCATGTACGAAGGAGAGGAATGCATTTTGGATTCAGGAGCTACAACTTATGAAGGCCGAGAGCCTGTGTATGAAGGTGAGGTGATTCTTGCAGAACAAGCAGATAAAACTGTGAGGTGTAAGGAAGATATCACTCCACAACAAGGTCAGTTGATGGTAATGCGTATATGATTCTTCGTAGAAATTGATTGTACGCAAACCTCTGCACTTGGGATGTTGATAAAATTTGGAACACTTTTTTGTTAATTCTTTTCAGGGGAGCTGATAAGGAACTTTTTGAAGAACAATGCTAGTCAGTTAACGTTTTACGGGTACGTTTGCCTATGCTTGTCAGCCTAGTCTGGAGAATGTCCCAATCTGGATTTTTTTGGCTCCATACTGGATGCAAGAAATTCTTTATGTTGGAGTTTTTACTTATTCTTTTATCTCCTCTGCAGCCTCTTTTGCTTACAAGATGGTCTTAAAGAACGTGAACTTTGTGTGTTTTTTCGTAATAATCACTTCAGCACCATGTTTAAGGTTAGTATGGTTCCCATGTTATTCCCTTATAGTGTTGTTGTCAATGCTGAAGTTTCAATTTGCTAAGTGCGTGCATTACTTAAACCAATGCAAATTTTCTCATTTCGTCTGCAGTATGATGGACAACTTTATCTTCTAGCTACAGACCAAGGTTACATCAATCAGCCTGATTTGGTGTGGGAGAAATTAAATGAGGTAATGAAACACTTTTTTTTTAGTAGTTATTAAGAAATGCTTAGGTACAGGCTGTGGTAGTTATTAACAAATGCTTAGGTAAAGGCTCTGCTTGTTTGGGGTTGCTATTAGTGATTGTTAAAGGAAAAAACGTGCCGCTTTACTAGCTAGCATTGCAAAGGAATATAAAGCCTCTTATTCGGAGACACGTAAGTGAAGAGCTTTTTCTATTGTTGCCTTTAGCAAAAGATTTGGCTGTAAGCTAGTGGTGGTGCTGAATTGTGGAATGCTGTAAGTAACCAATTTCATGTCCACCCTTTGCTTTTGAATGCCATCACTACATTCCCCTTTTTCTGCCCTTTTGTTTCCATATCTTGTTACTTCCATATAATATACTAGAACAAGAAGCTACAACTGCTCAAAGATTTAAATTCATAAAATCTTATCATAATTCATTTATTGTTTTTTAAGGCATAGTTTCAGAAGTTTGGTATGTTAAAATTCAACTCCTCTTGCTTTCCAGGTCAATGGAGATACTTTGTTCATGACAGGAAATTTTAAGGAATTTAAAGTGGAAAGTCATGCAAATGACCCTTGGGATGAGAACAATGCTATGACCAGCACTGCTGTACGTATTTGTTGTTAATAAAAAGTATTTTGAAGATTCCCAGTTTGTCTTGCCTATGAAATTTACCTTTTTTTTAATTTATGCTGCACAGGACTACCTTGCAAGCATTGACAGTGCAGCACAAGCCGGTTTGGATATAAAGTAAGTGCTCTTGCTACTGAGCATGTAGATTGAATCTTTTAACTTAAAAGCTTTCATTACAGCACCATTGTTATCTTAATCTTCTCTCCTTATAGTTTTCTTTCTCAACTTTGCTCCTTGTTGTCTGGTTTTAGTTTTCATGTTCAGTTTAAATTTATATCATCTATGTATCATTGTGGCAGTGCTGATCTGCAATTGGCTATAGCTCTCCAACAACAGGAGTTTGAGCAGCAACAGCCTCCACGCCATCAGGCACAACAACCACCACCCTCCATTGGTAGTTCAAGACTAATCACAGGTCCCCAGGTAAACTATCATAGTGCTCCACTTCCATAATTGTTATTGTTAGGATGGTGAAAATGGATTAACGTGTCTTGATATGTCTAGAAGAGAGTAATTACAATTCTCTACGTGTACCAGTGTATGTCCTCTCACGTGTGCATGTGTTTATGGTTACTTCAATGTTATTCAATTGAAGTGGTGGTTTTTCTAAAGAATAATTGCGGCATTTCAATGCTCTTGTATTGAAAGTACAGTCGCAGCATTAGAATGCTTTAATGCATTTTACACTTCCCCACTTGAGTCTTGTCATCTGGTTTGAGAAGTATTGTGGTGGTGAATGATAATACACCAATAAGTTGCATGTCATGTGATACGGCATAATCAGCATGCAGTTTTTTATCCATCATTTTAAACATGGCTGCTTTAGTTATTTAATCCTTTTAGTTTAGTTTAGTTTAGTGTAGTTTATCCTTTTACCACTCCTAACGAAAACAACATGTTTGCTAAATGAAAAATGCTGCAGGTGCCATCAAGAAGCAGTGCGAAAACATCATCATCTTCGAGGCCCGAACCAAAATCAAAAGATAAGTGCACTGTGATGTGACATTTCTTTTCGTTTTTTGTTTTGGGGGATGTTGAGGCATCTTGGAAGTTTGTTCCTCCTTTTTTTGTCCATGATGATTAATAAACCACATTGACAGAACATGTGATTTTAGATCAAGCTTTCTCCATTGTGTATAAAGGAAGTATATAGTACAGCCAATGTTATTACATGTTGCAATCTTGAGTTTCATTTTTTACCAACCCATGTCACTGAAAAGCTTCGAAATTTTCGTTTATGAAATTAGTGGAATAGTGATGAGTAACAATGCCCTAGGAGAGTCATTTCCTGTTATTTAACGGTCTATAGGATGGGAGTGGGGGGGGACCATGTGGTCCTTTTCCTGGAAGGTTTGTCCATCCATTTATAAGATTTCATTTTCACCTGGGTAAGAGATTATTGATCTTGGTACAAAGCAAGAGCGCACGCTTGAAAAGTTGTGTTTTTGGGATGTTACTTTCAGGGTATTACTGGTGCTGATGTTGATATGTCAAATAATAAATTGACAATTGCAGAAGTTGGATACTGTATATTGGAAATGCCGATTGAGTTGTTTTATTTTCCGTTTTATTTTCTGGACTATCGATTTTTCTCTCGCAACTAAATTCAACGCTGCTAGTCACATCTCGTAGAGTCACCATCCAGTGGCAAGTGGGGATTTCAACCTTAAAATCTGTCTAGGATGATGACTCTGCTTTGTGCCAGCCATAAAGCTTTTTTTTTATTATCAAAACCAGCCATAAAGTTATAATTGATATTTTGGGCTTAAATTTCTTTTGTCCAAATTAATTAGATTAATGCTAAACCATAGGAATTGTCTGTCGGAATTGCCAATACAAATGACGTGGCGTGTGCATGTCATTATTCCATCTAATGAGCATCCATCGTCTATTTACTCACCCTCTCACTCTTCAACCATCGCCCTCATCTTATTCTCTATCCAACACCACCACCACACCAAATTGACGCCACCACCACTGCACTGCGATATCAGTCTCGCCGCCCAGTACATCCGGCTCTAAAGAATCTTCACTCTCCACCAATTGTTAAAACCATCTGTTCTTTTACCGTACGCAACACCAGCCACCACACCAAAACTGCTCAATTGCCCCCACCGCACTACTCAATCGCCGTAACCAAAATCCACCCCCACCAAGATCAGGTGTTTAATTTAATTTAATTTAAATATCGATCGATCTGTGATTTCACTCCATCTTCAAAGATGACCTTAGTTTCTAGGGAATTTGGTACTGTTCTATGATTAATTATTATGTTTGCATAGTTTGAGAAAGCTAGATATTTCGATTGTGTTGTGAGTTTCTTTGTTCTGTTTTGTTCAGTAATGGCTATGCTTGTTTCTGAAGTCCAAAACTGTAGCTACCCCTTAATTTTGTTGAAACTAATGTAGAAGCGAAACCCCATGTGTTTGCCTAGCATAGATACCACAATTTAATCTTTTTTGGAAGGAAAAAAAAAGAAGAGAATCGAAAAACTAAAAAACTAGTTGGAATACTATTGTGGAATCAAGAGTGAAAAGAACGACACAATGTTGCTCCTTTCTTTTTCTCTTGGTTGAGAATGGTTTGCATTATTGTAGTGGTGTTCTACACTTAGTTCAAATTCCTATTGGTGTATTTTCCTTTTATTTCACCCCTTAATTATTGGGTCTTATTATTGTATTGTATTTATACATCCTTGGTTGTACTTTCTACTTAAGCTTGAGATTACAAAAGTTTTAGTAAAACAGAGAAGGAAATGCAGCAAATCCTTAATCCCCAAATTTAGGCGTAGCACTCGAAAGCAACAACAAAAATGTCAACATATTCTTCACCCTCGATCTCCAGTAGTCAACGCCGTTAATGTAGACGCAGCAGAATATTGACGTCGCTTGGGAAGCAAAGAGCAACCTTGGATTACGAGCCGCCAATCTTCTGCAAGTGTGGGTTGAAGGCACCAAGATGGATATCCTGGACTGACAAACACCCAGGTCAGCGTTTCTACAAGTGTGCTGGGGTAGATAGATATGGTGGTTGTGGCATCTTTTAATGGGTTGATGGACCAGTAATAGGTTGGGTTCATGAAATGATAATGAAGTTGAGGGATCGTGAGACAAAGATGGCCGAAAGAATTGCAGATTTAGAAGCTGAAAATGCAAGGGTAACACTTGAGAATGAAGGAAGGAGGGTTGATGTAAATTGGTAGTAAAATTGTGACGAAGGGTGTGTTAGATGAGCTTAGATGTGTGGAAAAGGTAGTTAAACAAGTAAATAAGGTACAAAAAATGATATGCATATGTCTGGTTTGTATTATTTCCTGGTTTATTATTTGTAGCCACAATTAAAATGGTCATAATTTTCTTACAGTAATAGCATCATATTGTACGTTGAGCGGATGCGCTTCGGTGGTGGTGGTGGCAGTTGAGCAGTTTGGTGGTGGTGGCGGTAGTTTGGTGTGGTGGTGGTGTTGGATAGAGAGTGAAAGGGTGAGCAAATGGTCGATGAATGCTCCTTGGATGGAATAATGGCGTGGACACGCCACGACATTTGCATTGGCAATTCCGGCAGACAATTTCTATGGTTTAACATTACTCAATTAACTAATGTAAGAAAAAATGATCCGAAAATGAAGAAAATTTTTTAGCAACTTTTTGAGATAATTATTGTATTTCTTAATTCTCGTGTCAGAGCTCAAAGCGTCAATTTCTATGGTTTAACAAACAAAAAGCTTGAGAAAACAACCAATTTTTTTATCCAAAATGATATGTAATTTGGACCCAAAACAATGAGCTTAAAAGGGCATATAATTGTGTCATTTAAATTTTCATTTAAATTTTCAACTCATCTGTCAAATTGAATATTCTGTTCCTACATGAGTCATGGGTCATCACCATATATATATGATCCTTTTTGCATCAGTCAAAATCAGACATGAGAAACCTAAGAGGGACTGTTAATTCTTTGGTTAGAGAAGTCTTAGAATCTTGTCATAGTGACAGTTTTCTTCTTGAGGTTTGACGGACATGACAAGTAAGTTCTTGGTAGAACAGCATCAATTAATACTTTAATTATTTTATATTAAATTAATAAAAGTCTTAAAAAGAGTAAACTAACCCATCCACCCTAATACTTCACAATTTATTTGATCTTCCTCAATTTTAATTGAAAAATATATTGCGTGTCATTGTTCAAATTTTAATACGTGAGATGAAACAAAAAATGTATTCATTACCTTAATTAATGTTTAAAAAGTAATTAAAATATTGGTAAAATATTTTCTTAAGAAGATCAATGTTAAAATATAAAATTTGGTCGTGGATATTTGTAGATTACACTTTTCTTTTTTAGCTTACAAATAATGTAACTCATGACCCTTAAGAGATTCTCTAACCTTTAAGTTAACCCCTCACCGGTAAACCAACTCTAATAATTAAATAAATTATATTTTAAATTATAATAAATTTTTATTTTTAAATATTTTAATATAAATTAACAAATGTACCCTCTAAACTTGGGGTCATGCTCCTACACTGCAACAATATGGGTACTACTACTGTGCTGACCCTGGTGCCGCCAGTTTTGATGCACGACTGAGGAGCTAGGGTGAAAAAAAGAGCATGAGGAGGACAAAAAAAGGTTGAAAAATGAACCAACTATGTTACTCTTAGTAAGGAACAACAGCTAGACAGAAACTCACTCTTGCAGATTATTACCTATCAGTACGATATAGTATATTTTTCTTGTTCATCACGGACTCGAATCGCACGGACCATGCTTCCGAGTTTCCCTACATTGCAATGTTGTTTAGCAGTTAAAGTGCTTTAGATGTTGAATTATTGTTGTGGTTTAGTGACAGAGTCGGTGAGATGATTAAGGGGAGTTGGATAAAACTTCTTGTGTACTTGCGGAAAGTACTGTAGAAGAGAAAAATAGAAGGAAATAAAATAATAATGAGAGTTAAAGAAAGAAGGGACAGGGTAATAAGGGCAAAAACTTAGGTACATGTGATGTACCCAAAACTCAGTATTATTCTCATTTAAAATTTAACATGTGGATAAGTGATATACGTAATACTTAACGGAAACAGATTGAACTAACCACCGTTAACTTAATTAATTATTTTTTATTTTCTTTATAATTTTTCTATTCCTTCCCCGCTTGCTACTTTCTGGTTCATCACAAACCATGTCTTCTCGTCGCATCTGAATAATATTGCTTTGCTTTGTAAGGTAAACTTTGACAGCTTGCCGATATTAAACAAAACCAAAGAAGCAAAAGAGAACCCTATTTTTCAATCTAAGCAACGATGATTCCGTGTCCAGTAAAAAATTGTGGATTTTCTAGTGTGTACTCTTCCCTTTTCATATTTTATTCTTTAAAATTTATATTTGACAAGTAATTGTTCAGTTCATTCAAGTAAATTTTAAAATATAGCGAAAAGTTTTGTTTAGGGATTGTATATATTTTAGTTAAAATCCCACCTTTATATCTATCACCAACAATTTCATCCCCACCAACGAGCTTCGTTGGCTACCGTCTGTCTTTTCAGGCATCATTATGTGCAATGTTGTGAGTACACCTATTAGATTTTTCAAACTAGTTTGTAAGCATGATCATTTCCATCACTTCCACCCTCCTCAATTGGTTGTATGGTTAGTATATTTCATCTTCATATCAAAAAATATATATGACGTATCATCTCGATTCATACTAGTCATTTTGGTCAAATACCCAAAATTAAAAAAAAATGTATCATAAGTGTGTTGAATGCTATAGTTATTTTTTGTATATGCATGTAGAAAAATTAAATACCGAGATATCAAAATATTAACCGGAATTATTAAAAATTTAAATATATCCACAAAAAAAATCTAAAAAATGGAGATTAATTTTTTATGATTGTAATTTTTAATAATTAAAAAAATAGAAAAATAGGAGAAGGTAAAAAAGATATAAGAAATAGGAAAATTCAAACAATTAAAAAAATATGAAAATTTAAAGAATTCGTAAAAATATATAAAGGATTACAAAATTTATGGAAAATTCAAAAAGACCGTAGATTGAATTTTTTTAAGAATATTTATTGATAATTAAAAAAATTATCAAAATACAATATTCAAAAGATTTAAAAAAATCCAAAAATAATTATTAATTAAATATTTGTTAATTGTTTGTTTTCTCCTTTTTTCAGTAATGAAAAATATTATTAGAGAAAAATCAATCTCCAATGTTTTGATTTTTTAATAATTTTTTGATATTTTGATATTTTTTGTTTTTCAAGAATATTTATTGATAATTAAATAAAATTATCAAAAATAAAAATTCAAAAAATATAAAAGATTCAAAAAAAGATTAATTTTTTTTCAATTGTTTCCTTTCTCCTTTTTTTTCTTAATTTTTTAGTTATGAAAAAATATTATCGTAGAAAAATCAATCTCCATTATTTTGAATTTTTCATAATGTTTGATATTTTTTTAATACACTGAAAAAATAGATGTCCATTTTTTTTCCAAATTTTTTTTTAATATTTTAATAATATTTAATATAACAATATTTTTTAATGTACCCTTAATGCACATCCAAATTGTTTTTCTTTAAGATAGTTGAAGCACTCGTTAGCTCGTACGATAAATATACACTTTTACTCGCCTTGTTGGAATAAAACCTTAATATTTAATTTAATCGAGAATTATTGAAATAATAAATAGTAAATAAATCGAATGTGGAAGCATATCTAAAAAATTTAATACCGTATTTACAAATGAATCAAGACTTATACATCAAGCAAAAAGATTTCAAGAACTCTTGGCCAAAAGTGTGGCATATTATTTTCTATTAAAAAATCTCACCATGCTTTATTACTATAAAAGTTTTTAATTATGAAAACTAAAGCACCCATCAATGTTTTAGATAAAACTTTTTTTTTCTTTTTGGGAAAGGATTTTTCTGGCTTTTTGTTGCAGAACTGTGCATATCAATAAAATATTAAAATAAGTTCTCCTTCTGTGCCAATTAAAAAAAGAAAAATAATCGTCTGAAACTCTGAATCATGACGGTCCAAAGTTTTGAAATTGATTTTCACGTGCTCATAAAACCGACACCGATGACGAGTGTAAACGCACTTTTGTTTTCTTTGAGGGCACTAGCCACTAGGTTATAAATTTATTAAAACTAACGAGCATGGTTCTAAGAAACGAATTTGACCGACCGATCTAATAAAGAAAATCGTGACTTGATTAAAAGTTCGGTTCTTACAAACCAAAAAAATCTCTCTTTTTTTTCCAAAAAATTCGTGAATTAGTTTGGTCCTATCGTAAATCGATTGATCCAGAATCTGCCCGAGCGGGTATGGCGGTTTCTATTCTTTTATTTTTAATTAACTTTACTAAATTTAGAGATTTGTGAAGTATTTTCTTTTTTTTTATAATGATTTACATCAATATTATTCCATTTTTGATAGATACATATTTATTTTTATATAAATTAATATTTATGTACCAAATTATAATTAATGAATATTAATGAAATAAATTTTCAAACTTTCAGATAAAATTAATTGATATTAAATATTTAAAATCTCAAAATTTCCAAATATATATTAATTTAATTAATTTACAATTAATTATCTATTATAGTATTTAACTTTAGAAAATTAGTAAATTAGTATTTATTTATAGATATAATCTAAAATTTTCAAACTATTTAATATACTTTATCAAAATAAAACTTTTAATATGCATTTAATTTAAATTCAGGAAATTAATTTAAAGATATATCATAACCTTGTCATTTTATATAATTCTAATTTAATTTATTATTTTTTTATAATCAAAAAATTAATAAATTTAATGAAATTGAATGAACTTTTTTCTTCTATTTTCCCACATGAATACATTTACTAAAATATTCATTACTTTATATTTTAATTTTTTTATTAATAATCTAAAATGTTATTTGATCTAGAACTTTTTCGCATGAATATTTTGATACTTTTTTTAAAAGAAGTATTTTGATATTTTCTATTTGTTTGAGTTATTTATGTGTATACTACACTGTATAAAATTAAATATACATTATATTACAGTTTTAGATCGCAATTTTTAAATTTTTTAGTCCGACCACGATTGAACCTTAAAAACCATAAATTTATCGTTTTACTAGTTATGTGCCCGGTTTGGTTCTTACAACCTCACTAACAATTACTAAAGAAATAGTTATTCTCAACAACCATTGAGTAGTAATTTTGTTAACTCCTGTCTGTAAATGTCTTATGCTCTCTTTCCTTTTAAGTTTTATTTTTAAATTTTTGTTTTCTCTCATGGTTAATTTTTTTTTTTTGTGTGAAAATCTCACTTTGCTTTATTATTATAAAAGTTTTTAATTATGAAAATCTCACATAAATATAGCTAATAATTCTCTTAAAAACACGTCAAGATTACATGTAATTTTAGTCAATGTTATTTTTGTTCACACGAGGATCAATTCGTTAAAAAGAAAATACTTCGTATTTGAAAGATCGAACCTCACTGCGAATTACACCAAAGCTAATTCTGGACTCGTCGGGTTCGAACTTTAACAAGCAACTATTGGGCGGACCGGAATAGTAATCCATCAAGTAGCCCGACCTGTGATCACGTAAGCATGTACAGTATACATACATAATTGTGGATGCTTTTTTCTTTATGTCAAGAAAATCTATTTCATACCGAAAATAAAATAAGAAAAGAAAAAATCAATAAAAGAGAAATAAATCCAGAGTAATTTACGGCATTTTTTGGGACAATTAAGAATAATTAATTATTTTCTTAATTGATGTGAAATACTCACTCCGTTCTTTAATAACTGACACTTTGATTTTGGACGTGTATATTAAAGAGGCTGAATAATTCACTATTTGAGACAATTTTACCCCGAATTTTTTCTCGAATTATATGAATGGTACGCTCTAAATTTGAGAAAAAAATTGGGACAAAATTGTTTTAAATAGTGAGTTATTTGACTTTTTTAATATGCATACCGAAAATTAAAGTGTCAGTTATTAAAGAACGAATGGAGTATATCATTTATCTAATAATAGAAGGAGTAATTGGTAAGTGTCTTGGTCATTAAATGTGAGATGTGATGTGACTAATAAAACAGTTGAAATTATCCCATCAATCCCAATCCCAATCCCTATCCCAATCCCAATGGTATAGTTTTAAACAACAGTGAGGGGGCCTATCACCTCCTCTACCAGCGTTTTAAGCAACAACCACCCAACACAAACGAGCATTTCTGGTGGCTAGTCACTTGTGTCTTAACAAAATGGGTTCCTTATATATCTTCTTGCCTTCCCCACTAATATACATATATAAACAACATTACTATAAACTTAACCAATTAACAAATGATTTAACATTTCTTTTGTTTCATCGAAAAGTGATGATTCTTTCAGTATAATTTTCTCATTTTTTTATAATTTTGAATTTAAAAACTTTATTATAAATGAACGAATCTCTCTTACCACTTAACTTTTGTTCCATATTTTTAATAGCTCCCTATATTATAAAAATATCAACGTTACACTTTAATTTTGCGCTCAAATAGTTTAATCCATTCAGTTTAGGAGTTATTTGAATCAACAAAAATATAATAGTATTGACAATAGTAGAAAGTTATTTAGAATTCGGGAAAAACTACTAATAGAGCAAAATATCGTAATAAGGAATAATAAATTCATAAAAAAATAACGTAGAAAAGAGGGCAGAACAAAAAAATAATGCACCTGCAATGGAGGCTCTCCACACTGACAGCTCAACTCTCCAGCCGACTTTCTTAAATTACAAAAATGAAAGAACTTGGAAAGCTAGGTGATATTTTGGATTTTGTTCTCCTATGAAATTGTTATAATAAATTTTTCATTAATGTTTTTGCTATAATAGATTTTGTATTCATTTCCGTTAATTTTATTGCTATAATAGACTTTATACTCGAATAAAATTATTACAATTAACTCTTTTTAACACGTAACGTTTATCTTTCGTTAATTGCTTAATTGGATTTAATTTCTAACTAATTTTCTTTTTTTTGTCTCTCCTTTTTTCTTCCATAAAAAAAAAATGCACTATCCCACCTAACAAATACCAACAATATATATTTTTTTTAAGCAGAAGTATGTATTAATATATAGAAAAGGCCATGAAGGACATGGCAAAACGAACAAACAGAAAAGCTGCCTGGAACAACCAGCAGCTGCAAACAGAACGATCCAGGAACCAAACACAGCCCCTGGCCCAAAAAACAAACTGCCAAGCACGACTACCAGACTACGAACTCTAAAACTCTCTCAAAATACCAGAAAACCATGAACCCTCTTGAACCAGAACATGAAAAAAAAAAAAAAAAACAAAACAAAAAAGATCAGCAAAAGGGCTACAGAAACTCGACCAGACCCACTTAAATGCCACAGATCCAAGCAGAAGATTGTATCATATCAGTCATGTTGTATGAAAACGAGTGGTCTTTGCTCTTCAACCACCAATGCCAAAAAGAAAAAATCATCTGGATACACCCAAACAACGAAGTCTCTCTTTGTCTAAATATCTTGTCGTTCCGCTGCTTCCATATAGACCAAACGATCGCATAGAATAGAGTAATCCACATCTCCCTAACATTTTTGCCAGCATATGGCATTATATTCGCCCAAGAACTCCAAAGATCAGCTAAATCCCGTGGTTGACACCACTTAACCCCAAGCCACCTCATGAAGTAATCCCACACTTCTCTAATATACTCACACCGTAGGAAGAGGTGAGTGACATCCTCCGAATCCCTACTACATATAGGGCAGTAATTCTCACTTGGAGGGATCATGTGACGACTCACGAGAAACTTCCGAGAGACAATCCTATCTCTTAACGATAACCATAGGAAGAACTCTACCCGAAAAGGAACCAAACCTGTCCAACACGAGTGTAGCCGGGGCATTTTAACGAATTTCATCTCCTCCCAACATTTATATCCTGATTGGGTCGTGAAGGAACCCGATCTGCCCAAATCCCACCGCAACTCACTAGGCTGGACCCCCCTGTTAGGAGTCACGAGACGCTCACACATATTCGACCATTCATCTACTTCCCAACCGAAAAGCCCTCTTCTCCACTCCCCTCGCCATATCCAATCCGCCTCCCTCCATTCACCAAACTGAATAACCATCCCTTCCTGATTGGTAGACAGGTGATATAACCTAGGGTGGAGCAGAGCCAAAGGATGTCTCTCAACCCACGGATCCCACCAAAAACTAGTAGATTCCCCGTCACCCACACACATGTTTAAATGATTAGACCAGACTTGGAAGAAATTACCCCCTCTCCCACAAACTCTCAAAATATCCTTCCAAATTGGCGATAGACCAGCCTCCCTTATCCGCCACAAATCCCCTGCTGATTTAATACCGTATTGTTTACGAATAATATCGGCCCACATCTTCTGACTGCCATTGATCAGATCCCAAACCCATTTAAATAACAGGACCACGTTTCGATCCTGAAGATTCCCAATACCCAAATCTCCAAGGGTCGTAGATCGCGATACCTCATCCCACTTTACCTTATTCAAACTCTTCTTATCCTCCTTTCCACTCCATAAGAAGCGACGCATAATCCCTTCACATTGCTTCAGGATCGTAGCAGGCATCCGATATATCGACATGTTGTAAATAGGGAGACTAGAGAGCGCAGATTTAATCAAAGTGACCCGACCTCCCACAGATAGGAGATGACCTTTCCAAGTAGCTAACTTCTTCCGAACTTTTTGAACAAGGAATTGCCAACCCGATATCCTATTCCTATTAAAACCCACCAAGGATCCTAGATATTTGAACGGAAGAGCTTCATATTTACAGCCAACCCGGTTAGCCAAAATGGATCCGATTTGGTCACTAATGTTCACTCCAACCAGAGTGCTTTTGTGAAAGTTTACTCTTAGGCCAGAGTACTCATCAAACCACCTCAGAATACCCTTAACACCCTGGATTTCCTCCTCATTATTGTTGACAAAAATTAAGGTATCATCCGCAAATTGAAGATGACTCAGATTCCATCCATTAACAGGACAACCTATTCCATGTAAGATGGCCACCTCCTCAGCTCTGACTAACAGTTTATGAAGACCCTCAGCTGCTATATTGAACAAAAAAGGAGACAACGAGCAACCCTGACGAAGACCCCTCCCAACTTCAAATTGCTCTGAAGGGGACCCATTAATCAGAACAGAAACCTTGTTCGTACTGATACATTGCCTAATCCAGCCTCTCCATTTTATTCCAAACCCCATAATGCGCATCACATCATCTAGATAATCCCATTCAACAGAGTCGTATGCTTTCTCAAAATCAAGCTTGAAAAGCAGGCCCTGTTGCTTACTATTCCGCAAGTGATGAACAACCTCATTGGCGGTCATAACGCAATCTAAGGTGTTGCGCCCCTTGATAAAACCATGTTGAGACTCGCTAATCACAGATCCCATCACCTCACTGAGCCGCTTAGCCATAATTTTCGACACCACCTTATAGAAACTACTCACCAAACTAATCGGACGGAAATCTTTGAAGTGCTTAGCTTCCTGAATCTTAGGAATGAGATTCAAGAACGATGTGTTTGCCCCTGCAGGGAATTTCCCATTCTTGAAAAATTCTAGAATCAACCTAGAAAAGTCACCCCCGATGATGCCCCAAGCTTTCTGGACAAAACGAAGGGAAAAGCCATCAGGACCAGGAGATTTCTGCCCATTACATCCCTGCACCGCATCCCACACTTCAGAATGCAACACCTCTTTTTCTAAGCCATCAGCTTCTCCCGGACTCAACTTAGAGAAACCCAAATCATGAATCCTAGGACGATTCCAACTAACCGCTTGAAAGAAATCCCCGTAGTACTGGGCTGCAGCTCTTTTAATCTCTTGAGAGTTGTGGAGAGTATAGTTAGACACAATTATCTCCCTAATAGAGTTTTTCCTCGAAGAAATCTTAGCCATCCTATGAAAATAAGATGTATTCCGATCTCCGTAAACATTCCACTTCAACCTGTTTTTATGCTGCCAAAAACACTCAACCTTCTTCTGCTGATCCCACATCTCAATCTTAGCCTTGTACAACTCAACTTGTTCTTCCACAGTCAGAGGACGATTATCCGCTAGACGATCCAAATCCTCAAATCTCGACTGAACAGCATGCAAACTAGATTCAACATTGCCAAAAACCTCTTTATTCCACATCCGAATCTTCTTCTTAAGGAATTTCATCTTCTGAATAACACGAAAAGCTCCCGGGAATTCTGAACCTGCTTCATGCCACCAGCTCTTAACCAGATCATGGAAATCCCTCTCTTCCCACCATACAGACAGATCTCTAAAGGGTTTCGGGCCCCAATCGACCAACTCGCTTCTAAGAATTAGAGGAACATGATCAGAGCCATTACGATCTAAAGTAGATAACTCACAATCCCGAATCAATGTCAACCATCCAGTTTGAACAAACATTCTATCAATTCTACTTCTACTGCAGGAGTTAGACCAAGTAAATCTTCTTCCCACTAGCGGAATATCATGAAATCCACACCTATCAATCCACTCCTGAAAGGAAATCATGCCTCTTGAAAAACCTTCTCCATTGGATCGATCAGAGGGTGTAAGAGTCTCGTTAAAATCTCCCGCTATCAGAACAGGGACCGTACTATTTTCCACTTTCATAGCTAACTCCTCCCATAGAGCATCACGAGAGACAACAGTATTAGGCGCATAAACATTAACCAACGCACATCGCAAGTTGCTATCGATCACTTCTCCCTCAATCCAAATAAATCTATCTCCTACCTCGGAATATTCCAAACGAAAGGAATTAGTTTTCCACATCGTCACCAACCCACCCGACCTCCCTACTGATGGAGCAAAGACACACTTCGAATCATTACCTCCCCCTAACCCATTCAAGAGGAAATCGTCCACAACCTCCCTTTTACTCTCTTGAAGTAAACAAAAAGTGAGTTGATCCCCACTAAATAAATTCTTAATAAAGAGTTTCTTTCTTCTCACATCAACCCCTGCAATTCCATGAAAAAACTTGGATCATTGGAAAGAATCTAAACGCGCTGGATTATCCCTAATTACGGATATTATCCAATTCCACTTCAAATCTCTGTCTGTTAAAGATCCGAAGTGCCTCCTCATTAACCTGATCGGTAAGGGCCATAATACGCCCAACCTCCCAAGTTTTTGTCTCGACCATGATGGATTCTCTCAATCTGTTCATGGCAGTAATCTCACTGTCTTCTGCTCGGCATACATCCTTCATAGAGTTTGCCGAATTACTGGCTGTGAGTAGATTCCCAGAGGTAGCCAAGATTCTCTTCACTTTCTTGTCCCTTCGTCTCCGAGTCACTAAGGGAAGGCAACCCCTCTGAATATCTGCTGAACCCGTAGGAACTCCTTCCTCGTTCCGCTGAACTAATCTGCCAGAAGCAGCCAAGCTTGGGAGATCATGCTCCTCCCCCTCTGAAGTTTCCATCACCTCCGCCTCTTTATGGACCGACTCCTCTTCCACATCTCCGTCTGATGAATCATACCCAAACCTCTCTTCATAATTAAAGAACAACTCTTGCATAGGTTCCTCGCAACAGCTCACCTCGTACTCCTTGCTCCCAAGCTTCACCCTCACTATGCCCTTGACTTGTAGCTGATCCGTCGATATTAAGAATCTTGCCATATCAAGTCTCCTCCTATTTAAGGTTATATCATCCACCACCACCAGATTCCCCCATTGGGAACATATCTTCTTGAAAGTCTCTATGCCCCAGCTTTGAACTGGAATTCCCATACAGTGAACCCAACATAACCTTCCTGAATTTGCCAGTTCCTCTGACCAGGGAACCATCCTAGAGAACAAGCGACAATCGCCCTTGTTAATGATACTGGATGCATCCACAATATCCTCTTTATTGTCAAATTCCACCCAAATCAGACCTCTACCTAACACCCTGGATTCGCAATTCCACCCCTTTTCAGAGAGCAGTTCGCAAATATCAGGAGAATCCTCAATCCTGCGGAGAACACCAATAACGCTTCGCTCCAGCCATTCTTGATTTTCGGCCGGAATAGACAGCTCCACTGTCACTCCCTCATCTCCCTTCTCTGCATCTCCCCCCTTATATTGAACCAACTCACTACCTATAGGAGGTTTGTCTTGTCTTAGAGTCTCTTTATCAATGGGTTGCACCGATGACCCATGCAACTTAGGCCAAACCGACCTAACGTCATCAACCGAACGAACCCCAGACTGATTATTCATTTCTGAACGTTCACTTCCAGTACCAGCTTTGAAACACTTCCTCTCCTCAGAGCGTGGCTTCCTTATATCAGAACCCCTCTTCTTATTGTGACCAATGTTCGCCCTAACAGCCGAAGCACCAATGAATTGCCTATCAATGGCAATCTCCATGTCAATCTTGTTAGCCACCCAATCGAAGCGAACAAATCCGAATCGCAGACCCCGCTTATTCCTTCTCATCGGAATGAACACGTCCGACACCCTGCCAAAACGGGGTAGCCTCCAACGTCGCGTGATCAGATACCTGAGAGCGTGGTGATCGACATGCTGAGGTAAATTTTCCACATAAAAGGTAATGTCCCAAGCCTCTGATAAAGGCCCACCCATCGGCTCAATAATCCCCCAAACCGGGAGAAAACCAAGAAAAAACGGAAACTTGAAGCTGAACGAAGGGGCAACACCGAAGAACAGAGAAGAGAGCAAGAAAAATCAAACAGATGCAGTGCAGGAGACGAAAGCTCCGACCCAAAATCCGTCAACAACAACCCCCAAAATCACAGACGAAACGGAAGCCAGATCGGACACAAATCTGCAAATACACACTAAAAGGGCCCACGAAGTCCCTTCAAACCAACTAATCAGACAAATAAAACCAAAAACGAATGCTGAGCAGGAGACGATAACTCCGACCCAAATTCCGGCAACAACAACCCCCAAAATCAACGATGAAACGGAATCCAGATCGGACATAAATCTGCAAATACACACAAAAGGGCCCACGAAATCCCTTCAAATCAACTAATCAGACTGAAAAAACCAAAAACGAACCAAAAATCTGCCACTGAAGGAGTCCAGAGGCGGATCGAAGGGCGATATGGGAGTGGAGGCGCTCCCGAAAGAGAGAAAAGGGACACAGCCTGCGGAGAAGCGAACCAACAACGAAGGACGCGGAGGAGAAAAGGACAACAGATCAGCAGGGAAGCTATCAAAACAACCAAAGACACAAAGGAGCAGCTGAAGCGGAGAGGGGAGACTAAGGAACGGAAGGAAAAGGTAGATCGGGCTTTATTTTACGCCAGCTGCAGTGGGCAGCTGATATTTTGGTTACTCCGGTAGCAGTGGACTGACCGGAGGGGAAGAGAAGCCCAAGGCAGGGCTCCGGCTAAAACAACAAGAGAGAGAGAGTAGATTCCAAAAAATCCACGCTTATCGATAATACCAACAATATTATGTAGAACCTAAGCTAAAAATTAAAAACCAATCTCTTAGTCTTCAAATTGATCTAAATTAAAATTATAAATAGGATAAGATAATGAAAAATTTGCTGAAAAATTAACTTCGCGCTATAAATAATACACCACTAAATTGAAAAAAAAGATAGTCCCAAAAATCATATCAAGACCTAATTATGATTGGGATAATGTGTTATTGGTATAAGTCCTAATTTTTTCTCTTCCTCATAACGCTAGATCATAAATTGTTCCGTCACTAATCACTGGAGTATACACTATACAGTATACTATACACACATGAAATTCCTAAACAAAGAATAAAAAGAAAAGAAAAAAGCAATCAGAAATTGTCAGGCTACTGGAAGCAAAGCAATCAGCTTTATCTCATCTCTCCTCTCATCTCTCCTTCCTAGCCAAGGCCAAGCCATAGCTCTTTCCTTCCCTGCTCTTTTCATTGTAATGATTCCTTAGCTAGCTACCAGCCATAGCTCCCCTTCTCTCTCTCTCTCTCTCTCTCTCTCTCTCTCTCCCCAAAACATCACAACCTTGTTTTTCCTTCCCCTCTGCCATGCTTTTGCTCTTTAGTCCTTTTTTATCTTTGTGTATGTAAAAAAACTTCTGCAGTATATCAGAAATTGTGCAGAAAGTCTCACGTCTCAGATCCCAATATAAAACTTCTGCAATATATTCATATCACTAACAATAAATCACTGTTTAATCTCTTTTCTCTGCACCCATTAAGCACAGTAGCACCATCTCCTCCACCACAAAAGGGTCTCCCTCCCTTCCGGTCCTTAAAGATCTTAACTTTCTCTGTTTTTTCTCCACAACTAAACCCTCTTTGTTGTTTTTTCTTCAAAATTTCAAGACTTTCTGCTAATATACAAATGCAAGAACCAAACTTGGGTATGTTGGGGAGTAGTAGTGGCAGTGGACTGGGTTTTGGTGGTTTGAGCTGTACTGGAGGAGGAGATGCAACCATCGGCGGAGGAGGAGGAGACGGCCAAGGTCGACAACTGAAGGCAGAGATAGCTACTCATCCTTTATATGAGCAGCTACTATCTGTACATGTGTCCTGTCTCCGAGTTGCTACACCAATTGATCAATTACCACTCATAGATGCACAGTTGTCTCAGTCTCATAATCTTCTTAGGTCTTATGCCTCACACCAAAACCAGCATGGCCATTCCCTTTCCCCTCATGGAAGGCAAGAGCTTGACAACTTCTTGGTATGTCGGTCACAATCATCAATTTAACACATTTTCTTTTCTGGGTTTTCAACAATTTTCTTGTTTGTAATTGGGTCATGCGGATCGTTTTATTTTATTATTAATAGCCACACCGGTTTGGGTTTGTGTTGCTTGCTTACCCATTTTTGTGCTTGTTTTTAGGCACAGTATTTGATACTGTTGTGTACTTTCAAAGATCAGCTGCAACAACATGTCAGAGTCCATGCCGTTGAAGCTGTGATGGCCTGCCGTGAAATTGAGAACGCCTTACAAGCTTTAACTGGTAAAGTATTTTTTTTCCTTCCCTTCTTTAATTTTATCGGTGATTTTTTGAGGAAAAAAAAAGTAGTACTCTCCATCTTTTCATGTTATAATAGTGTTAGCTTTTCAAGCATTAAAGGCTCTGTCAATAAAACATTTCTCTTCTTATTTTTATTTAAAAACATTTTTAGAGATTATTACAAGACAAGATTATTAAATAATTAGTTGCTTTGCTTTGGGATAATCTTGTCTTCATCTACCATACATCTTCTTTCTTGATTCTTGCTGGCCTTGGTAGGCAGCAAAGATAAGACTAATGATAAGATTAGTTGTTTGATTCTTAGGTTCCATCCAAGTTTAAGCATAATTATAGTCCGTACCTGATATGGATGCAGTGGGACCTACCATTTGAGAAAAAAAATAGAATGGAGTAGCATTTACTTGTATAAATAAATAAACATATAGTTGGAGAAGTGTGTCTCTGTTGGCTAGTATTTTCATGGAAGGAGAAGATACCATCTCCACCCAATTATGCAACCACTAGCTTGTTCCAACAACTCATTATAAGGTTGCATTGGCATAATATTTGGATTCTAGAATATTTTCTTGTTCTGCTTGTTAATGGATTACTTTTAGCTTTCTCAAGATGATGAATTTTGTTGTTTCTCCATTCTTCAAGTTTTGTTTGGTTACTATATATATTTTTTAATTTATAGTTGGTTAGTTGTAACCACTAAGCATCTTAATTATGTTATAGAATTAGTGAATGAAATTAGACATCTCCTACTATGCTTTAACCACACACATAATGAGTAAAAGAGTAATAAATGGGATATAGCTCAACTAGTACTCCATGCTAATTGTTCTTTAATTAGGCCTCCCTCCCTAGTAGTCTGAGACAAGCCCTTTTCAATGTGAGTTGTAGAGACCAGCTGCCTGGCTAGTTTGTGATAATAGGTGTGATAGGGTTTGGTATAGCACTGTGCAATTCATTGCCTTCATTGCCAATTGCCATGCGCCTGTGCTATACCTATACACCCCTAGCTAGGGTTATTGCCGCCCTCCTCAAATTCTGAGCGGTTTTGTCTTTCCTAGAAG
The DNA here is from genome assembly GCA_963691705.1 of Viola odorata. Classification (NCBI taxonomy): domain Eukaryota; kingdom Viridiplantae; phylum Streptophyta; class Magnoliopsida; order Malpighiales; family Violaceae; genus Viola; species Viola odorata. The sequence goes on from OY829542.1 coordinate 55,850,329, forward strand.
TCCAGCTTTGAAATTACTCCCTCCAGATTTTATATGATTAAAAGTATTTTGTAATGCTTAATTTCACAGAAAAAATAGAAAATCAAAGCAAACAATAGTTTTTTAATACTTGACCTGACAGAAAAACTGAAAAGCAAAGCAAATAATATTTTTTTAATTGCAAAACCATATGTATTTTAAACCAATAAATTGAATCTAAAATGACATAAAATAATTTCGGAAGGGAGTATTAAGCTCTGATGAGATTTATTTTATTTTATTTATTGATGTAGAAACTATTTTTGTTTAAATGAGTTTTTTTTTGGGAGGGAAATGACTCTTTTTACAAGTGTGATTTATTTTCATTCCTTAGGCTTGAGATTTGAAATAAAGGACGATAAGTTTTTTAACATTCAAACGCAATTAATGTTGGTCTATTATTTTTCTATGTAAATGCGTGAACTATTTTGGATTAGAGATAATTAGTTCATGATTATGTTGGTGATGCATATTAAAATATTATGGGTGTCACATTTCGCAAATACTTGCATCAAAAGAGAAGTCTTCTTTTGGTAGGTGTTTTCCTATGTTCTAACCATTCTGGTAAGCAAACCTTTAAGTAAGTGAATTCTAACCACCTAATTACCCCAAAAACTCTAAACAGAAAACAACAAATATAATAATAAATCAAAGGTGTATTACTTTATATAGTGTGATAAACATTCAGCTAGCTAGGTATATATATATAACAAGATAGTAAATTACACACAAAAAATGAAAAGTAATAAAAATAAAATTATAAGAAAGAGCTAATTCATCCATGGCTTCACAAATCACTGCCTTGTCTCTTTGAAAGTAGTCTTAAAGATCAAGTTTTGCTTGTAAGTCAAAGCCTGTAATCATTGAGAAAATGCCCAACACTTGGTGATTCTTAAACACGAAATAATGCTTATTAGAAATAAGTTTTGTAAAGATTGTTAAGTTCATGAGTATCTTTATTAAATTTGTAGGGTGAATTTTAAGTTATTTTCATGGAATTTCTAAGATAGATTTCTTTCTTTCTTTTTATTTTAACTTATTTGAATCCATAATTTTTTAGTGGTCTCCCTGCATAGTGTGTATGGTAACTTTCTATAAGACAAATTAAATTTTTGAAAGAAGTTAACTAGAACCAGTTGATTCATCACATTTTTTTTTAAAATTTTGTTGTGTAAAACGACATTGTTTTACATAAAATGACGTTATTTTAATAGTCGTTTTACACAAATTGATGTTAATTTTTTTTAGAGAATTAATACTTTTAATTCTCGATGTACTTGATAATTTTGATATAAAATTTTGATATAAAATTTTTATATTAAAGAAAAACCTAATAAAACTATATATAAATATTTATTTTTTGAAAAAATCAGCCTGTTTAATCTTGTTTAATGATCAACACCCTAACGATTTAACGACAGAACGATTCAAAATAATCCAATAATTCAATTCAGTTGAACCCGGTTGAATTAAACTATTCAATTTTAGTTCGTTGTCTGATTTTATTCTAATAACTATACTAAAAAGAAAAAGAATGCATGTAATCTTTAAAAAAAAAAAAAATGTATGTAACGCATTGAAACAATATTTCTAAAATTAGTTTTTAACCATTATTTATCTTACATGCATGATTTGACCGCTAGGTCTCGTCGGCCATGTTTTTGGCTAACATCTCTTCCGTAAGAAATACTTCCAAGTTCCACCAATTTTTCCCTTCTTACCGAAGAAAACAAAAGAAAGAATAAACTCTTGTCCCAATGTGTTGGCTCACCTAACAACAGTAATGCTCAGTATGGGATGAGGGAAAGGAAGGGAAAGGGATGGAACTTTATTAAAGTTCCTCCGTATGAGAATAAAAATAAGTAATAGAAAAAGAGGGAAAAGAGAGTAAAGGAGGGGAAATGAAGGTAAATTTTAGAGCTTAACTTCCCTTCTAACTTAAAAAATAGTTACTCCCATAAGTGGGAGGAAATGGAGAGAAATTAAAATTTTAACTCATGTATTCCTATTTTAACCTTTTAGATTCATCTTTTTAATCGTAATCAATTAGATATAAAAGTAAATTCACTCATCATTTCTTCTCTCATTTTCTCTCTTCTTAAAATGGCACCCATATAAAGGAAATAAAAAATTATTTCCCTTCCTCTTCTCTCCTTTCCTTTCCCTCGTTAAATTTCCTCTCTTTTCCCTCGTTAAATTTCCTCTCTTTTCCCTCGTGTACTTTAGTTCCCATACTAAGCATAAAGAAAAATTAACTTATTGGTTCTGACGCTTTGTCCTATTTCAATTTTTTTAGAGTCTGAATTTATTAAAAAGAAATTTGAGTTTTTTTTTATAAGCTAGTAATTTTATTAATAAATACACAAAAGTGCCATCCAGAAAGTTACAACGCCAAAACAAAACAGGCCGGACAGCACCATCACCTCCGACTATCCAATATTCCCCCCCCCCCCCCAACAATCCCAAGAAAATTGAGTGATTTAATTAGGTTATTTTAACTCTATCCAATATCCCGAGATTTAAAATAAAATGTTACTATGCCTGAAATGATTATATGCGATTTACTCTTTAGTAAGCTAACCTGTTACAAAGATAATTTTTCTTCGTCAAGTTGGTTCGTGTGGTTTATAACTTTAAAAAAAGTTTGAATGGTTTAATAGTCTCTTTTTTTTGCAAAAGCGTCAATCTTAAAAATGAAAAATTACCTTTTATCCATTTCAAGCAAATTTACATGACAATATGGCTTTGTCTAATCTGTGTTCATTATTATTATTATTATTATTATTTTATTTTTTTGCAGGAGTTGGTTTTGGGGAAGGCACGGGTGCAACAATGTCAGATGATGAGGATGAGCTGGTGCAAATGGACTTCTCCATGGATCAATCTAGTGGTGAAGGGCATGACCTGATGGGGTTTGGCCCACTCCTACCTACAGAATCTGAAAGGTCTTTGATGGACCGGGTTCGACAAGAACTCAAGATTGAACTTAAGCAGGTAGCTGTCTTAGATTTTTTTTGAATAATTTTCCAAAAACACTAATTAATGGTTCTTGACAGGAATTGCAATCTTAATTTTTTTTGTAGTTGATAGAATTTCACATATGCTATGGTTTATGATTTGGTTTTGCAGGGCTTTAAGTCAAGGATTGAAGATGTGAGGGAGGAAATATTAAGGAAAAGAAGAGCTGGAAAACTACCAGGTGATACAACCACTGTCCTCAAAAATTGGTGGCAGCAACACTCCAAATGGCCTTATCCAACTGTAAGCAACAATCCTAACACCTCCACCTTTCAAACCAATAAATGGTTTTACTCTCCCTGCTGTGCTTATGTTTCTGCATTTTGTTTTGCCTTTTCTTGCTTCTTGGTCAAGATTCTGGTTTCTTGGTGTCCAAACTCCAAACCAATAAATGAAAAATCATTAGGTTGTTTTCAAACCAATAATTTTTCTTAGAGCAATTGGCACATGGATTCAGCCTATTTTTGTCAGAAGATTATCTTTAGCTTATTTTACATTATCTGGGAATGTTGCAAAGACCAACTAACTATTTCTACCTACATAGATTGAGTTTACCGGCAGAATTTTCCACTTGATTGGTTAACATACTCTTATTTTTCGGTCTTTCTGTGTCTTCTCTGTCCCTTTTAGACTCCAAACTAATCTCATACAGTGAACCCGGCACGAGTTGAGTATTAGAGAATCCTACATAAAGAGAGATTTCATAGTAATTGCTTAATTGGTTCTCTGTTGCATAATTGGTGCAAGCTGATGACAGGATAATAACAATCCCTAGATTAAATCCATGGTCAGTAAGGAATCATAACACCATATAATGCTTTGCAGGAAGATGACAAGGCAAAACTTGTGGAGGAAACAGGGTTGCAACTGAAGCAGATAAACAACTGGTTCATAAACCAAAGGAAGCGCAACTGGCACAGCAACTCTCAATCCGTTACATCTTTGAAGTCGAAGCGCAAAAGGTAGACAAAATCGGCATCTTCCCCGATCGAAAAGCGAAAGCATACAAGATGCTTTTGAAGAAAAAAACTATCTAAATCTGTTTCAATTGAGGATACATACCTCCAAGAAAGTAGTTTAGTTTGCCAATGATTGATATATCTGCCATTAATTTGGTGTTTAATTGGGGTACAAACCCACTTGCTAACTATTAATCTTCTGGTACAGAATGTAATAGGATTGATCACTTATTAATACAGGTTTTTACATGTATAATTAAGCCTTTTTAGATACATCATTATTGATAAAATATTTACAATTCGCTTGTCCACAATCAAGGCGCATTACACACGATAAGAAAGTGAGCTCGCTGAAAGAAAATGAGGAACGCACTCAGAGAAAAATATGTACTTGCTCCCACAAGGGAAGCGAGCTGGCAGGAAAGAGAAGCGAAAGCGAGTAAACAAGGGAAGCGAGCTGGCAAACAAGAGAGGCAAGAGAAGCGAAGGCATGCGACAGGCGAAAACTAGTGGCGAGCTGGCGAACAAAAGAGGCAAGAGAAGCGAAAGCGAGTAAACAAAGGAAGTGAGCTGGCGAACAAGTGAGGCAAGAGAAGCGAAGGCAAGCGACAGGCGAAAGCAAGTGGCGAGCTGGCGAACAAGAGAAGCGAAGGCTAGGAGCGACGGCAATGGTCAGTTAAGGAACGAATCAAAGTAAATGTCCCAGCCTAGAAGCAAGCGACAACTAAGCGACACACCTTAGACTCATCTCCATACAACGGTCAAACTTCCCCACCTATTCTCCAATTAAAGATCCTTGTAAAAAGAATCAGCGCTAATTTAACGTACCCGAAAAGTAAATATTCTTTTTCCGTTAAAGAGAGGCACAAAAAATCACGAACGTCAGAACATTAAATGAGCGTTAAAGTACAAGAGATCATCAAATAAAAAATGATAACCATGTCCCAAAGGTTAGGTTTTGAGGTTTGAGTTCTATATAAACTTCACATTTTTTTTAGGCATATTCAAACAATTCATCATAAATACACACAATTATCAAATTCTCTACAAATTTACTCTTCTCAATCATCATCTTCTCACATTTCAATCATTATTTCATTAATCACTCTAATCATTATTCATTAAACTCTTCACCAACCAAATTCGACTTAAAGTTTGAAGAATTTATCACTAGAGAAAACTCTTGTAACTATTTCGGGCCAATCAAGGAGCAAGAAAGAGAGTTATTCATCAAGATCCAAGAAGAGTCAAAGACGTTTAGTCACCTTCAATCATCCTTAAACATATAGCCCGTAATATTGTATCAATTATCATTACATGCCATTTAACAAGGTCATGATATTGCTCCAACTCTCTAAGCTTGTTTCAAGTCCAAGATCATCAAAGAGACCATGATGAGCAGAACAACTTGGAGTTTGCAGTGTATACTTTAATCTTCTTTTATTACGGAAAAAAGTTTAAAATCTAAAAAAAATATTTTTTACCTCAACATAAATTGAATCGATGACCTACCTCGTAAAAGAGGATATGCATTTTCAGCTGCGCTTCAACTTCGAGTGCAACAAGTTTATAGTTTATACAATTGAAATATTAACTGATCTATCAAGCAATTAATCAACAGTGTTACTAGGGAACTTTTCATTTTAACCCCTGATTTATCAGTAATAGACATGTTGCTGTGTTTTACTCTATGGATCGAATGGATGATAGCTATTTTTATCAGTTACCTAGGCTCTAATTTGGTCCAACGGTTACCATGTGAGAACAATTTTCTTTCTTGTTTATGCATCATGAGGTCCGTCACCAGTAAGTGGGCTTGCACTTCGGACCTATTTTGCTTTCACAAGCTCAACACAATATTTAGAATATGTTGCCTAATAAGTAAAATTTTACACATAATTATTTTACAACAGAAATATTTATCAAATAAGTAAAATTAAACAATTAAAATATAAACAAATAAGAAATACAACTAACCTTCACTTGCAAAAATCACTATCAATATTTATTGAAACCTTCAATTGCGATTTGTAAATAAAATAAATGATATGCTAATACTTAATTATATAAACAATCACACAACTTTTCAAATCTTTATACATCACTTCTTTCATATTTCACAATAAAGTGTATTAAATTTAATAATTTAATAGTGCAAATAAAAAGTTTTCAACAATCAGCTAACATGTGTTATTCCCATCGGTTCCCTGGGAAAGTCTTCCGAATCTCACTTTCATCTACTTGGACAATAATGCGAATAAATTAGTTACATAATTTAATTTAATGGGAAAACCAAAAGTTATTAAGTTATGTAATACATAAATTAAATAAAAAATAATAACTAATCAATTATTAATTTCCTTAAGTTATGTATTGGTGAAATTAATTTCCACCATCCAATTAAATTATATTGTTTTAAAGTTAAAAATTAATTTTTCACTATATGGTAGAAATTTAATGAAATTACACTATAAAAGAACTGTCTAATTCCGACGGACTTTGACCGCCGAAAAACATCTCATATATAACAGGTCATGCACGCTCAAGCTCTCCCCTCCTCCTAGGTGCGCCCCTCCCCCATTTTTTCCCCTCTCCGGATTCGAACCCACGACCCCTCATGCGCACTGATATAGTGTAATTTTGTATATATTTTCTCTTTCTTTCTTAGTCCAATTGTGAACATGATGCTGCTGATTTGCCCTTATTTTCACCTTTTTGCAGTTCTGGTCTAGAAGTGGAGAAAGATGCAGAATGCACAAATTTTGGACGAGTTTTGCTAGAACATTAGGTGGAATTCCTATTTTGGTTTTATATTATTTGAACTTCCTATTTTGTAACCTATATATATATGGCTTTTATACCTAGGGTTAAGACAGTTTTTTATTTATTATGGAATTCCTATTTTTTAACAGTTTATGGACCCAGATCTTGTAAAAAATTATTAAGAGACCTAATTGTCAGGTAGCGGTAGTTTAGAAGGTGGAGTTATTACTGACCCAAAATAAATTAACATATAAATAATTATATATAAAATAAAAAATATGAAAATTTCCATAAAACTAATAGAATTATTTTAGAAATTATTTAAAAATTAATCAAAATTTTAAATATATAAATATATATAATAAATTTCTTAAAATTAAAGAAAAATTAAGAAAAAATGAATTGTTAAAAAATAAAAAAAATAAAAAAAAAATATACATTGCAGCAGCGGTATCAACCCCAATTATATCACCGTTGATGATCTTCACCATCACCGTCGAACAATAAAAATGTTAAGGCATATTTTTTTCCAAATGAGCTTAATATCTTTTTGCATCATCACTTTATTTTATGTTAATTAAATATAGTGGTGATGGTGGAGATTGTCAACGTTAATATAACTAGGGCTGATACAGCTGCTGATATGTATAATTTTTTTGATTTTTTAAATTTATTTATTTTTTAACAATTTATTTTTTTCTTGATTATTCAAAATTCTAATATTTTTGGAATTTTTTCTAATTTTTCTTTTAGCAATTAGATTAATTTTTGAAGAACTTTAATCTACTAATAATTTTTCTACAATTTTCTATTAATTTTGTGGATACTTTTATATTTTTTTTTATATAATTATTTATATGTTAATTTTTTTTCTACTTTTAAGAAAAGAATATCAACGTTACCAAATGACGAGCAGGGGAGAGAGAAAAAAAATTCAATGCTAAGGTTTTTTTTATGAAGTTGACAAACATGAGTTAAGTAAATTTTGAAATTAAAGTTCATTTTGAACAAATTTATAAACATATGGCTATGGTTAATTTTAAAACTCGGGATGTTATTTGAACATTGAATTGCTACTTTTACTTTTAATCATTGAATGTGTGGTGAGATAACAGATGAAGCAATTCCAAGTGATAATACATAATCATGCCTCAAGGGCATTCTGGACCTTTCCCCACCCTCAGCAAGGGACCACTGCCAGCGTGTCAGTCAAACGGTCGCCCAGCTCGCTTTCTGGATCAAACGGCCAGCCTATGGTCTAACAGGGGTAAAATGAGTCGTAGGGTGACACGTGTCCCGTTATCATGCGCAGCACCTTGGCGACACGTGTCCCACCGACTTAAGAGGGAAAGGCCTATAAATACCCCCTCCCCCACGAGCAAGAGGTAAGCATTCCAACCATACTGTTCACTACACTCCTTCACTATTCACAATCCCCTCGTTCTAACTTGACCGTCGGAGCCTTTACGCCGGAAGCCCCCTCCGGTGCTTTTCAGGTACCACGTGACTAGTGATAAGGCCCAAGCGCCTTGAGAGGCTTGGCCTTCGCTAATGAGCACGAATCTAATCTTTGCACGGTTGGCTTTGAGCACGGATTGGACTTAGAACTTGGATAGGATGGTTTAGGGTGAATCGGACGCAGCGGACAGTGTATGAAAGAAGAAACGTTTGGTAAGATGAAAGGAAATGGGTTATTTATATAGAAGCTCAAAGGCTTGAACGGATTACAAGCGTTTGAGGCCTGGTTATCAGAACTGGACCGGATCGGCCGGTTCGGCCGGTTCAACCGGATATTTTCAGTTTTCCAGTCCGATTCAGCTTTCGGACCCGATGTACCTCTGACCCGGGTCGGACTGGAAGAACCGGCCGGTTTTTCGCGAACCGATAAACTGGCCGGTTTTCTGCTAAACTATCCGGTTTGATGACTTATCAAAATGGCGCCGCCGCCCATGGGCCGTCCGTTTTGACACGGCCCGTGAGCTCGCCGCCGGTACGGTCCTCTAACCGCCCTAGTGACTTCACTTGCACTGTCGGCTGCCACTTCTAGTTGCTGTCGGCCCCGTCTTGATCTCACCGGATTCTTTAGACCGCCGGTCAGCAGATCTGCATCTGTAGGAGAGAGATCGACTTCTCGGCGCTGACTTCATCCTCCCACCATCCCATTTATTTTTCTTCTGCTTTGCTTAGAACTCGGTCATCCTAGAGGTATTCTTGCTCTCACCGGAATCTTCAAGGCGCCCAATCCCTGACCGGATCCACCCTTCCTGCTCGCGGATCAGATCAATAAAAAATGAAGTGAAGAGAGAGGGAGAGAGAGGAGACGAGGCAAAGTGATGATAATTGATGATAATGGACTAGTGGTCCAAAAATGCAATTATGCAAAGGCCATTATTGGCACATGTTTATTTCTTTATTTATTCCTTGGGTAATTAATTATTCCGTTGACGGCTAGATGAAATAAAAAAATAATGGTGATTTTTTATAAAAAAAAACACAGTATATACTATATAATGGTTTTTTTGTATTTTTAATAATTTTTTGTTTTATTCAATTATTTATATATATATATATAAAGCACTAAATAACCTATTTTTAAAAAATCTATTATACTCTTAAATTATTAAAAAATTTAAACGTGTAATAAACTTTTAAATATTTTAATTAATTAACTTACCTATTAAATAAATTAATCTACCTATTAAGTTATTAAGTTATTTGATTGTAATAGATTTTTAAATATTTTTTATTTTATTTGATAATACTATAGTTGAATTTTCAAAATGTGCTTAATGATGACAATGATGAAGATGAAGGAAATGAAAGCGGATTTTTTTCTCAAGACATTTTCAAAAATACTAGTGGCTCGACCTCTTAACTTGTTACCAATTCATGGAATTAATAATGTTGTAATTTGAATATTTAGGTGTTTGAACTTTGAGAATGATTTCATTTGAATGTTGGATTGTTTCTTTATTTTATAATTTGGATAATTAAGTGTGTTTGAATATTTAAGTGTGTTTGAATGTTGGATTGTTTCTTTATTTTGTAATTTGAATATTTAAGTGTCATTTGAATGTTAGATATTTTTTTTATTTTCAACTTTTGATTTTGATCTACTTGATATATTTTATTTTGATATATTATAACTTTATTTTGATATATTATAAAATGCTACAGTAAAAAAACCAGCCGGTTCAATCCGGTTTAATCCGATTTTATTGTCTAAGATTGAACGGTTTAATGTGTGAACGGTTCCGGACGGACCAACATCTACAATCCGGTCGAACCCGGTTCAACCCGGTTGAACCACCAAATTTTCGAAAACGATTCGCTGTCCGGTCCGGTTCTGATAACACTGGTTTGAGGGGACCTTGACGAACAAGGTGGAAAGCTTTCTAAGAAAGCAATGATCCGGCCACCATGGAAGGAGGTGGACGGGAATGGATCTAAGATCCTCCTAGTAGCTAGGCTACGGTTGGCTTAAGGCTCAAGATGAAAATCTCAAATCAAAAGCAAGGCTAAAATGAAGACAAGTCCTTCATTTTATAGCCGAGATATTTACAAGGGGAATTACCCTAAGCGCCCTTGGACAAAGGGGTCATTACTCACAAGTGACTCGGGCCCGCTTGGCTGAGTGACTAGGCGTGGTTGAGGGGCAATGACGTGGCTCATTCGGGGCCTTGGCTTTGGGCGTGGCCGAGGGGTAATGACGTGGCTCGCTCGTGGTCGTGGCCTTGATCTCGACCGTGGATTTGTTGGTGGGCTTGATGCTGGGCTCGATCGTGGCTTTGGTGCTAAGTGCGATCGAGGCCTTGGCGTTGGGCTCGGCCGTGGCCTTGATGTCATGCCCGCGCGCGACCTTGGCGCAGGGTACGGCTGTGGCTTTGGCGATGTGCTCGGGTGAGGTCTTAGCGTGGGGCTCGGACTCGAACTCGGACCTGTGGCTGCGAGTCGAGTAGTTGGTGTAGAGACAAATGCTCCATTATGCTACGACCTTCATGTTGCTCTCCTCGGCTCGAAGGGTCTTGATGAGCAAGGCAGTTATATCTCGAGCCTTTGTGGTGGCCCTCGTGGCGTAGTCTCGCGGGCTTTGGGCCTTGTCTGCTGGGCTCGCATCATCTCCTCCCCATTCGCAAGGATTCGTCCTCGAATCCACACCGTTGCTCCCCTCTAACCCTTCTCCTTCGCTATCTGCAAAGAAAGGTGAGAGATCAGTGATGTTAAAAGAGTGGTTAGTGTTGCCGTAGGAAGGCGGTATATCAAGGACATAGGCATTATCACTAATTTTCTCAAGGATAAGAAATGGGCCTTCTCCCCGTGGACTAAGCTTGTGTGCTCGCCGTTCCTTTGTCATATGAACCCACACTAAATCACCCACTTCGAAGGTGCGGGTGTGGCGACCAACATCACGCTTTTTGATTAGATTGGCGTTGATGGCCTCAATGCGGCTCTTGGCCTTGGCATGGACCTTGCACACCATTTGCGCCTTGGCTTCACCGTCTAAACTAGCACAAGCAGTCAAAGGAAGAGGTAGCAAGTCTATGGGGGTAAGAGGGTTGAACCCATAGACAAGCTCAAATGGTGAAAAGTGAGTGGTGGAATGCATTGTGCGGTTGTATGCAAACTCGATAAAAGGAATGCATTCTTCCCAAGACTTGGGGTTTTGATTTATCATAATGCGCAATAGGGTGCCGAGCGTCCTTTTGACTACCTCGGTTTGTCCATCCGTTTGGGGGTGGTATGAGGTAGAGAAGAGTAGCTTGGTTCCTAATTTGGCCCACAAAACACGCCAAAAGTGTGCAAGGAACTTATTGTCACGATCGCTCACTATGGTCCTAGGCATACCATGAAGCCTCACAATCTCATGAAAGAACATGGTAGCAACATGCGAAGCATCATTTGTGGATTGACATGGAATAAAATGAGCCATTTTTTAGAACCTATCAACAACCACAAAATAAGGCATCCTTGTCGTGCTTAGTGCGTGGAAGCCCTAATACAAAGTCCATAGAAATGTCATGCCAAGGGTGAGAAGCTATGGGAAGTGGCATGTAACGCCCCTGGTTTATACTACGGGTTTTAGCTCGTTTACATGCAATGCATGACCCAACAATGCGTGACACTAGCTTTTTCATTTTAGGCCAATAAAAAATGCTCCTTAAGTGTGCTTAGTGTCTTTTTGATCCTGAAATGACCCTTTAGTCCCCCCCCATGGGCTTCCCGAACCAACAATTCATGGGAGCTACACACAGGTATGCACAATTTACCCTTGCGAAAGAGGAATTCATCATGCATGGTATAGTGGTCAAAAGCCCCATGGGCGCAAGCAAGAAACACATCTTTGAAATCCAAGTCATTTGCATATAATGAGGTGAGATGTGAAAAACCTAACGTGCGAGAATGTAAAGAAGTGAGGAGCGCATACCTTCGGGACAAAGCATCGGCCACCACATTGTCCTTTCCCTTTAGGTATTTGATGTGATAAGGAAACCTTTCGATGAATTCGAGCCAAGCGGCGTGCCTCTTGTTGAGCTTCCCTTGCCCTTTGAGGTACATAAGGCTCAAGTGGTCCGTATAGACTACAAACTCCCTCGGGGTCAAGTAATGCTCCCATACTTCCAACGCCCTCACTAGCGCGTATAGCTCTCTATCGTAGGTGCAATAGTTGAGCTAAGCCGCCTTCAACTTCTCGCTGAAAAATGTTACGGGTTGCTTGTCTTGGATCAACACCGCACCTATCCCAATGCCACTAGCATCGCACTCGACCTCGAAGGTGCGCTCAAAGTTGGGAAGGATGAGCATCGGGCTAGTGGTGAGCCTTTCTTTGAGTGCGGTAAAGGCTTGGGCTTGCGCACCCCTCCACACAAAAGGGACGTCCTTCTTGGTCAGCTCATTCAATGGCGCAGCAATGGTCGAGAAATCCTTCACAAACCGGCAATAAAACTCGGCCAGCCCATGGAAGGACCTCACTTCGCCGACTGTGGTTGGCGTGGGCCATTCGGCAATCGCCTTCACCTTGTCTTGGTCCACCTTAAGCCCTTCGGCACCTACAATAAAACCCAAAAAGTGGACTTCCTCCAAGCAAAACTCACACTTGGAGAGTTTGGCATATAACTTGTGTGTGCGAAGGGTTAGAAATACTTGATGCAAGTGGCCCAAATGGGCTTGTGAAGAGGTGTTATATACTAAGATGTCATCAAAGTAGACCACCACAAAATGACCTATAAATGGCCTTAAAACATGGTTCATGAGCCGCATGAAGGTGCTAGGGGCGTTTGTTAAGCCACACGGCATAACAAGCCACTCATACAATCCAAATTTTATTTTAAAAGTGGTTTTCCATCGATCACCTTCATTCATTTTAATTTGGTGGTACCCGCTTACTAAATCAATCTTGGAAAACACTTTGGCATTACACAATTCATCTAGCATGTCATCTAACCTAGGGATAGGGTGTGAGTATTTGATGGTTACCTTGTTAAGGGCACGACAGTCCATACACATTCGCCATGATCCGTCCTTCTTGGGAACCCAGATGACTGGCACGGTGCATGGAGATAGGCTCTCGCGGATGAAGCCTTTGGCCAGCAGCCCATCAACTTGCGTTTGGAGCTCTTGCGTCTCCTTGGGATTGCACCGATAGGCTGGTCCGTTCGGCAAGGTGGATCCGGGTGCGAACTCGATTTTATGTTCAATGCCCCTTGTTGGCGGCAAGCCTTCGAGAATCTCATCCGGGAAAACGTCCCCAAATTCCTGCAAAATAGGGGAAACCAATTTTGGCACGGGAGGGTTAGCATTAGTGGCGTTTAAAGCCAAAAACTTGAACTGAATTAAGATGCAAGGTTTGCGCATGATGAGCGCATATCTAATATCTCTCCCCTTGGCCATCAAACTCACTTTTCCCTCCACTCTTGCTGCCCTAAGGGCCTCACTAGCTTGCTCATTTTTTTCAAGCTTTGTTTTGCCCTTCTCAGCTCCATTTTTCTCTCGGCTCTCCTTGTTCCCTCCTCTTGGCACATGCTCAATATTTTCATGGCCGTTGTTTTCCCCATACTTCCCGCTTACTTTCTTCTCTCCACTCCAATCACTCTCTTTCTTTTCAAGTGATCCCGAAATTTCAAAAGTAGAGCAAGCCTTTTCTAGTTTGATTTGATCCTCGTAAACTTGGCTTGGGGACAAGGGCGAGATTAGGAACTTTCGCCCCTCATGCTGAAGTTTGTAGTTATTCTTGAATCCATCATGGATTGCCTTGCGGTCGTATTGCCAAGGCCGGCCTAGAAGCAAGTGGCTCGCTTGCATTGGGGCCACATCACACAAGCGTTTATCCTTGTAACCTCCGATGTTAAAAGGGACCAAGACTTGTCGTTGTACCTTGACTGTGTTCCCGTCGTTGAACCAATTCAGCACGTACGGGTGGGGGTGCTTCAAGCTGTTGAGACCCAAGGAATGGACTAGGAGGGCGCTCGCTACATCCGCGCAACTCCCATTATCAATGATGATGGACATAGCCATGCCGTTGGAGGTTCCCCTAGTATGGGATAGGTTTTCCCTTTGCGCAATCAAAGCATCATCCTCTCGTCCCTTCATACTCAAATTCCTTCTTATGACGAGGCATTGAGGCACTTCCACATGGTCGTAGTCATCACTGATGGCGTGCTTGTCGAGGTCACGATCAAATAATTACAACTTATCACATGCAACAAAAAAGGATTGAAGACAGTGGCAAGAGGTTCAATCCACAGAGAAAGGTGAATACATACACTAGACAAGACCAGATATAAAGTAAAACAATAAAAGAAACAATGGGGGGTTTTGGTTGGTTAATCTAGTTAACCAAGATAGAGATAGCTGCTAACAAGTTAACTAATAAAAACATAAATCAAGGGCAAGAAAGTAAAACACAATCAGGGGCAAGACATGCAAACACAATCAAGGGCACGACATGCAAACAGAAGTCAAATAAAGAAATAAAGTCAAAAGAGAAGAAATTAAAGAAATAAAATCAGAGGAGAAGATAAGAAAGATTCCTAGCAAAGGTTTTTCTCGGGCTGCATCGAGGGCATGAAATTCTCTTGACCTCGAGGGCTAGATAATCATCGGCGCAGAAATATTCTATTCTCATGCCATAGACCTGCTATAGGGACCGCGTTTCCATACCGCATCCCCTACTTACCTTCTTAGATAAAAGTCACCCCCCGTTTCCACATATGAGGTGACCTTGACGTTCCGCCATCCTCCCAGGCACGAATGCGGGGAGTCCAAACTCAGAACGCCCATGAAGGGGAGGTAAGATAGATCTAGGGCGTGATAGCTCAACTTGTCAGACTCGTATCACATACCCTAATCGGTTGTTTACCCCTAGATGAAGACCTCTCGCGCTGTCTCCCCTAGGTGTCTACTATTATCTCAAGGCTTCGTGTCAGTTATAACCAAGAGAATGACAGTAATCATCTAGGTCTAGATATTAGTTGGCCAGACTACTAATCTGGCCCTAGACGAATTAACAAGAAACCGATAAACAATCGAATACAACTATAAGAATATATTAAACACAATTAGGCCTCTTAACTACCCATGCAACCCTCAAAATACCTCTACTAAGAAGGAAGAATCTAGCTACTCATACCACAAAACAAGTAAACAAAATAGGAAAAGGAAGATTGCATAAAAGAAGAAGAACAAGAAATGTTACCGGCCGGAGCAAAGCTCCGGTTAAGTTCAATGATGTCATGATAGGTGAGGGTGGTTATAAATGATTGCCTTAGGGTGTGTTATAATATTTTAGGGTTGAGGCCGCCGGTTGCACATGCAAGGATGACTCACCAAAATGACTCACACAAAAGGACAACGGACTCTAGGACACTTGGCTCATTTTTGTGGAAGGTAGAAAGATGCTATAAATGTCAACACGTTCATGCATGAAAGAGATGAAGAATGACTGATTTAATCCAGCAAAAACACCAACAAGATGAACGAAAGCGTTTTAGATGGATCAAACACGTGAAAATAGCCAAAAATTTGGAGAAGTCCCAAATGGCCGAAAATGACAAGAACCACAAGGGATCGATTTTGAACCGTGGGAATACCTTGTTAACGAAGAAAGTTGCAACCTTGAAGACAGCTGGTGCTCCGCTACCACATGATAAGGCCCAAGCGCCTTGAGAGGCTTGGCCTTCGCTGATGAGCACGGATCTAGTCTTTGCACAGTTGGCTTTGAGCACGAATTGGACTTAGAACTTGGATAGGATGGTTTAGGGTGAATCGGATGCAGCAGACAGTGTATGAAAGAAGAAACGTTTGGTAAGATGAAAGGAAATGGGTTATTTATATAGAATCTCAAAGGCTTGAACGGATTACAAGCGTTTGAGGGGACCTTGACGAACAAGGTGGAAAGCTTTCTAAGAAAGCAATGATCCGGCCACCCACCATGGAAGGAGGTGGACGGGAATGGATCTAAGATCCTCCTAGTAGCTAGGCTACGGTTGGCTTAAGGCTCAAGATGAAAATCTCAAATCAAAAGCAAGGCTAAAATGAAGACAAGTCCTTCATTTTATAGCGGAGATATTTACAAGGGGAATTACCCTAAGCGCCCTTGGACAAAGGGGTCATTACTCACAAGTGACTCGGGCCCGCTTGGCTGAGTGACTAGGCGTGGTTGAGGGGCAATGACGTGGCTCATTCGGGGCCTTGGCTTTGGGCGTGACTGATCGTCACTCAAATATACTAATATTTTCCTGGTGCCTAGATGCACAAATTAATGTGTATAAGGGCAAGACAGGGCCGAACCACAGAGATTGAAGGAATAAAATGTTAATGAAGATGTATGACAAGGCAATATGCGACAGATCGAAACCAAGTAACACTAAGGGGGGGGGGGGTATGTTGATTAATGAATTAATCAACGCAAAGTATGAGAGCTAACAAAACAAAATTGTAAAATAATTATCTAGGGCACAAAAATAAGATGTAATCAAGGGCAAGAAATATAAACAGATCGAGGACCAGAAAAGTAATAAAAGAGATATTAACCAGATAGGAAGAGATCTTAGCAAAAGGTGTTCCTTTGGGTTGTTTTCAAGGTTGGCTAGTCATTGGCACAATAATATTCCAAACTCATGTACAAACCTGTTATAGGGACCGCACATCCATGCCGCATCCCCTGCTTACCTTCTTAGATAAAAGTCACCCCCCGTTTCCACATATGAGGTGACCTTGACGTTCCGCCATCCTCCCAGGCACGAATACGGGGAGGCCAAACTCAGAACGCCCATGAAGGGGAGGTAAGATAGATCTAGGGCGCGATAGCTCGGCTTGTCAGACCCGTATCCCATACCCTAGATAACCGTTTACCCCTAGATAGAGGTCTCTCGCGCTACCTCTGCTAGGTGTCTACTACTATTCCAGGGCTTCGCGTCAGGTATAACCCTAGAAATGACATTACTTATGCAGAAATACTAACAGGTGATCAAGCTCTCAACATTTCTAGACAAGCATGTAATTAAAACGGTAAACAATCATGTACCACAAGAGAATATATTAAGCATGCATTAGACCTCTTAGCCAAACCTACAACCCGTAGAACACCCTTCACTAAGAAGGGGGTATTTAGCTACTCATACTATAATATAAACAGTAGATATTAATATTCATGCACAATAAAGTAAAAGAAGATAAGGATAGAAGAAACCAAAGGTTGGATTAATTAATCAATGGAGGAAAGCGTGCTCCTTTACAAAAGTTGTTCTTGATGACAAGAGGAGAAGATCCCCAGAAAACAAGAGCTGAAATTAATGTCTGAAAATATCCTTGGACAGTCGTCCCCTACAAAAACCCTAGCACTATGCTTATATAGCCTAATACTAGCTAGGAGACAAAACAGCTAAGGGCAATGAGGACGTGACAACACATGTCCTTGCAAAGGGAATATTCTGGGATTCCTGACACGCCTGATGCCTTCTGGAAGCGCATGGGATTCCGTGCGGATCTTTTGAAGATGCTTCTCTTTGGTGGAAGATGCAGAACTGTCGAGGCCTTGAGACCGCGCACTGGTCTGGTTCGCGTCGAGGTCTTGACAACGTTCTGGTCTTCTAGGCCTTGAAACTGGTAATCCTCAGAAATGCTCCAAAATTGCTTCTTTTCGATCTTTTTCCTCTTTGATGCTAATCTGCAAATAAGATTGGAAAAAAGGTCAAATAGCAACATCAAGCTCCCGAAAGGGCTAGAAAATAGGGTAAAACCGAGACCATGAAACGTGCTATCAAACATCCCCACACTGCCCCTATGCTTGCCCTCGAGCATAAACAAAATTGGAAAACACCTCATCAAATAACATACATTATCAACACCCAACACACAGAATTGACATGACGTCTGACAAGCTATACCCAACCAGAACAAATCCAGACCTAGAAAAGTACCTGCATCTGGCTGATAGAATAACGACCCTATCAACCAGACTTTCCCAGACCCAGCCTATTCACTAGCAGTCCTCACAAAGAGATGTATTTGCACTCATACTCAGAATAAAAGAAGTGTTTAAGCTATCACTCAAGAACGCAAATAACACAACACAGGCATAGTTTGCAAGTCAATCTGAGTACTGTAAAACACCAGCATGGGCAATCAATGATCAGAAAAACAACGCATCAACAAAGAGAAAGAAAAGGGGTGCGATGAGCTAGAAATGTGGAAGAGAGGTGAGAGATGATGAAGAGGGAAGTAGGGAGAGAAAAGAAGGAAATAAGAGAAAGAACCAGATGGAGCCTGGGCAGATTCCTTGGCTGAGGAAAAAGGCGAAGTGGCAAGGAAGCTTTCACCGAGGGCACGTTGATGATTCGGGGGCTAGACAAAGATCTTCTTTCGGGGGCTGGAGAACGTTCTTGTTGAGGCTTCGGATGTGGATGCTTTTCTTGGAAGTTCAGCACCCTTCTTCTTTTATTTTGAAATTTAAATGTTTTTTTTTAGAAGAAACCAAGGGGTACGAACCAGTTGAAACTCTAAATCTTCCGGGACATTAGACTTCTAATTTTTCGTTATGTTCTTGCCCTTGATCTGCTTCCAGCATCGATAGTGACTTCTTCGATTTCCCCACACTTGAACGCTTCTGGGGCTCGAATTGTTTGAATAATCTAAGGCTCGAAACTCTTTCGATCTTTTGCTTTTCTTTCCCTAGATCTCTGCCTTCTTCTCTGAAGTCTTTTGCTTTTGTCTGCTTCCCCACACTTGAACTTGTCTACACATTCTTTAGATGTCTAGCCCTCGATGTTACCCCCAATAATTGCTACCTCACCTGCCAAGGAAAAAGATCAAGGAAATGAAAATGGTCAGGAAAGAGTATGAAAAGAAGGGGAATGTTGGGGGCATGAAAAGAGAAGAGAAATGAGGGGGAGAAAAGAAAGAAAGAGACATTGATGCGAAATTTTCCATCATATCTAAGCTTTCCCATGTCTAACAGTGACTATATCGCGGGATATTATGCAACCTAGACCGTGCCTAGCTAAGCATTTTCACTCAAGAATAAAAGGCATAAAGCTCAAAAATGCTCACGGGATCAAATTGTGACTACTGGTGTCCAGGGCAAGATTGGATATAAGGGCTAGCAGGTCTGAAAATGCATGCTTAGGTGCAGATGTGATGAATGTCATGTTTCTCCTATGCATCAAAAGTTGAAAATGCATGCCAAAAATGAGGGTTTGAAAACTGGCAGTGGGAAATTTTCCTAGCAAAAATAAAATCCGAAAAACATACAATCATACAACAAACTTGAAAATAAACATGCAATCATGCAGGCAAAGCGCATAAATAAATCCCTCCCCATACTTAGGCAACGCATTGTCCTCAATGCGGGGAGAGCACGAAAAAGTAGTTCAAGAAAAATAAAGACAGTACACCGAAATAAAAGAAAGCATTAAAATTTTTCAGTGCCCTTTTCGGGGGCTAGAGAAATGGAATTTTTCGGGGGGGGCGGGTCACTGGGGTGGCAAATTGCGCCGGGCAACTTCAGTCGTCAAAGCCTGAAGTTCCCGCAGAATGGCCTGGAGGAGCCGCGTCTGAGTGAGGTCGTAGATAAGGAGGGGAATCGGGGGCTGGCTTGATGCTGATGCATTCTGGGTTTGAGGAGTCGCTTCAGCTTGGGGAGCTTGTTTTTCGAGGGCTGGAGGGATCGAAGTGGAACGGGGATTCGAGAGGTCTGGATAGTCAAAGTTTCCATCATTCTTGATCCCGAAAACCTTCTCTGCTGCGGGGGCACAACCTGGATAGAAACTCACCACACCTTGTGAGATACATAAATGGCCCATGACATCCAAGGTTCGGATATCCAAGTCCTTGAATGCCAGGGGCTCAGAAAGATTACTAGCATATAGGTCAATTTTACGTATATTCACAACAAGCAAAGAGATAAGCGACCCAAAAATAGGCCCACGGTTACCATTCAACACATGCAAAACACCCGAAGCTACCCAAAAGCCAAGATTAACCCTACATTTGTGTTTCATGCACCATAAAAAGAAAAGCTCCTGCACAGATATCTGTCCTGAGGAACCAAATCGTGCCGAAAAGGTAAGAGCTAGATATCTGTGCAGGATACGCAAAGCAGGATCGATGATTTCATGGGCTTTACTACCCTTTGGGTCATACTTAGCATCGGGTTTATTAGTGAGCTCACGGAAAGCAGCATTAGCATCAAAAATAGAAGGTATAACAGTCAAAGCATTCTTGTACAGGGGAGTATTCAATTCAACATCCGTGACAAATCCTAACCAGCAATTGAATTTCCCAAGGGTCAGATGTTCCCACTTGTTAGCTAACCTAAAGTTTATGAGACTAGGGGTAGAAGAGTTCGGACCAACCTTGCCCTTGGGCCTAAAAGTACCATGCACCCAGAACGTGGTGAAGAACTCAAGGGAAAGCTCAATAAAGGTTGGATGTTCCAGATAGAATAGAGATTCCCAACCAATATTGGCCACATACTCCCTGACTTTAGACTCAATACCCATTTTAGCAAGAAAATCAAAATCCAGGCGCACACAGGAGCTAATGCCCTTGGAATTCAGCATATTTAACTTATCTAGGGACGGCTTATCATTAAACACTATCCATTCATGAGGTGAAGAAAGGTCAGAAGTCACTTGCTAGGAGTTGGATCTGGGGACAGAGGAAGGAGCTGGAGTCTCGGCCTCGACATCATCGTCCGTTTCGGGGGCTCGAGGCTTCTTGGAGGTCGAGGGCTTACCTGCGCTGGAGGATGAAAGTTTCCTCTTCTGTCTCACTGGTGTGTCAACCATAGCTGGCTGCTCCGCTTTGGTCGGAGCCTTGGACTTTCCCTTTTTGGCAAGCGACTTTGCAGCGGCTGCCTTTTGCTTCTTCTCTGCCTCCTCCGCAACTTTCTAGGCCTCAAGATCTTCTTCTTCCTCGTCTGCTTCGTTGCCTTCGGCCTCTCCACTTTCTCCAGTGCCCTCCTCCATGGCCTCGTGGTCTTCTTGCTCCTGGTCATGAACAGGCTCAGTCTGCTCCTTCATGGCCTCGGCTTCTTCATCTGATACCAGGATGTCCTTGAGGACTTCCTCAACAGTTAGGGCAGGCTCTGGGCTAGAAAACGGTCGAGAGTTGCGTCAATGGGAAGCTGTTTGGCGGATGAAGAGGGTTTTTTAGACTTAGATTTGGCTATGGACTTTGCAGTGGATGACTGACGGGTGCGTCGCATGTCCCGCATAAAATAAAAATACAACTCAGTGCTACGCTACAAATTAATGCAGATAGTGGTGAGAGGATCGATCCCACAAGGACAAGCTTTGTCTAATTCTTGATATTCCTGCAAATAACCAAGTAAAAACCAAGTTTGGGGGTTTAGATATAATTAAACGGAAAATACAGTAGCAAATAAAACCAGTAGCATGCAGTAAAAATGATTGTAAATTAGAGAGAATCACAGTCGAGAAAGGATTCCGGGTAGAGATCTTAACGAGATGGCTTTGGTAAGTTGTTGATCATTGATAAAATACATTTTCGAAATGGTTTTCATAGAAGAAGTTGTGGAACCAGCTCTCGCTAGATTCCCAACCTGCTACAAAAGTGTTTAAAAGAATCTCATCATTTAAGACACCCTAATCTTCCTAAGTTCATCCTAAGATTCTAACCCGCCACTTTGCCTTGGCTATGCGGAGCCTTCTACAAAGGAATCAGAATACTTATGGAAGCACTTGAGAGATTGATTAAAAACAGTGAGGTCCCTCTTCTAGACAAGGGAGTACTTTCATCATCCTCAAGTCTGGTCTAGTCTGGCATTTGACCCAGCTGTCACCTAGGTCGGCCCTTCTCAAGGCCTTGGGATGGGATGACCGCCTAATTCAATTCCTTCTATCAGCTTAGACCAAGCAAATGCCCCTCATGCCCTGCTGATTTGTCTACAAACGTTCTCTAAGAGTGATTTAATCACAAAGGAACTGACTACACTTGCCCGAATTAAATTCAAGGTGATCAAGCTCAAAAATTAATAAAGACAAGTTTAAAATTAAAATAAGAAGGTTTGAAATATGAAATTCATTTCTATGAAGCTTAAACAAGTCTCACAATCAACATACCAGCCAATCTCTAGATCCCTACCAGGAACTTAGAGTTTAGTTACAATACATAATCAAAATAAACAAAAGGAGTTCAAATCCGAAATTGCAAGGAAAGCTGAAAAATCTGGAAAAAGGTTGGAAAATGCTGATTTTCTCTCTACTGTTCTCCCTCTCTTCCTTCTACGGTCTGGTTCTTCCTCCTCTCAAAATATACTTCAGAGGTCCAGCCTTCACCATAAAATAATTGCAGCATGTGCTGCCATACCAGGCTGGTGCTGGGCACTACCTTACTTTAGGAGAGAATAATCTTGAATAAAACAAGGGGAATGTTTCATCATTCTTCCATTGATGTCCCCTTGTGCCTCTGCAAGGTGGAAGAGAGAATCCAGGCACTAATACTCGTGCTCAAGTCCTCCAGGTTCCAGGCTGGTTAAACCAGCACTCACAAATAAAAATACAAAAGTACGCTCAGTGCTGTCCAGGCTGGAACTCTGACAGGTCGCTTCATGTCAAGGCCTCGAGAAGAGCTGGAATCGGCAGATTGGTGCAATGGCCCTGGGACGAAGAGACCAAACTCGGGAGGCAACAGGCTGAAATCAAAATTCCAACTCTGATTGATTGTTTTGACTCTGATCTTCAAGCTTTTCGTTCCTTTTCCTCAATTAACGATTATTAAGCCTGAAAAGCAAAATAGGAAGGAAACAAGCTCAAAGTAGCATAATTATCATCTCAATTAATAATAAAAGAGAAGATAAAACATTGAAAATAAACCATCAATCATATTCCCCCACACTTAATCCATGCTTGCCCTCAAGCATGAACTAAGAACACACAAAATACACCCCCTGTACAGAAAATCAATCCTTGGACTGGACTCAAGTAAAAACTTCAAAAATCAACTCATTCAAGCAATGCTAAAACACTCTAAACACCACAAATGTGCAAATATTCATATAGTGGTATGATAGCATGCTGTTCAACCTGGAAATACAAGCCTAGAACTTCTGACTTCTCTTCCTTCGACACAATCCAAACACTAGCTGCGACACTCATGCAATAAATATAAAAATTAATAAAAACACAAACAGCAAAATTTAAAGAACATAGCCAATCTTTTCCTCTTCTTCATCTTCCTCCAACATCTTTCTTTTATTTAGGCCTTCGGCCTCTTATACCTCCTTTTATTTTTTATTTTCTTTTTCTTTTTCTTTTCTTCCTTCTTCTTCTTTTTTTTTTTTATTTTTTTATGTTGCAACACTTCTTTTCTTTTCCCATGAGTTTCACCTCTTTCCACATTCCCAAATTAAATAAAAAGCGCATGCAGACATGGTCTTTTACCAAGAGTGCTTTGATCGGTCCAAAATTAAGGAGTTAGCACACAACCGACCGGAAGTTTCTCCAAATAGGGATGATGGTGCCGAACCACCAACATCGTGCAATCCAGGAGGGTATGGTGAGAGACCAACACACAAGAAAATTAAATAGTACTCATGCAAACAAAAATTAAAAACTTGCAGCAGTGTAGAGGATAGGATCCTCATCCCTAGGTCTAGGGATGAGAAGACAGTGCAATTCTAGCAAAGTATTTCCTAGGACAGTAGTACTCATCATACATCTATGTGAATAAATATACAAATTGTAATGTCACAAGTGTTTATCATTGTAAGACAGAGTTGATTGATCAAGTATTCACATAAGTTCAGTTTTTGGGATTTCATTCCATACAAAAAGGTGTGGAAAACAACAAAAATGAAAAATTACGCATGCAAGAATAGAAACAAGCAATTGCACAAACACAATTAATTGAAATAAACATGCAGCAGAGGGATAAAATCAAAATGCACACAAATCACACAAAAATAAACACGAAAGTGTCTCCCCCACACTTATTGGACACATTGTCCTCAATGTGAAAGAAACCAAGCAAACGAAAACACAAAACAATTAAAACAAAATTAATAAAAGAAGAGAAAGGGAGAATAAAACCGGGGTGGTGTTGCTGCAGCTGGAAATGGAAGATTCAAAAATCTGGGTTTGTGCCTGAAATTCGAAATCTGTCCCATCTCGAGGCCTCGGGATGAAGCAGACTGGAAACGCTGAAAGCTGCAAGTCTTGCTGCAATGGAATGGCTTGAAATGGCGTGGGTTGCCTCCCACGTAGCGTCCATGTTTGTAGTCTTGGACTCGACTGAATGACCTTTCATGTTGTATCATCATTGAGGTTCTTCAAGCGTGGTGCTCTCCACGGTGTAGTTTTTGAATTTCTCATAAAAAGGCTTGAGACGGTGCCCATTAACTTTGAAAATGTTCTGATCCTCCTGGTCTTGAATTTCAACAGCACCATTGGGGTACACATTCGTAATCACATAAGGACCAGTCCAGCGGCTCTTCAATTTTCCAGCTAAGATGCGAAATCTTGAGCTGAAAAGCAGCACCTTCTGCCCAACTGTCAAGGCCTTGAGACGAATGGACCTGTCGTGGTACATTTTGGCCTTGGCCTTGATAATGGCAGAATTTTCATAGGCATCATTTCTCAACTCTTCCAACTCCTGAACTTGTAACTTCCTGTGTAATCCAGCTTCTGTAATGTTCATGTTGCATTTTTTTATAGCCCAGTAGGCTTGGTGCTGAATTTCCACGGGTAAATGGCATGCTTTGCCATAAACCAACTTGTAAGGAGTTGTTCCAATAGAGGTTTTGAATGCTGTTCTATATGCCCATAACGCATCATCTAATCTCTGGCTCCAGTCTCCTCGATCTGGTCTGATCGTCTTGCTCAAGATGGATTTTACTTCTCTATTTGACAATTCAGCCAACCCATTCGTTTGAGGATGATAGGCAGTGGACACGCGATGTGTGATGTTGTACTTGGCGAAGAGAGTTGTCACAACCCTGTTACAGAAGTGGCTGCCTCTGTCACTGATGATCACTCGTGGCACTCCAAACCTGTTAAGGATTTGGGATTTGAAAAATGAAACAACGGTCTTTGCATCATCAGCCCTTGTAGCCTTCGCTTCTACCCATTTAGATAGGTAGTCTACTGCCAAAATGATGTAGAAGTTGCCTCCTGAATTGGGGAATGGACCCATGAAGTCTATCCCCCAAACATCAAAAATCTCACAAACAAAAATTGGGGTTAAAGGCATCTGATCTCTAGAGGAAATATTACCCGATTTTTGACATTCTACACAAGTTTTGCAAAATTCAAATGAATCCTTAAATAAATTCGGCCAGAAAAAACCTGATTCGAGAACCTTATGAGCTGTTCTCTTAAATCCGAAGTGTCCTCCACAAGCATAAGCATGGCAAAAATTTAGAATTGAAGGAACTTCACTCTCAAGCACACATTTTCGAAGGATTTTATCGTTTCCGACATGCCATAGGTATGGATCGTCCCAAATGTACTTCCTAGAGTCTCTCCTAATCTTTTCCTTCTCTCGTGCAAGGTAGTGACCATGAAATTTACCCGTTGCAAGGTAATTGACAATATCAGAAAACCATGGTCTCTTCTCGAGGCCTAGAAACAAGCGCTCATCTGGGAATTCTTCCTTGACTGGGTCTGATTTGGTGTCAACCAAAATTCTGCTCAAGTGATCAGCCACCACATTTTCTTTGCCCTTTTTGTCTTTGATCTCAAGATCAAACTCCTGCAACAGTAGTATCCACCGAATCAATCTTGGCTTTGCTTCCTTCTTTGCTAAAAGATACTTCAAGGCTGCATGGTCAGAATAAATTATGACTTTAGTGCCAAGAAGATAAGAACGAAATTTATCTAAAGCAAAGACAATTGAAAACAATTCTTTTTCTGTTGTGGTGTAATTTCTTTGGGCTTCATCAAGCATCCTAGAGGCGTAATAAATCACATGTGGGCTCTTGTCAAATTTCTGTCCAAGAACAGCCCCCACAGCTGCATCACTTGCATCACACATGAGTTCAAATGGTTTTGCCCAGTCGGGTGCTTGAATCACTGGTGTTGTTACTAGCTTCTGTTGCAAGAGGTCAAACGCCTCTTTGCATTGCTCATTGAAGTCGAATTTTGCATCCTTTTGCAGCAGCCTACACATAGGCTCCGCAACCTTTGAAAAATCCTTGATAAAACGTCTATAAAAACCTGCAAGGCCTAGAAATGAACGGACATCTTGTACACAAGATGGGTAAGGCAATGAATCAATCACATCAATTTTAGCTTTGTCCACTTCTATACCTTTCTTTGAAATAATATGGCCTAGAATTAATCCTTGATTTACCATAAAATGGCATTTCTCATAATTTAAAACCAAATCAGTTTCCATGCATATAATCAAGACTTTTCTCAAGTTTTCCAAGCACTCATCAAATGAATTTCCATAAACAGTAAAATCGTCCATGAAAACTTCAATCCCTTTCTCTACAAAATCAGAAAATATACTTACCATACACCTCTGAAAAGTAGCAGGTGCATTACACAAACCAAATGGCATCCTCTTGTATGCAAACGTGCCAAAGGGGCAAGTAAAGGTTGTCTTTTCTTGGTCTTCAATGGCAACGGGGATTTGATGGAATCCTGAAAATCCATCGAGACAACAATAGTGTGATTTACCTGCCAACCTTTCGAGCATCTGGTCAATAAATGGAAGGGGAAAATGATCCTTCCGAGTAGCATTGTTCAGTCTCCTATAGTCTATGCATACTCTCCATGAATTTTTCTCTCTCATGGGCACCAATTCGCCTTCATTGTTGGTCACCACTGTAATTCCTGATTTTTTAGGAACGACCTGCACAGGACTGACCCAAGAAGAGTCAGAAATAGGATAGATTACACCTGCAGCAAGGAGTTTAAGAATTTCCTTTTTCACGACTTCCATCATTGGAGGATTAAGCCTCCTTTGTGGTTGTCTCACGGTTTTGCTGTGCTCTTCTAGGTGTATTCTGTGGGTGCAAATGGCAGGTGATATTCCCTTGATGTCAGCTATGGTCCAACCGATTACTCCCTTGAATTCTTTCAAGATGTTCAGAAGTCTTTCTTCTTGCGCGTTGGTCAGCTTGCTGGAAATTATTACTGGTAGGCTCTTCCCGAGGCCTAGAAATGAGTACTTCAGGTGCTCAGGTAATGTTTTGAGTTCCAAGTCGGGTGCCTGCAAAATTGAAGGCTGAAGTTTAGTGACTTGGTCTGTTGATTCTAAAGCTTGCACATCACCTGCAGTAGTGTCTGAAACGTCCAGCTCCTTGACAAAATTGAGGATTTCGGGTTTAATTGGTAGCTCATCTTGCAATCTCTCCACCTCTTCATTAGACAAACCCTTACTAAGAACAAACTCAAGTGGATCAGAATTATTAATTTCAGAAATGTCATCAACCAAGGGATCAATAACATCTCAAAAATTAACACAGTGTATATCTTCAGGGTATTTCATTGCTTCATACATATTAAATTTAATCAATTCCTCACCAAATTCAAGCGTTAAACACCCATCATACACATCAATTTTAGCACGGGCTGTTCTTAAAAAAGGTCTACCAAGAATCACATCAGTAGTCCTAGTAACATCTTCCTTTTGCATGTCAACAATATAGAAATCTACTGGAAAAACAAAATCTCTAACCTGCACCAAGACATCCTCTACTACTCCAACGGGGTAGACAATGGATCTATCAACAAGTTGTATAACAACTCTAGTTTCCTTAAGATTTCCAATATTCAAAGTTTCAAAAATGGAAAGAGACATGACATTTATACCTGCTCCAAGGTCGCACAATGCTTTCTCTACTTCCTTGCTCCCGATTTTACAAGGTATCACAAAGGTACCCTGATCTTTGCATTTTGTAGGAAGCTCTTTTTGCAAAATAGCAGAAACATTTTCATTAAAATTCACTGTTTCTATGCCTGCTAGTTTCTTTTTGTTAGTACATAAATCCTTTAAGAATTTAGCATATTTAGGAACCTGAGATATCATATCTAGCAATGGCACATTAATAGCAACTTTTCTAAAAACTTCAAGAATCTTTTGCTCATCCTTCTCCTTCTTGGCTTTTGAAGGCCTTTCCGGAAATGGAAAAGGTGTTACCTGAGGGTTTGAAGTTTCTTCCTGTGCTTCTGGAGTTGGAATGGATGTTTCGCCTACTGGGGTAGATGATTCTGCTACTGGAATGGCTGATTCTTGAGGCATTTCTGTTTCAGATTCTGGTGGCTGTTCTGGTCGGTTCGTCTCGAGGCCTTGAGACGAACTGCCCCTCGGTGGCAAATCTTTTCCACTTCGTAAAGTCATGGCATTGAGATGTTTGGGATTTTCTACTGTGTTCGAAGGTAACTGGCCTGAGGTGTTTTGGTGGCTCATGGTGAACTGTGCCATCTGTTTTTGGAGGTCAGCTATCGCTCCTTGGGTAGTTTGTATAAATGGTTGAAGGATTTGTTTTAGTGTTTCTTCAAGTGGTGGTGGAGGTGGTGCAGTAAGTTGCAATGGTTGTTGGGGTGCTGGCAACTGCAGATGTTGTGGTTGAGCTGGGGTCTGATTTGTTTGGTAGTTTTGCTGGTTTTGTTGAGGTCTAGACTTGAAATTCCTCCACTCAAACGGAGGTTGTTGCTGATTTGGTCCCCACCCATAGTGAGGGTAGTTTTTCCATCCTTGGTTACTGGTGTTGGAGTATGAATTTCCTTGCTGTGGTATGGCGGAATTGACTTGCTCAGTAGGGTCTGCAACGAGCGGACAATCGTGTGTCATATGCCCTATTTGACAACAAACTCCACAAGGTATAACTTGCTGAGGTGGAATTTGCTGAATTTGAGCTATGGTAGCTGGGAAATTTTTCAAAAAACTAGAGACTTCTTCCATGTGTCTCTCAAGGGCAGCCACGTTCAAGTTATGAGCAGTAGAGGTACGATCATAGGTTCCGTTTTGTTGGCAATTATCCGCCAAAGTTTGAATAAGGGTCCTTGCTCGACTTGGTGTCAAGTCCAACAATGCTCCTCCAGCAGCAGAATCGAGCTTCTCTTTATCCTTAATACACATCCCATCATAGAAATATTGTATGAGTGATTGCTCTGCCACGCCATGGGTAGGACAGACCTCTTGGAGGTCTTTAAACCTCTGATGGTATTCGCCAAAAGACTCATCTCCTTGCTGCTGAATAGCAACAAGACTCTTCCTAGCTGCTCCTGCTTTGGTGGCTGACCAATATTTCTTGAGAAAAGTGGCAGCCATTTCAGCCCAAGTATTTATGGAGTTGTGTGGAAGACTGAAAAACCAATTCTTTGCTGAGTCCTCTAAAGACCATGGAAAAGCTCTCAATTTAGCTCGTTCAAGGCTCACTCCAGTGGGTTTAAGTGCATCACATTCGAATTGAAATTTCTGGAGGTGCTTGTAAGGATTTTCGGATGCATGTCCTCTGAATTTGCTGACGTTGTGCATGACATTTGACTTCACGGCCCAGTCATTGGGTACTGGACGGTAGTTAATACACAGGAAAGACTCCTGTTCAGCTCCTTGATTGAGCTCTCGAAGGGTAGGTTCAGGTGGATTGGCCATCTCTGGTTCAGGTTCAGCGTCAGATTCTGGTTGATCCGTCCCGAGGTCTCGGGATGAGCTGACCTCTGCTTCTGAATCTGATCCGGACAAGGTAAATTCACTGAATTTTCGTTTTGATATTCTGATTGCTGTTTCTGTTCTGGAAATCTCTGGAATGTAGGGTAGTGGTTGTGAACTAGATGACCTGGTCATGAACAAGAAAATCAAAAATTAGAACACGTTGTCCCCGGCAACGGCGCCAATTTATGACGGGTGCGTCGCATGTCCCGCATAAAATAAAAATACAACTCAGTGCTACGCTACAAATTAATGCAGATAGTGGTGAGAGGATCGATCCCACAAGGACAAGCTTTGTCTAATTCTTGATATTCCTGCAAATAACCAAGTAAAAACCAAGTTTGGGGGTTTAGATATAATTAAACGGAAAATACAGTAGCAAATAAAACCAGTAGCATGCAGTAAAAATGATTGTAAATTAGAGAGAATCACAGTCGAGAAAGGATTCCGGGTAGAGATCTTAACGAGATGGCTTTGGTAAGTTGTTGATCATTGATAAAATACATTTTCGAAATGGTTTTCATAGAAGAAGTTGTGGAACCAGCTCTCGCTAGATTCCCAACCTGCTACAAAAGTGTTTAAAAGAATCTCATCATT
Source organism: Viola odorata (assembly GCA_963691705.1). Classification (NCBI taxonomy): domain Eukaryota; kingdom Viridiplantae; phylum Streptophyta; class Magnoliopsida; order Malpighiales; family Violaceae; genus Viola; species Viola odorata. The sequence continues at coordinate 55,880,805 of OY829542.1, forward strand.
TAAGACACCCTAATCTTCCTAAGTTCATCCTAAGATTCTAACCCGCCACTTTGCCTTGGCTATGCGGAGCCTTCTACAAAGGAATCAGAATACTTATGGAAGCACTTGAGAGATTGATTAAAAACAGTGAGGTCCCTCTTCTAGACAAGGGAGTACTTTCATCATCCTCAAGTCTGGTCTAGTCTGGCATTTGACCCAGCTGTCACCTAGGTCGGCCCTTCTCAAGGCCTTGGGATGGGATGACCGCCTAATTCAATTCCTTCTATCAGCTTAGACCAAGCAAATGCCCCTCATGCCCTGCTGATTTGTCTACAAACGTTCTCTAAGAGTGATTTAATCACAAAGGAACTGACTACACTTGCCCGAATTAAATTCAAGGTGATCAAGCTCAAAAATTAATAAAGACAAGTTTAAAATTAAAATAAGAAGGTTTGAAATATGAAATTCATTTCTATGAAGCTTAAACAAGTCTCACAATCAACATACCAGCCAATCTCTAGATCCCTACCAGGAACTTAGAGTTTAGTTACAATACATAATCAAAATAAACAAAAGGAGTTCAAATCCGAAATTGCAAGGAAAGCTGAAAAATCTGGAAAAAGGTTGGAAAATGCTGATTTTCTCTCTACTGTTCTCCCTCTCTTCCTTCTACGGTCTGGTTCTTCCTCCTCTCAAAATATACTTCAGAGGTCCAGCCTTCACCATAAAATAATTGCAGCATGTGCTGCCATACCAGGCTGGTGCTGGGCACTACCTTACTTTAGGAGAGAATAATCTTGAATAAAACAAGGGGAATGTTTCATCATTCTTCCATTGATGTCCCCTTGTGCCTCTGCAAGGTGGAAGAGAGAATCCAGGCACTAATACTCGTGCTCAAGTCCTCCAGGTTCCAGGCTGGTTAAACCAGCACTCACAAATAAAAATACAAAAGTACGCTCAGTGCTGTCCAGGCTGGAACTCTGACAGGTCGCTTCATGTCAAGGCCTCGAGAAGAGCTGGAATCGGCAGATTGGTGCAATGGCCCTGGGACGAAGAGACCAAACTCGGGAGGCAGCAGGCTGAAATCAAAATTCCAACTCTGATTGATTGTTTTGACTCTGATCTTCAAGCTTTTCGTTCCTTTTCCTCAATTAACGATTATTAAGCCTGAAAAGCAAAATAGGAAGGAAACAAGCTCAAAGTAGCATAATTATCATCTCAATTAATAATAAAAGAGAAGATAAAACATTGAAAATAAACCATCAATCAATGACCCTGGGGGGAGTTTCACCACCCGGCCACATCTAGTGCTAGTCGAAGTAGGAGGAATAGAGCCGGTAACTTCTAGGTCGTCGTCCACCGGAGTAAACTCTCGCCCCTGCTCCTCGAACTCCGGTGAGATAGCCGGATGAGAGGGAATGCGGATTGGCTTAACAGATGGTGGGGTGGCTGTTTTGTATGAGCCGGGGGTGGAGGTTTGGGATCTGGACCTAGAAGGAACAAGACTTTCAGGATTCATCACTGGGACTGGCCTAGTAGCGTTTTTGCGGATGGGTTTCTTGGTTTTAGGCGCCATTGATAGTGATGGGGAAGAAGAGAGAGTGAGGAAGATGGTGAGAGTTAGGGTTGCGTGTTTGGTGAAAGAGAGAGATGAGAGTGATGTGGGTGAGGACGAAGTGGGAGCGTGGGAGAGAGAGTTGTAGCAGCAACTGGCACTTATTGGCGCAACTTTTTCATTAATGAGGGCTGCTTTTCTGCTACCCGTCAGACCACGTGGCGCCGTGGGCTTGGAGTACGATGGTCCACGCGTATCTCAACCGCCTAAAAAGGAGAAGAACTTTCAATTTTCAAAAAGGCAGTTGGTTAATTAAGATATGGACAAAAAGAGAGAATAAAGGAAATTAATTACCAAATAAAAGGAATAAAATTACATGGGAAAGGGAAGAGTCAGGGATATAAACAAGGAATAAAACATGGAAATAAAATCAAATAGAAGACAAGAATAAAAATCAGAGAATTTGAAAAAATGTAGAGAAGATAAGGGAGAGAAAGGATATGGTCGGCATATCGAATGCCTCCAGTGTGGTCTGTTTACTCGTCGGGACCTCGACGTACAGTGTCATTCTAGGTCTGGATAGGTGGGACATCCACCATGGCCTCCTCAACTATCGAGGGCTGGAATCCTTCATAAAAGGGTTTTAGTCTCTAGCCATTGACCTTGAAGATGATTCCTGTGATTGGGTTCTGAATCTCTACCGCCCCATGGTCGTAAACTGTCGTGACCACGAAAGGTCCCGACCATTTAGACTTCAGCTTCCCAGCAAAAAGTCTCAAACATGAGTTGTACAACAAGACTCTCTGTCCAACTACAAAGTTTTTGGGGCGAAGGTGTCTGTCATGATAAGCCTTTGTCTTGCCCTTGTAGAGCCTGGCATTCTCGTAAGCATCGTCCCTCAGCTCTTCGAGCTCTTGAATCTGCAAACGTCTGTTCTGGCCGGCAAGGCCTAGATCTGTATTCACTTTCCTGATGGCCCAAAAAGCCTTGTGCTCTATCTCCACTGGAAGATGGCACGGCTTGCCATAGACAAGTCTGTAGGGAGTCATTCTGATTGGGGTCTTAAAAGTTGTACGATAGGCCCAAAGAGCGTCACCCAATTTCAGACTCCAGTATTTTCGGAACTGGTTGATGGTTTTCTTTAGAATGGATTTTATCTCTTGGTTTGACACTTCAGCTTGGCCATTAGTCTGAGGATGATAGGCTGTAGATGTTCTATGGTGGAATCCATACTTGTTCAAGAGCGAGGTCATGACACGATTGCATAAATGGGTACCCCTATCGTTGATGAGGGCTCTAGGCGTACCAAACCGGTTGAAAATATTGGTGCGGAGAAAATTCACGACCACCTTGGAGTCGTCTGTCCGAGTTGCCTTGGCTTCGACCCATTTGGAAACATAATCGACAGCTAGGAGGATATAGATATTACCAAAGGAGTTGGGGAACGGGCCCATGAAATCTATGCCCCAAAAGTCAAAGATCTCGCATGTGATGATGTTTGTTAAGGGCATCTGATTCCTGGCCCTGATATTTCCAGTGGCTTGACATCGGGGGCACAAAGCGCAATATAGATAACTATCCTTGAAAAGGGTAGGCCAGTACAGACTAGCTTCCAGGACCTTCAGGGCAGTTTTCTTGGCCGCGAAATGCCCTCCTTCCGAATGGCAGAACCTAAAGATCGAGGGCACCTCGTCCATGGTTACACATCTACGAATTATCTGATCCAAACAGTGCTTCCATAGGTAGGGGTGTCCTAAATGTAGTATTTGGCTTGCCTTCTCATTTTGTTGCATTCAGAAGGAGAGGCATCAGCTGGGTAAGTGCCAGTAGCACAAAAGTTTGCAATATCGAAAAACCATGGGGAATAAACAACCTGGGCTAGACACAATCACTCGTCTGGAAAAGTATCTCGGATTGGCTCAAGCGAATTGTCTTCCTGGGCTGGAAGTCAGCTCAAGTGGTCTGCCACAAGATTTTCTCTTCCCACCTTATCTTTGATAGCGATATCAAATTCTTGCAGGAGCAGGATCCATCGAATAAGTCGCGGTTTGGCATCAGCTTTAGTCAACAAACACCGAAGGGCAGAATGGTCTGAGTAGACGAGGACATGGGTGCCTAGGAGATATTGCCTGAATTTATCAAGGGCATAGACTACGACCAGGAGTTCTTTCTCTATGGTTGTGTAGTTCTACTGTGCTGGGTCTAGTAGCTTGGAAGCATAGTAGATAACATGCATCTCTTTATCCTTCTTTTGACCCAAAACGGCACCCAGGGCCTGATTACTGGCATTACACATGACCTCGAAAGGTAATGTCCAATCGGGGGCACGAATAATTGGGGCCGAGATAAGTCTGTTCTTGAGAAGTTCAAAAGCGGCTTTGCAGGCCTCACTGAAATCAAAGGGCACGTCCTTCTGGAGCAAGTGACACATTGGATGAGCAATCTTGGAAAAATCCTTAATAAACTGTTGGTAGACACCGGCGTGGCCTAGAAAAGATCTCACATCTCGGACACAGGAGGGGTAGGGCAAGGATTCTATTAATTCGATCTTGCCTTTGTCAACCTCAATTCCCTTGGCCGAGATGACATGACCAAGTACCAGGGCTCGATCCACCATGAAGTGACATTTTTCAAAATTCAGGACAAGATTTGTCTCTATGCAGCGCTCTAGGAATCTCTTCAGATTGTTCATGCATTCCTCAAAAGAATTCCCATAGACAGTGAAGTCGTCCATGAAGACCTCGATTCCATCCTCAACTAGCTCAGAGAAAATGCTGACCATACAATGTTGAAAGGTGGCAGGGGCGTTACACAGGCCGAAGGGCATGCGTCTATACGCGAAGGTCCCAAAAGGGCAGGTAAAGGTGGTCTTTTCCTAGTCTTCAGGAGCGACTGGGATTTGATAGAAACCGGAGTAGCCGTCTAGACAGCAATAGTGGGTCTTCTCGGTGAGACCTTCTAGCATCTGATCGATGAAGGGCAGGGGAAAATGATCTTTCCTGGTGGCGGCATTCAATCGGCGGTAGTCAATACACACTCTCCACCCATTCTGGATCCGGGTAGGAATGGATTCGCCGTCTTGACCGATGGTGATGGTTATGCCTGTTTTCTTAGGCACGACCTGGATAGGGCTTACCTATGGGCTATCTGAGATGGGGTAGATAACTCCTGCATCTAGCAACTTGAGAATCTCTTTCTTTACCACTTCCATCATTGGTGGATTCAGTCGACGCTGGGGCTGGCAGATGGTCTTGCTCGCGTCTTCTAGGTGGATGTGATGGGTGCATAACGCTGGGGACAAGCCTTTGATGTCTGTAATGGTCCATCCTATGGCTTGTCTAAAGTTCTTCAGCAAGGAAACCAGCTCGGATTCCTCGGGGTTTTTGAGCTTGTTGGAGATAATGACGGGCAAAGAGTTATCGGGGCCTAGATAAGCATACTTCAAATGGGAAGGCACTGGCTTCAGATCGAGGGCTGGAGCCTGATCAATAGAGGGAAATAACTTGACATGGCCTGGATATTCAGGAGACTGCTTTGGAGACTCATGCTGAGTAACAACGCATTCTTCTAGGGCAGCGACGACAGAGTGTAATTCAGGTGGAATGAGAAGTGTCGAGGCCACGACATCTAGAAGAGTGGGTGTCAGACTCCTGTGAAGGGCAGAATGCAAGGGATCAGTAGAATATATTTCATCAATCTCCCCTATAATAGGGTCAACAATATCAACATAATTCACACTAGAGAATTCAGAGGGGTATCGCATGGCTTTTAGCATATTGAATTTGATGATCTCTCCATCAAACTCGAGAGAGATGGTGGCATCATGGACATCAATCTTTGCTCGGGAATGGGCGGCCTAGAAGGACATCGGTGGACTTGGTGGAATCTTCATTTTCCATGGCAATGACGTAGAAGTCTGCTGGGAATAAGAATTCTCCCACTTGGACTAAGACATCCTTTATAATCCCCTCGGGGTAGATAATAGAACGATCAGCAAGCTGAATGGCGAGGTCTGTAGGCACGAGGGGCTCGAGGCCTAGACTGTTGTAAATAACTAGGGGTATGACATTGATTCCTGCTCCTAGATCACACATGGCCTTCCCGATATCAACTGTGCCAATCCGACATGGGATGATAAACATTCCTTGGTCTTTACACTTTGGAGGAATTCTTCGCTGGATATGAGCAGAGGCGTTAGCCCCTACACTTATCTTGTTAACTTCAGCGAACTTGCTTTTGTGGGTGCATAGCTGTTTCAAAAATTTGGCATATCGAGGGACATTCTTCACGGCCTGGAGAAGAGGAATGTTAACAACCACCTTACTGAACATGTCAAAGATTTCGCAGTCCTCCTTATCTTTCTTGGTCTTGACCAATCTGTGAGGGAATGAGGGCTCGAGAATCTTATGAATGTACTCCTGGGTAAATTCAGGTGGGTTAGGGTCATTCCTTGGTGAACCTCTAGGAGAGCGGATTCTATCTTCCATGACTTCGACAAATCTGGGCACTTTCGGTAGCTTTGGTCTAGGTTTAGGTCGAAGCTCGACCTCTGGAGAGTTTTCAACTTCGGGGGCTGGAAGGATAGGCGATTTCAAGGTCGTGCCACTTCGCATAGTACTGGGCTAGAGTCTCCTCTTTCTTCTGAACTATGGAGACGAGTTGCTTGCGCGTGGTGTTGGAGATAGAAGTCGGATAGTACTTCTCAGTGAAGATTTTTGACATGTCTGCCCAAGAACGAATGGATCTTGCGGGAAGGTCATAATACCAGTCGAGGGCATCATCTTTGAGAGACCACTGGAATGCGCGTAGTTTGGCTTGCTCAATGCTGACGTTGGCAGGTTTCATGGGCTCACAAATAGAGTGGAGCTGCTGGAGACGACGAAGAACATTTTCCTTGGTGACCCCCCGAAAAGTAGGCAGATGATGAAGTACGGCTGACTTCAAAGTCTAGTCATGAGGGACGTTAGGCCAGTTAATGCAGCTACTTGCCATATCGGGGGATGGTTTATTGATCTGGGGTGGTGGTGGTTGATTCTCACGACGCTCATGGTTGTCATGGTTGTCTAGGTCTTCCATTGCTGGAAAATCGAAATGGGCTGGTATGGGGTTGTCGGGGTCGCGATGAAGGAAGGTTAGGTCTACGAAAAGCTGGTGTTCCTGGTCAGCCAGATTGGAAGGGGATCCGTCGAGGGCAGGATGTGGGATTACTCTACGATGGGCAGATGTTCCTCGGGCTTGCCTACGAAGTCCTCTTTCTGTTCTGGTCAACTCGAGGTCTAGAGGGAGTAGATCGGGGGGAGATCTCCTGGTCATACAAAAAACAAAAACAGAATTAGTACCGTTCAATCCCCGGCAACGACGCCAAAATTTGATCGTCACTCAAATATACTAATATTTTCCTGGTGCCTAGATGCACAAATTAATGTGTATAGGGGCAAGACAGGGTCGAACCATAGAGATTGAAGGAATAAAATGTTAATGAAGATGTATGACAAAGCAATATGCGACAGATCGAAACCAAGTAACACTAAGGGGGGTTTTATGTTGATTAATGAATTAATCAACGCAGAGTATGGGAGCTAACAAAACATAATTGTAAAATAATTATCTAGGGCACGAAAATAAGATGTAATCCAGGGCAAGAAATATAAACAGATCGAGGACCAGAAAAGTAATAAAAGAGATATTAACCAGATAGGAAGCGATCTTAGCAAAAGGTGTTCCTTTGGGTTGTTTTCAAGGTTGGCTAGTCATTGGCACAATAATATTCCAAACTCATGTACAGACCTGCTATAGGGACCGCACATCCATGCCGCATCCCCTGCTTACCTTCTTAGATAAAAGTCACCCCCCGTTTCCACATATGAGGTGACCTTGACGTTCCGCCATCCTCCCAGGCACGAATGCGGGGAGGCCAAACTCAGAACGCCCATGAAGGGGAGGTAAGACAGATCTAGGGCGCGATAGCTCGGCTTGTCAGACACGTATCCCATACCCTAGATAACCGTTTACCCCTAGATAGAGGTCTCTCGTGCTACCTCTGCTAGGTGTCTACTACTATTCCAGGGCTTCACGTCAGGTATAACCCTAGAAATGACATTACTTATGCATAAATACTAATAGGTGATCAAGCTCTCAACATTTCTAGACAAGCATGTAATTAAAACGGTAAACAATCATGTACCACAAGAGAATATATTAAGCATGCATTAGACCTCTTAGCCAAACCTACAACCCATAGAACACCCTTCACTAAGAATGGGGTATTTAGCTACTCATACTATAATATAAACAGTAGATATTAATATTCATGCACAATAAAGTAAAAGAAGATAGGGATAGAAGAAACCAAAGGTTGGATTAATTAATCAATGGAGGAAAGCGTGCTCCTTTACAAAAGCTGTTCTTGATGACAAGAGGAGAAGATCCCCAGAAAACAAGAGCTGAAATTAATGTCTGAAAATATCCTTGGACAGTCGTCCCCTACAAAAACCCTAGCACTATGCTTATATAGCCTAATACTAGCTAGGAGACAAAACAGCTAAGGGCAATGAGGACGTGACAACACATGTCCTTGCAAAGGGAATATTCTGGGATTCCTGACACGCCTGATGCCTTCTGGAAGCGCATGGGATTCTGTGTGGATCTTTTGAAGATGCTTCTCTTTCGTGGAAGATGCAGAACTGTCGAGGCCTTGAGACCGCGCACTGGTCTGGTTCGCGTCAAGGTCTTGACAACGTTCTGGTCTTCTAGGCTTTGAAACTAGCAATCCTCAGAAATGCTCCAAAATTGCTTCTTTTCGATCTTTTCCCTCTTTGATGCTAATCTGCAAATAAGATTGGAAAAAGGGTCAAATAGCAACATCAAGCCCCCGAAAGGGCTAGAAAAGAGGGTAAAACTGAGACCATGAAATGTGCTATCAGTGGTCGAGGGGTAATTATGTGGCTCGCTCGTGGCTGTGGCCTTGATCTCGACTGTGGACTTGTTGGTGGGCTTGATGTTGAGCTCGATCGTGGCTTTGGTGCTAAGTGCGATCAAGGCCTTGGTATTGGGCTCGGTTGTGGCTTTGGCGATGTGCGCGGGTGAGGTCTTAGCGTGGGGCTCGGACTCGAACTCGGGTCTGTGGTTGCGAGTCGAGTCGTTGGCGTAGAGATAAATGCTCCATTGTGCTGCGACCTTCATGTTGCTCTCCTCGGCTCGAAGGGTCTTGATGAGCAAGGCGGTTATGTCTCGAGCCTTTGTGGTGGCCCTCGTGGCGTAGCCTCGCGGGCTTTGGGCCTTGTCTGCTGGGCTCGCATCACTAGCCGGACCCGTCGGAAGGACCCACCTGCCCCTTTTCAGATCTACCCCATCAACCGCTTTACCCTTTAACCCCTCACCCCCTATCCTAGATTATCATATTGGTGCTCTCGTTGAGAGATCTGAGATCGTTAAGTGAGTCTTCCTTGAGATCCAGGCTCACCTACCCCAACACTTAGCGAAACACTCCGCAGAATGGCGTCTAACCGGGACCCCCAACTGTTCTCGCCCCTCGAGGAGATGGAGACATCCCTCCATAACTTTTTCACAGATCCTCCGCACACACCACGGTCGGAAATCCATCAGACACCCCTAGGAGCCCCTGCGGCTCCCTTAGGTCGCCGACTCGACTTTTCCGCTAGCCAAGGAGCTGTTCACCCGACGACAACGGGAGGCAGGGCCAACGCATCCAAACCACCCTCACTGATAGCTTATCAATGGGATAACCCGTTTATTGACGCAGGGACTAGCGCCTATACCGTGGAGGCACCCAGAGCTAGCGTCTTTAATACCATCCTCCCCCATTCAAAGACAACTCTCCTCCACCAAAGGATAGACCAGATCCTAGCCGTACTGACCACGGGAACCCCGCAACGGGCAAACCAGATGAATACCCCCTCGAGGCCACCTGCTCTCACTCTTCCGCAGACCTCCCCAACGGGTCAACCCACTTTCGGCGATAACCAGCTGATGACTCCATCGCCTCACCCTTCGGGGCCGGTAGATGAATACGTGTCATTCGCGGTCCCCCTGCTTGCGCTAGGAGGGTACACCGATAATCTCTTTGGCGATTACGACCCATATCTCCGACAACACGCGGCCCGACAGCCTTCTTGGGAGACTAGCCTGGGAGGGTACGAAGGGCGAAAGAGCCGGGAGAGATCCCCCATCCCCCGACAGCTCGGTCTGGAATACCGACAGGACGCTATCTCGTGGATAGGGAACAGGAACGCCCCCGACCAGAAGGAGCGAGACGGAAATCCAAAAAGCCCTTTGACCCATCGGGTACGTAGGTACAAGGTTGACCGACGAACCAAGATCCCAGCGGACATTTACGCTGGCCTATCTAATCTCGTTACCTATATAACGCGGATAAAGAACCAAGTCACTTTCCAGACCTCGAGGGATGAGGCACTCTATCAGATTTTTGTGCTCTCCCTCGCCGGGACAACCAGCACGTGGTATGAGGCGCTACCGCCAGGCTCGATCGACAATTTCGCAAAATTGGAGAAGAAATTCTTGAGCAGATTTAGCACGGTCATCCCTTTGAAGAAAATATCTATGACACTCTTTGACGTCATCCGGAGATAAGATGAGTCCTTTAAAGCATACCTGGAGCGATTCAACGCAGAACTGGGCCAGACAACCGACGCCACCATCGACTTTGCTACGGAGGCGCTAAGGAGGAACTGCGGATATAACAAACTGGGAGACATGCTCACAACCAACCCCCCGCCAACTCTAGACCTCTTGCGAGCCAAGGTAAACAAATACGTCAAAATGGAGGAGGAGGACTTTCTGAAAGAGCGCAACAGGGAAATCTCCTCTCAGCCGGTGGTGCGTGAGATGACTGCCCCCGCTAGAGACGCAAGGGAACATTCGGCTACCGGGTACAAGGCCAGAAGAGCTGACCCCCGACAGAGATGGCAGATGGATCATCAGATGGGGAGGGAGAGAAGAAATTTCCAACCTGGCATACGGACATACGTAGCATCTCCCATTACCTCGCCGTTGGGCGGAGAGCGGAGATCCTAGCCATTATCGAAAGAAAGGGAATGTCAATCCAATACCCCTACACCAAACCAGGCGACGTTGTCGGAGGCAACCGAGGCCTATATTGTTGTTTCCACAAAGCAAATGGCCACGACATAGAGGGATGTCGAGCGTTGAAAATGGTCATCGAGCGACTGATAGAGGAGGGCTACTTCCCGGAATACGCGACCCTACAAAACGCGCAACCAACAGGCGACCCACCGAGATCGGGTCCAGAACGTAGCGGAAAGTATATCGTTACCGGCCCAAATGCCATCCCGATACCCAGCACTGGAGGAAGAGAGGTGCTACTGACGATCGAGGACGGGGACCGAATGATCAAATTTATAACTGAGGGAGCAATTAACCCTCCGGAACCCCCCGTTGGTGACAAGCGGAAACGCGAACTACCCACACCCGATGATAGTGGATTCAGCTTCCTAGACCGAATGACGCTATCCTTCTCCGAAGAAGACTGCAAAGGAATGAGATACCTGCAGAACGACGCTCTCGTAGTCACAATATTCGTCGAGGATTTTGTAGTAAGAAGAACTCTGATGGACAACGGCAGCGCCGTTAACCTGCTTTCGCTAGGAGCATATGAGGCCATGAAGAGACCAGAGTCAGAATTAATGTCATGTCAAAAACCCATCATCGGGATAGATGGGATCACCATCCCGATAGTGGGAATCGCCTTCCTGGCGGTACGATTTTGGGAGGACACGTCGAGGAGATCCGAGCAACAATTATTGATGATAATTGACCTCAACTTGCTCTACAACGCCATTCTCGGGCGCCCGTTCCTAAACACTTTCGGAGCCGCTATCTCCCAGCGACACTTGAAGCTAAAGTTCCCCTCTTGGGATGGCGTTGTCATGATTGGAGGTAACTAGAAGGTAGCTGCTGAGAGCTACCTCACCATGATAGGAGGTAACTGCGATGAGTACGTCTGCGTAGCTAATGATCCCCTAGAAGTGGAGGACGAAAGGCGGACCCAACCGCTGGAAAACATGATATCAGTACCGGTAGAGGGAATGCCTACCGAGAGCTTCCTTATCAGCTAAAGGTTAAGTCCAGAGGAGCGCCAGCAGCTGGCACAGTTGTTAAACAAATGCGGAGGAGATTTCGCATGGGCATCCACAATCATGCCCAGCATCCCGAGGGAAGTGGCCGAGCATCGGTTGAACGTAAATCCTGAAGCAAAGCCAGTGCAACAGAAGCACAGAGCTTTCTCCAGGGAAAAGGCTGACGTCATAGAAAAGGAGGTAGCCAGGCTCCTACGAGCAAACTTCATCCGAGAGGTCCAGTACCCGCCTTGGCTGGCCAATCCTGTGGTTGCCCCAAAAGCAAACGGAGAGTGGAGAATGTGTATCGACTTCACCTCCCTGAATGAGGCATGTCCGAAAGACTGCTTCCCCCTCCCCCAAATTGAGCAGTTAGTAGACCGAATGGCTGGCTATGAATTCTTGAGTTCCCTGGACGCGAATTCGGGATATCATCAGATACCGATGGCGATAGAGGAGGAGGAGAAAATAGCCTTTGTGACGCCATCGGGAATGTATTGCTACCGCGCTATGCCTTTCGGTTTGAAAAATGCAGGGGCAACCTTCCAGCGAACAGCGAACAGCAAACAAAATCTTCAAGGATCAGCTGGGCAGAAACCTCGAAGTATACGTCAACGATATGCTAGTAAAAAGCAAGAGTTTTGAGGGCCACCTGATGGACCTAGCGGAGACATTCCGAACCATGCATTCATTCGGCATGAAGCTTAACCCGAATAAATGTATGTTCGCCTTTCAGACGGGAAAATTCCTAGGCTACGTCATTAGCCGAGAGGGAATCTTGCCCAACCCCATTAAGCTAAAGGTCATCCACGACATGATATCTCCTCGGAACATCAATGAGGTCCAACGGCTCACAAGAATGGCGATAACCTTAAGTCGATTCATCGCAAAGCAAGGTGAGCGATGCCTCCCTTTCTTCAAACTCATTCGAAAGAAGGCGTTGTTCGGATGGACAAAAGATTGAGAGAAAGCCTTCTCGGATCTGAAGGAATACCTCACATCCGACCTACTGCTCAAGCGGCCAGAGCAGGGGGATGTCCTCTTCCTATACCTCAGGGCGGCCGAAGAGGTAGTAAGCGTCGTCCTGGTACGGGATAAATGAGCCATCCACAAGCCCATCTACTTCATTAGTAGAATCCTGAAAGAAGCCGAGCTACGATACAGCCGTGTAGAGAAAGTAGCTCTCGCCTTGGTACAAGCAACCCAAAAGATGGGGCGCTATTTTCAGGCACATTCGGTCATCGTCCTAACAGACCAGCCACTGCGAAATTTTTCAAGAAACTAGAGACTTCAGGACGAATGGTCATCTGGGCCGTCGAGCTAGAGCAGCACGGCCTACAATATCAGTCAAGGCCATCGATTAAGGCACAACCCTTAGCCAACTTCATCGCTTAATGCACCTTCTCGAGCGAGCCATCCCTCGAGCCGAAGGCAACTGACACCGAAGGCGCGGACTCACCCTATCCCGAAGACGGGGATAGGTGGGTCATCTATGTCGATGGGGCTAAAAATCAAGAATCTACCGGGGCGGGCATCATTACCTCCGGACCCAAGGGACTTAAGCTACATTATGCCTTAAGAATTTTGAAGCTATTGTCAAACAACGCAGCAGAATACGAAGTACTCCTAGCTGGTTTGCGTATCGGGAAAAACTTAGCGGCAAAACGAACGCGTGAGCAGAATGAAACCGAAGAGCCACACCTAGAGTTATATGGTGACTCGAAACTGATAGTAGATCAAGTCAACGGCCAAGCGCAGACCAGGGACCCCACAATGATCCGATACCTCGCGAAAGCCAAGCAGGAACTAACGGCTATCAGAAAACTAGGCATTGGGGTGACAATCAGGCACATCCCGAGAGAGGAAAATGTCGAGGCCGACGAGATCGCTAAGCTAGCTGCGGAACCCAACGCTGTCATGCCAAAGGATGTTATGACTGAGGAAATCCTAACCCCTTCGTTCATGGGAGAACAACTCGTTTTATGCGTCGAAGAGGATGAAAACGACTGGTGCACGCTCGTTATCAGGTATCTAAAACACGACATCCTACCTACGGACCTTACGGCAAAGATGAAAATCCTCAAACGGGCGGTAAGATGTTCTATGTTCGATGGAGATCTTATTCATCGTTGTTTCTCACATCCAGCGGCCAAATATCTATCGGAGGAAGAAGGACACTATACCCTACAAGAAATCCACGAGGGTATCTGCGGTATGCACGCCTCCGGAGGGACTATGGCAGCACAAGTCCTCCGCAATGGATTCTACTGGCCAACGATCCGGAGGAATTGTGATGTTTTTGTGAGGACCTACCAGAAGTGTCAAGAATTTGCAAGAGTCCCAAGGCAACCGGCCATGGAGATATCAACAATAGTTAGCCCCTGCCCGTTTGCCCAGTGGAGAATCGACATTATGGGACCATTCCCGATAGCCCATCCCTAGCTAAAGTTCATCATCCTAGCGGTAGACTACTTCACTAAGTGGTCAGAGGCAGAGGCCATCCCAGAAATCACAGCGGAGAAAACGTGGGAATTCTTCAAGAACCAAATGATTCTGCGCTTCGGCATCCCGATAGTCCTCACCAGTGATAATGGCACACAGTTCACTAGCGGTTATTTCAAAAATCGATGCGAGGAATTTGGGATAGAATAGAGGTTCTCCTCCGTAGCCCATCCACAGACTAATGGCCAAACGGAAGTCACCAACAGGACTATTATGGGGGGGATCAAAAGAAACTTGGAAGGAGCACGCACGCAATGGGCAGATGAGCTACCGTACGTCATGTGGGCATACCGAATGACAATCAAGGCCAGCACGGGAGAAACCCCTTTCGCCCTAACCTACGGTACTGAAGTCGTGACTCCAGTAGAGATTGGGGCCCTAAGCCTACGCATTGATTACTTCAATACGGAGCAGAACGAAGACAGGCTAAGGGAACGACTCGACCTATTGCCAGAACTGGAAGAACAAGCCTTGCTCAAAACGCTACTCTATAAGCGGAAAATGGCCAAATATCACAACTGACGCGTTAAGGAAAGACTACTGAAAATGAATGACTTGGTACTGCGCAGCAAGGAAGCCACCAGACCAAAGATAAAAAAGCTCTGCCCCAACTGGGACGGACCCTTTCGGGTCGTCCGCGTCATTGGCAAGGGTGCATATCAGCTAGAAAAGCTTAATGGTACACTTTTACCTAACTCATGGAATATAGCCCACTTAAAGCTATACCACCCAAGAGCGGATGTATTACTCGTAACCTCTGCATAAATAAAACAACACCGTGGACGTAGGCTTTCAAATGACGAACCACGTTAAAAAATGCTAGCGTCAATAAAGCACTATGAAAGGAGCATCACGTCTCAAATATCCTTCACTGTTTGTTCAAACGGGCGACTGGAATCCCATCTCTATTTTGTGAAACGGATGAATGGAGAGAGCTTGTGTTGTCAGCTGACGGTATTCTGTTTGGTCTACAATGGCCCGACAATACGCGTTAAGTTCCAAATATCCTTCACCGTTTGTTCAAACGGGCGACTGGAATCCCATCTCTGTTTTGTGAAATGGATGAATGGAGAGAGCTTGCGTTGTCAGCTGATCGTATTCGTTGGGTCTTTTGGCCACGATACGCGTTAAGACCAAAAAAAATACTTCACCGTTTGTTCAAACGGGCGACTGGAATCCCATCTCTGTTTTGTGAAATGGATGAATGGAGAGAGCTTGCGTTGTCAGCTGGCGGTATTTCCTTGGGTCTCTAACGGCCTGACAATACGCGTTAACACAGATCTGTACACAAAATCCCATCTCTGTTTTCCCAAATAGATGGATGGAGAGAGTTGCTTTGTCAGCTGACGGTATGCCATTAGGTCTCTAACGGCCTAAGGATACTCGTTAACAAATGGAAAAATTGCAAAAAATCAAACGAAAGGAAATTTTATTTCACAAGAAAGCCATACGGCATCTACAAGACAAGGAAAGCAGTTGCCGCCTATTCATCAGCGTAAAGAGGAATATCCATGAGAGTGCGAGAAACATCCCCAAGCTCACTACGAATAAGCAAAAGACCTCGCAGACAGCTTTCAAGCAAGATCTTCTTATTCCGAAGCATGTTGATAGAGACCTCCATATGGAGAAGGGCGTTGCCAACGGTAGACACCACCTCTAAAGCTTTGAAATCCTCTCCCAAAGTCAACCCCTTTTTGGAAAGTAGCGGGTTCGCAATCTCCTCCAGACCACGGATCTCCTCCTCAGTAGTACGGATCATCTCCTGGATCGCAACGAAGTCGCGAAGAGAATTCCTCTTCACCTTGGAGATGAAAAACAAGAACTGTCCTAAGGTCTGCTCGTCCATGATAGGCAAAAACAAGCAGAGAATAAAAGGAAGATAAGGGTAAAAGGTTGGTTCCGACCACCGAGTCACAGCCAATTTATAGAAGGTCCGACAATTAATGGCACGGTTACAAAGGCACATGAAAAGACGCGACCATTAATGAAGGCGCCGAGGGAATACGCAACCTTTCCATGAAAAGACGCGACCGGCAGGGAAAGCAACACGAAGTAATTGCAGCCAACCTGCATTTATCGGAAAGGGTGCCAAACGCAGGAAACTGTCATAGGCTGAGTAAGAAACTAAAAGAAGTTATTCGTTATCGGGTAAAAACGCACAACGGTTATAAAGTGGCCATCGGAACAACAACATGGCTAGCGGCAATCCAAGAAACAATACAACTATGACAGCAAGGCCAATGGCAGCGGCACAGATACCACTCCAAAATCCCAGACAAACACCTCCCCCTTTTATTACAAAGCCATACGGCATCTACAAATAGAGAAACAAAACACACAGGAAACAACACTTAAGCAAGAAAACCATCGCCATCTTCACCATCGTGGGGAGGCGAAGGGGGAATCTCCCTGATAGCATTGGCAGCCAAAGTCAACTTGGAGGAAGAATTCCTCATTCCTCCCAGGCAGCACTACAGCATAGCTCTTTGGCTCCTCAACGTGCTAAGAGCAGCGTATGATACGATCCTAGTTAGGCCAAGATGCGCATAAGTGACGATCTAGTTCTCTTGTAGGTTTGATGCGCGGAATTGATCGAAAATCCCCTTTTTGTTCTCCACGAAAGTTCTTGGCTGTCTTGAAAGGAATCCACCCTTCGAGTTGATGGTTGTTGGCAAGAGTCCACTTGCCTAAGTACGCCCTAGTCGCACCCTAAAGAGAATCCACCCTTTAGCAAAAAGATTGAATCCACAATCTTCACAACGATCGAATCCACGAATCGCCAACACGCTTGCTCACGCTCCTTCCACACTTGACTCCACAAATGCCACGCTTTGCTCACGCCATGCTAGTTCACTAGCCCTAACCGAGTCCACGGCTAAGTACACAAGAACGGCTTGCTCCGGAGATCGAGAAAGTAAGAAGGTAGAATGATGGAATGGAGATTTGGTAAAGTGTTTAGGTGTAAATTCTGATCTGAATTTTATTAATAATAAGCAAGCCTTTAAATAGGCAAATTACAACTTCTAATTAAAATAGGAAAAGAACTAAATAGGCAAATTACAATACAAGTCTTACTAGAAATAGAACTACTAATACTATCTTAACTAGAACTTCTAATCTAAGATAAATACTAATTATAATTACAATAATTACAATTATTATCACTCTAGAACTCCTTCGTAGAGTAGAACTTCATTCCTTGCGTTTCCAGACTGCGCACTGATTTCTTGACTCGACTTTCATTATGATTCCCTCGTCCGATTGACCTGATTTTTGGACAGGATCTTCCTAACATCTTTAGGTATCTTGTATTTTTGGAATTAGTAAATTCGGAGTTCATCTTGACCACCAAATCGTCTCTGGACTCTGACGCAGTCTTAGGCTCTTCTCGTGTCTCTTCATTAACACACCCTAGAGTTTGGTGCGACCCTTGAACCGTATCATTCCCTTCCCCTTGAAAGCGATTCGTCCTCGAATCGGAATTGATACTCTCCAAGGATAGATTATACCTCCATAGAATCTCCTCCTTATCCAATCCATAGGTTGCACAAATGGGCGCTATCATGATCTCATAATCATTCCTCAACGCCACGCTATGATCGAAACTTCCAATCGCTCGCCCTTCAATTTTATTCAAATAATTCCAAAAGGACAGCGATCCTTCCTTATTTCCTTGAGTAGTAATTTCCTTATTTCCTTGAGTAGTAATTGAGTACTCATCCAAGGAATCACACTCTCCAAGTAACTCCTCAAACTCAAGCAAATCCGTTCTCATCAAGAGAAGACGCAACCATACTTTGTGTTCTACACTAGGCAATCGTCTTGGTTCATCATCTCTCTCCTTTGTGACATCAACATTCTGCTCTTCCTTTGGCGCCTCTGTTCCCAAGCCTTCTAGATTTATCAAGTCGACATGATCATCACCATCCTCTTGATTCTTGCTTGAAGGTCCGCTTGTTGTTTGCTCATAGTGTCGAATTGGCACACTATCGCGCCATTGATCGTTTAAGCCCTTGAAACGAATTTCAAATCTCTTCTGCTGCTCTTCCATGCTTTCCAACCTTGAGTCCAGGTTCCTCAAGGGTTCCAGCAGCTCCTTGTACCTTCCTCCCGAATTTCTTTCAGCCATATCAATCACCTAATCAAACTTAACACAAGAGTGCAAAATCTGTTTTCGGTGAACACAGTTTAGTAAAACAAGCACAGCTTTTGGCTCCGATGTCCGAATCACCTGATTCTTCTTGATTTGGACTACTAACAGATAGACCTTTCTAACGAACTAAAAATCACAGAAATCGGACTCCAATAGGTATTTATTGAAATACTATTTCGACACTGACACTTTGGTGGACTGTTTTTGGTGACTCTTTTGTGTGACTCTTTTTATGGACTATTTTTGTGACTTATATAAATAAATAAAAGAGATAAACAGACTCAACACAAACAGACTTGGTTTAGAACTCCTAAACCGACTCAACAAAAGACTCGACTTTGATTTAGAACTTCTAAATCGACAAAGACTCAAAACATAAAATTCAAAGACACTTTTTAATTTTGTGATTTTTTTGACTCAAAAACAAAAACGAAAAGATAGTTTGGGATTTTCTTACCAAACCTAGAACTCCCTTGAGCTCCGCTACCAACTGATACGATCCTAGCTAGGTGATAGCACGTTTTTAGGCATGATGTTCCCTCCATTTTCTCCCCATTTAAGGCATGATTCTGCTAATTTACCCTTGATTTCATGACTATTGCAGATTTAGGCCTAAAAATGGAGTTTATGCCAAAACATGCGTTTTTGGTGCATTTTGAGCGAATTCGAGCTTCAAGACCCAGAGTCGAGGTCCCGAGCCCAGAGCAGCGTTCAAGGTCCCGAGTCGGATTCCCAGTTCGGGACCCCGAAGGGCAAAGGATGTCATTTCCACGTGTCATCCCACCTAAAACGCCCATGTGACTCCTCTGACACTGTTCCTGCGCTCTGCACTGATTACCAAACACCCACCGAACTGACCAGTTCAGCCTCGAGCTCAGTCCAGACCTGCCAAAGCTGGAAAATCAGACAGCTTTATGCTTTCTCAGCTTTGTGCTTTTAGGAACATAGATCCATATTTTTAGGCTTTCAATTAATGCATTTTGTCCCTAGTTTTAGGCTGAGGATATTTTGTGCTTAAGGCTCTGCTATATAAAGGGCATCTAGGATTAGTTTAGATCATCTCTTCCTAGCTTTTAATCACTTAGCATAATTTAGAAGTAGCTTAGACCTCTCTCTAGTTTCTCTCTCTAGCCATTGTTAGCTTCTTCAACATTGCTGCCGAGCTATAAACGGAATTTTAGTAACAAGTTTTCTTCCCTTCATCTATTTATTTACTTGTTATGCTTTCTTTAATCGTTATTTGTTTATCTTTAAGTATGAGTAGCTAAATTTCTAGTTCTTGGCAAGGCTGATTCAAGGGTTGCAAGGGCAGATTCGAGGCCTTAATGTGCTTAATATATTCTTGATGCTGTATTTAACTATTCATCGATTTAATTACATCTTTGCATGATTTAATTTAAGGTCTGATCAACTGAGAATTATTTTGTGTAAATGCTGCCATTCATGTGATGAATACGAAAGGAAAATCGCATGAGTAAGTAGGCATCTATTTAGTCTTGACTGTGTCAAAGTGGTCTTGAATAGATAGGTTGGGTAGTTGATTAGGGCTGGGTCACGAGCCTGACAAACTGAGGGACTTTAGCTCTAGATCTGTCTTTTCTTAGCTTCATGGGCAGTTTGAATATGGCTCTCCCGCATTCGTGCCTGGAGGGATGGCAAACTGTCAAGACTACCTCATATGTGGAAACGGGGGGTAGTTTCTCTTAAGAGAAAAGTAGGGGATATCCGAGGAATCTGGTCCCCATGTCATTTCTATGACATCTCGAATGGAATACCCTTGAGCTGATGACGATCTGGTCCCGAATGCAACCCAGAATGCCTTTGCCAAGAACACTTTCTCCATCTGATTATTCGTGCTTGTTTCACTCTTGATCTATTTCATGCCTGCGTTGATACTTCTGCATCTGTTTCTGATTTGTTTTATTATTTCTGGAATTATTTGCTTACTTGCTTTATTTTATCATTCGAGACTCCCGAATTGACACCTCGGGACCCCGAATACTGCTTTCCTAGATAAAAATTGTTAGCTCCCGAAACCTGCCTTGGCCAACTCGTTTGGCCAAGTAAAACCCCCCCTAACAGTTACCTTTCGTGCATTTCACCCCCGAATACACTCAAGACCTTAGATCAGTCTCTCACAATCCCTGTGTTCGACCCTGACTACCACTGTACACTTTATCTCTTGTGCGCACACATTTTCAGGCACTATAAATCTGTATTTGACTGACGATCAAATTGGCGCCGCTGCCGGGGATTGTTTCAAGACTGATTTATTTTTCTTGTTTGTATGACCAGGAGATCTGCACCCGAATTACTGCCCCTTGATCACGAGCTTGGACGAACCGAAAGAGGACTTCGACGACTAGCACAAGGAGACTCCAACCCTTGTGTTCGGGACCTCGAACGTCTTTTTAACCTGGAGGGTAGTCCAGACCCCGAAAACCTACCCCCGGTCTACCCAGAAAGACCTGATATGGATAATCCCGGTCCCGAAGGGAATGCTGTTAACCTGCACCCCCCACCAATCCAGACCATCGATGATTTCAATGCCGCTCCCGAAGCCCCAACCAGTTGCATTGTCTGGCCAGCAGTCCCGAATGACTGGGAACTCAAGTCTGCAACCATGCATCATCTGCCACTCTTTCGAGGGCTGGCCAAGGAGAATCCACACCGCCACCTACAGCAGCTACACTCCATTTGCGACGCCATGAAGCCTCACAACGTTTCGGTTGAGCATGCCAAGCTTCGTGCCTTTATGTGGTCCCTCAAGGACGACGCTCTTGACTGGTTTTATGATTTGCAGCCGCAATCTATCAATTCATGGGCCGAGATGTCTAAGGCTTTCACGGATAAATACTACCCCGTGTCCATAGCAATGGTGACCCGAAAGCAGCTTGTATCCATCCTCCAAAAGGATTCGGAAGACCTTGAGCAATACTATGAGCGGTTTAAGAAGATGCAAGCCCTATGCCCCTCGCATAATCTGTCCGAACATGCCCTCATGCAGTATTTCTGTGAAGGACTCAACGGTCGGGACAAGGCCTTGTTGAATGCTGCCGCTAATGGATCCATCACTAGACTCACTCCAACTGCTGCCAAGGCCACTATCGAACTCATGGCCAAGAACAACCTCCAGCTCAACAACTCCACTAGCGTTCAAGACGCCCGTTCAGCCGCTATGGAGAATCAACTTGTAGCCATCACGGGCATGTTGCAAAACATGGCTTCCGGACAGCCAGTCCAGGTCAAGGCCTGCCAGATTTGTCAATTTTCAGACCACCCAACGGATGCTTGCCCATTCATCCCCGATGAGATTCCAGTCAATGCAGCTGGCGGATTCAATGCCCCATATGGCCAACACCACAATCAAGGGTGGAAGCAACCTAACTATGGATGGAACAACAACCAGCAGGCCGGACCTAGCCATCAGTATGGACAAAATCCATACGGAAATCACCCCCCTCCTTTCAACATGCAAGCCTTCAAGCCCAGGCCCAATTTTCAGAATTACTAGTACCAGAGGCAGCCTCCCCCAGACCAGAATTTCACCATGCCACCGCCCTTGAATGAGGACCCCTCCCCCGATAAAAAGAAAATCGCAGAGCTGGAAAAACAGATTCGGACCCTCATGGCCGAAATGAAAGAAGTAAAAAATGGAGGGAGATTTCCAGGGCAGACAGAACCTAACCCAAAGCATGAAGCGTGTGCCATGAACCTCCGCAGTGGCCTCGAGATCCCTTCTCGTGTCCACCCAGGCCCCGAAGCCGATACTGCTCTTCCTGATCCCGAAGCCGACGATACTGCACCACTACCTCCCGAACAACCTACTGACCAGCCCAAGAAATCCCGATTTGGCGACGCAGCTCTGGACCATTTCTTCTCAAGTACAAAATCTCGCTGTAAGCAGAAGAAGAAGCAGCCCATCGAGGAGGAAGAATTCTCTCGAGAATTCATAAACAAAGTCTTCGAGCCCCCATTCCCTCAGCGGTTGATCAAAAAAAAGAAAGAGGAAGAAGATCGGGACATCTTTGAGATGTTTAGCAAGGTTGTCATCAATATTCCGTTCCTCAAGACCATCAAGAACATGCCCCGATATGCCAAGTTTTTGAAGCAGCTGTGCACCAACAAGAACAAATTCACTGAGGTGAACAGAATCAGTGTGGGAGCTAATCTATCCGCCCACATCCAGCGAAAAATTCCACCCAAGTGCAAAGACCAGGGCATGTTCACGGTCCCGTGCAGGATCGGGACTATCGATATCGGGAAAGCAATGTGCGACCTGGGGGCTGGGATTAATGTTATGCCTCTGACTATCTACGACAGCCTCGGACTCGGGCCCTTAAAGGAAACCACTCTGGTAATCCAACTTGCAGACCGTTCGGTAGTATATCCCAAAGGAATCATCACGGATGTTCTGGTCCAGATTGGTGAATTCTTATTCCCAGCAAATTTCTATGTTCTCTCCATGGAAAACCCCATGAACACCAAGTCTTCGGACCTACTCTTGGGACGTCCTTTCTTGGCTACTGCCCGCGCAAAGATTGACTGCTATGAAGCCTCGATATCCCTCGAGTTCGACGGGGAAATTATCCGTTTCAACATGCTAGACTCCATGAAGTACCCTCCCGAATTTTCCAGTGTCAATTTTGTTGATATAATAGATCCCCTTGTGGAGGAGGTTTCTGAACTGAATTCCGTCGAGCCCTTGAAACTGATTCTTGACCGAAGTCTCACCCCCGAATCTCTGCAAGAGATGACAGCTTCCATTACGGTCCCATCTGAACTAGGTACAGTTGCGGCAGCCCTCGAAGAAAATTCTGCTCTGATGGTTGAACCCCCGAGCGATTCTCCCGAATGCGCAGATCATGTACGAGTTCCACCATCTCTGGAACAAGCCCCAGACCTCGAACTCAAAACACTGCCCTCACACTTGAAGTATGCATACCTCGGGGAGGAAGAGTCGCTTCCAGTCATAATTTCCAACAAGTTAGAAGCAGACCAAGAGACTGAGCTCGTGGACCTCCTCCAGAGTTTCAAGAAGGCTATCGGATGGACGATCGCCGACATCAAGGGACTGTCACCATCCTTATGCACTCACCGCATACATCTTGAAGACGACTCCAAGACGGTGAGACAGCCTCAAAGGCGTTTGAACCCCCCCATGATGGAGGTGGTCAAGAAAGAGATCTTGAAGCTACTCGATGCCGGAGTTATCTATCCCATTTCTGACTCCCCATGGGTTAGCCCAGTTCAGGTGGTCCCGAAGAAAACTGGCATCACAATCATTCCCGGTCCCGAGGGTCAGCCAATCCCCTCCCGAATCCAGAATGGCTGGCGTGTCTGCATTGACTATCGACGCCTGAACGAAGCCACCCGAAAAGACCATTTCCCACTTCCCTTCATAGATCAGATGCTGGAGCGACTTGCGGGCAAGACACATTATTGCTGCCTGGATGGGTATTCGGGATTCCACCAGATTCCAGTAGCCCTTGAAGACCAGGAGAAAACCACCTTCACGTGCCCCTTCGGGACCTTTGCTTACAGACGCATGCCCTTTGGGTTATGCAATGCCCCGGCCACATTCCAGAGGTGCATGGTCAGCATCTTTTCAGAATTTGTAGAAGAATGCATCGAGGTATTCATGGATGACTTCACGGTCTATGGTAACTCCTTTTCCGAATGCCTCTTGAATTTAAAGAAAATTTTGCAAAGATGTATAGAAACAAACCTTGTTCTTAATTTCAAAAAATGTCATTTCATGGTTGATCAAGGACTAATCCTGGGCCACATCGTGTCCCGAAAGGGTATCGAAGTGGACAAGGCCAAAATTCAAGCTATCGAGACCTTGCCTTACCCCTCGAATATTCGAGACGTGCGCTCTTTTCTTGGACATGCAGGTTTTTATAGGAGGTTCATCCGGGATTTCTCCAAGATTGCCCAGCCAATGTGCCAATTACTACACAAGGATGTGGACTTCGTATTCGATGACCAGTGCAAGAAGGCATTCGAGACTCTGAAAGCTAAGCTCATTTCTGCTCCTATCATTCGAGCCCCCGACTGGGCACTCCCGTTCGAAATCATGTGCGACGCAAGCAACCAGGCTTTGGGAGCTGTTCTGGGTCAGAAGAAAGACAAGGAGACTTATGTTATTTATTATGCCTCCAAGTTGTTGGATCCCGCCCAACAAAACTATACAACAACAGAAAAAGAGCTTCTGGCCATTGTCTATGCCCTTGACAAGTTTCGGCAGTACCTCCTGGGCACAGAAGTGATAGTGTACTCTGACCACTCCGCTCTTCGATGCCTGCTCAAGAAGACGGACGCGAAGCCTAGGCTTATCCGCTGGATTCTCCTGCTTCAAGAGTTCAACCTAGCCATCAAAGATAAAAAAAGGGACCGAAAACTGTGTAGCTGATCATTTAAGTCGACTCCCACATCAAGAAGACGACTCCCAAGTAACCATTCGGGAGTCTTTCCCTGATGAGCATTTGTGCTCAGTTGACACGGCCAAATACCCCTGGTTCACGGACATAGCTAATTATTGTGCCACTGGTGCGCTCCCAGTCGAGGCCTCGAGTGCAGAACATAACCGAATCCGCAAACAAGCCAAGTACTATGTTTGGGACAGCCCTTACCTATGGAAACATTGTTCAGATCAGATCGTTAGGCGTTGTGTCTCCACAGACGAGGTCCCATCCATCCTCAAGTTCTGCCATTCAACAACCGAAGGGGGACATTTTGCTGCAAAGAAGACCGCACTCAAAGTCCTAGAAGCGGGTCTTTACTGGCCCTCCATCTTCAAGGACAGTTATTTATTTTGTGCAGCATGCCCTCGATGCCAAGCCATGGGAAATATCGGAGCCCGAAACCAAATGCCCTTGACCAGTATCATTGCATGCGATATTTTCGATATTTGGAGCATTGACTTCATGGGACCATTCCCGAGTTCATTCGGACATACGTATATTCTGCTTGCAGTAGATTATGTCTCCAAATGGATCGAAGCCAAGGCCACCAAAACGGACGATTCAAGGGTGGTCGCCGATTTTCTCCGAACACACATCTTTAACCGATTCGGGACACCTCGAGCTCTCATCAGCGATCGGGGGACTCATTTCTGCAATCGAACAGTCGCATCGCTACTTAACAAGTATGGAGTGACTCATCGAGTGTCCACAGCTTACCACCCCCAAACCAATGGGCAGGCTGAGGTCTCGAATCGGGAGATCAAGGCTATCCTCGAAAAAACAGTGAATCAGTCCAGAAAAGATTGGAGTCTCAAGCTAGGAGACGCGCTTTGGGCCTACCGCACCGCATTCAAGACCCCGATCGGCATGACGCCATATCGGTTGGTCTATGGCAAGCCGTGTCACCTTCCGGTCGAAATAGAACACAAGGCCTTCTGGGCACTCAAGAAAGTCAACATGGACTTGAATTTGGCAGGAAAGGAATGTTGTTTGCAAATTCAAGAGCTTGAAGAACTTCGGGGGAACGCCTATGAAAATTCCTTGATCTACAAGGACAAGACCAAAGCCCAGCACGACAAGCACCTCGTAGTCAAACACTTCACCATTGGGCAGAAAGTTTTGCTCTACAACTCAAGACTACGGATTTTTTCGGGCAAGCTCAAGTCCAAATGGACGGGACCATACCGAATCACTGCAGTATTTGATCATGGAGCTGTTGAGATCCAGAACCTGGATAAGGGTGAGCCATTTAAAGTGAACGGTCACAGGTTGAAACCTTTCTATGAAGGATTCAAGCCTTCGACTGCAGAAGAAGCAAGGGTCGAGGACCCAGCAACCCACACTCCCGAATGAGGACACGACGTCCAGGCCTGGACGATAATCAAGGCCAATGTGGGGACAAGCCCCGAATTTCTAACCCTCTTCCTTTAATTTTCTTGTCTCTTAATTCTGCATCCGACACCCTCTCTTCTCTCTTCCCAAAGCCCATTCCTTATCTTCCCTAGGTGGTTTTAATTTGTCCTGTCCATTCTCATTCCTTTTGTCCGTTGGTTTCTTTAGTTTATTTTTATTTCCATTTTTATTCGAGTCAACTCTAGCTTTTTGAAATTTTTTTTTTTTTTTTTTAATGTGCACTTTTTATGTTACCTAGGTAAATTTTGAATTTTCTTTGTCCTCTTTCCCTCTCATTTAATTTTTATACCTCTCCCTCTCTCCTATTTAATGTCTTGTCCCCTCCTTTATCATCTCCCATTTAATTGCCTCTGATTTTATTCTTATCTCTCCTCTTTCCAACATCCCAAAAGCTGATTTGCTTTCTATGATTCCCGTGCAGGTGTAAGAGCACGCTGCCCATGGCACTTAGCGCCCTCTCCCATCACGCCACGTGGACAACGGAGACCGAAGCGTCAGTTCCCGCCTCTCTCTCCACGTTGCCACGCCTGCCACAACCTACTCACCCACGCCACCTAAACCGTCACCCATCCACGTTACCCAACCAAAACCCCCTCATCACTCCCAATCAAATCAAAACACCTCTTTTTCTCTTCTTTCCAAAAACGAAACCCTCTCTTCTTCCTTATGGCACGCACTCCCCTTAACCTAAACAAAGACCCCACTTCTCACTCTTCTACTCCAACTCCTACTCTTCCCCCTCACCAAAACCAACCTAACACCACCACTTCCGACCACTCTCCAGCAGCCACTGAACGGCTCGAATCTCCATCTTCCGACGCTACCATCCACCTAGACGGAATCCCTTCCACTACCCCTCTCCCGGACATGACCAGATCTGGAAAAGTCCACCGTGTCCCTCCAACCACCACCGCCGAAAGCAAAAAGAAAACACCTCCCAGCCCAGTCAACTCCGTTCCCCTCGATGTTAAGCCTATTGGCTACGTCATTCCTTCTGACACCGAAGGCGAGGAGGAGCCCCAATCCAGTTCTAGCCTCCGTGAGGCCCGACGGGTGGAAAAGGAGAACGAGGAACAATTTCCGTGGGACTCCGACGACCAGCACGCTGAGGACGACGACAGCGGGCAAGACAGAGAGGAGGCAGTCGAGCTGACAGAGCGACAGGTCGAACACGACGCCCAAGACCCCGAGCACACTGCTCCAGGCCCCGAGGAGGTTCAGACGGGCACTGCAGAAGAGGATGCCGCGGAAGGGGAAGGAGAGATCGACCCACCCAAACCCCCGAGTCCACCCCCGAAACCGACCAAGGGCAAGGCCCGAGCGGGGAGGAACGCCCCCAAAGCTCCTACTCCCAAGGCCCCAGCCTCTAAGCCCCCGGCCAGTAAGAAGAGGAAGCTCCCGGCCACTCCAAAAGGCAAAGCACTGGCAGTCGAACCGCCCCGCAAATCCCAGCGCATTGAGGAGGACGACGACGAGCTGGAATCTACCTCGGGATCCAAACCTAGCTACCTGGTAATAGCCAATCTCGACACCTTTAATGAACTCTTCATTTTTAATGATAAGCACTCTTTAGACAAGGTGGCCTTGCTGAACTTCAAGGGCGTAGCCCCGTGTCCTAGGCTAGATTTTGAATTCTATGACAAGATGGGTGTTAGATCCCGCATTCGGGAGTATATTAGTGGCATAGGGTGGGAGAGTTTCTTTTACATGGATCAGCCTACATATTTGGAGCTCAGCCTTGAGTTCTTTGCGAGTTTCTGGTACAAGGTCGATCTGTTCAAGCCCAGGGGTGGGGAAGGTCCCGATTTGTCTGCACCGGGGTGTGTGAACTTTCGGCTGGCCAGTAAATGGCACCCGATGTCCCTCAATGACTTCAATGTTTACCTGGGTTTTGTCAGTCGTGATGGCACTCAGGAGGCCGCATATCGGACTGCCCTGACCACTATCCCTGCCGAGTTTAACAATCACAAAGCCCTTCGGGAGCTCTCTGGCAATTCCACAGTCAAGTTCGACTCTCGCCACACCAAGGCTCACTGCATTCAAGACCCCGCGCTCCGCATTCTGCAACGCTTCTTGTCCATTGCCCTCGCGGGTAAGTTCGGGACCTCTGGACAGCTTGCCCAAACAGAGTTGTTCTTTCTATGGGCCATGTACCACAAGAAGCGAGTCAACCTTGGCTACTGGATCGCCACCGCTGCTCACAATGTCGCAAATGCCCCCCAGGGTCGCTCTCCTGTTCTCGGATCCATTATTACCAGCCTCGCCTCGCAGCTCTACACCTCGACACTCCGGGAGCTCAACTTGTATCGACACCCGAATTCCTTCAAGCTCATTGGTCTCAAGACCTTGGACGCGATGGAATTTCTTTGTGTTATTAACGGTGTCTTGAGCTTTCATGCAGATAACAAAGGCAAGATTGAGGGCAAGTACGAGTACCCGGACCTATCCAAACCCCGAGCCCAGACTGATGCCCCCGAGCCTCCTTCTGCCAAGAAGAACGCTTCCACTGCCCCCGAGGAGAATACCCCAAGTCCCGACCAAATGCCGAACAACAGCACCATCATCCGCTTACTCACTGACATCCTGGAAACCAATCGCACCATCCTCAAAGAATTTCGGGAGCAAGTTGCCTCCCTGATTCCTCCTCACCCCTGATCCCGAACATTTTCAAACCCCCCCTTGTTTGCCCCTGCGTGGGCTGATTATCTTCGCTTGAACAATTTCCATTTCTATCTCTTTTGTCTCCTTCTCGCATTGAGGACAATGCGCTGCCTAAGTGTGGGGAGGAGTTTAAACTAATATTTATTATGCATGTTTTACTTATATTCTATGAACTATTCTTTTTCTAAATTTTATTTTTAGGTTTTCAGCCTATTGCCTATTTTTGAAAACACCTCAATGATGGACACACACCTGACTTGTGCACATAGAATAAAAATGCTGTCTATATTCAAGGTCCCGAATGTGATATTCTTTGCCTGTTATGCCTTATATCTGCTTCAAGACCTAGACACCAGTAGTCATGAATTAACACCTTGCGAGCATTTGAGCCTTCATGCCTATATTTATTGTTTGAGCGAATGCATGACTAGGTACTGGTTGGGTTTGCATGATATCCATGGGTGTAGACGCATTTAGACATAGGAAAGCAGCAAAAAGATTAAGTCTTCGCATCAAATTGTTTTCTCTCATTTTTTCTTCTGTTCTGTTTTTTTTCTCTTACCCCCGAATCCCTTCTTGACCCTCCATTCTGACCATTTGAATTTTTTCTTGATCTTTCTCTTGGCAGGTGAGCGATGTTGTTAGGAGCACTATCGAGGGCTAGACTAGACAAACGAAGCAGCAAAGGCAAAGTGTGGGGATCCCGTAAAAATTCAAGACCCCGAATGCTGGGGCCAATTCGAGACCTTGAAGCTAAAACGAAGAATTCAAGGGCGGAGCAGAACGAAAGAAATCACCTCCCATCCACAGCAAAACACAAGTGTGGGGAAGGGAAATCAGAACATCAAGCCCCCGAAGAACAAAGGTCTCGATCCTCAAACAATCTAGGTCTCACGCTCTCCCTCTCGAAAAAAAAAAAAAAAAGAAAAAAAAAAGAAAAACAGAAATATAAATAAAAGAGAGAAGAGAACAAGACCAAGCCTTGAAAGCCAAGAAGAGGAAAATCGGCAACCAGCATCCATTCAAGGCCTCGAGCCTCGGTCCCGAAACGCAGCAAGGGCCCCCCTCGAAGAAGAAAAGCCTAGTCTAGCTTTCGCTCCAGCAACATTGTCTCACCATCTCGACTCTTTCCTGCCAAGGGAGCATTCCAGGTTTGAGTGGGTTTAACCACCTTCTCATTTCACTTCTTTACCCTCCATTTTCTCCATTTTTTCTTCTCATTATGCTTCTTCCATTTCCTCTTATCATTTATTTTCTTTGCTTCCCCTTCTTGCCCTCGATGCGAAGCCTTTTGATTGCTAGATTGCCTATGCATGTGTCTAATGTACTCGGATTGATATGCAAACTTGGTTTTTGTGCTGCGTTTTATGCATGATTGAGCGTTTAAACACCTAACCTTGTTCACGAGCGTGAGTGCAAACACCAATCCATGTGAGGACTGCTGGTTCATAGGCTGAAGCGGAAAAGTTCTTTCTCAAGGGTCGTTACCCTTCTGATTTGATGCAGGTGTATCTAGGCGGAGCTTGTCCCCATTCGGGGTCCCGAATCTTGTCAAGCATGCTTATTCTCTGTGCTATTGTTTGGTGTGTCTGTTCTGTTTTGGGACTGTTTTAAATTTTGTGAATGCTCGAGGGCGAGCATTGGGCAGTGTGGGGATTATTTGATAGCACGTTTTTATGCATGATTTTCCCTCCATTTTCTCCCCATTTAAGGCATGATTCTGCTAATTTACCCTTGATTTCATGACTATTGCAGATTTAGGCCTAAAAATGGAGTTTATGCCAAAACATGCGTTTTTGGTGCATTTTGAGCGAATTTGAGCTTCAAGACCCAGAGTCGAGGTCCCGAGCCCAGAGCAGCGTTCAAGGTCCCGAGTCGGATTCCCAGTTCGGGACCCCGAAGGGCAAAGGATGTCATTTCCACGTGTCATCCCACCTAAAACGCCCATGTGACTCCTCTGACACTGTTCCTGCGCTCTGCACTGATTACCAAACACCCACCGAACTGACCAGTTCAGCCTCGAGCTCAGTCCAGACCTGCCAAAGCTGGAAAATCAGACAGCTTTATGCTTTCTCAGCTTTGTGCTTTTAGGAACATAGATCCATATTTTTAGGCTTTCAATTAATGCATTTTGTCCCTAGTTTTAGGCTGAGGATATTTTGTGCTTAAGGCTCTGCTATATAAAGGGCATCTAGGATTAGTTTAGATCATCTCTTCCTAGCTTTTAATCACTTAGCATAATTTAGAAGTAGCTTAGACCTCTCTCTAGTTTCTCTCTCTAGCCATTGTTAGCTTCTTCAACATTGCTGCCGAGCTATAAACGGAATTTTAGTAACAAGTTTTCTTCCCTTCATCTATTTATTTACTTGTTATGCTTTCTTTAATCGTTATTTGTTTATCTTTAAGTATGAGTAGCTAAATTTCTAGTTCTTGGCAAGGCTGATTCAAGGGTTGCAAGGGCAGATTCGAGGCCTTAATGTGCTTAATATATTCTTGATGCTGTATTTAACTATTCATCGATTTAATTACATCTTTGCAATGATTTAATTTAAGGTCTGATCAACTGAGAATTATTTTGTGTAAATGCTGCCATTCATGTGATGAATACGAAAGGAAAATCGCATGAGTAAGTAGGCATCTATTTAGTCTTGACTGTGTCAAAGTGGTCTTGAATAGATAGGTTGGGTAGTTGATTAGGGCTGGGTCACGAGCCTGACAAACTGAGGGACTTTAGCTCTAGATCTGTCTTTTCTTAGCTTCATGGGCAGTTTGAATATGGCCCTCCCGCATTCGTGCCTGGAGGGATGGCAAACTGTCAAGACTACCTCATATGTGGAAACGGGGGGTAGTTTCTCTTAAGAGAAAAGTAGGGGATATCCGAGGAATCTGGTCCCCATGTCATTTCTATGACATCTCGAATGGAATACCCTTGAGCTGATGACGATCTGGTCCCGAATGCAACCCAGAATGCCTTTGCCAAGAACACTTTCTCCATCTGATTATTCGTGCTTGTTTCACTCTTGATCTATTTCACGCCTGCGTTGATACTTCTGCATCTGTTTCTGATTTGTTTTATTATTTCTGGAATTATTTGCTTACTTGCTTTATTTTATCATTCGAGACTCCCGAATTGACACCTCGGGACCCCGAATACTGCTTTCCTAGATAAAAATTGTTAGCTCCCGAAACCTGCCTTGGCCAACTCGTTTGGCCAAGTAAAACCCCCCCTAACAGTTACCTTTCGTGCATTTCACCCCCGAATACACTCAAGACCTTAGATCAGTCTCTCACAATCCCTGTGTTCGACCCTGACTACCACTGTACACTTTATCTCTTGTGCGCACACGTTTTCAGGCACTATAAATCTGTATTTGACTGACGATCACTAGGCCAAGATGCGCATAAGTGACGATCTAGTTCTCTTGTAGGTTTGATGCGCGGAATTGATCAAAAATCCCCTTTTTGTTCTCCACGAAAGTTCTTGGCTGTCTTGAAAGGAATCCACCCTTCGAGTTGATGGTTGTTGGCAAGAGTCCACTTGCCTAAGTACGCCCTAGTCGCACCCTAAAGAGAATCCACCCTTTAGCAAAAAGATTGAATCCACAATCTTCACAACGATCGAATCCACGAATCGCCAACACGCTTGCTCACGCTCCTTCCACACTTGACTCCACAAATGCCACGCTTTGCTCACGCCATGCTAGTTCACTAGCCCTAACCGAGTCCACGGCTAAGTACACAAGAACGGCTTGCTCCGGAGATCGAGAAAGTAAGAAGGTAGAATGATGGAATGGAGATTTGGTAAAGTGTTTAGGTGTAAATTCTGATCTGAATTTTATTAATAATAAGCAAGCCTTTAAATAGGCAAATTACAACTTCTAATTAAAATAGGAAAAGAACTAAATAGGCAAATTACAATACAAGTCTTACTAGAAATAGAACTACTAATACTATCTTAACTAGAACTTCTAATCTAAGATAAATACTAATTATAATTACAATAATTACAATTATTATCACTCTAGAACTCCTTCGTAGAGTAGAACTTCATTCCTTGCGTTTCCAGACTGCGCACTGATTTCTTGACTCGACTTTCATTATGATTCCCTCGTCCGATTGACCTGATTTTTGGACAGGATCTTCCTAACATCTTTAGGTATCTTGTATTTTTGGAATTAGTAAATTCGGAGTTCATCTTGACCACCAAATCGTCTCTGGACTCTGACGCAGTCTTAGGCTCTTCTCGTGTCTCTTCATTAACACACCCTAGAGTTTGGTGCGACCCTTGAACCGTATCATTCCCTTCCCCTTGAAAGCGATTCGTCCTCGAATCGGAATTGATACTCTCCAAGGATAGATTATACCTCCATAGAATCTCCTCCTTATCCAATCCATAGGTTGCACAAATGGGCGCTATCATGATCTCATAATCATTCCTCAACGCCACGCTATGATCGAAACTTCCAATCGCTCGCCCTTCAATTTTATTCAAATAATTCCAAAAGGACAGCGATCCTTCCTTATTTCCTTGAGTAGTAATTTCCTTATTTCCTTGAGTAGTAATTGAGTACTCATCCAAGGAATCACACTCTCCAAGTAACTCCTCAAACTCAAGCAAATCCGTTCTCATCAAGAGAAGACGCAACCATACTTTGTGTTCTACACTAGGCAATCGTCTTGGTTCATCATCTCTCTCCTTTGTGACATCAACATTCTACTCTTCCTTTGGCGCCTCTGTTCCCAAGCCTTCTAGATTTATCAAGTCGACATGATCATCACCATCCTCTTGATTCTTGCTTGAAGGTCCGCTTGTTGTTTGCTCATAGTGTCGAATTGGCACACTATCGCGCCATTGATCGTTTAAGCCCTTGAAACGAATTTCAAATCTCTTCTGCTGCTCTTCCATGCTTTCCAACCTTGAGTCCAGGTTCCTCAAGGGTTCCAGCAGCTCCTTGTACCTTCCTCCCGAATTTCTTTCAGCCATATCAATCACCTAATCAAACTTAACACAAGAGTGCAAAATCTGTTTTCGGTGAACACAGTTTAGTAAAACAAGCACAGCTTTTGGCTCCGATGTCCGAATCACCTGATTCTTCTTGATTTGGACTACTAACAGATAGACCTTTCTAACGAACTAAAAATCACAGAAATCGGACTCCAATAGGTATTTATTGAAATACTATTTCGACACTGACACTTTGGTGGACTGTTTTTGGTGACTCTTTTGTGTGACTCTTTTTATGGACTATTTTTGTGACTTATATAAATAAATAAAAGAGATAAACAGACTCAACACAAACAGACTTGGTTTAGAACTCCTAAACCGACTCAACAAAAGACTCGACTTTGATTTAGAACTTCTAAATCGACAAAGACTCAAAACATAAAATTCAAAGACACTTTTTAATTTTGTGATTTTTTTGACTCAAAAACAAAAACGAAAAGATAGTTTGGGATTTTCTTACCAAACCTAGAACTCCCTTGAGCTCCGCTACCAACTGATACGATCCTAGCTAGGCCAAGATGCGCATAAGTGACGATCTAGTTCTCTTGTAGGTTTGATGCGCGGAATTGATCAAAAATCCCCTTTTTGTTCTCCACGAAAGTTCTTGGCTGTCTTGAAAGGAATCCACCCTTCGAGTTGATGGTTGTTGGCAAGAGTCCACTTGCCTAAGTACGCCCTAGTCGCACCCTAAAGAGAATCCACCCTTTAGCAAAAAGATTGAATCCACAATCTTCACAACGATCGAATCCACGAATCGCCAACACGCTTGCTCACGCTCCTTCCACACTTGACTCCACAAATGCCACGCTTTGCTCACGCCATGCTAGTTCACTAGCCCTAACCGAGTCCACGGCTAAGTACACAAGAACGGCTTGCTCCGGAGATCGAGAAAGTAAGAAGGTAGAATGATGGAATGGAGATTTGGTAAAGTGTTTAGGTGTAAATTCTGATCTGAATTTTATTAATAATAAGCAAGCCTTTAAATAGGCAAATTACAACTTCTAATTAAAATAGGAAAAGAACTAAATAGGCAAATTACAATACAAGTCTTACTAGAAATAGAACTACTAATACTATCTTAACTAGAACTTCTAATCTAAGATAAATACTAATTATAATTACAATAATTACAATTATTATCACTCTAGAACTCCTTCGTAGAGTAGAACTTCATTCCTTGCGTTTCCAGACTGCGCACTGATTTCTTGACTCGACTTTCATTATGATTCCCTCGTCCGATTGACCTGATTTTTGGACAGGATCTTCCTAACATCTTTAGGTATCTTGTATTTTTGGAATTAGTAAATTCGGAGTTCATCTTGACCACCAAATCGTCTCTGGACTCTGACGCAGTCTTAGGCTCTTCTCGTGTCTCTTCATTAACACACCCTAGAGTTTGGTGCGACCCTTGAACCGTATCATTCCCTTCCCCTTGAAAGCGATTCGTCCTCGAATCGGAATTGATACTCTCCAAGGATAGATTATACCTCCATAGAATCTCCTCCTTATCCAATCCATAGGTTGCACAAATGGGCGCTATCATGATCTCATAATCATTCCTCAACGCCACGCTATGATCGAAACTTCCAATCGCTCGCCCTTCAATTTTATTCAAATAATTCCAAAAGGACAGCGATCCTTCCTTATTTCCTTGAGTAGTAATTTCCTTATTTCCTTGAGTAGTAATTGAGTACTCATCCAAGGAATCACACTCTCCAAGTAACTCCTCAAACTCAAGCAAATCCGTTCTCATCAAGAGAAGACGCAACCATACTTTGTGTTCTACACTAGGCAATCGTCTTGGTTCATCATCTCTCTCCTTTGTGACATCAACATTCTGCTCTTCCTTTGGCGCCTCTGTTCCCAAGCCTTCTAGATTTATCAAGTCGACATGATCATCACCATCCTCTTGATTCTTGCTTGAAGGTCCGCTTGTTGTTTGCTCATAGTGTCGAATTGGCACACTATCGCGCCATTGATCGTTTAAGCCCTTGAAACGAATTTCAAATCTCTTCTGCTGCTCTTCCATGCTTTCCAACCTTGAGTCCAGGTTCCTCAAGGGTTCCAGCAGCTCCTTGTACCTTCCTCCCGAATTTCTTTCAGCCATATCAATCACCTAATCAAACTTAACACAAGAGTGCAAAATCTGTTTTCGGTGAACACAGTTTAGTAAAACAAGCACAGCTTTTGGCTCCGATGTCCGAATCACCTGATTCTTCTTGATTTGGACTACTAACAGATAGACCTTTCTAACGAACTAAAAATCACAGAAATCGGACTCCAATAGGTATTTATTGAAATACTATTTCGACACTGACACTTTGGTGGACTGTTTTTGGTGACTCTTTTGTGTGACTCTTTTTATGGACTATTTTTGTGACTTATATAAATAAATAAAAGAGATAAACAGACTCAACACAAACAGACTTGGTTTAGAACTCCTAAACCGACTCAACAAAAGACTCGACTTTGATTTAGAACTTCTAAATCGACAAAGACTCAAAACATAAAATTCAAAGACACTTTTTAATTTTGTGATTTTTTTGACTCAAAAACAAAAACGAAAAGATAGTTTGGGATTTTCTTACCAAACCTAGAACTCCCTTGAGCTCCGCTACCAACTGATACGATCCTAGCTAGGCCAAGATGCGCATAAGTGACGATCTAGTTCTCTTGTAGGTTTGATGCGCGGAATTGATCAAAAATCCCCTTTTTGTTCTCCACGAAAGTTCTTGGCTGTCTTGAAAGGAATCCACCCTTCGAGTTGATGGTTGTTGGCAAGAGTCCACTTGCCTAAGTACGCCCTAGTCGCACCCTAAAGAGAATCCACCCTTTAGCAAAAAGATTGAATCCACAATCTTCACAACGATCGAATCCACGAATCGCCAACACGCTTGCTCACGCTCCTTCCACACTTGACTCCACAAATGCCACGCTTTGCTCACGCCATGCTAGTTCACTAGCCCTAACCGAGTCCACGGCTAAGTACACAAGAACGGCTTGCTCCGGAGATCGAGAAAGTAAGAAGGTAGAATGATGGAATGGAGATTTGGTAAAGTGTTTAGGTGTAAATTCTGATCTGAATTTTATTAATAATAAGCAAGCCTTTAAATAGGCAAATTACAACTTCTAATTAAAATAGGAAAAGAACTAAATAGGCAAATTACAATACAAGTCTTACTAGAAATAGAACTACTAATACTATCTTAACTAGAACTTCTAATCTAAGATAAATACTAATTATAATTACAATAATTACAATTATTATCACTCTAGAACTCCTTCGTAGAGTAGAACTTCATTCCTTGCGTTTCCAGACTGCGCACTGATTTCTTGACTCGACTTTCATTATGATTCCCTCGTCCGATTGACCTGATTTTTGGACAGGATCTTCCTAACATCTTTAGGTATCTTGTATTTTTGGAATTAGTAAATTCGGAGTTCATCTTGACCACCAAATCGTCTCTGGACTCTGACGCAGTCTTAGGCTCTTCTCGTGTCTCTTCATTAACACACCCTAGAGTTTGGTGCGACCCTTGAACCGTATCATTCCCTTCCCCTTGAAAGCGATTCGTCCTCGAATCGGAATTGATACTCTCCAAGGATAGATTATACCTCCATAGAATCTCCTCCTTATCCAATCCATAGGTTGCACAAATGGGCGCTATCATGATCTCATAATCATTCCTCAACGCCACGCTATGATCGAAACTTCCAATCGCTCGCCCTTCAATTTTATTCAAATAATTCCAAAAGGACAGCGATCCTTCCTTATTTCCTTGAGTAGTAATTTCCTTATTTCCTTGAGTAGTAATTGAGTACTCATCCAAGGAATCACACTCTCCAAGTAACTCCTCAAACTCAAGCAAATCCGTTCTCATCAAGAGAAGACGCAACCATACTTTGTGTTCTACACTAGGCAATCGTCTTGGTTCATCATCTCTCTCCTTTGTGACATCAACATTCTGCTCTTCCTTTGGCGCCTCTGTTCCCAAGCCTTCTAGATTTATCAAGTCGACATGATCATCACCATCCTCTTGATTCTTGCTTGAAGGTCCGCTTGTTGTTTGCTCATAGTGTCGAATTGGCACACTATCGCGCCATTGATCGTTTAAGCCCTTGAAACGAATTTCAAATCTCTTCTGCTGCTCTTCCATGCTTTCCAACCTTGAGTCCAGGTTCCTCAAGGGTTCCAGCAGCTCCTTGTACCTTCCTCCCGAATTTCTTTCAGCCATATCAATCACCTAATCAAACTTAACACAAGAGTGCAAAATCTGTTTTCGGTGAACACAGTTTAGTAAAACAAGCACAGCTTTTGGCTCCGATGTCCGAATCACCTGATTCTTCTTGATTTGGACTACTAACAGATAGACCTTTCTAACGAACTAAAAATCACAGAAATCGGACTCCAATAGGTATTTATTGAAATACTATTTCGACACTGACACTTTGGTGGACTGTTTTTGGTGACTCTTTTGTGTGACTCTTTTTATGGACTATTTTTGTGACTTATATAAATAAATAAAAGAGATAAACAGACTCAACACAAACAGACTTGGTTTAGAACTCCTAAACCGACTCAACAAAAGACTCGACTTTGATTTAGAACTTCTAAATCGACAAAGACTCAAAACATAAAATTCAAAGACACTTTTTAATTTTGTGATTTTTTTGACTCAAAAACAAAAACGAAAAGATAGTTTGGGATTTTCTTACCAAACCTAGAACTCCCTTGAGCTCCGCTACCAACTGATACGATCCTAGCTAGGCCAAGATGCGCATAAGTGACGATCTAGTTCTCTTGTAGGTTTGATGCGCGGAATTGATCAAAAATCCCCTTTTTGTTCTCCACGAAAGTTCTTGGCTGTCTTGAAAGGAATCCACCCTTCGAGTTGATGGTTGTTGGCAAGAGTCCACTTGCCTAAGTACGCCCTAGTCGCACCCTAAAGAGAATCCACCCTTTAGCAAAAAGATTGAATCCACAATCTTCACAACGATCGAATCCACGAATCGCCAACACGCTTGCTCACGCTCCTTCCACACTTGACTCCACAAATGCCACGCTTTGCTCACGCCATGCTAGTTCACTAGCCCTAACCGAGTCCACGGCTAAGTACACAAGAACGGCTTGCTCCGGAGATCGAGAAAGTAAGAAGGTAGAATGATGGAATGGAGATTTGGTAAAGTGTTTAGGTGTAAATTCTGATCTGAATTTTATTAATAATAAGCAAGCCTTTAAATAGGCAAATTACAACTTCTAATTAAAATAGGAAAAGAACTAAATAGGCAAATTACAATACAAGTCTTACTAGAAATAGAACTACTAATACTATCTTAACTAGAACTTCTAATCTAAGATAAATACTAATTATAATTACAATAATTACAATTATTATCACTCTAGAACTCCTTCGTAGAGTAGAACTTCATTCCTTGCGTTTCCAGACTGCGCACTGATTTCTTGACTCGACTTTCATTATGATTCCCTCGTCCGATTGACCTGATTTTTGGACAGGATCTTCCTAACATCTTTAGGTATCTTGTATTTTTGGAATTAGTAAATTCGGAGTTCATCTTGACCACCAAATCGTCTCTGGACTCTGACGCAGTCTTAGGCTCTTCTCGCGTCTCTTCATTAACACACCCTAGAGTTTGGTGCGACCCTTGAACCGTATCAGCGTAAACATAAGAAGGTGACACCGCAGCCCGGGAAACCACCATAAGGGCGCCGTCATCACCTTCCATCGCATTATCCCAAAGGCACGCCAACGGATCGAGCGTAT
This sequence comes from Viola odorata, assembly GCA_963691705.1. NCBI lineage: Eukaryota > Viridiplantae > Streptophyta > Magnoliopsida > Malpighiales > Violaceae > Viola > Viola odorata. Next base: position 55,920,438 of record OY829542.1, read on the forward strand.
TTTCCAGCAGAACGATGTCTTCAAAAATACAGGTTAACATACACCACACGGTAGAGATATCCCCCACCACATGGCGCTTCACATAGCAAGCATTCGAGTCCAGGTAATTCCTTGTCATATCATCCATGATCAGAGAAAGGTAGAAGAAGAATAGAGGGAAGTAAGGAAAGCGGGATGCAAGTGAGAGAGTTGAGAAGAAAAAACCCATTTATATATACACGCAAGCACCACCTCGAGAAACCCACAACAGTCATAAAGTTAGCGATCGGGAACGAACAGTAATTTTCCAACGGTCACTGAGCATTTGGGCAAGCACGACAGGTTCGGATCAACAGAACAATCAACTTAGACATAGCAAATATTATACAACATTCCACATCAAAGCAAGAAAACAAAGTAAAGAGAGTCAGAAAGTTATTATTACAAACATTGGAAATTCAAACGGTGCCCAGCATAACAGAGAAGCACAAAGAAGAAAGGAAAGAACTAAGGGTCGGTAGATGGCGGAGGCTGGTCGGACCCACCTACCCCGTCAAACTTGCCAACGTCTATCACGGCCATAAGGCTATCGGTGTGATCGGATACCTTTGTCAGCTCGAAGTTAGGACCATCGTAACAGTCAGAAAAGGCATTCAGCATGGCATCAACAACCTCATCCCGAAGCGCGACCATCCTCTGAGGAACAGCATTCAGCTCCGACTGAAGCTTTTCGGATCGCCCTTTTTCCCAAACCATCTCCCGTTGGAGCCTCTCATTCTCCCGGATAAGATCCTCCAGTCGACCCCTTTCAGCATCCCTCTCTTGCTTCAAGCCAACCAACTCTTCGTAAACACCCGAGAGCTTGGCAGCTTTCGCCTTGGCACTATCCACCTCTGCGCGAAGGGCCCCCAAGTCCGCTGCAATACGATCATTAGCAGCTCGAGTGTCGGCATGCTCTGCTCTCTCTTTTCCAAGATCACCCATCAAAGATCATATCTTCTCAGACGAATTCTCCTGCAAACATCGAAGCTGGCAAAAAGTAGAGAATACACTAGCCTGGGCTTCGGCATGCTGGCGACCGAGAGGCATCTCGCGAAAATGATCCCTTTCATAATCCAGGCCGACCATCTCCCCGAAGAAGACGGTGCTTGTCGAGGGCACGATCAAATAATTACAACTTATCACATGCAACAAAAAAGGATTGAAGACAGTGGCAAGAGGTTCGATCCATAGAGAAAGGTGAAGACATACACTAGACAAGTCCAGATATAAAGTAAAACAATAAAAGAAATAAAAAATGGGGGATTTGGTTGGTTAATCTAGTTAACCAAGATAGATAAGAGCTAACAAGTTAACTAATAAAAACAGAAATCAAGGGCACGACATGCAAACAGGAGTCAAATAAAGAAATAAAGTCAAAAGAGAAGAAATTAAAGAAATAAAATAGGAGGAGCAGATAAGAAAGATTCCTAGAAAAGGTTTTTCTCGGGCTGTGTCGAGGGCATGAAAATCTCTTGACCTCGAGGGCTAGATAATCATCGGTGCAGAAATATTCTATTCTCATGTACAGACCTGCTATAGGGACCGCACATCCATGCCGCATCCCCTACTTACCTTCTTAGATAAAAGTCACCCCCCGTTTCCACATATGAGGTGACCTTGACGTTCCGCCATCCTCCCAGGCACGAATGCGGGGAGGCCATATTCAGAACGCCCATGAAGGGGAGGTAAGACAGATCTAGGGCGCGATAGCTCAGCTTGTCAGACTCGTATCACATACCCTAATCGGTTGTTTACCCCTAGATGAAGACCTCTCGCGCTGTCTCCCCTAGATGTCTACTATTATCTCAAGGCTTCGCGTCAGTTATAACCAAGAGAATGACAGTAATCATCTAGGTCTAGATATTAGTTGGCCAGACTACTAATTTGGCCCTAGACGAATTAACAAGAAACTGATAAACAATCGAATACAACAATAAGAACATATTAAACATATTTAGGCCTCTTAACTACCCATGCAACCCTAAAAATACCTCTGCTAAGAAGGAAGAATCTAGCTACTCATACCACAAAATAAATAAACAAAATAGGAAAAGGAAGATAGCATAAAAGAAGAAGAAGGAGAACAAGAAAACTATAAATGTTACTGGCCGGAGCAAAGCTCCGGTTAAGTTCAATGGCTGCTGGAAATGGATGTCTCAGCCACCACCCAAAAGAGGGAGGAGAGAAAAGGAGGCGGCTCCCCAAAGAAGAAAGTGGAAAAATATTTACAAGATGATGTGTGTGTTCAAACCCTAAAACTAGAGGCTTATATAGTGTCTAGCCCACAAGAAGACAAATTCCAGCTAAGGGATTACAAAAAGACAAATTCCAGCTAAGGGGAGAGGGTGACAGCACATGGAGCGTGCTGGAATATTCTAGAATCTTCTAGATATGCAAGGAATCCCGTGAGAATCTTTGGAGATTCATCTCTTTGGCTTTGTAGAGATATCGCGGGCGAGAGACTGCTCACTGGTTTGGTTAGCTTTCGAGGGCTCGATGACATTCTGATCTTCTAGGCCTTGAAGCTTGAAATCCTCAGAAATACTCCAAAAATGCTTCTTTTCGATCTTTTCCTTCTATTGACGCTGATTTGCAATAAAGATTGGAATAAGGGTCAAATAGAGGAATCAAGCCCCCGAAAGGGCTAGAAAAGAAGGTAAAATCATGACCATGAAACGTGCTATCAAAGACCGATAAGGGAAGATCGCTAGCGCGGGGATTGGTCACCCCCAACGCCGGTAGACCTTGCTGCACCAGGCCCCTCAGATCCAAAACATGAGTGGTAGGGTCGTCGGGTCCAAGAGAGGAAAGGAGAACATCCATGTCCAACGGCTGCTGACCCTGCAAGTACTCATCCGAAAGGACAATTTTGGCAAGAGGTGAGGCAGGCGTGAAATGAATGCGCGAGGGCACCGAAGCTGAGACAGAGACATCAAAAGGGCGACTACCGTCATCACAGCCCAATGGAGATACATTAAGAAGAAAAGGCCAACTGGAAGTAGACACATTACCAGGGAAATGTTGAGGAGACGGAGCATCGAGAGAAGTGCTCTCCGGATCCGGCCCCGCAGAAGTATTCGCAAGAAGATCTGACATCTGCGCGTCATCCCCACTGACGACGATGGGGTTAAGCGCCCCACCCCCCTCGGCGGACACCCCGAAAACCTCCACGATAGACGGCAATGGAGGATTACCCCCCGAGGGGCTACCTTCCTTCCTTTTTCTTTTCTTCTCAAGTAGACGGGCAACCCTGTCGGCCACGATGGAGGAAGTCTTCTGGACAGAAGGCTTGGGAGGCGGTGGAGTCACCGATGGCTCAGAAGGGCAAAACCTAAGAGGAGTTGCAGCAAAAGCCAAAAAACCTGACAGTGGCGGTCCGATATCCTCTATTACCGGCACCCTCTCGCCGGTAAAATCCACCGACCGATCAAAAACATCATGACTAGTATCCTCAGTCAATCTCAACAAGGGTGGAGTGACCGAAACCTGGGGGACGGAAGCAACCACCCCCTTTCGGAGGGACCTTGGCCTTTTGGTAGAAAGAGACTCCCCCGTTTGGGGGGAAGAAGCCCCCACGACAGCTTTCTTTCGCCTCTGAAGAGACACTTCAGGGCTCTCTTCTCGCTCCTCCGAAGGCCCACCTTCGCCTTGGCCGAGCGAGGCCTCCCCCTCAACCTCATCCTCATCATCATCATCTGCAGAAAGCAATCAGGGCCATCAGGACGAGCAAACAAAACTAGGAGATAACAAAGAGCAAAACTTACCGATACCACACTGATCTATCGGTAGACCAGTGGCAAGCAGCCGCGTGTTAAACGGCTTCCTAACGGCGCCGAAGAGTACGTCGATAGCCTCCATGTCATCTATCATTAGCTCACTCGGTTGAGGTTTCGTCCACACACCATCAGTAACATATTGGTTGAACCCAGACCTCCAGGTGGGCTCAGGCATTTCAAGAACAAAGAAGCGGCTCACCCAATTCTTTATCGAAGAGTCGAACTTCTGGAAATGCATGGCGAGCGGCTTGACAGATGGATCAGACCATCGGGGATAAATGGAAACCCAACCTCTCCGGATGCCCAATTGAAAAAAATGCCTCAGGAGCAAAAGGCTAGGTTTTGCAATACGGTTTCCCACACACACCCGAATGAATGCGTAGATACCGGGCCACGAATTCGGAGGGATCTGCGTCGGGTTCAGATCAAACTCCCGCAGCATACTGGAAACTAGCGGGTGCAGAGGAAGGCGAAATCCATACTTGAACATCCGCGTGTACAACACCCGGTCGTTCTCGGTAAAATGAGTATTCAGCCTAACCTCTGAGCCCGCAAGAAGAGATGTATATTTATCATTTAGAATCCCGCCGTAAGTGACCAACTCTTGTTGCAACTCGAGCATGTCGGTTAGCTCTGACGTTGTCTCTGCAATCTTGGCCTCAACCTGCGACATGGGCCTGTCCGGAACAGAAGGAGGAACAACGGATGAAGCCATGAGAAAGGAAGCAGAAGAAGAGAACGAGACCTGAGGTACACAAGAAGAAGGGAAGAAAGTTTCTCTATTGGTTTGTTGTTTGCCTTGATTTCTCTTGTCTCTTTGGAAAGAGAGAAGAGAAGGAGAGGGGCGCGCTATATAGGGCATCATGCGGTCGATGAGGAAACGACACGTGGCAAGAAACCCTTGAGGATACGTTCGGATCAGCCGTTTCGACTAAACTCAAATGACCCTCCTTGATTCTCAAAACTTGGATTTGACCACGAAAGAACGATCGATCGGCTGCCACGCAAGCACGCACGCGCATCCAACCATCATTACCCCTGCTCCGCATTTAATGAGACAGGACGGTACCATCATTCGGCCCAAGAACAAAAAACAGAGGAGGCCCAAGTCCCTTTTTACGACCCATCTTCACAGCCCAGTCTCCCCGACAGTTAACAAGCGAACGGCCAAACATGCTATTGGTTAGGTCTTTTGGCCAGCGCCTATGGAGCAAACGGACCCCATGGTTGGGCAGACATCGGACTAAGCCCTTGGTAAATACTTAGGCTCGTCGTCGTTCATGCATGATAATACATAATCAGGCCTCAAGGGCATTATGGACCTTTCCCCACCCTCAACAAGGGACCACTGCCAGCGTGTCAGTCAAACGGTTGCCCAGCGCGTTTCCTGGGTCAAACGGCCAGCCTACGGTCTAACGGGGGCAAAATGAGTCGTAGGGTGACACGTGTCCCGTTATCGGGCACAGCACCTTGGCGACACGTGTCCCACCGACTTAAGAGGGAAAGGCCTATAAATACACCCCCCCCCCCCCCCCCCCGGCGTGCGAGCAGGAGGTAAGCATTCCAACCATACTGTTCACTACACTCCTTCGCTATTCACAATCCCCTCGTTCTAACTTGACAGTCGAAGCCTCTACGCTGGAGGTCCTCTCAGGTGCTTTTCAGGTACCACGTGGCTAGCCCAGACCCGTTTGAAGGACCCACCTGCTCCTTTTCAGATCTACCCATTAATCGCTTTACCCTTTAACCCCCCACCCCCTATCCTAGATTATCACCAAGCAAAGTTTAAATTACTTTGAGAAAACCAAACTCGAAGAACATCTCCAAACAAAGATTATTCAAACGTGTTAAAAAGTTTCAAATAAGTTTCTAAAAACAAAACAAACAAACAAAAAAGTTGGAATGGGTGCGGAACACACCCCCCGGAATTGAATTGTTTATCTCGGCTTTCCCACTCAAAGAAGAAACTGAATATTAATATTTATACCTCAATCATGCGGAACACACCCTGGAATTGAATTGTTTATCTCAGCTTTCCCACTCAAAGAAGAAACTGAATATTAATATTTATACACCTCAATCATTGTTTATCTCAGCTTTCCCACTCAAAGAAAAAACGTAGTAAATTAAATTTCTTGTAATAACGCAGACCACACCCCACACCCCACACCCCACACCGACCCACGATTTGTCCTGAGAAACAGTTGTTGAAAAGAAAACTCGCCTACCTCACTCCCTCCCCTCTATTTAACAATCACCCTCTTACACACACCTCACCAACTCGACCACCTCCAACCTCAACACAGATCCAAATCCCACATAAACAATTCAAATGGGTTTCCCATCCAGCGGCACCGCATCCGAATCCAAACCCTTCAATTTCCTCATCTACGGCCGCACCGGCTGGATCGGTGGCGTCCTCGGCAAGCTCTGCGACGCCCAAGGCATCCCTTACACCTACGCCTCCGGTCGCCTCGAGGACCGCGCCTCCCTCCTCGCCGAAATCTCCTCCGTCAACCCCTCCCACGTCTTCAACGCCGCCGGCGTCACCGGCCGCCCCAACGTCGACTGGTGCGAGTCCCACAAGGTCGAGACCATCCGCGCTAATGTAGTCGGCACCCTCACCCTCGCTGACGTCTGCAAACAGCACGGTCTCATCCTCATCAACTTCGCCACCGGCTGCATCTTCGAGTACGATTCGGATCATCCCCTCGGGTCGGGTGTCGGTTTCAAGGAAGAGGATACTCCTAATTTCATCGGATCTTTCTATTCAAAGACTAAAGCCATGGTAAATGTCATTTTCATTTTCTCAACGTATCATTTACCGTGCGGTTATTTTTTTAATCGTTACTTTTTGTGATCCGTTATATTCCACGCTGTGTTCCACGTGTCAAATGCTGTGTGTTGGATCTGACATTTGGTTGTGGTTATGGATCTTACGAACTTACCCCGTAGCAGTTAAGTAGCTGGTACGAGTGTTCTTAGTTCTTACATTGAATGAGCTAGTCAAGTTTTGGAGCTAATCATTTAGCTAATTATCCACGATCCAACTTGACACCGCTAGATGAAACACCCAGCGCACTCTAACTATGTTTTTGTTTGAATATGAAAAGTTGGTATGAAGAAAGATTTTACATAAATTAATTGCTAGTTAGAATAGATCCTAACACCATTTGTGTCTGCCGCGGCCTCACAGTTCGGATTGGATCTAGAAACTGGAGAGGAATGTATCGAAATATTTCTGGTTTATTTGGTGGTCTGGAGTTCGTTTACTTCTAAGTAACACATCTTATTGGCAGAAGCTATCTGAATTGTATGTTGTAAAAAAAATGTGGAAATAGTACTGAATGAAGCAGTTGCTATCTCTCATGTGTGGTTTTATCGATTTTTGCGTTGTTGATTAGAAATAACTGATGAAATACCCTCTTATGTTAATTGTGGTTTTTGTTTTTGGTATTTGAAAGGTGGAAGATTTGCTCCACAACTATGACAATGTCTGTACCTTGCGAGTGAGAATGCCTATTTCATCTGATTTGTCTAATCCTCGCAACTTCATCACAAAGATCGCCAGATACGAGAAGGTAGTTGACATTCCCAACTCAATGACAATATTGGATGAACTCCTACCAATTTCCATTGAGATGGCAAAGAGAAACCTCACTGGAATTTGGAACTTCACAAATCCTGGAGTGGTGAGTCACAATGAGATCTTAGAGATGTATCGGGATTACATCAACCCCAACTTCACGTGGAAAAACTTCACTCTTGAGGAGCAAGCAAAAGTAATCGTTGCTCCCCGAAGTAATAACGAGCTTGATACCACCAAACTGAAGACAGAATTTCCTGAACTCCTACCGATAAAGGAGTCCCTTGTCAAGTATATTTTCAAGCCGAATCAGAAGACTGCTGCTGCTTGATGCCAATGCAATTGGAGGCCTGAGCTCTCATGGAAGTACACGTTACCTTGTTAAGTTTTTCAAACCAAAGGAAACGGTTGTCGGTGCTCGATTGTAGGTCTCATTTTTTTCCCTTTTTTTTTTTGGTTTTCCTGTTGCTATTTATTGAATCTTGTTCAAGTGTGTTGCTGTCAGTCCAACGTCTTTCACGCCCCTTGCCAAATCATATCCATAGTTCATCTACTTATATTTGAATGTTGTATTTTTAAGATGATCAAAAATAAATTAGCTGGAATTGATTTGTGAGGAAATTATTTTTGTGACGTCATTTGTGAACCGTAGGATGTATTTTCATTTCTCACCTTTATCCTGATAAATTCATTTTTCACCTTTTTTTTGTTTTTGTGATTTGATGTTCTATTCGCAATTTCTTGTCGAAGTGATCAATTGATTGGGGTATTGAGTACATTGCCATTGTTATGACTGTACCTTATTTTCTTCCTTGATGTATACTCTACTTTCTTTCTTTTTTTGTCTTTTAAATTTTATTTTTTTCAAAGCTTAACTGTTCAGATGATCTAAGAAATTCCTGTTATGTTATCAATGGAGACGAAAAACTATGTCGTAGCGTCGGCAATGAGAATGAGTACTAGGATAGCATGTTTGTCAAGGTCTGTAGGTAAGGATGCATCTTTCTAATAAGCAAAGTCCCCACCTAGGTTAAAGTGCTGAGACAAGTACATCACAGGTGACAGTAGGACCATACCATAATTCATATTGTCTAATTATTTTAAAATGATGGACAGGAGAAGCCTATGTCATTTGAGATAACAGAAACTATTTCAGGCAGTTACTAGTTACTAGTTAGTTAGTTGTGTCCAAGGATGCGGTTCTTGCGATACATGGGAGGCTTCTTGAATTTGACTGTTTCCAGCTCTGTGTTGCCGAAAGAGTAGGTAGAACCAGGGAGAATATTGTACACCACCAGCGGGCTTCGCACAACATGGACTCCATCCGTAAATACTATCGAGCCTGACATGATCGGCTTTTGTTCGATCCTGGAGCCAGAGACCTTCACTTTGAATGTTTTCTTCTCTCCAGTTGCAGAGAACGACAGGACCGAGGGTTCAACAGTGACACTGATAGAGGAGGATGGCATTGTTGTAGTGACAATGTAGGTTGAATCAGGTGACCCAACGTTGGTGACTGTCCTAGTAAAGACACCTGTAATTGGTTGGCCGTCTTCTACAGCTAAGGCAAAACTAGGGTAGTTTAAATCCCAGGCTCTTCTGGGTTTCGTGCTATGGCAAGAGCTGTCGTTGGTGCCGGTTATCATTCTGAGAGTACTGGTGTTGTAACCTTGCTTGCAGAGGAAGTTAATGTAGTCTGCTTCTGATGCATCATAAACAAGTCCAGGATCTGTTGCCTTGAACGGATTCAGGTGACCAGACCCATAAGCGAATTCAAGGTCAATGTGCTTCCTTGGGTCCATGATCATAGCTTTCCACAAACGGAAACAAATTTCATTTAGCAAGGGAGGCCAGATCAGTTTGTTATGCTAACTTATAAGCAGTAGAGGTTTCTCACCTGTTGTCATGAGGGCTGACTTAATGGCAGCAGGAGACCAGTTAGGGTGTTCTGCCTTAACATATGCAGCGGCACCACTCACGTGCGGGCATGACATGGATGTCCCGGAGATTATATTGAACTTCGACCTCGTCTTATCCTCTGAAATGTAAGTAGGTGGTGCCACAGGAGACCAGGCAGCAAGTATGTCCACACCAGGGGCAGTAATATCAGGCTGCATATTATCCGTGTAAAATTTCAAGGGTTTGTCTTGAAATATAGAGTAGATTTCAAGATCCAAAGCTATCGCATTGTCATATATAGTTACCTTGAGAATATCCGGTGTAATTAAGTTGGGCCCTCTGGAGGAAAATGATACAACTACAGGTGCCATGACATCTTTCCAAGTCTCAGCATGCAGAATAGTTGCAATTGGATTCCTGAAAGGGTATGGTTATCTTGTTAGCACCATAAAACCTATAATGCAGATAGGTATTACATAGAGGGCCGAGTTAGAGTTTGTGGAAATGTGTTTACTCTGTTGATCTGATGTAGTCCAACACTCTGACACCGTCTTCGTAGCTGATTACTGTTGCAGGTACGAGGTAACTGAAAGCAAAATCGGAATAATGCGAATCTGCAATAATGGCCCCCAAACCATTGGCACTTAGAATGCTTAAACCCTGCTCACTGGCGGCCAGTTCTGTGCAAAGAACAATCTTTTGCCCTACTTTGTGTGAATTCAATCCTCCAGTAAAGCAGTCACTTGCTTGTTCCTGGTTGGCGCCTGCTGAGTAGTTTACTGCAACTCCTCCCCAAATCAAAGGATATGAGGTTTGGTTGAGCTCGAATTTGTTGATGGAAACTCCCTATGTCAGTCATGTGTAAATGATTTAGTCTGCATCAAATGGAAGATTATTGGGAAATTTATAGTTTGTATTACGTATGCAGCCATAAACTTACAGCGAAGACTTGTCCATTGCCGAGCACTAGTTGGGCAATGAATTTTCTGTCAATGGTGCTTGCAGCAACAGTAAGTGTCCAGGGCGCACTGTTGGAGACAGAATATGGTCCATTATTGCCAGCAGAACTTGAGGTCAGTATACCATATCGCATGGCATGGAACGATCCAATAGCAATTGGGTCATCTAGGTACGGATAACCAGGGCTAACGCCAAGGGAGACAGATATGATGTCCACACCATCTGCTATGGCGTCATCAAATGCTGCAAGGATATCTACACTATAACATCCCGAAGACCAACACACTTTGTACACAGCGATCCTTGCACCAGGAGCTCCACCTCTTGCGGTCCCTTCTGCTAGTCCGAAGAAGGTTGCTCCTGATACCTCCCGTCCTGCTGCTGTTGAAGAAGTATGGGTTCCATGTCCGTCAGCATCTCGAGGAGATACGAAGTCAGTAGTGTCATAAAACTTCGCACTGTTGTAGAACCGCCCTCCAATGATCTTTCTGCAGCTTCAAACATCTCAATTTTCTGTCACTGTGGTATGGAATTGATCATGATAATTAGGGGAGAAAGAAAGAGCTCACTTGTTACAGGTGAAATTGGCACCTGTGCACTTTCCTTTCCATTTAGCAGGAGGAGCACTCATTCCTTCATCATTGAAGCTTTCGGATTCTGGCCAGATTCCTACGCCATACAAGTCATTGAAAAAAAGCTTCGACTTAGCAAAAGGTAATCAATTTTCTGTACTGCAATGCTATTGATTATATCAGATATAGACCTGTGTCGATAACACCAATGATGGCATCTCCTTCTTGAGACAGCCCAAGTTTGCGACTAGAGAAACCCATGAAATCCCATGACCTTGTAGTGTGTAGGTCTACTTTGCGGTTCGGGATAACCGAAACCACGCTTTCCATTTCTGCAACCATTTTTTTATTTTACTCAGCAACGAGCCATGCAATGTATTCTCATTTATTTACTTGCTCTCAGAAAAACTCTAACCTGAGAATATTTCAACTTCTTCATCTGATAACATAGCTGCAAATCCATTCATGCTCCTCCCGTAGCTATATATTAGAGAGTCTTTGGCCAATGAAGCACTGTAATTAGTTGGGACGACAAAGCGAATAAAAGAAAAGAGAATACGTTAGTTTCTTCTTTCTTGTACTTCTAATTTATTATATTTATTTCAATGAGCTTCAGGAAATAGCGGATCATTGTTTTGACCTTCCAAGTACACTTTCTAGCATGGAGTAATGAGTTTCTTGAGCAGAAAAATCTCCTGGCGGCTTCGCTCCCATGTATACGATATGAGCCTGCAAATGATCAACAGTAGAAAACAAGCAAAATCCTGATATATATTGTGCAGAGACTATAATCTATGCAGAATACCATGACTGTCCTGAAACATATCTACCTTTCTTTCGCTTCCATGGCAGTGCACAAGGAATGTAGCGATCAATGACACGCAGAGAAAAGGTGTCAGTCCTGAATTCATCATCAGAAACATAGATGCAGAACAGTATTTGTAAGTTTGATGCTTGAGATAGGTTACCAGTAAGTGAGTGGTATTTATAGAAGTAAGTTTAACATTGATTGTACTTCAAGTGACTGTTAAGTCACTGGGGTCGGACTGATGATGATGGATAAGAGGATCTTGTAAGAAGTCGGAAGTTCGATCTTTATATAAATAAAATAGAGTATTGTTCGGTACGAAAAGGCCGTCTTGTTATGGATGTCCTAGCTAGAACAAAAAGGTATGGACCCTCTTCCTCATGTAAGTTCATGATTATCAACAAAATATAACATTAAAATCATGTCATTTGATTGTTGTCATGTTGCATTTTAATTATTCTGATCCTAATGTAGTATTAATTAGATTAGTTTTATTTTTGGTGGGTTCGTTCCAATTAGTAACAGATTAACATGGCCTTTAATCCTATGGATAATCTTGTTTTGGTTTTTGCTTAGAGGAGAAATCATACTAATTAATGTTGTTTCTATTGTTCCATTAGCTTCGCTACGTTCACTAATGAAATTCATCTATTTTGATAGAAAAAATCAGCTAAAGTCAATGAATACCCAATATTCCTTTCCTGAAATTGAGTTTTATGTACTTTTTATTTTATTTTTCATAAATAAATAATTTGGACTCAAATTCAAAATATAATATTGAATATTAGCTTGAACTTGATAGGTTTATGTTATGATATTATTCGAGCACAATTAATATTATATTCATGGTTTAACTTTAAATACAACATGAGTTAGAATACTGGAACATCCACCACAAGATATGTTGTTGTTTTTATTGTCCTACGTTTCTAATCTATAAGGCTATAAATAACACGAGAGGTTCCCATTTCCTCGTCTTATTGTGAGAGGAAAATATCCATTCATTTGTTACCGAGAACAGTATGGACCGGAAAGATCCCAAAAAGAATCTAAAATCTATTGTTAGCTCCCAAACTAACATGTATTGTTTCATCAAAGATTGGAAATTGGTATGGGTAAACTCCATACCATTAATATTGTACAACAACATGAGAATCAATGGTCCACAATGTAGTCAATCATAGCTAAGGACAACGACGGTAACACTCTATTTCCTTTCGTCGTGTGTTCTCTTAATTGAGATTAATCTCATTCGAGCATTATTTGTCTCTAAAAAGGATAACTCTCCGTATTATTATAGTGTCATCTAATAGATAATTATAGTGGAATGATAATAAAAAATACATCAATGAAAGAACCTCCAATTTAGAAAAGATAGTGATGATATTTGACTAGACTAATTTTGTTTTTTTTTTAATAACACATCTTATCATTTACGTAGTGATTATTTATTTAAATAAACAAAAAATATACTTAACAAAAGAAATATATATCTTGATAAATACAAGATAATTTCTAATGAGTTATTACCGTGTTATTAAAATATAGCACCCAAAGCTTGAGCAAAACAAAACTGATAAGGTAGGTTATAAGTTCCATTCATTGTGAGATGAATGAAATTACTAATCTCTACTGTCATAAATAATATAATCAATTTCTTTATAAAAATTACTTATATTAAAATGTGAATATGTGAGGGGATTATTAAAAAGATTTGTTAAGAGATTCTGATATAATGTTATCAATCTCATATTATGTCGATCGATACAATTAGCACGTCCCATTTCGATAAAAAAATGAGATAGAAAATATGTTGTACTATCTCGTTTTCTATTTCGGTCCATACTAGTCATACTAGCCATACTGGTCATACCAGTCAAATACCAGTTGGTGTAGACTGTAAGTCTCATCGTAATACTAAAAGTATATCAAAGCGCGTTGAATGTTTGTAAATTTGTATGTAATTGTAAATATATATAAAAAAAAAAAATTTTTGAAATGCCAACCGAAATAGGTATTTTGATTGGGGCCGGTACATCTTGTACTAATGACAACCAAAATGCTTATTGGTATGGGATTAACAAGCTTGTTATGATATTTTGGATGTGAGTACACTACTAGCGTGGGCCCAATATAATAATGGGCCGCCTGAAAGGCCCAGTTCGTAGTAAGAAAAAAAATAAAAGGATTTACGGGTTATGAACCTGATATCAGAATCAGATTACTCTGCTGCAACCATGAACCATAGAATTGCAATTCCACCTGATATCAGATTTTGCAACTTCCAAAACCCTAATTCTATAGAAAATCGGAAATCTGATTTAGCTCCGGCCAACGATGCCAGTCCGATGATACATGGAAAGACCATCGAAACTGGATGTTTTGCGAGGTATCACCGGTAGGTTAGTGTAGTCAAAACCAGGGATTACATTGTACACAACAAGCGGACTTCTCACCACATGATTCCCATCACTCCATTCGATTGCTCCTGACATGATCGGCTGCTGAGCTATCTTGGGTCCCGAAACCTTCACCTTGAATGTCTTCTTCTCCCAACCTGCAGTAAATGACAGGGTAGAGGGCTCAACAGTTACTGTAATGATGGGTGGCATGTGCATGCTCAAGGTGTACGTTGAGTTGCCTGAACCAACATTGGTCACTGTTCTGGTGAAGACTGCGTCGATTAGCTGACCTTCGTCTACCGCCAAGGTAAATGTAGGGTAGTTCAGGTCTCGGGCTCTTCCCTTTCGTGTTCTCGTGCAAACGCTGCTGTTGGTGCCTGTGAGCTTTCTCAGGGTGGTGGTGTTGTATCCCTGATAACAGAGGAAGTTAATGTAGTCTGCTTCTGATGTGTCATAAACTAAACCTGGGCTTAATGCCTTCTGTGGATTGATGTGGCCTGACCCCTATGCGAATTCAAGGTCAGGTTGATTCCATGGGTCCATGATGATTGCTTTTTTCATACACAGCGATCCAGGAATGTGATGGACGTCATGGACGGATAAGCATCCAGGAATGTGCTTTAACAAATGCAGGCTGGCCATTCACCAAGATGGGTGTGGGTTTTATCAATTCTTTGATGAACCATTTTTGGATAGGGCTCGTGAGGTGATTTTGGGGTTAAGAGACAATGAAAAGGAATTGGCGTCTGAGAATTGGAGACTGAGGTTGGTAAATAAGGAGATTGTGGAAGAGAATAATGATTTGAAGTTGAGTAATATGCAATTTGCAGCAATGGTTGGTGACTTGAAGGAGGCTAAGGATGATATGGTGAGAAAAATGAGAATAGTAAAGTTGGTGTTTGCATTTCTAGTTGTAGTGTTGTACATTTGGTCTTGTTTTAAATTTCAGTTTGTTTTTTTTTCATTCTATGATAAATGATAATATTATACCTGAATTTATGTATTTTGTTGAAATGGAAATTGTTACCAATAAATGATAAATGGTAATTTACCATGTGAGGATTTTGTTCAGTTGTCTCTTGAGGAAATGAAGTTAAGAACTTTATGTAGTGGTAAAACAGAGAAAGATTAAACCAACTAATAAGTTTTGCAATAAAAAGACAAGAATTCCATTAAATAAAGACAAACATTGCACCAACATAATTGCAGCAGAAACTGCACAAGAAGTGCACCAAAAACTACACTAGAAAAGCACCAGATGTGCACAAAAAACTACTCCAGAAACTACACTTGAAGTGCACCAAAAACCAAAAACTGCACCAGTTTTCATCTCTGTTCAAAATAAGTCAATGCAACCAACAACAGTTTGCATCCAACTTCTGAATAGTAAATGTCAACATCTAACTTCAACATAACACATTGCAACCATTAAAATTTTGCATCTAACTTCTAATCACAAAAACAGAGATTACATTTTGCTCAACACCCCAAAAAAGAGAAGCTAACAATCACTTATTAAGAGATTCCTGTGTAGAACACTTTGATCCTTGTGCGTTGGACTTCTTTTGAAGTTGTTGTTTCTTTGAAGTCAGTCTAGATGTAGTGGATGATGGTTGGGCTGAGAATGTAGAATGCTCCTCAGAAAAGCTGACTTAGAAACTAAACTGGAAACAGGCTAGGAACTGGAACCAAAATCTTTATAGAATGGATTGGAATTCTGGTTCACTTTCTTTGGAGCTTTAGTCTTCCCTCCATTTAGTCTTCTTTTGGCATTTCCACCTTCTGATACCATACTGCCCTTACCATTAGGGTCAACATGCACCTACAATTTGAAACAAATAATTTTTAATAATTTTCACTAAAAGAACAAGTGACATGCACCAATAAGTCACTAAAAGAAAATAAAGAATGACACAAAGATACTTGCTCATGCGTCTTTTCGACATTGGAACTACCATCTCTTATAACCACTTTAGGCATAAATACATTTCTTGGTATACTTTGACAGTCAAATGGTCCCTGTGAGAACAAATACTAATGAAATTAGTTTAAGTAAGAAGTTATCATTCCTTAATTAATTAGTAGCTAACTGTACAATAGGTGAAACTTGAGGAGTTCCAATTGTTGAATCCCTACTATACCCTGTAGTTGATCCATTACCCTGAGAGACCTAAATTGGTGAACTAAACAGTTAAAACACAATATGAAGATTAACATCTCACAAATGAACTATATGAAACTACAAAATTTCACCTGCATAGGTGTTGCATTCCTTTTTTTGTTCTTTTTCACACCCTATGATGAATTTTCCCTAACTGGTTCTTTACATCTAGTTTTGTTGTGTCTTGTAGTCCCACAATTGATGCAAGTTTTGTGTGCCCTTTAGTAGAAAGCTTCCTTTTTTTCTTTGGCTCATCCTTATCCTTCTTCCTGTTCTTCTTAGGTCTACCAGGCATTTTAGTGATCATTGGTGGCTTTGGTCACTATGAGGCCAAAAGACCTCATGCCCTACAAGTGCAACTATTCTTGTTCATGTTGACAACAAAATAATGCTTTCCTTGCTCAACTTTGTAATAGCCATCACCACTAAACAGAACACTCCAATGATATGCTTCCTCCTTATGCTTCTCAAATACCTTAACAATTCTTGGGCCAATTTCAGTTTTCCATTTCATTGCATATGCACGCTTGGTAAGTGTTCTGGACATACCATATCATGCATGTGCTTTAGCATGGAGATAACTAGGGCTGGGCACGGGTCGGTTCGGTTCAAATTTGGACAGAACCAGAACCAGAACCAGAATTTAGAATCGGTTCAGTTCGGTTCGGGTATTTGTATTTTTAAAGTTAGAACCAAACCGCACCAGAACCATTTGGTTTCGGTTCGGTTCTGGGTTGTTTCGGGTAAGTTTGACATGTCACTAGTCTAACTCTTTCCTTTGAGAGAAAAAAAAAATAGAAGTAAATAGATGATGTAAAATTTTCAATACCAACAATACACATGAACGAGCAATAAAACCAATACCAAACGCGGGAGAAACCAACAGTTTAGACAATAAAGTTATCACACCATAATAAAATAAAACTAAACTTGTGTTGCTTAATTTGAATGGCCTACATACTTTTTCTGATTTTTAAAAACTAGAAAGTTTGGAACTATTTTTATTCCGTTACACAAACTAGAAAAATGATTATATAGCATTCCAATCCTCCACTTAATAATATGAATATATATTATTATATAATATTTCGGGTAAATCGGGTAAATCGGGTTGCATGATATATAGAACCAAAACCAAACCATTTATTTCGGTTCGGTTTGGTTCGGTTCTAATTCCACTATTTTTCGACTTAAAACCCAAACCAAACCGTTTCGGTTCGGTCTGGTTCGGGGAATCGGTTCGGGTTTTCGGTTTTTTTGCCCAGCCCTAGATAACTGATCTCTGCCTAGCCTCTATGATAACTCCATTAAATGTCTCGCACATTAATCATATGCATCACTTTTGCCATAGGGAGTGAAATAAACCCTGCAAAATTCCTAGTGACATACTTGTTAAAATCTCCCACTATGTCTGGTCCTTTGACCCTTTGATGTGATCCCGTAATGAGGTCAAATGCTTGCGATCAACCCTGTTTCATAATCTTCATGATGTCAGCTCATTTGTGTCCAAATTTCAGCCTAATTGGACGAGCGGATTGAAAGTTATGGTCGTCGACATTTTGGTGCGCAGGCCCGGCGTGATTACGCTAAGCTCTTAGCGTGATCACGCTAAGGAAGAAGTGCTCAGCGTGATTATGCTAAGCTCTTAGCGTGATTCACGCTAGCCACTGCTTTGATTTCGGATTTTTGGTCTTTTAAGTCCATTTTGTGTAATAGCTTAGGCCCCTTGTAACTTAGTATAAATAGGGACTTGCTCCTCACTTGTAAATGAGCTTTGGATGATGAATATTGATTAAAGTTGAGAGCAGTCCTTCCTTTATTCATTGATCCATTGCTCACCCTCCCTTGAGAGAGATTCGTCGAGTTGAGAACACTCCTCCCGATCTCTCTTTGGGAGATCGCTCCTTGGTGCTTGCCTTGGTTTTAGGATTGTCGTGGCTTGAGTCAAGTAAAAAGAACAAGAATCTTGCTTGGTGTTTGCCTTGGTTTTTGGATCGCCGTGGCTTGAGTCAAGTAAAAACAATAAGATCCAAATTATTTTTCAATTCCGCTACGTCCGTCTCCACCGTGTGAGTTTCCTCCACATGTGTTTCCATGTTTTCTTCCATATTTCCTATGGTTTTCATGTATCTATTTGGCATCAAACCCATGAGCTAGATCCTCCTTTTGTTGGATGTCATTCGACCCTCACATCCGAGGGTCGGATCACATCACCCTTAGTATAGCAGGTTTACCCATGTCCTTCAAAAATTTCAACTCCTCTGCAAGACCTTCCACAAATGTTGCCCATTGGACAAGCCCAAAATTGCTGCCTTTTTTCTTCCTCCTTCCAAACTCTGCCACTTACTTTAAACATGCCTTGCACGTCTTCTATGCTCTGCTTTTCGAAACACTTTATCAATGGCATATTATAGACTCTACGCCAAACAAGCAACAAATAACACAACCGTTAAGTAGTATTCAATTACATAAAACTCTAAGTCCAAACAACATAATTATATTTACCTTTTGCATATCTGAGCAAAAGTCTCCAAAGTCTCTTTGTCCACAACTACCCAAGTAATAGGAAATATATTGTTGTTTGCATCTCTACCTACAACTGTTAGCAGAATTCCCTGGTATAAATGCTTAATGAATGTTCCATCAATGCCTATAATAGGCCGGCACCCAGCCTTTCACTCATGCTTTAGTGGCTCAAGACATACATAAAATGCCTTAAAGTAAGGAATATGACTTTGTTCATCGAACAACACCTCTGTAGTAGTCCCTAGGTTTGTTACCTCCATCTCATTGGCATACTTGTGTAGCATAGAATATTCTTTCTTAAATTTTCTTCTATGCTCTTCCAATACAATTCTCTTTACTCTCTTAGCCATAGTCCTAGTCTTATACAAATGAAGTGTACTAAGAAGTGTTTGCCTGAATTTTGGTATTCTAAGCTTAGGGTTTTCAATTAATCTCTCTCTGAAGTGGTCATTTAGAAACTCTGTATTAACAATCTTAATGTTATTAGTGGTAGAACATTTATGAATCGGCTGGTAGTTTTTGATTTAAAACTCCCCATTTTGATTCCTGCTAGCATAGAGAAGAAATGGACATTTATTCTTACACTTAAATCTAACTCTTACCAAATCATTCTTAACATATGTCAAACCCCTGCTGTTATATTTGAACTGTTGTATGTCTTTTAAAGTCATCCCAACTTCAAACACAATAATTTATGTGTCTGGGTCGTAAAGTGAGTGCTTCATCTTCTTCTTTGGCTCAACCATGCCCTCATCGTCACCACCTTCGTCCTCATCGCTGTCACAACTTGGTAGATGATCTGAATGATCATAATCTGATGCATATTCATCCAACTTGCCTTATAATTCAGGGTCATCCTCTGAATTGTCCTCCTCATCATCCTCACCACCAACTACAATTTCTATTAATGTGTATGGTATTATACTAAACATGCTCTGGTTTTCCTTATATTTTTTTTCCTTTACATATATTTTCTTATAGAACTTCAACAAGTTTTCTCTACCTTCAACTATTTCGTCATCATCGCTATGCAGTGGAATATCCACCAATACAGCTTCATTGTCAGTCCCCACATCATCAATTTCCTCTTCCTCCTCATCACTTTCCTCTTCTTCCTTTGCATGGTCTTTATCTTGAAACACCCCACAATCTACATTTTCTCCAAGAGCATGTGCTACATATAAATCCACAACATTATTTGGTCTCACAAAGTGGCACAAACAATTATAGTTGTTGTTGTCCCACAGTAATAAACAAATTTCATACAGTGCATAACCCAAGACACCACCACGGCCATCAACATATTCAGTCCTTTCTTCAAATTTCCAATTTCTCCCATAATGTATGTTCAGTGTTTGTTTCTTAACAATTTGTCTGCATAAATATAAATATGTTTAACTAAATGTTAGGATAACTAACATCATTGGAACTTACTCACAAATCATGGGTCATGACTTTTGGGTGAAATGGTTATTTGACACTAAACTCCACACTGACATTATTCTATTCCAATGACATGAAATTTTATAACAATTAAGAAATACAGATTAATCATCCTTCACCCATCCCCGCAAACAAACAAGAAATATAATTATATATAAACTGACATTATTTTATTCCAATAGGGTTTCTTTGATTTAGGAACCGACTCTTTTGTGAGGCTTTGGGTTGTGCGATTTTGAGGTGGAGTCATCCTTCAAACGTGGAACACACAAAGTTAGGGTTTATGCTCACTTTTAACTGCTCTAGATTTGTTTAGAATCAACTTCCTGACATTCTTTAATCTTTGTCTTTTCTGCTCCAGTTGGTTGCTTAATGATTGCTGGAGCGATTATTGGTTTTTGTTCAAAATAATGGTCAAATTGCAATTTAATGGAGGAGACAAACCTTCAATGTTGCTGGAGGAGATGTATTAATGGTGCTAACCCTGTAGGTTGAGTTATTATAGGCGCGAGAGCTGCTTTTCTTGGCGCCATCGTTTGTCAATCCACGCAAAACCAATTCCATTAGTTGTCACGATATAGAGCATGGGGCCTGGTGGTGTAATTTTTTTATAAAAAAAATAAGAGTATCCACCTCAGCAGCGACACGTGGATTTTTTATTATTATTTAATGTTATGCTACGTAGGATAATATAAATAGGAAAATAGTTTTTTTAATTTCTGAAAAAAAGAAAAAATAATTTTGTAAACACAGGGACCTCTAAGGTAGAGTCCAATGCGAAACGCATGGACAATTTAAACCTGAGAGATCATTAAGTCATAAATGATAGGATTTCAAGCGATGCCATTACAAGTTTTAATTTTGTTCTAAGTCATTTTCTCATTTCAAGTTTAAATTCTTCTTTTAACAACACGTGAACAAATGGTAAATAATTTATTTACCCTTAATGAATATTTTGAATTTAAATTTTAAAAATAAAACAAATCATGTAAGAAAATTCGTCTTTTTTTAAAGATTCGATAGAATTTAAACTAGATCGATAAAATACAACCCATAAAAAAAAAGTTCTTTTTTTAACAACAAGCCCGAATTTTTCCCTCTCTTCGTGGAAGGTTGTCCGAGCCCCACTAAGATGGGTGGACCCGAATGACCTAGAAATTAAAGTGACTGACCACCAAAATAAATCTGTAGCCGTCATAACAGGGTGTGAGGTGGGGCCCACAACAAGAACCAAAAAGATTGTTGGAGTACCCATAGGACCCCACACTCTCCCTCCTTCAACTTTTAAAAGTCTATCCATCCATCATCAATTATCAAACCCAAAACCCCATCAAACAAGCCAATATGGGCAAACTTCCAAGATCAAAGGGCCCAAAATCAATATATCAAAAAAAGGGAAAATATTGGATCAGGAAGGCTGGGTCCCACCTGTCTGGTACACGCATCTATCTCTCCCTAATATATCGACACGTTTAAATGGTGGACCCCGTCCGCACGGAACATATCTTTTTCTCTCTCATGCATTCATTAAACCAACGGCCTGGATCTTTGCTTGGTTGTGATTATTGACCCACCACCATTGAGATTGGGAGGTGGGACCACAGAAACTCGGACCACCACTGGTTGGCCACTAGGCCCAACACCATGTTTGCCTAGTGAGTCAGTGACCCAAAGCCACACGTGGGAATCCCACTTACGTGCGTACGGTCAGCAACCAAAAGGTTCTAACCGTTCTATTAAGGTCTAACTGAGTAATATTGATAAATAGTAAATAAAATTTAATATCATAGTACAAGTAATTTTAAAAATAAATTTTTTATTTATTTATTTATTTTATATATTCTAATTTAATATTACAAATATAGTGTTGGTGTAATTGTTAAGTTTTTGTTGGCCACCATGTTAAACATGGTTCAAATCTCATATTTAATACTCCCTCCGTCCATAATTAGATGACACCCGAACTGTAGATACGCATATCGAGGAGGCCGGATGATCCACTATTTGACCCCAAAAAATTTTGAATTTTTTCTCGGACGTACTTCGAAAAAAAAGTACGGAATTTTTTAGGATCAAATAGTGCATCATCCGGCCTCCTCGATATGCGTATCTACAGTGCGGGTGTCATCTAATTATGGACGGAGGGAGTAGTTTTTAAAAAAAATATCAAATTAACCTAGTTTAACTCGGACAAGTTTACCGGTTCAAATAACCGAGTAAACCGATTTTTAGACCAATCTGAAAAAAGAAGATTTTTAGAATTTCTAAACCCAATCTCGTGATCGGTCCAGAAAGAGTTGCTCATTTTAGCTCTTGAAATGTTTGAAAGCAATCAAAGAATTGCTCATTTTAGCTCTTTTTTCTTTGTACCTACAATAATATATTGATATAAAAAACATACATGAATTAGCAAGTAAGCAGTTAATTTAAGGGTCGTATTTAGACAAAATGGGGTGTTTTTTTAAATGAATAGATCAAGGGAGATTGAATCACCTTTTTAATAGTTGAGGAGAAATCTTTATTTTCTCGCTAGTTTAGGCCCTATCCTATCTTCCAACAAATTACAATTGTTGCTGTTGTATTGTATCCGTTGCGTTTTAAGGACCTCATGTAATATTTTAAATTAGTTACTTACACCTACTCCTTCTGGCACGAATTATATGACTTCCTCGCATCCCAATATTCAGTAGGGAACGCATATCGAGGAGGCCGGATGAGGTACTATTTGACCCCAAAAAATTCCGTACTTTTTTCCGAACGTACGTTAATCCTTAACGTACTTCCGAGAAAAAATTCGGGGCAAAATTGTCTCAAATAGTGACTGTTCCGGCCATCTTAAGATACGTTCCGAAACAGAAAAAGCAAATGTTAAAACGTCATATAAAACGTACCGGAGGGAGTATCTGTTTTTTAGTTTCTAAAGATTTCCTTACTCTTGTGCCATGATATTGTCTTGATTTAGTGATGAGTCTTATTTTTTGAGTGTGTTTATTTTACCATTTGCCCAAATAAATTAAGTGTCGATTTAATGTTTGTACTAATATTACAGTAGAAGTTTTTAAATATTACATGAGTTCCTACAATATAATTATCATCCCTTCATTAAAAACATAATAACTATCATCCCATCATTAAGAGGAAGCCTAAGAGAAAATCAAACTAATAAAAAAAAATATAAAAAGATGAGGTATAAATATTATTAGAGGATATTGAAATTTTAAAATCCAATACACCAATTTACCATGTTCTAACTAAATCCAACCTTCACTAAAATCGCGTGCAAAATCCAATACATCATTTTCCCATATCCCAACGAAATTCAAAATCCAAAACAATATTTAAATCTTCTCCTGTCATTAGTCCTACTCTCACTAGCTACTAGTTACCTGTCTCTGTTTCTGCTTCTTCTCCCCCATACAAAAAATATGAACAAATCAAAACTATAAGAACCCGACATCACTCTTTCAATCCACTATTGTCATCAATGATTTGTCTAAAGTTTCGAAATTGAAAGAAGGTAAAAAGAACCCGATTCGAAATCGAATCGCTTTTTTTTTAGTATTGATGACAACAGTGGATTAAAAGAGTGATATCGGTTTCCATAATTTGGCATCTGTCAATATGGATATGCAATATGGATCTGACTCAAAAGTGGTGATATTTTCAAACTCTTACATCTAAAAATTTACTATACTAGTTCGTTTTATATTTTTTTGATGTAATTTTTAATGGTCAAATGAAATTAATGTCGTAAAATTTTAAAGTAAAGGTGTGAGAATAATACTCATTTACGTAAGAGGATTACTTTTTTAGAACTATCTTTCTTATAGCATAAAGTTTCCATGATTTGTTAAAATTAGAATCAAACCCTTTCGATCTTGCATGGGATTCATTCGTTGGGAAATTATCCGGTGATATCTCATTAACTCACTATGGGCAGTCAATGAGCACATAGCTCATCGCTTATTATTGATTTTTTATTAGTGATAATAAATCAGTAAGAAATTGAATTTAACCAATAAATATATAATTCATTGATTGTTTGTAACGGGTAAAATACTAACAAAAACTAAGAAGTTAAATTTAGATCGAATTTCACCTCACTTTTGTAATACTTCAAAAGTTACTGGAAAAAACACAGCTAAACAACACTGTCACTTCAGTAGCGCATCTTGACTCAGACAGACTCGTCCAAAAACGCCCACCTACCTCCAAGGAAAAACAATGCCATTTTCTGCCCAACTCATACAGTAGTACTACGGGTACCTAGAAATTTCTTAAAAGAAAAATGTCAGCCAGAATTAATACGGTAACAGAACTTTTAAGAAAAGCTAACGTCAAACTCAATCAAAACACCAACCAATTCCATCTTCTATTCTTCTTCTTTCACCTCTCCTCTCTACCTAAAAAATGGCAATTGCTCCTTCCTTCCCTCCTGTTACTAACATCTTACATACCTGGAGATAGAAATTTATTTTTTTATATTTTTTTAGCAGAAAGATGGAAATTGATTACATAAATTTTAAATTATTTTCATACTAATTGATATGTTAAAATTTCTTAACATGTATAGCATTCCATAAACATTACTAATCTTATGTTTGAAATTGATTACATGAACATTACTGCTCTTTTAAATTATTTTCTTTGTTTTTTTTAAATTTTTGTACAATTTTTTAATCCCTTTTTTTTTGCAATTTAAAATTTTATTTTTTGATTTTATTTTAAACATTATTTTTCAAAGTAAATATTGTTTGGATTTTTTTCAAATCTTTTTGGAATTTATTTTTTATTTTTTTATTATCTTTAAACGATGACGTGATATATAATATGAAATGTTACCTCGGTAAAAAATTATATTAAAAAATGTCAAATGTGTATAACTAACTGAGTTTATCACGATTGAAATTTAAATAAACTAAAAAATAAAACATTTAAGACCGATAAGGAAAAAAAATATTAAAATTTATTAAAATAAAATGATAAATATTTAGGATCCTAAATGTATTAACCTAGAAAAAAGATTAAAAGGATTTAGTAAATACAAATAAATGGGGTTAGGTGGTTTGAACTTTGATTCTTTCTAATTTAAGAGTTTCACGACAAATTAGAAGTAAAAGAAACATCCTTCATAATTGTAACAAAAGATCAGCAAATTCTAAGAAAAGATGAACACATTTATGATTTATCCAATTTAACGCAATAAGTCGCAAAATAACTGCCAGGAAAGGAGTGGACAAAATTACAAAATGTGAGACTATCGTCACCATTTCCTAAAACAATTTTGCATTTTAGTTAGTCCTAACATTTTTAATCATCATCGTGATTCATGATTTAGAACCTTGTGATGCTTGTTGATTCCCATTCCCAGGCCGCCCCATGAACTGCAACTCCTGCCTGTCATAAATCTCCAATGAAAAATCTCTCAACATCTGCGCCTTTCCTCCACTACCGCCGCCGCCGCCGCCGCCGCTAGATGAGCTCACACTTGGTGCCATGGTTGATGACTTCTTCCCTGCCTTAGCTCCAACAGAAGTGCTCACAACCGCCGGCGATGCCGCTCTCGCCCCTGGCTGATAATCTCCACCGCCTGCGGCATCCACAAATGAAGATATGGGCCTTGTCGCTGCAGGAGCCGCCGCGGCCACGTTAAACACTGGAGTTAGCGACGGCGACAAAGCCCATATCTGGGCCTGCTGCTGTTGACCCGGCGGCCCAGGCCCAGCAGCCGCAGCAACAGAAGCCGCCTGTGGTATCATCCAAAACGCATTCGCTGGAACAACCATTCCAGTACTGCCCAACGCCCAAACTGGTACCAATCCTTGCGGCGGCGGCGGGGTACCACCAATTGGGAGAGTGGATGTTACCGGCGCTAACCCGGATGTCTGTGACACGGCAACGGCGCTCTTCACTTCGGATAAGTCGCAGAACTCGGAATTAGCCGGCCGTTTCCGCTTCTTTGCTGCAGTTTCACCAAACGAATTGTCGTTGTTGTTGGCGGCGGTTGAGGTAGCTGGGATTTTGAGGGTCCCACCGACGGAGACGGCGATGGCAGGGACGGTCCCGGTTCCGGTGGCTTCAATGATGGCTTGTTCGGCGTGTTCGAGGAGCCACCTGACGGTTTCCCCATCAGATTTGTGGCCAAGTTCTCGGGTCAATTGGAAGATCCGAGCAGCACAGGTAGCGGGTATTCGGATCCTCCGGCCTCGGCCCTCTACTTTGGTGTGGCGGTCCTTGGTGGAGGAGCGGCGGTTACTGTTACTGTTACTGTTACTGTTACTGGTAGTAATAGGCATGGACATAGGGATTGACATTTGCATACCCATATGAGGAAGGAGGTGGTGGGTCTTCTGGTCCGGGTCGGAATCGAACGGTTCTTCTTTCATCAAAGGAAGCACATGAAACGCCTCCGTTTCATCAATTGTTGAAATCTTTAAACACCCCTTATCTTCCTCTTCTTCCTCATGGCAACCACCGCCAGCGCTGGTGCTGAGATCAGAAGCGGCATCTCCATCATCTGGGTCCATTTCTCCTGTTGCTAAAACGACTGCGTTTCTAGTGATAGTTTCTTTTCTTTTTCTTTTCCTGGTGCAAAGTAGATTTTAAGGAGGAGAAGATCAGTGCCGCCTAGAAATTATTTTCTTTTTGTGTTTGATAGATATCATATGATATCATGATATGCTTTTTAGTTGCTGGTGTGGTTGTTGTTCTGTTGGGAATGTGATAGGGTGAGGATGGGGAGAGGATCAACGGTTGGGATAGGATCATGGAGAATAGGTGTGAGGATGACACGTGTTTTAGAGGTAAGTAATTTTGGCGGACCGTATGAAGATGGTGCAAAAGGTGTACAGTTGGGCCCAATGGATAGATGGGACCACTAGACTAGAGGAGGACAGGTGGGCTCGGCTCGAGGCTAAAACTAAAAACCAATTGGTGTCCGTCTGGAAAAAAGTTTGTTTCTTTTTTGTGCGTTTTATTTTAATTTAAAGGAAAATTTCACTCTATCCATCAACTTTTACCCCATTGGATAATCTTCCCACCAATTTTTAACTTTCCTTAAAATTATCATCCATATTTGCTTTACTAGACAATTTACTCAATCATTTTTACTTTGTTAGACAATCTACTTATCAGGTCATCCACTTTTCAACAACTATTTTATAGACTCTATTAATAACGTTAATTGTTTCGTTAAAATGAAGGAAGATAACCAAAAATGAAACTCACCTTGTTTTGTTATTAATTTTTTCACATAATTGCACAAAATCTAAAAACAAATCTGAAAATAATTTAAAAAATCTAAAAATATCAAATAAAGAAGAGCATAAATTTAAAAACATTAATGTCTTTTAATAATTAAGAAAATTTAAAGTTGAGAAAATAAAATAAAAAATGAGAAAAAGAAAATTTCTTAACTTAGATCTATGAAGGAAGGATAGTCCAATTTGACTACCGTGTCAGCATCAGATAAGTATCGGTTACTTACTCGATACGGCTGAATACGTATCAGATATGTCCGGATACTTAAAAATAATAATAAAACATTATATACGTTTGGAATATTTTGAGACACGCCATAAATACCTCCGTATATGTCTCGGATACTTTGAGAGCACTTCGACTATAAGTTTATTTTTTTTTGTTCAATTTTAAATTTTAAGATTTTACTTTTTTAATATATTTAATGATGTATAACATTGTTAATATACTAGTATTTCCTATTATAGTTATTTTTATTATATTTCATATATTTAAGATATAAATTTATCCACGTGGGTTTTAGTCCGTTTATAATCTTGAACCAAAATAGTCAACGAGTACTAGAGAAAGACATTTCTTTTTTCTTTTTTTTCTTTTTTTGAAGAGAAGATATGATTGGGTTAATTTAAATCTGCAAGTACAAAAGGTGCGATCGAGTCGGGGCATTCCCCTATCCATACATTTCCTAAACCGGAAATCAAAGCCAATTGGCTCAATTCATGTGCGGGAACATTCGTGGTCCGCTTTGTGTGCGTAAAGGAGCAACTGTGAAACGTAGACGCCATCCGTGTCACTTCCTCCAGTACCAAGCCCGTATAGTTTACAGGGAGCTCTCCGTTGGTCAGGGCCAAGATGTTCTGCAGGCAGTCCGACTCAATGATGACCCTTTCACACCCCCATTGCCTAGCCTGCGTAATAGCATCTCTAAGCGCTAGAGCTTCCGCTGTTGGCGCGTCGGTCTTGTGAGGGAGAAAAATAGCCCCTAAGAAGATCGGCCCACCCCTCCGTCTCGAGCTATAAAACCCAGGTCAATCCCCGAACTCCCGATGGCTGCATCTGTGTTGACCTTTACCACCCCTGGTGGGGGAGGCAACCACTTTGGATCGATGTGTTGGCATGTAGGGGAAGAAGACTTCTGTGGCGGACGCCAAGCCTCCTTACAATCTGTCAACAACTTCCCTCCCCTAATGACGACATCCTGGGCTGATTCGTCACGTTGGCAGAAAATCCTGTTGTTCCTTGAAGTCCACAACGACCAAATGGTAGAGATCAATTTTTCGAGATTCGACTCGTCCAAAGACGCCCTGGTTGCTGCTAGCCACTCAACCCAATTATCTCCTTGAAGCCCTGGAACTCTACCCCAAAAGTCAAATTTCGCCCACACCCAGCCGCGAAAGGACAAGACAACAACAAATGTGAAGTTGACTCAACCTCCTCGTTACAATAGGGGCACACTGGATCCACCATTAATCCCCTCCTTCCCAGGTTTACTCTGGTCAGAAGGGATCCATTACCCAGCCTCCACATGAAGTTTTTAAACTTTGGAGGGAGAGTTAAACCCCATAGATATTTCCACCAACCTCTAGTCGAGCCCTGATCATCCTGGGTAGTCATCGACGTTAGACTATGGTACCCACTACAGACAGAATACCACTCATTTGTAGTGCCCCTCCACGCTAGAGTATCATTCGCCTCATCCCGATTAAGCGGTAGGTTTAATATTTCCAATACTTTTTGCGGTAGAAAGAGTTGCTCCACAAGGTCAGTTTTCCAGCACCGCCGATCCCGGTCAATTAGCTCAGCGACTGTTACCTCCTCGGCTATTTTTAACCGAATTCCTTTATTTTCCTAACCTAAGAGAATGAACGATAAACTGACTCTGGTTAGTTATTTACTAGATTTTCTTACTAACGTGATTACAAATGTACTAGTGAGGATAACTTCATTTGTTCAAGTAAAATTTTGATTGGCCAAATCATAAATCTAATAAGCACAACAATAACAAGAAATCAAAAGATAAAAGAAATATGAACATAAAACATATGAAAAAGCTACTATTTACAGTTCAAACAACCATGGACGAATCCATGTGATATGGATCCTTATAGAAAATTAACTATAATCAAGTTTCAAGAATTTGACTTCTATGAAATAAAGTTTCTTATTCAATAAGAGAAGTTCAACATATGTAAAAAACTTGAGTTGCAATTATTTTGTGGATTTACTTTTCATGATTATTTTCAAGATATTCCCAAGTGGTAAGAATCGAACAAGTATTGAAAAAGAAAATTTTATGAAGAGAGTTATGAATGAAGCTTATTTAAGTGTCTATATATATTTTTTTCATATATTTTTAGGTAATCGAGGAAACGAAAGAGATAGAAATCGACATCGAACAAGACCGAAACAATTTAATTTAAGTCGAGCCTTTATTTCAGTAAAGGGTATGTTGCTTTTAATTAGGAACAATTGGTTAATTAATTAGTTGAGTCCTAAAGTCAAAGTCAAAGTAAATGTTACTCCCTCCGGTCTTTTTTATTTGTCACTTTGCTGCGGATTATTACTATTTGGAGTATTTATCATTTTATCTTTTTAGAAACATATATTTTGTGCAAATGATAATATATTTTTTTTGAATCAACCCAATTTGATGATGGTGTGGTAATTTAAGTGAAAATTATAAGAAAAAATGAAACAATGAGGAATAAAATAAGTCCGTAAATCAACGGCTTACGGTTTTATACTATTCTAAAGTGTCAAGTAAAAAAGAACGGAGGGAGTAGGACTGGAAAGGTGGATGCGCGAATTGTGCACAGCCTGCACTTGTTCAGTTGGGCTTTTAGTCCGAGTCCGTTTAGTCCTTTTATTTTGTTTACTTTCTGTTCTAGTCCGTTCTTTAACTTCTTTTTAATTAGGGACAAGTATTGTAGGGTCTCAATGCATTAGTCCCTAATGTTTGAGACCTTGAACTTTAATTCCTGACGTTTACACACTTTTTAGGCATTAATCTCTGCCGTTAAATTTTTTGTACAATACTTTAACAAAGCATTAAAAATTGATTTTTATATTAATTTTTTTTAAAATATAATAAAAATTCAAAAATTTATGAAAAATTTGGTATTACCCAATTTAGTATTACTTGAAAAGATTCAGAGAACTTCAAGGCATGTTATTAACTTCTCCTCGACACAGCCATCTCCGCCACCCACCATATAAGCAAGCTTCACTCTTCTTGTTGAAAATGACTCTGAACTCTCTTATAGAGTATATTTTGTGTGTCATGTCATGCTGTTCATTCACTCACATTAACCGATAAAGAAACTACACGTTACAACTGATAGTTACAAATTATGAGGTTTTAAATTTTAAATTTTGAAATAATTATAAACTTAGGTAGCGGTGGAATAAACCGCAAAAGGATTTGTCCACGTGTAACAACTTTATTTATTTGAGTGCACGTTTAGTTGAAATATCGAGTGCACTATATATTTTTTCCTACTATTATGAGTACATGATCGTTAACTGTGCATACATGACATATTTTATATTATTTTTGCTGAAGTGACATTCTGCATCAGCTGCGACGTTAGAAACTATTTATAAAATTATTAAAAATAATTAAAAAATAGAAAAATATTTAAAAAATTAAAAACATTTAAAATTAATAATTTATTTTGAAATTATAAAAAATCAGAAAAGTAAAAAAAAATAAAAATGTAAAAATTAAACAAACATTTCCAACATTTTTATTTCTTACTTTCTTATTCCTTAATTTCTCGTCAAACATTTCTTCAACCTCATCCCCCAGTCTCCTCATTCACCGCCATCACTATCTTCTTTCGCTACCACCAGATCCACCACGTCGGCGTCACCGACCAAAAAGTCGGATTTGCCACGAAACGCTCGCCCACAACAGACGAGGAGGACGCAACATCACTAAGAGAAACCGACTTCTTTATTATAGTTACTAGCGTAACAATTACGCGTGATTGTATTATAAATAATTATTTCACAAATTAAATTTATAATTATTTACAATTATTTTGAATATAAAATAGTACGTTAGGTAAATAAAATAGTTAATTAAAAATTAAACTGAAGAGAGTATGAAATTAATCTTGGTTCTTGTAAAATATGCACCATCGCATAAGAATGTATAATAACATTTTTTTTTGAACACTTAAAGGACCGCGCTAGACTAACTTTTCAAATTCTTAAATATTTTATTTTCAAATTTACCACTAACATTTAAATTAAAATAATGGGAAAAAGACGGATTGACACCCAAATTATTGACGAAAAAACAATTTGACCACCCGCTTTTCGCAGTGACCAATTTGGCAATCAGCTTTTCTCCGTTAGACAAATTAGCCACCCAGGTTTAAACCGTTAGAAAAATTTTCCACTGTGCCCGTTAAGTTTGACTAACGGTGTTAAATAATCGATACGTGGCCGTTATCCAATGACATGGCATGCCACGTCAGCATTTTAAAAAATATAAAAATTGAAAAAATAAAGAGAAAATCTTAAAAACTTAAAAAAAATTCAGAAAAATATTTAAAAAAGTCTAGAAACATATAAAAAATATAAAAAATATAAAAAATCCAGAAAAATACAAAATAAATCAGAATATTCAGAAAAATATTAAAATATTTACAAAACATAAAATATTCAGAAAATATAAAAAAATACAGAAAAAATAATAAATTTGGAAAAAAATATACATTTTTTTAAAAATTATAAATAAATCCAGAAAAAGATATAATGTAAAAAAATATAGAAAATACAAACCAATAGGATTAAAAAAAATAGACAAAATCTTTATCCCTTTCTTCTTCAATCCTTTCAACAAACTCACTATCCTAAAATAAATAAAAAATAAAATATATATATATATATATATATATATGGGGGTAAAGTTAGCATTTATAGCCTCTATATGAAGTGCGTTTTTTTTAATATTTTTCTATTTTTAAGGTATTTTATTTTTAAATAAAAATTATAATAAAATATTTGAAAGTAATTTAATTTTACACTATAAGGAGTGCCTAATTTTTTTTTTAAATTCTGGATTTCTTTATATTTTTATGCATTTTTTTTATATTTTTATATTTTTCTGAATTTTTTTAATTTATTATATTTTTCTGTATGTTTTTATATTTTCGGAATATTTTTATGTTTTGTGAATATTTTTTTATTTTTCTGAATTTTTTTATCTTTTATAAAGATTTTCTCTTTATTTTTTCAATTTTTATATTTTTTAAAATGCTGACGTGGCATGCCATGTCATTGGATAACGGCCACGTATCGATTATTTAACACCGTTAGTCAAACTTAACGGGCACAGTGGCAAAATTGTCTAACGGTTTAAACCTGGGTGGTTAATTTGTCTAACGGAGAAAAGTTGATTGCTAAATTGGTCACTGCGAAAAGCGGGTGGTCAAATTGTCTTTTCGTCAATAATCTGGGTGCCAATCCGTCTTTTTCCCTAAAATAATTGATTATACAAATTAAACTAATTAAATAGTGTAACACAAAAGGCTTTATAAGTTATGTATGACTTTTTTTCCTTTTTATTGTTATGTGTGGAACTCTAAAGTATTCAAGTGATGACACATGACATCATAGGAGAGAATTAGGAATACTTCCTAGTAACTTGCTCGCAAATCACCACAAAAATTTCACCACGTACTTTTTAACGATATATATTATATATATATATATATATCCATGAATTGAATCTACAAATATTAACAAAATATTTCTAATAATCTATAAAATACTATGTTATACTCCCTCCGTCCTTTAAATATTGACGTTTACTGTTCATGCACGCATATCGAGGAAGTCGGATGACGCACTATTTGACCTCAAAAAATTCAGTATTTTTTTTCTAACGTCCGAGAAAAAATTTGAAATTTTTTGAGGTCAAATAATGCGTCATCCGACCTCCTCGATATGCGTGCATAAATAGTAATAGTCAAACATTTAAGGACGGAGGGAGTACTTAACTAAATACATGTTTACAAAATAAAATAAATAATTAAAAATTATACTTAAAAAAGTACGAGACCAATTAACTTTTTCTTGTGAAGTATGCATAATCTAATAGAAATGTATAACAAATTGAAAATTTGGGAACATTTATATAGAAGATCATGCTAGAGTAACTTTTCATATTCTAGAACATTATCTTTTCAAATTCCATCGCTAACATTTTAATTAAATTGTATTAAAATAATTAATTATACAAATTAAATAGAGTAACAAAAAAAAAAGATGAAGAAGGTTTTGATGTGGAGGAAGCTGATGATGAGGTAATTTTTTCTTAGTATTTTATAATTTCATAGTGTTTTTTAGACGATAAGTTACACTCAGATTAACTGTATTTCCTTGCATCCATTGATTGAAGCCCTTCTCATATGATAACTAATTGTATTCTATACTCTTACTACTACTAGCACAAAACATTCCGAAAAGCTTTAATGAATTTGATGAATAAGTGGAAGAGAGTGGATTAGGTATATGGGGTGATATATGTCTATCCTCATGAAGTCCATCTCTGAAGTGAATTTGTTGGGGATTGAATTAGGAATAATTGATGAATTTTGTTTGGGTTTGGATGAAAAACCTTGTTCAGGCTAGGAAAACTAAATACGAAACTGAAATCGGTTATTCTGATAAGCCATAGTATTGATGATTTGCTATGAATTTGTGGGAGTTGTTTCATTTTGATGAGCCCTTTTAATTGCCAAAGTAAGTCTTAGGTATGTTTTGCCATCTACTGCATGGTTTTACTTTTCATTTTAATGCGGATGATGGTAATTCTCCAATTAATGATCAGATTGCTAGAGCTGAATTCACTTGATTATTGTTTGAATTTCAGAGCTATAAGACTTTCTTTCTTAATTGAACATCTTGTATTTCCCACTAATGGCAACCTGTTTTTGTTGGAGGGTTGATTTTCTGTATGCCAATAATTTTAGATTCAAATCATGTTTTATGGTTGATTAAGACTGAAGTGGTGCTAGAAGTAACTTGCAAGAAGCCTCTTCCTGTTTTTCTCCCCACTCCCTGCAACATTTATGGTTGTAAGCATCGTTGACATGAGATGAGCTTTTGAGTACTCTACTTTCCATCTTGTATTAGGTTTTACTACTAGTGGATGGTGATGTTGATGCTGCAGTAGAGTTTTTAATAGCAGAACAACAAACAAATGACTACACAGCAGAAATGGAAACCTTTGCATGTGACGCTGATACTTCCTATTTAGATGTTTGAGGGATGCTAAGATGGACAAGAGCTTTGTCAAGGACAACTATTTTCTGGGCCAGTTTGCGCTGCGTGGCATTGCTCCGGCACCAAGGGGTGTTCCTAAGACCACGGAGTGCTTTGATATAGATGCCAACTGTATATTACATGTCTATGCAGAGGACAAGGCTACTGGACAGAAGAACATGATTACAATCACCAATGACAAAGGGAAGGTTGTCCCAGGGAGAGATTGAAAAGGCAGTTCAAGAAGCTGATATGTTCAAGTGTGAGGATGAGGAGCATAAGAAGAACATTCGGGCCAAGATTGCGCTTGAAAACTATTGCAATTATCTACGAAAGAAAGTGCATAATGAAAGCTCTCACTCGAAGCTGATGCTAGCTGATAAGAAGAAGATTGATGATGCTATTAAAGAGGGCATGGGCTGATTGGACAGTAACCAACTTGCTAAAGCAGATGCCTTCAAGGACAAGATGGAGGAGCTAAAGAGCATCTGCAACCCAATCGTCGCCAAGGATTCCAGGGGTTCTAGTACCACACCTATAATTAATTTGACTGAAGAAGTTGATTAAGGGTCTAGCTAGTGATTGGTAAAATTTATGATGTCATTAGGAATTCTCATCTGAGGATGTTTGATATGATTTTCTGCATGAGATGGGTATACTATTTATTCCCACCCTACCGGTCTCATTTTGTATGATTGTATTTATAATTTTATACAGGTTTATTTTATTTTATTTAGATGTGAAGTGGAAAATAACAGAACGAACTGAGCAAAGGAAAAGGAAACTTAATTGTTTTGATCACATTTTGAAAATATACCTACTATGATCAAAATTATTGAAGAGCATTATCTTTATCACTAATATAATTTTTTTAAATAAATATATTTCAGAAGTAAGATCATTTTGATAATTTTGAGGCGCATTTTTATTATTTAAAATATAGATATTATTTTACATTAATACGTGGCATTAGTTTTTTAAATAAACCGTTTTCTATTTTCTTATTGAAATTAATTATTTATTCATGTTAAAATCAGTCTATAAAAATATTTATTTAAATTGTAATTGTATTTAAATATTTATTGTCTTTTGTTGTCATTTTACTTTTGAACGACAGTTTTAATCGTAATTTTAACCAAACAATTTTTTTTTTCAATAAATACTTTTGAAAAATATTTACCAAACGGCTAATTACGTTTTCTAAAAACAATTATATACACAACACTTCTACCCACAACAAAATTTATTTTAACCACAAGACCTAAGTAAATTCAAGGGCAAAATACCCATTTAATTATAATATCTTAAACAATCCTGCCATGAAAATTATGCAAATCTGTTAGTCCTTCGCCTGTTTTCTAACATAGACTCAGTTCGTATCGTCGGGATTTAATGACTTAAATTTTCCATGATCAATTACTTCTTATACAATTTATTTATTTAATAACCTCTCTATATTCATACTTTTTTATTTAATAACCCTCAATATTACGAAATGGTAATCTGACACGTTTTTTATTAAAAAAGTTTCGACATATCAGTAAAATTATGCCACGTTGGGGTCATTAAACAAAAAAGTAAGAGTATAGTGGTGAGTTATTAAACAAACAAATTGTACAATGGTGTAATTAATAAAAATATTAAAGTATAAGGCGGATTTATGTTATTAAACCCATCGACGAGCACTTACCACAAGATCTATTAAACAATAAGAAAATAAGAAATGAAGATGCTGGAAATGTTTGTTTAATTTTTACATTTTGTTACTTTTCTGTTTTTTTATAATTTTGAAATAAATATCAAGTTTTAAATGTTTTTTCCTGATCTTTTATATATTTTTCTATTTTTTGAATTATTTTTAATAATTTTGTAAATATTTTCTGATGTGACAGTTGAGGTAGAGTGTCATGTCAGTAAAAATAATATAAAATATGTTACGTATGCATAATTAAAAGCTACTACAATTTATTCACGGTGTTAATGAAGGGACCAAATTAATAAAAAAATTGTCAATAAAAAGGCCAAATCGAGACCAAAAAAAATATAATGGCCAAATCAACAATTTGAATACAAAACCACTAATATCATTAACCCTTTCTCTAAGCAAACACAAATCTAATTTTTCTTTTTTCTTTTTCTTTTCCATGGGCATAAATCTAATTATAATATTAAAAATGAGATTTTTAAATTTGAAGATGCAAATTTATTTACTAGATATTCTATAAAAGAAAAAAAATATTTACTAGAAGATTTTCATTTAATGGGTACTGTAATTTTTTATTCACTTGATAAGGAGTGAGAAAATAGGAAAAATGTTGTATAAGAAGAAAATTCTTCTAAAAATAAAGTTCTTAGACATTTCCTCCTTCCCTCCTTCAGAAAATTTAGCTTTTCCGCTCTATCCTCCTATCCGTGGATTCTCAGCTCTCTATTCTTCAAGCTACAATGCTTCCTTCTCCGCTCTTATCCTTCCCTTTCCTTCCTCTTCCTGTATCCAAACTCTTTTCTCTCCCTTTACCTCATGCAAACCCTCTAATTGAACGTTGATTTTACAATGAACACATCCTTACCAGCGATTAAGGTCGACTGGGTTTGCCAGGATCCTACTCTAATCAGCTCAGCCGGCATTTTTCTTCATGATAATCCGATGGACAGTTCGGTTCCGGCTCTTCTTGCACAACTCAGCGTAACCGCACTGGTCAATTTAGTTTTACAATACATCCTCACCCCATTTGGATTAAGCTCTTTCGTTTCCATGGTTCTGGTAATTTACGCTTCTTTCTTCCTTTTGCTCTTATTAGTTTCCTTGTTTGGCAATTGCGTTTCACACCCCTTTCAGCTTTCTGTTCATATATAATTGGAATGCTTGTTTGGCAATTTGCAATCGCTTCCCATATTCATTCAATTAGCCGCATTGCTTTGGTTTTTTGATTCTAATAGGCTAAATTAGTCTTGGGTTAATTAAATTTCGTTTTGTTCTCCTATTTAGCTTTGTTGTTTGCTAATGCAATGTGGTGTGATGGTCAGGTAGGATTTGCTATGGGACCAACCTTATGGGGAGAACACCATCCAATTATTGGAGCCTTATATACGAAGAAGAGTTTCTATTTGGGTCACACATTTGCTTTCTTTGGGTGCGTTCTGTATATGTTTGTAATTGGAATCAAAATGGACATGAGCATGGTGAAGAGAGCAGGAAAGAAAGCTATAGCAGTAGGCTGCCTTGTTTTTTTCACACCTTTGGTACTAAGTTTGCTTCTAGCTGTGATCCTGACCCGTGACATGGAATCCAGCGTGAAAGGACCTCTATATATCTTGGGAACATTTCAGTCTGTAAGTACTTTTCATGTCATTAGCTGCCTCTTAGCTGATTTAAAGCTCCTTGACTCAGAGGTTGGAAAGTTAGCATCATCTGCATCAATGATCAGCGGCACATTCAGCTATGTAATGGTTATTGGGACCGTGACAGTAAGGATAAGTACATATTCATCCCATATCATAATTTTATGGATGTTCCTCTGTGCGGTCTTTGCTGTCGTGCTCATATTCTATGTATTCCGTCCTATTATGTTTTTGATGATTAGAAATACCCCTGAAGGAAAACCCGTCGAAGAGAGCTACGTATTGTTCATCTTCATTATGCTAATGGTGCTCGCAATGTTCGGTGAAGTTATGGGTCAGCATGCATTCCTTGCAGCTGTTGGTATGGGCGTAGCTGTTCCAGATGGACCTCCGCTAGGGTCAGCACTTGTCCAAAAACTCGAAAGCTTTTCAACTTGGATTCTCCTGCCTAGCTACTTTGTGTACTCTGCTGCAACCGTTAATTTATATTCGATACATGCTTCGACAGTCATTTTAGTCAGTTACTTTACTTTAGCCAACTTCATTGGGAAGTTTCTGGGTGGAATGTTGCCAGCACTTTACTGCAAAATGCCTCCCATCGAAGCCGTTTCAGTTGGCCTTATCATGAGTGCTCAGGGCATCTCCGACATACTTCTATTACAGCTTGCACAAATCCTCCATGTAATCATTTCATCCTCAGTCTGTTTTTACTATATAGTAGATGTATATACTACCAATATTGTTTAATTATAGTTGTTTTTCTAGCTAAAATAGTGAATTGTGCACATGGCTACTTGATTGCAACTAAAGGATAATTTCAACTAGACACATATTGTCCCTTATCGGTTATATGAAGGGAAGTCGTTTGGGTGTGATAGCTCCCCACCTTTCCTTGGGCAAGATACAAGAGTCTGTTTGTTTAAGTGAGCTTCCCCTATGCATTGCAGCGTAGGCGTGCGAGCGATCATTCCGTGTCATGGAATGAGCGCTGTCATGATGACTTGGCTTTCAAGGCCACTTCTAGCTAAGTAGGTGTTAAAAGCAAGAAATGCGCTGACTAAAGAGGGACAAGGTTGGAAAAGGGAAACGAATTATGGCTGCGGAAGTTCTATCTAGAGGTTCGAGAACGGATGAAGGCCGTTTTATAATCAATGATATTGTCGCTTGCCTTGTGTTGTTCAGAAGCTGTTTTAGAACCTCGCTTATAGTTATCACTGTGCACCATATTGATCCACAAGTTAACATGATTTTTCTCTCTGTTGCAGCTAGTAGATGACCAAATGTACAGTGCCATGGTGATTGCAATGATTATTTTAACATCAATCATTACACCTACCGTCAAGGTAATCTATGACCCAACCAAGAAATATTCTCGTGCGGGGAATAGGATCATTCAGCATGCCAATCCAAATTCAGAATTCCGAATATTGTCCTGCATATACAATCAGGATAACACCCCTTCTATTATTAGTCTTATTGAGCTCTCCAACCCAACAGCTAGGAGTCCCCTCTGCTGCTACGTTATCCATTTAATGGAACTTGCAGGTCGGTTATCTCCTCTTCTCATACACCATAAACAAGGAAGAAGGCAAAGCTCTCGCAGCAACTACTCGAGTCATATTATAAAAGCATTCAGATCATATGAGCGACAGAATGATCATGTCATTATCAACTTATTCACTGCCATCTCTCCTTTTGTCTCAATGCATGATCAAGTTTGTAGGCTTGCCTTAGACAAGGTAACATACATGTTGATCATTCCATTCCACAAGCAATGGAGAGCAGATGGAATGGAAGAATGCCTAGAACTAAGGGCTGTTAATAATCACATCATTGGTTTGGCTCCGTGCTCCGTTGGGATATTGGTTGATCGCGGCAACTTGGCGGACTTTGACCCAACAAAAGGTTCTCTACAGAGGATTGGAGTTATTTTTGTTCATGGAAAAGATGATAGAGAGGCATTAGCATATGCAATGCGTATGTGTGAGCGCCCAGATGTCAGTGTCACGGTGATACGCGTGATAGAGATTGGTGAGGAGAGGAGAGATTCTCTTGAGGTGGAGCTTGACACTGATATTATCTTCCACTATAGGAATTCAAATGTTGGAAAGAAGCATCATGTTTTCAGAGAGGAAGTTGCGAAAGATGGCGTGGACTTGATCAGTGTGGTTCGAACATTGGAAAATTCGTTTGACTTGATTCTTGTGGGAAGAACACATGACAGCAAATCAATACTCTTCATGGGAATGACCGAATGGAATGAGTTTCCTGAGTTAGGGTTGATCGGAGACATGTTGGCATCGTCGGATTCTGAGTGCGGTGTCTCTGTCCTTGTGGTGCAACAGAAAGGGTTTGCATATGAAGGTGGGGTTAGCCACATCAATTATCTTATCAATGATCCAAGTGAAGCTGTAGAGGTACTGTATGGTGCAAACAAAGAATGGCCTCCAGCTCTTAAGGAGCACAAACATGCAAAATAATCACTAAGGCTTCCTTCCTTCCTTCACCTGTGTAAAGTAAAACCCTTTCTTTTTCTCCTTTTTTCCCTCTTCAGATGTTTCTCTTGCCTGAACTAGGGGAATTTCTAGGAAATATTTTTGTACAGTGGCTTTAGATTGTTTGCCAGATTCATTCTTGTTAATTCTATTAAAATTCATATAATTGAGTTTTTCTCCTATAGATTTCAACTTTTACGAAAGAGAAACAAATTATAAATGTGTTAAAAACGAAAACTTTATAGCAGATGAAGCTGTGGTTAGTACTTCAGACACAATTTTGAGGTACTTTGGGATGGAATTTGACTGATCGAACCTAACGATTTGGACCTCATTTCCATTCCACTTGAGTTGCTCTCAATAGTCAATTTTGTCTAGAATTGGCCTCTAAAATTTGAGCTCCACCCACAATTTTATGAAAAAGTATAGACCACATTTTTTAATCTCTTAAAAAGTCACTTCTATTTTGGTCTCTACAATATTTGAATTCTATGTAACGATTCTTAAAATTCTAATAGTTCCTTTCTAGCTCCGAACACAACATCCTTACTAATTACTAAGGAGACATACGAAATGGATTAGCACATGGTTGGTTTGTAGGCAGTAGTACTGCCCACTGTAGTGTAATGAAGCAAATTTAATAGTTATTTTTTAATAAGATGAGATGAAACTCGAAGTGAAGTCAAGCTCATACTCTACCACAATCGGCCAAATCAATAAGTTATAACTTATATGCCCATTTCGCCTTCAGATTAATTTGTAAATTACAAAAATACCCCCAATTACAAAATGATCCTACTTCCTTCGATGCAAACTTTAAAGGCACTTGTTTTTAGGATGTGTTTTGGCCCTTCAATTTATAGGAAGAGACGGAGTAATGCAGAAATCTATGAATGGCAACTATGTGTTGGCAACAAACCGCTAAACAAACAACAGAAGTGAAAATGCAACGGAAGATATTTTATTGAGGAGAAAACACAAAAAAATTACACTGACAACACTAGCTGTTGAACAAAATATTTGCTTTTACCATGCAAACTCAGGAAAACACAGACAGATGTTCCTTCTTAGGCTGACAACAACTAAAAATATAGGACCCAGATTGCTGGATTCCCTACAAATTTTCGGTCTGCTCTTAATAGTCAGTGACCGTTGGTCACAGAACCATTCTCGCATGTACCATCAACACCCTTTACCGCGTAGAATCTACGGTACTTGGAGTCTACTTCTGTAAGGTAGTATGTTCCTGCGGCTAAAAGGCTGCAATCCTTGCTTGTCAGGAAGTCTTTGGCTCCATACCTGTGCTCCATTAGCTTCA
The DNA here is from genome assembly GCA_963691705.1 of Viola odorata. Taxonomy (NCBI): domain Eukaryota; kingdom Viridiplantae; phylum Streptophyta; class Magnoliopsida; order Malpighiales; family Violaceae; genus Viola; species Viola odorata. The sequence continues at coordinate 55,962,285 of OY829542.1, forward strand.
TGGTTTCAACAAACTTCTCTGGAGCAAACTGCATGTGAGAAGACGGAGATTAGTATAATGCTGTCACCTACAACAAACATCCATTTCTATTCAAACACTATAATCCACTCTAGGAGAGCAGCGCAAGGATTTTCACTTTCCCACTTTTCACGGTCTCACAGAACACTCTGAGCTTAGGGAGCTTAGGTATTTCCCTACACCTCCATTACCATGAAGAACAGTCAAATAAGTTTTAACTATCAGACCTTTCCCATACTAAGATGCCAAGGAGCAACAGAAATGAACCGTTCATGGTTTGAGAAGCTCAGGATGGCATGTTTACAAGAAAATCAACACCAACCTCTTTGTATCAAATGAACATGGTGGACTCGCGAACAAAATCTATCCTTTTAAGCGTGTAGGTAACTACGCTTCTCCACGTAGGTCAAGTGATGTTGACGTTTTATGTTAAGATGTCCATAAACAAGTTATTTAAAATCCATTCCATTTAACAGTTCAACTGAAACATTACCTCATGCCTAGACTTCAATTTTCCTGCCACATCCATCACAGTTGCAATGTTTGACAAGCTAAAGGGAAATTTGCCTTCATTTATTTTCAATGAGAACATTGTTGCAGACAAACCACTTCCGTATGAAAACAATATAACCCGCTTTCCCGCCTGCAAGTAATTCAAACACTCCTTATAAGAACAGGATTCAACATGAAGAAGCAGACATGTCCACAGAGCTAGTATGCCGAATTACAGAACTTGAAAAAACTTACCAGTTCACTATTTTTGTTGTGAAGAAGAGATGCAAATGCTGCATAAAGAGATGCTGTATACATGTTGCCAACTTGTTTGGGGATCAAAGTGGTTGGTTGCACCTTAAGGTCATAAAGGGGCTTTGCAACTTGCTGGGATAACTGCATAGACATGGCAAGAACACAAGTCACCATGATGCTCCAATCTAAGTAACTTGAGAATTCTATCACCAATTCTTAAGGAATTCAACAGTTTATATGTAAAAACAATGCAAATATATCCAACATCTACAAAAAATTTAGGGTCACTTATTGATGAAAGTAAACGATTCTTTTATATACTGTGGGGGAAACTAAAAGAAGAAAAGAAAAACTTCATCTTTCACGAGTTTAGGTTTGCTAATGTACCTTTTCAAGATCACGATTTTGGTAGCTTTCGTCTCCAGTCAAAGCCGAAAAAGGTGACAGTTTTTCTTTAGCAGCTTCATCAATATAGCTGCAAATGAAAGCACTTACAGTTGATTACCAAATCCCCATACTTATTGTACAACAGAGTTTCTCGAGACAACTTAAAATTCTCATAAGATGAGAAGACAAACCTGGCATTTCTCACAAAGTCATTGAACACCAAACGGGCAAAACTTTTCTGTACAAGCTGCAGTAGTTCAAAACATGTTAAAAGGAATGCCCAGTGTCGCTAAGCGGTGCATAATTTCATTGATGATCAAAAACAAAGAAATTGCAGGACCAGATAATATACCTTGTTGTAAGGAGAATGAAAAACAACAGACTCAACATCAGAAAGGGAGAATTGTTTTCCAACCAATTTTTCATACCTACATAGAATAAGACCAAACAATTACATTAACCATGATCAGAAATAATTAAGTCTATCTTATATTATGATAACAACATTAGTAAATAGCGAGCTTACTTGGCACAGAAAAGTTTGTAGCATGAATCAAGGGCCATGAGGTAGCATGTTTGAGAAAGTTTGCCATCCACGACCTACAATTAAGTTTGGCCAAATGAAAAAATTAGCAAAATGAGTAAGCTATACCGAGAGAATCACTGCAAAATGTTTATTCTTGTTTTCCAAGTTTAATCCACAGTTTCATCTGGTTCATAGATATCTGACAGGAAAGAAACAAATTGGCAGTTCCATAAGCAATATGCTAGCAATCCTTCTATAATATGCATACCAGAGGGTTTAAAAGCAAGCATACAAAAGTCACTAATCAATAAGGTCAAAGCATTGGCAAAACCACAAAAGATACCATGAAGTATATATGAAATTAAAACAACACAAATATAGGAGGGAATTGGGAAGTATTACCGGATATTCACTGGCAAGGTCGGGCTTGTAAAAATCATAGACATGAGACATGTGACTCCCTCTCAATTTGCCTTCAAAAGCAAGGGGCGCGTCTGGGCCTACTAGGATGGCGATGGCAGCAGCTCCTCCAGTGGGTCGGGCTGGTCCTTCTGCATAGACCTAATGAAAGAAAGATCTTGAGTGAGGGTTGACCAGAGAACTTAAGTATTCAGTAATTTGAAAAGATTCCTTATAAGACCAGACCAACCATTGAGCTTAAAGAGATATCATAACTCATGTGTTTTCATCGTATCCAAAGATAAAAATTCAATTACATGCATTAAATAGTTGAAAGAATACAATCATACCGCGCTGTCAGTACAAACAACAAGCCCATAGCGTCCATCCCATGAACTACTCTCAACCCAATTGACACAGTTGAATAATGCTGCAGTTCCTCCATAGCATGCATTAGTAGAGTCAACACCTTCAATATCAGTGTTTCCACATTTCTGCTCGAGTGTCAAGAGAAAGAATAGTCAGTGTATAGCAAACATTTGAAAGGGGAAAATAAAAAGTAAAAGTCACGTAACATAAAATCGTGTAACCATCTCAAATTATAGATATCGACAAAAAAAAATTATAGAACATTCCATTTAATAAAAATGAAAGAAGCATGTCAAACCAAAGCCTAACACCAAAAATTTCAAAATTCCAAAAGGGAAAATCTATGTTCTCATAACTTCCATGTAAATCAGAGCATGGAAGGGCACTATAATTTAACCAATAGATAATGTGAGACACATGCCTTAATGATGCTAAGTTTTCTTAAAATGCTCCAGCAAGAACACAAGCTCCATTGAAATTATGCCATGACACACTCTTCTACCTAAACATATGAGATCATTATCCAGATGATTTTGATCTCCCTTATATATGCTAAACATCAAAACCCTTCTATAAAAAATGAAAAGATCACGAGAAGATGACTATCTACATCAAATGAAAAGAGGGCCCAAGCCTAACACAAAAGAGACAGTACCTCAAAGATTTGCATCAAAAAGGTCTTGATGGATTTGCTCTTATCAATCACGGTCTCACTGCCAACTTCAAGACGACCAATTTGCTTTGGATCAACATTATACTTCTCAAGGAGGGAACTAACAACTGTCAAACTGAAAGTAACAAAAGGCAGATGAATCAAAGTTAGCCATCATCATATTAGAACTGGATGATATGCAATAAACAATAAATACCCACCTAAAAGTTAAATAAACCAAGCACAATCAAAAACAAAATGCCAATGATTATTAAATTTTTATATTCACCAACCTCATTGAAATGACATCTTCCACCTCAGAACAAAATGCCATGCAATCTTGGCCAAGTCCAATGGTATACTTCCCTTTGCTAGCACCATCATGAGCCTCTAGAGCTTCCTAAACATTATTCCCAGATCAAACAGGAACCCAGTTAGATTTTAACAGATTCGCAAATTTATGAAGAAAGAGGGACAATATAGACAACGAATAAATTAAAATTCGAAGAATACTATAATTCAAAAGGCAAGATAGGTCACTGTTAAACGCAAAAGTTCAGGAGAAAAAATATATTTAGCTTTATTTAAAAAGAAAAAAAGAAAAAGAAAGGAAAGGAAGAAATGATCATGAAACAAATGTCACATAGATAAACACAGAATTCAGCTCAACGGAACAGAAAGAATCCAAAACTTCACTTTTTTTCCCACTCCCTCTCATTTCTCAACAACGAAACAGAAAGTCAAGCTCGAGCTCCTTCTTCAGAACCCAGAAAACAAATATTTATGGAAACCAGAAAAAAGAAGAAAAACCCAAATATCAAACCTGTTGAATGCAGGTGGGAGGGAAATAGATGTCCATAGCAAGAATTCCCACATTTTGCGCCATTGCTTTGATGATAAGTGGAGGAATGAACGAATCCAAGAAAACCCAGAACGCTACTTGGCTCCTATCTGTCTTTGCGAGGAGAGAATGACAGAAAGACGGAGATGTAGAGGACAGAAAGACAGATGGGCTGTGCTTAAAAGTAGGCAAATAATAAAAACAAACAAAATAGAGAGAGAGAGAAGGTTGAGGAGGCTCACATGAAAGTTGTTGGGTATATATAGAGAACCAAAAAAGAAAAAAAATAGTTTTTTTCTTGATCTTGAAATTTTTGAAATCCAGAGAAAAACAAATACTGGAATGAAAAATTGCTCTGCACTCTCTCTCTCTCTCTCCTCTCGCTGCAGGTAAATGACATATTGTAATGCATGTACTAGGATTTAAGACACCTCTTGAGCTTGTGACATGTGGGGATGGAAATGTTATGATCTACTTTGGGTATACATTTCTCGTTATTTACTTTCTACTACCATTAATTTTGCTTTTAAAATAGTATAATATAATAATATTAATTAAAAAATGGGCTTAATGGCGGATGAGTTTATGATTAGTTCGATAGATTATAGTACATTTAGAATTTACGATGTAGATCATGAATTTTAACTCTAGTGTTACAATGATAATTAATAATATAACAAAAAAATTGATGCTTAATGTCTAACATAAAAAACTTTTAAGCTTTTGAATGTCTCCTTCAAGGTGATATTGAATTCCACCTATTTTTTTCCTTTTGTGAGCAAATGTCTTAATATCTAAAGAAATGTATTTATGAGCTCAAACGAAAACTATTAATATTATCGATGAAATACATAGGATGTGGCGATTAAAATTATATTACTGCGTAATTTTTGATAGAGCACTCTAGTGCATTTTTCAATATTTACATAAAAGTATATTAGACACTACCCAGGTGAAATGAGATTTTTTATAAATTATTTATTATTTGGGATACTTTTTGGTTAAAAAAATTAACTATTTTTTTTGGTATTTCAGTATCAATTATGTAAATTCACTCTAACCACAAAAGTTGTGATTTCAAGGTTTATATTTTGATGTAAAATACCCCTCGAAGTAATTCAGTAATCCAATTCCTACAGATTTACAGATGTGTTGAGTAAATTGAGTAACCCAATTTCTACAAAGCTTATACATTTATCGTCTTGAAGTCACACATCATGTAACTTGCACCCTTTCCGGCTCGTAGAAAAGTAGGATACTTTGATATGGTTTTTTTTATTTTATTTAAATTTAAGATACAATATGCCTATGGATACGTAATTTTTTAAATATTATTTACAAAATATAAATAATATTATAGAAATTAGAATAATTCCATTATTACAAAAAATAATAATTGTATTATATTATAACAATATATTATTAATAGTTAATAATAATTGTCAAGAATTAAATAAATTAAAGTAACAATAATATATTATAACAATATATTATTAATAGTTAATAATAAAAAATTAACTTCAAATCTTGTGGTTTAAAACATTTTTTTATAAATAGTTTAAAACGTACACATTCATTAAATTTACATCAAATGGATATAAAAAAAAATACAATCATATTTATTTTTAAAATAAATATTAAAATCATGTGGATAATAAAAAACTAATTTTCATTTTAAAATATAGATACAATAACAATAACTCTTCAAATTTCAATTTGAAGAAAAATAAAAACATAAAATTTGTAGTGAAAGTATCCTCAAAATCTCCAAGAGGCATCCGCACGTATTTACTAAGTATACCTAACGTATATGATCTATATTTCATTTTTTAATATTATTCTCAAGTATCTCGACGTATCTGATAAATTAAACACGGAAAATGGTAAATCTGAAATGTATTATGTGGTTATCCACTGTGTGTTGGTGTCGGTGTCGGTGTCGGAGATGTATCGTGTGGATTTTTAATTTAGCAAGGAATCTTTGGGTTAGTGGAGGACCGCCACCTTCGTTGGGCGTTGGGGGTTGCACGTCCTGGCTCTTGCGCTGCGCTTCTGAATTCTGACGTCTGTACGCCTAGATCATAAATAGTTTTATTTTCAACCTAATTACATTTCCTTAAAAAATCATTTGGCAATTAATCTATAATTTCTTAATAAATAAATAAAAATTATCTATATATATTATCAGAATATGACATATCTTATAATTAGTTGAATTACAACTCTACGCCGTTTATAAATTGATGGCAATAAGGAAAACAAATTAAAAGAAGTTATTATGCAAAAAATGGGTCGTTTTAAGTCAAGTCAGGAAGATAGAGTGAAAAAGACAAGTCCCAGGTGATGAAATCATGTGGATGTGGTATGGACTATGGACGGACTATGGCATTGAATGTGCGGGCAGTGGGCAGCCAGACTAAACCTTTTCCACCTGCGACTTACCCTATACTCTCGACATGGACCCGTCGGCAGAATCTCCACTACCACTTCATCTTTTGTTAATGACTCACATGATTAGTTAAGGGGTAATGTGACTTTGGTCCGAAAATGATATCGTCTTGCAATAAAAAATACCAGATGAAAAAAATAATTATTATATTACTCACTAATTATTTTCTGCTATTAAATTGAACATTTTTAAAGAAATATAAAGTCATTTTTTATTGGAAAAAATTAAAAAAATATCACTTTCTTGGAATTAGTTAAACACAAGAATTGATCAAAGCTTTCTAATTCACATTTAGATAAACAGACTTGCTCCTTTATATAAAGGAGACTTGATTACAGGAATTCAAGAGAAACGATAGCTCCTACAAACTAGCACAAGTGTGAGACTTGGCATTTCTAACTTATTCAGAGCTAGTGGATCCTACAAAACAGGAAACTACTTGCTTCAAAACAGGAAGACTTATTCTAGCTTTGACCAGTTCCTAACATTCCTTCCCCCAAACTGAATGCACATTACAGTTTGCTCTTCATCTTCTCCAACTCCTGAACTCCAAGCATACTTCTCATCTTCTGAAACGTTTCCAACTTCAACGGTTTTGTCATGATATCAGCTACTTGATCTTTAGTTCCACAATGAGCTAGACTGACTTCTTCTTCTTTCACCAAATCACGCAGAAAATGAAACCTGACCTTAATGTGTTTTGTTCTTCCATGAAAAACTGGATTCCTTGATAGCTTAATTGATGAACTGTTATCACACAGAATCGTCATACACTTCTCCTTTTCTTGATTGAAAGAACTAAGTATCTTCTTCATCCAGAGACACTGAGTTGCACATAAAGATGCAGCCACGTACTCTGCCTCTGTGGTAGACAAAGTAACAACTGGTTGCTTCTTCGAACTCCATGCAACAGCTGCATTACTCATCAGAAAAACGTACCCAGAAGTGCTCCTCCCACTGTCTATATCTCCAGCAAAATCACTATCTGTGTATGCCTTCATAGTGCCTTCCCCATCATCTTTGTACATCAGGCCCATCTGCAGAGTTCCTTTGATGTATCTCAGCACTCTTTTAACAGCCACGAGATGAGCTTCTTTTGGTTGCATCATGAATCTGCTCAGGAAACATACTGCAAACATGATATCAGGTCTTGTAGCTGTTAAATACATTAGAGAACCGATCAGTTGCTTGTATAGTGATGGGTCTGCATTTTCTCCCTCCATATTCTTCGACAGCTTCGTACCAGGAACCATTGGGTTGTTCACTGGATTACAGTTCTCCATTCCAAAACGTACAAGCATTTCTGCAGCGTACTTTCTTTGGCATAAGAAAATACCATCGTCACCTTGCTCCACCTCCACTCCTAAGAAATAACACATCTTTCCTAGATCTGTCATCTCGAATTCTCGCTGCATAGAAGCTTTGAACTCTTCACACAATCTTAAGTTATTCCCAGTGAAGATCAAATCATCAACATATAGACTTACAATAATAACCCTTCCTCCAGATTCGTTCTTGATGAATAAGGTGTGCTCGTACTCGCACTTGTTGAACCCTTGATTCGTAAAATACTCTTCGATCTTACTGTACCAAGCTCTTGGAGCTTGTTTAAGCCCATAGAGTGCCTTTTTCAGCTTATATACTTTATACTCCTCACCGACTTTCACGTATCCTTCTGGTTGCTCAACAAATACTGTCTCCTTTAGAATTCCATGGAGGAACGCACTTTTAACGTCAAGTTGGTATACGATCCACTTCCTTTTTGCAACTTCAGCTAACAACATTCTGATAGTATCCCATCTCGCCACTGGTGCGAAGACTTCGTCGTAATCAACGCCGTGTATTTGCGAGTAGCCCTTTGCCACCAGTCTGGCTTTATACTTGTCAACCTCTCCTCTTTCGTTCAGCTTGGTCTTGTATACCCATTTGACACCAATCTTTTTCATCCCTGTCGGTAAATCAACCAGCTCCCACGTTTCATTTTTTTTAATTGACTCCATCTCTGTATCCATCGCCTCTCTCCACTTTTCTTCTTCTGCAGCCTCCCAATATGTAAATGGATCATTATGTGTGACGTACAGGGCAAGATATTGTAATCCCTCTTCTTCATCAAGCTCTTCTCCACTTACAAAGTCTTGCAGATATCTGGGTGGAGCTCTTCTCCTCGTCTCCTCTGGAGCTTGTTGATTTCCCGAATCATTCTGCTCTTCATCATCGGCAATGATTTCAGGGTCAGCAGCTGTCTCTGTTGTGTTGTTGTTGGTATTCTCCACATTTTTAATTTCCTCTTCTTCTTCATTTATCACCAACACATCATTTTCTTCTTCATCATTGCTTCTCTCCCAATTCCAGCTTTTCTCTTCATCAAAAATGACATCCCTACTGACAATGATTTTGTTCGCCATGGGATCAAACATCTTGTATGCCTTAGAACCTTCGCTTACTCCAAGGAATACACATTTCTGGCCTCTGTCATCTAGCTTCACCCGTTTTTGACTTGGGATATGTGCATATCCTACACAGCCGAACACTTTGAGATGCCCAATATTTGGTTTAGCTCCTGTCCAGCACTCTTGAGGAGTCTTTTCTTTCACAGTAGAAGTAGGGCATCTATTTAGGATGTGAGTTGTCCAACTCGCAGCTTCTCCCCAAAATCTCTTGGGCATTCTCTTCTCCATGAGCAGACACCTGACCATGTTCATTATTGTTCTGTTCTTTCGCTCAGCCACACCGTTTTGTTGTGGCGTGAATGCAGCTGTGACATGCCTTTTGATCCCATGAGATGCACAGAAATCATTGAATTCTTTAGAAGTGAATTCTCCACCACGATCACTCCTCAGGCAGCCTATCTTCATTCTTGTTTCATTCTCCACCATCAGTTTGAAGCTTTTAAAGAATGAAAATGCTTCACTCTTCGATTCCAGAAAATAAATCCAGGTTTTTCTACTGAAGTCGTCAATGAAACTCAGGATGTACCTCTTTCCTCCAGCTGTAGGAGGCTGGATTGGACCACAGAGATCTGTGTGTATCAGTTGCAGCTTCTCGGTTGCTCTCCAATTAGCTTGCTTAGGGAAGGTCTCTCTGTGTTGTTTCCCTTTGGCGCATATTTCACACACTTCTTCGACCTTCTCGATTTTTGGAAGTCCCACAACCATTTGTTTATTGGATAAGAGTTGCAGTCCTTGTAAGTTTAGGTGCCCGAATCGTTTGTGCCACAGATTTGATTCGTCAGTAGAGATTTTCAAACAAGATGTTGACGGAGCATCAGCCAGCAGGACAAACATTCTGTTTGCCGTCATTGATGTTTGCATAATCAGACCCCAATCATCATGAAAAACTTTGCAGCTCCCGTCCCTTATCAGAATTGCCAACTTCCTTTCTTGTAATTGCCCTATGCTCAGCAGATTCGTTGTGAGATCGGGAACGTAATACACGTTTGGCACAATGTGACTCCTTCCCTTTAAAACCAGCTTCACGCTTCCTTGGCCTTGCACTCTCATCCTTGCATTATTCCCCAATCTCACAGTGTGCATGAGCTTCTCATCCAAATCAGTAAACCAGCTTCGATCTCCAGTCATGTGGTTGGAGCATCCAGAGTCTAGAAACCAAACAAGGTCTCCTTTTGAACTTTCTTCTTCAACAAACGACATAAGTAAGAGTTCTTCCTTCTCGTCAAGCTCAGCGTAGTTTGCTTTGCTGCCCCAAGTAGGACATTCTGATTGATAATGTCCTAACTTGTGACATCTGAAACATTCGATGGTGGCTCTGTTGCTCCTTCCTCGGCCTCGTCCTCCTCTGTAATAGTTTCTAGGATATCCTCTTCCTCTGCCTTCATATGACATCTTCAGGACTTGATCTTCTTCTACGTCACCTCTCATACGTTGCTCTTGCACCAGTAAACTGCTTTGAAGTTCATCTAGTGTAAGTGTGTCCAAGTTGTTTGATTCTTCAATGGAGCACACTACATAGTTGAACTTCATGGTCAGAGATCTTAGAATCTTTTCTGAGATGGTGTTCTCCTGAAGCGTATCTCCGTAAGCCCTCATCTTCTTTGCTATCGCAAGAGTTCGTGCGAAATAGCTGTTTACGGTTTCACCTTCCTTCATCTGCAGTGTCTCGTACTCCTTACGTAGCGCTTGAAGTTGTGCCCTTTTTACTTTGCTTGAACCTTGGAATTTCTGCTTCATGCTTTCCCAGATTTGCTTACTTGTCTCGGTGTTAAGGATTGTGTCAAGAATTTCTCTATCTATGGATTGATATAAGAAGTTCTTGAGCTTCAGATCCTTTAACTTCTGCTCATCGATCACCTTCTGTTCCGTCTCCGTAGGAGTGGTTCCCTCACACCCACTGATCCCAGTTTCTATGAGATCCCAATACTCTTTCGAACGAATGAAATTCTCCATCAAACGAGCCCAATGGTCGTAGTAACCATCGAACCGTGGAATAGCAGGGACAACGAAACCTTTCGCACTGCTGCTGCTATCACCCATCTGAATTTCTCGCTCTTCTCACTCCTCTCGATGTCTCTCAGGTCTCTCTTTTGTGATGAGGCTCCGCTACCAATTCTTGGAATTAGTTAAACACAAGAATTGATCAAAGCTTTCTAATTCACATTTAGATAAACAGACTTGCTCCTTTATATAAAGGAGACTTGATTACAGGAATTCAAGAGAAACGATAGCTCCTACAAACTAGCACAAGTGTGAGACTTGGCATTTCTAACTTATTCAGAGCTAGTGGATCCTACAAAACAGGAAACTACTTGCTTCAAAACAGGAAGACTTATTCTAGCTTTGACCAGTTCCTAACATTTTCACCTAAGTAATCTAAAAATAACAAGTATTTCAGAACAAAAATTCTAACCTTGAAATACCTTAAATTACTCGCGAAAAATAAAAACATCATTTTACCTTAATAAATCATACTCCCTCTGGTCCGAAATGTATAACTTTCTCGCATCCCAATATTCAGTAGGGAACGCATATCGAGGAGGCCGGATGAGGTACTATTTGGCCCCAAAAAATTTCGTACTTTTTTTCGAACGTACGTTAATCCTTAACGTACGTCCGAGAAAAAATTCGGGGCAAAATTGTCTCAAATAGTGACTGTTCCGGCCGTCTTAAGATACGTTCCGGAACAGTAAAAACAAATGATAAAACGTCATACATTTCGGACCGGAGGGAGTACTTTACTTCCCCATTTAGGTTTTTTTAAGCATCCAACACCCTTTTGTTCAATTTTTTGCCAAAAACCACATGACTTCCTTGTAACCATTACTTCCGCGTGTAATAATTTAGTGAATATATTGATGAAAAAATATTTTGCCAAATTTATTAATCAACCAAATGATTTTTTTACATTTTAAATATTTAATTTTTTTTTATTATGAATTGTATTTAAAGTATCATGTGCTTGTCACATGTAAGTCATGTAATCGTTAATTTGGCGGCTAAATTTGTATGAAGGAGTTTTGTTGCCTAAGAAGTGCCCACCTATTTAGTACACAATACAATTCCACAAAAAAAATAAATATAAAACACACAATAAAACACGAAAGTTACGAAAAATCAGAAGGCACTATAGGAGAATATCACACCCCACTTACAAAAATAAAAATAAAAGTTTAATTTAAAAAGTGTTTGATCCACTGATCTACTCTAATCACCCATAAGAAGAGAATTTCATGTGTAGAGAGTTAAGGGAAGCCCTAAATTAGTACCAATTTGAGTATGCCAGATAAATAAAAATCCATAAATCTCTTTTAATGGAAAAATATTGTCTGTTTTGGGTCTGAACTCTCACGGTTTTCACAAAATGTCTCATTCCATTAAGAGATCAACTCTTCTTATATTTACTTTATTTTTTTCTTTTAGATGTAGGATTTTGGTTCGCGCACACCTCAACAATCTCTCACTCGAACTAAGTACCATAAATTTTAAAACTTGGGCCAACTATCTCTCTTCAAACGAAGTTCCACAAAACCCACAACTACCACTGAGCCCATCACTAGGACCCAACATCCTCCGTCTCAAACTATGTACCACAGAGCTTTGTAGCTAGCCCACCGGGTACTTATATGATATATCTGCAAGATTCACCACACTATTCTAAAACATCATACTTCTTCATCATGTTCGCTTTAGAGATAAATTGTGCGCCACCCACATCAAAACTCATTTTGCAAAGTGTTAGTCTTATATCCGAAAAACTAACCAATTTGATCAAAAGAATAAATAGTAATTATTTAAGGAGTTAAATAAATACTAAAATGCGGTTTTAATAAAGATATTATTTGATCATATATGATATATATTAATTAAGGTAATTCAGTTATTTAATTATATATTAAGATATATATTTAATAACTAACAACAAGTGAAATTCTAGTATACATATTTGTAAAATGCATACAACATAACTAAACTATTTTTATCAGTAAAAACGCATTAGTACTAGAGAAAAGCGAAAAAATTACGCAAATTTTCTTTTCTCTTGATGCTAGCACATTTTAATCTGTCAAATTTCATCTTATTGATTGTCTCATCAAGGCAACATATGATGATTCGATTCAACCTTAAGTGACCGAATTTTATTTTTTGTTTATGCTTATTCTTATATATTAAAGTAACACCGCATAACATAATAGATCTAATGAGATAATACATCATTAAACTAAGGAAACAATAAAAAAAACAAAAGAAAAAGAAAAAGAAAAGATAGGCTCATCACCGATTAAAATTAGGACGATGACCTCTTTAGAAGACGATATATATATATAGAGAGAGAAGAGGGAGAAAAACGGCTGTGGTAGTTTTTTTTTTACCTGTTGTATAAAAGATTAGTTAACTTGAAAAGTTAAGATCAAAAAATTATTACACTTTATTAATGTAATTATTTTATACCCCTAACAATGTAATTTTCAATTTTTGGTTGTCTAGTAAATAGGGTGGTGAATTTGGAGGATTAATTTCAAATCTTGGTTAAAACAAACTCGAACGTGATTCATTAAATTGGACAATTAATTTATGACAAATTGTTTGAGTAATCAGTGAGCAAATTAGAAATAAATGAAGGAATAAGGGGTATTTATGTCAAAATAACTAATTCTTTAATATATGTGGATATAATTAAATGGATAGTCTTTTAATTAATTTATTTGTAATCTTTATAAATGTCAAAATGAATATATAAAATATTAAAATGAGTGAGAGAGAGTGCGTACGTACACTCGAAGGGAAATAAATGAGACGAGATGCTCAACTTTGACTGCAGCAAGATATTTTGGTCAAAATGAAAACAAAAATAAATTAACCGTTTATGTCACACAACAACAACTAGTTGTCAAAGGAAAAAAACGGAGGGAGACTTGATAGTAGACTTTTAAATTTACAACAACAAATTTACTTACGAAAAGTCTAAGCACATGGTTCATAAGACGTATAAATGTATTAGGAGTATTTTGTAAAACCAAACGGCATGATTATCTATTTATAAAAAAAATTAAAAAAATTAAAGAGTATGTTAGTAAATTAATTTTAAAAATTGTATAAATTAGTGTTAACTAATATTTAAAAAATTATTCCCTCTAAAGCCTCATTTTTATGAAACAAAGGGAATATTAGTATTGTAAACAAAATTCAAAAGCTTGCAATTTCTTTCTTAAAATCTTAAAATCGTATTCTATACATCAACATAAATCAAACTCATGACACTATCTCAGAAAAACTGAACTGTAATTGAAAATAATTTCCTTCAATTTATTAAGCTAATAGGTACTTAATAAGCATAATCTTCTTTAGAACGATCTAATCATTTATGACGACAGTTTTACTCTTAAGGTACATAATTTCGTCAAACTGTGATCATGATAAAGATAACAACAAAGAATGAAACGTACTACTTTACAAAGTATGCTTTAAGATAAGCTTGAATTTTTATCACATCATAGAATGACTTACTTCCCTCATTGAGGAAAATATTTTAGATAGTCTGAAAATAAAAATAATAATTATTGAGGTAATTATTCTCCTATTTATATACGAGATTCTCTTATTTATGGCGATGATTATCTTTCCTTAAATAAATGATCTGACTTTCATTATAAATACAACACATAAACATCTAAGGTATGCATGCATACCAAAACTCTAGCCACAAATATTATTTTAACTAACTAGTCCTTATACCGGGACAACTCCCAACGTTTTACAGGTACATCGACATCAGGTCATATCCTACAAATATCCCGAGCTAAGTCATCTTCTAGGTAAGCAAGTTATTAACATATAACTCATTGATTGTTTTGCTGATGATAAAAATATCGTTAAAATCTCGAGTTTGAATTTCACCTTTATCTATAAAAAAAAATATATTAATCAAAATAGTTTGACTGGAAAAAACAGTACAAGGTGTAATATTACCAGCAGGTGGTGCTAACAATTTAGATTATAAAAAGTGAAAAAATGAATTGTACGACTTTTTCTTAAGTTGTATAACTTTGACCTTAGATGAGTGTGAAAAATCAAAACTTGGCGTTAGACTTGACTTAGAACAAAAATATGTTGCGCTTTCCTTTCTTGACCGCTAAGAAATAATTAAGGATTTGTTTTCGGGATTGCACACATCAAAATAACATTTTTAATCCATTTTTTATTTATTTTAGATGACGTATTAAGATTTAAAACTTAATTTACTTTTTTTTTTATATAAAAAAATTTAATATTAAAATGTATTCATTTCAACAACCTAAAAAATACGAAAAGTAGTGAGTATATTTCATATTTTTAAAGAATTCGTCTAATTGTTAACATGATGGTAGCGTGTAGCGTGTATCTGTAATATGATTATTGTATTCATTTTATATTAATTAAAAAAAAATTAAAATTTAGAAGCCGACAATACTCGAACCAAAATTAGCGGGTGAAAGAATAAATAAAAAAACACTCAACTTAAACAAAACTTGCAATTACTTGTACAACTTACACAAACCAAAGAATTATATAGTAGTTAAAAAACAATTGTAAGAAATACTACTAAAACAAACATTTGAGACGGAAGGAAAATAAGAATTAAATAAACAGGAAAGAAACATGGTATATAAATTATCATCTGATTTGATTCCTCTAAATCGAGAATTGTTGAGTGTCAAGATTGCCTATTGACTCTCCGTGTTGGAGTTAGACCATCAGAGGGGAGATTCCAGCCAGCTACGACCATTTATTTATATATATATAAAATATTCTGTAAAACAATATTTAAAGGATTTCCCGGAATTCGTTCATATCACATATGCACTATCACCTACCCATCTCTAATCTATCGGCTGGATTAGATTATAAACGAAAAAAGAAGAAAGAAAAGTTTTTGGGCTCAACCTGATTGATGGTCTTGAAGTGGTTCAGGATTTATTTATTGGGCCATGATACCCCAAGGCCCATTCTGGAACTTGGCTGCTGCTGAGCGGAAAAAGGCTGTGATTTTGGCACTGTGTCGTGCAACTCGCTCCGTGAGTGCTTCTGTTTCAAAGTTCAAACCAAAACAATGACGGTGACCTGAATTAACTGAAACAGGTAATGCAATGCGTTTTTTCCTTTTTCCTTTGCCTGTTTGTTGTGGATATGATTTTTCTCTTTTCGGATATTCTGTAAATGCTTTTCTTGTTTGGAAATTGGAAATTGGAAATTTTGTTTGGATTTTTGAAAATTTTGTTTTATGGAAAAGGTTGGCGTAGATTCTTGTATGCAAGATGATGTCAGTAGATAAAAGCCATCATCATCTCTTCTAGCTTAGGATATCTAGAATTTGCATTGAAGGAATCGATATTAGCTGCTCTCTTGCATACGTTATACTTCTAGTTTCTGTCTGCTGTTTGTAAACCTAAGTGAATTAGATATTAACTGCTCTCCTGCATACCTTCTTCATTCTTTTGTCTTACAACTGTGCTAGTTGTTTCTTTTGATATGATGTAGTTGATACATTTAGCTGGTATAAAACTTATTTTATACTGAATCTGATGTCCTGAACTACAGAATTTCATTTACTTTCTCTGATTGTATTGCCCTTTTAATATAAAGCTTCCTGTTGCATTTGCAGCTCCATTTTTCTTCCTTTTCTCATTTGTTATTTGAATTTCATCACAGTCACCATAGGAAATTGAAATAATTGAAGTTCAAAAGAATGATCATTTTAGTTACTGCTATATGTGTGATTACTGTAACTCCATGTCTCATAGTGTCACACATCAAGTAATAGATCAAAGTGGTATGAGTATTCTAAAATGAATAGATTATTACACTTCAATTATCTTCTGATTTATAGCCGTGTATCTCCATCTCTCTTTCTCCACAAAATCTGCATCCAAGAACCTTGAAACAAATGCCCAAAGCCTGTATGTGTCTTCAAAGTTTGTCAAGAATCCAAGTGCAGCTGTCACAACCGAAATTCCAGATTGGTGTTTTTCTCTCTTTACGTTTAAGGCCATACCTTCTCCTTCTCTTATTCTTGTTTCCGATAGTTTCTCCTTCTCTTGTTGATAATTACCTGAGAACCCATTCTGCTGCAAAAATCCGCAGCTTAAAGAGATCTTGTTTCGATCAGCAAGCTTCTGTACAACTAAAGGATCGATCTTTTCTCCTTTCCAATCAACTACATTGAATGCTATCACTGGTCCCCGGTCAAACCTTATCTTTGGTCCATAGATTCTGACTAGGGGAAGCCCATTTTCTGGATGTGGATGTTGAAGACTCATTAATGCATTTACCAACCAGTTGATCAGGCACCTAGCTCTTGCACTGAATAGTATCAGACCAAATGAATCTGCTTGATCCAAACCTCTGCATTCAAGTTCTGGCTGTCTAGTCACACCATCTTTGATGATTTTTGATTGATTGCAATCAATGGTGGTGTCTAGTTGCTCAATTTCTTCTGCTTTCTGTTTTCCAAATATGTCTTTGGTTTGATGAAGTTCAGAATGTTCATCCAATTTCTTTTCTGGAGCTTGTCGTGTTCCTGATATCTCTGCAGCTTCATGCATTTCAAATGAACCTTGTAAATTGGAGTCATTTTGTAATTCAATGTTTTTGTCTTCTTCAGTTGCTATGGCAGCAATAGTTAACTCTTCAGGGTCTTGAGATGGTGATCTTATAGCTGGTGAAGGCCTTACTATACCGACACTTGTGTCTGTAGTTGCATCCTTCAAAATTGAAGCACTGGATTTCTTCACGAACAGACACCCAAAGCCGGATGGGTTTTCTCCGAAAACCTTGAAGAAAGAGCAAATCAGGAAATCTGGCTTGAAGATAGAGAGGCCTAGGGTCTCCATTTCCTTAGGTCCCAAAGCGCAAGCATCAAGCAAGACATGCCACCCATTTTCACGAGCCTTGGTCATCCAGAAATACGAGTACCTAGCTCCAGTCATCCTTGAATGAAGTGGGAAAGCAAATAATCCTCCACCCCTCTTCTTCCTTCTACTCTCTACCTTCTTCAGCAATTTTCCTGACTGTATACTTAGAGTAGGCCATGAGAACTCAGCTGACATGGTTCGTGCCCCTTTGTTCTTGGAGCTTTCAATCATCATTTTCACTGGTTCACTCTCGTGATCGTATACTGTAAGAAGACGTTTATTAGATTGAAATGGGTAAGATTCTGCAAGAAGTTTGAACGCAGATGACTGATTAGCTGTGAAAACCAAACTGTAATCGTTTTCTGAAATGTTCATAAAGGCCATAATTCGTTTCCGCATCTTGTCTTCCAGGTCTGATTCTTGGCCTCCATATTGCACATGAGAAAATAAGTTAACTGGTTTAAAGGAAATATCAAAGAAAGGTTGTTCTAACATGGTGGAGTAAACTGGCGGTGGAGAAGATGATGTTGAAGGAACTGAAGCACCCTGACAATTACTTTGCTGCTGGTGATATGAGAAGAGGCCATGGCCAACATAATCGAGGCAGACATGGTTGGACGAGGAGAGATTGTAGTATTCTTGTTCTCGGATTTGGTCAGCCTGAGTTGTCTCAAGATATTGAGGGACTGCTTTAGTGAAATTGGAAAATGATTCGTGTAATGAAGGGAGGGATTCATGGTTGGTGAATTGAGAGTTTGGGTATATAGAACAAGCCATGGCAACTTCAAAGTCATAGTGACATGAAGCAGCAGTAGTTATGGAAGATGAAGTTTGGTGCTCAGGCAGGTCAAGAAAAGGTGTTGGACAAAAACCATGGAAGCAAGTTTGCGAGGCTTCTCTAATGCAAGATGATTGCATTTTTGTTCTCCTCCTTTTCTGCCCACACCTTCAGGTATAAAACTTGTTCTTTCTTCCTGTTTCCTTTTAATTGATTTCATCAAGTCTTCTTTTATTATGCATTTGCATTAATTATTCGAGGGTTAGACCATTTTTTACACCATTTACAGAGCTAGCCTTCTTGTTTGTCACTAATAAAAGAAAGTCTAGAAAGTGTTTTCCTTGTTACTGGCCTTACCCTGTTTGTGTTGGCTTTGACTAATCTTACACCAGATTTATTTCCCAAGCAAGTAAATAAGTAGAAACGTTACCTATTCTTGACTATTGAGGTCCACTTTGCTGCAAATTAATGCTGAAGAAAAGTAGAAGCAGCTTCAATAGTCCTTTTTCCCCTCTTCGAATCAAGACGGGGAGAGCCGATCTTTCATGGAAATGAAGTGGTTGTGGTGAATGTGAATTGTGATAAATATCTCTGGTGTTAGCACTATTACATTGTAACATTTGTCTTGCAGTTTGAAAGAAGTAAAAGAAACAAGCAGAAAAGGGCAAGAGGAGCTTTTGTAGTGGCCGGCACCAGTAACCATCTTTGGCCCCATTTTTGTAAGGCACTCTCATTCCCAACTTGTCTTACACTCGCTATTATTTTCTTGTGGTCATAGTCCAAGCATTGCCTTTGGTGACAAGTTATTGTTGTGTTGTCATTGGTTTTTCATCTCTTCGGGTACCTTTTCTACCTTTTTCAGGTATGAGATCAATCTCGTGCGAGCATGGCTTCGCCCCAAAAGCTCCCACCATGACTTTTTTTATTTACAGACTCGAATCTCAGATCTTTACAGTTTTACCGCCTACTTTTTGTAATCATAAACGCTTAGTCATTATTAATCCATACTTTTTGCCTATTCCATAATGTATCTTGTCAAAAAGTTGAATCATAGAGGTCAATCTAAGTCTTGCTGAGTGAAGATTTTGGAAGTAATTGAGAAATCTCCACGAGGTTTCTCAAACGTAACTAATTTAATCTTAAAAATAACAATTATAAAAATTTAATATCAAATATTTCTTTCCAAAACATACTAGCAAAAATATTTTTTATTCTGTTTTCTTTTTCTCTTCTCCTTCCTTAAGCAACCACTCCATTAACACCCTGTCCTCCTTTTTTCTATCAGTTTAATGAAAACAAAACTATAACCAAAACTAATGTCCAGCATCTTCATCACATCTTCAGTTCAGCATCTCATCCTTCCGCAACATATCGTCACCATATTTTTACCTAATCGCTATTTCTATAACAGATCTAACACATTGTGGCAACGACAGATCTGCACAAATCTAGTGAAATTATGTCAATAAATTCAAGAATGAAACTACTCGTTAGACCTTTGAGATGCACAAGAGATTCTCAACCCAACAAAATGGCAGCGAGCGGGAAAAATTATATAGTGCACCCGTTATTCTAATTAAGTGTGCACTCAAACTAATAAAGTTGTTACATGTGGGCGAGTTTCTTTATAGTTTATTCCACCACTACCTAAGTTTATAGTTATTTCAAAATTTAAAATTTAAAATTTAAAATTTTTTAATCTGTAATTACCAAATTTAAGGTGTAGTTTTTTTATTGGTTAATGTGAGTAGGTGAATAAAGTGTCATTGTAATTACTTACTCACTAAGCATAAGCAGGGTGAGTTTCGGAGGTGAAAGTCAAGCGAGGGATAAGGGAGTTCAGAGTCGTTTTCAACAAGAGGGAAGCTTGCTTATATGATGGGTGGCGGAGATGGTTGTGTCGCGGCCGTTTATGATGGTAAGTACCACGGTGGCAGCCAGATGGGGAAGAAGAAGGAGATGGGCGTTTTTTGTTTCTTTTTATTAATTTGTTATGTTTATTCAAGTTACCGTTTTGTTTAAGAAAAAATAATCTGAGGAAAAAAAGGAAGAAAGATCTGACGTTTACAACTAATTTTTGATAAGGAAATATTTAAATAATAATTAATGAATTAGTATTCACCAAAATACATAATGATAATGTGAGAAGATTGAATAATAGATAAAAAGAAAATATATAATAAGTATATTCAATAAGAGAGATAAATAAAAGAACAAGAAGATAGAGAATAGAAGTAGGTTGATAAATAAAGCACGCCACAAACTACTATCCCTACAGAAGAAATGCCTCTCCCGCACGAGGTAACTAGCAAATGAATTTTTTTCCAAAAATACGACGGGAAAATAGAATTTTTGGCAGTGTTTTAAAAACCGACTCGGCTGACTTGTTGAACCGGATTCAACTGGATTGACCCGTTGGTACAGTGTGAATCGTTCACTCAGCGAACCGTTCGAGCTTAGATGATTGAACCGGATTGAATCGGTGTCTATAATGGGCCGGCCCATCAAAATTTCCATGTTGAAAAAAATAAAAAAAAAAATAAAAATAAAATAAAAAATAAAACTACGTCGTTTTAGTTTGGCCAAAACGGCGTCATTTTGGTTTAGTATCGACCCGGCTGAGTCGATAGCGGGTCGACTGATTCGCCAGTTTTGTAAAAACCGGCCAGGTCGACCGGTTTTTTTGGTTCGATTGCAGGTTCGGTCCAAAAGCTGAACCGACTCGAAATCTTCCTTGGGTCACCGGTTTGCCGGTAAGACCGTCGGGTCGGGCCGATTTTTAAAACATTGATTTTTGGCAGCTGCACTCCATTTAAATGACTGATTTGACACATCTTTTTTTTTTCTTTTAAATGGCACCTGCACTCAAATGAAATGTCACATTTGATACCTCCCTCTAACACCGTAGTCCGTGACCGTTATCTGTCCTACGTGGCACGCCACGTCACAGACGGCTGACATGTCATGCCACGTAATCAACCCGACCCATAAACCATTTTTTTTTTATAGAAATTGACCTTTTCAAACGACCGTCATTCACTCTTTTAGCAAAGCCGTTCACTCACGTTAAACATCTGATTTTTGCCTCCTCCAACGCACGTGACTCCGTTCTTTCCCTTTGCTCTTCACTCTTCCCTTCTCTCTTTCACTCTTGCAATCCAAGCCCTATAATCCAAATTAATTCCCAAATAAACGTGAAAATCCCATCCTTCAACGCTCGCGAACCGGCCGGCCGCTGAATCGACATTGACGCAACCTTGTTCAAGTGGTCAGATGACACGGAAATAGATATGATGAGTGAAAAGATCTCGGAGCTTGGGGGTGTGGAGGCATTAGAGTCGGCTAGAATCCTTCTCAGCATCGGAGTTGAAGTCAGGCCTTGTTGAGGAAGTAGAAATAGTAGTCGTTTATACAAAACTAAACATCGATGAACTAGTTTCAACGGGAAATTGTGCAGGCTCACCAATTTGAGTCTTTTTTATGAAATTTTGCAATTCTTTTCATTTTATCATCTTTCTCTTTAGAATAGTGCCCGATTTGTGTCAAAATCAGCATCGCTTTACAGTTAATTTCTAATGTATTTAGAGTCGAAGAAAAACGGCAAAAAGGAGGAAAATATGAAGAATATCTTTATTATTGTGAATTGTCAATAATGGCATTGCTTCCATTCCCTTGTTTTGAATGGTCATGGAAATACACTCCAGTTCGATTAAACAAGAAAAGTAAATTGAGCAATTCTTCATTACACAGTTTTGAGGGTTTCTTGTCTTCAAAATCACCATCTTTTAGAACTTCAACAACCTTCTCCTTGAAAGAACTCAATTCCAATCCCGAGCAAGAAATTGAACAGTATCTCTCTTCATCGCTATCCTCCTCTTCATCACCCTCTTCACCATTAACAGAACCACACTCACTGCTACAGACATTAGCACATTCTTTACTAGGAACAGTCATTATCTTGGACAATATCAATAACTCTAACACCTTCTTCTTCTGTTTAAAGATCGCACCCAATGTCTTGTTTTTCTTGCCAAAACAGGTCCTGGTGAATGCTCGCCGTTCGTTAACGTTGACATTGGGGATTTTTGCTTTCGGGCGAATTATAACAACTGAAGAATCAACTTTAGGAGAAGGAACAAAGTCTCTCTTGCTTACATCCATCACAAACTCCACATCAGCTACCAAATTCACATTCACAGCCAACCTATTGAACTCAGAATCCCCAGGTTTGGCCAACAACCGCCGCGCAAACTCCTTTTGAAGCAGTAGCGTTGCGCTTTGAAAAAGGGGGTCTTTTCTACCATAAACCAACTTAGTCACAAGTGGTGATGAAATCCCGTATGGAATGTTTGCAACAACAAGATCAAAATGCGGAAACTCAGCTTTCAAAGCATCCTCGCGAATAACCTAAAGAAAACCCATTTAGCGAAAAAACGCTTCTTAAGTCATTCTTCATACTAGCCAGAACAGAATTAAACCATCAAGTAACTTTTCTCAGGCATTTCAGCAAACAGTTGGGGGAAAATGTAACTTACAGTGAGCTTATCTTGAAGACCAATGCCAGACACGCGTTTACGAAGAACTTCCACCATTCGTTTATCGATCTCAACCGCGACTACCTTTGAAGAAGCTTCGAGAAGTTTAACGGTTAGGTTTCCGGTGCCTGGTCCGATTTCTAGAACAGTGTCAGAGGGGTGTATGGAGGATCTACGGACAATAGTGTCGAGGACTCGTGGGTTAGTGAGGAGGTGTTGGCCTTTGCTTTTGCCACTTGAAAAAGACTCTAATGGCTCTAATGCCTCGTTGAACAAGGCTGCGTCAATGTCGTTTTAGCAGGCGGCCGGTTCGCGAACGTTGAAGGATGGGATTTTCACGTTTATTTAGGAATTGATTCGGATTCTAGGGCTTGGATTGCAAGAGTGAAAGAGAGAAGGGAAGAGTGAAGAGCAAAGGGAAAGAAGAACGGAGTCGCGTTGGTGGAAGCAAAACCCAGATGTTTAACATAAGGAGTGATCGACACGTCAGCAGTTTATGACGTGGCGTACCACGTAGGACAGATAACGGTCATGGATTAACGGTATTAAAGAGAGGTACCAAATGTGACATTTTATTTAAATGCAGGTACTATTTAAAAGTGTCAAATCAGTCATTTAAATGGAGTGCAGGTGCCAAAAATTCTATTTTCCTAAATACGATAATCAGTTAAAACAACCAAAAGATTTTCCAAATTTTCAAACACCTATGCTCACCAATACTTTTCCAAAACACTATATATAATAATAATAAGATATGTATACAGAGGGGCATAGGCAGAATTTTTATATATATTTTTAGAATAAAAGTAGATACATATATATATATAATTAACGAAATAATTAATATCTATACATGTATATAAATATTTTGATAAATTTTAAATAATAATTTCAATTTTAATTTGATCTAAATATGTAATTTTAAATTTCGTATAAATTCTAATGATACAAAATGAAAATATATATTAGTAATAATTTTTTATTAATAAAAGTATAAATGGTTAAGATACTGTAGACTTGGCATGAATAACAACTTACTTTTGACCAAATTAAATTAAATTAAATCAGCGCTTTAATTGTTAATTATCATTATGATTATTATTTTTGAAAAAACGGAATTTACAGCAGCTACTAAACATTATCAGATCAGAAGCTAAATAAAACCAAAATTCTTAAACTTTTCTTTGTCAGCGTTTGGGTAGTACTTAGTAGGAGTCCAACTCCAAGTCGTAATTCTTTAAACCATGTGATTAAAATTCTTAAATTAGTTGGTGCTTCATTAATAGAATTTTATCATACGGAATTCAACCGTCATAAGGAGAACCCCTCCCATAAATTCACAAGAACACAAGACCAAATTGTTCCAAATCAAATAATTATTTCTTTTCTCCTCCCCTCTCCCAGAATAATATGATTGTGTCCGCCCTTACGCGTTTGTTCCTCGACGAAAACGAGAACACAGAAAACCGGTACCGCAGCAGCAACACGATCAAGAAGGAGGAGGAGATCAAGAAAGTACCATTGGTGGTGGTGGTGGAGGAGGACAAGACCCGGGTGCCGTCGACGACGAAGAAGGAGAGAAATAATTTTGTGACGCCTCTTCAGTATCCAAAATATAGCAAGAAGGTTTACGAGGAGATGGGGGAGTGGGAATTGGACAATCTTCTTGCTGCTTATGGTTTCTCGCGTCTTCTTGGTAATAATATTTTTAATTACGACTTGAAATCCAAGAAACAGTTTGCGATGGGTGTTTTCCTTTGGTCGGGCTCAGGCGACTCTGACGCAGACGTATTACTCGATCAAAAATCCGGCGAGGCGGCCAGTACTACCGATCGTTATTATTCTTATTATTCCCCAATTACTTTGCTAGGGTTCCTACGCGGTCTGTTACTAAAGTAGGGTTTGATCAATAAAAGGAGTACTAGAGTATTTACTATCCGCAGGTATGATTTTCTTTGCTAAGTTTTCTTTTTTTTTAGAAATATGAACATGTAATGTTTCTTTCTTTTTATCATTTCTAATTAATAAAAATCTTTATTAGCAAAGTTGTGGTTTTTTTATATTGATTTTTAAAGGTATACAATTGCGCTGAAATGAGTAACCATTGGTTTGGAATGAGTGAGTTGCAATGAGTTTTGACGAAATGTAATGTATCCTATATGATTTTAATACCCTATGTTTGTCCAACTGAAGCAAATTAACCATATTATTAAAAGCCAAAGCTTAGATTAGTGATTTTCAAAAATACAAAACAATGTAGCAAAATTATATGGACTATCATCCACCTTGGAAGCAAAATATGTTTGTATCACTTTAAAATTTTCGATTATGCAACTTTATTAAAATTTAAGAAAGTTTTGGTCTGTCAGGATTTGAACCCACCCACGCCATTTCAGACAAAAAGCTTAATCCAGCGCCTTAGACCAACTCAGCCATCTCAACTGCTTTATAATTGATCAACTTTAAATGATAACCACAAACAGCATCCACTTGACCATTCGCATTCGGAAATCCTGATCACCACCTCTGTTCCTGTAATAAAAGCTAGAAGTGAAATGTTCTAAAATATAATAAATGCAAGGCAGAAAAGAGACCAATTAGCAAATGCAGAAGACGTATACCTTAATTTTGGCTTGAAACTGCATTAATTATTGATAGGTAGGTAGCTCCTGATCAGATTGTAGTAATTAGTTTTAAGTTGAAGTAGTTAAAGGGCAACTCTCCTTTGGCGGGCCGGCCATGAAAAAATTAAATTAAATTATAGACACTAATTTCTTATTGGTTTAATATGCTTATCACTGCTCAACAATTAAATGATTGTTTTAATTTTTAACCGCAAATGTATTTTTTGGTCTCGTCTAATCTCAAACTTTTTCTTCCTCCGTCGTTTTTGTCCCTTGTAATAACTAAAACAGTTAACGGAGATAAACTCCATCAAAATATATATTTTTAAAATATAGAAATAAAAAAAAAGAAAAATCTTCATTCCTCGTAGCTAGAGCTGTCAACCAGTCCCGAAACCCGCAGACCCGTCCCGGACCCCGGAATTCGGGTCGGGTCCGGGACTAATTTTTGGTTCCATTTTATCTTGAGACCGGGTCTGATCCCGACCCAGAACTTTTGGGTCCAATCGGGTCGGGACCGGGTCTATCCGGGTCTGACCCGAGACCCGGCAAAAAAATTAACAAGACCTATTTTTTTTCCCCCTTCTTTCCTTCTTCGTTCTTCTTCTTGCAGCGCAGCCACACACCACCTCTGACCTCCTCAATCCAACAGCCACCGAAAATCAATCCCGCAAGCAACCACCGTTTACAACACCAATCCGACCAATAAAATACAAATCATCAATCCCATCATCAATCAACAAAAAAAAAAAAAAAAACAAAAGAAAGAAAAGAAAGCAGAGATGTCAATAGAAGAAAAAACAAGTACTGCACAAAACAATCTTCCTCACCAAATTGAAATTGAACCTATCCAAGTAATCAAGTCCAAGGTTGAATCTTGAATCCTCTTCTAGGAAAATGAAATAAAAATAAGAAAGAGAGAAAAGAGAGAGAGAGTGAGGCTGTGGCAATTTGCCCAGGAAAGGGAAATGAAAGGGAAAAAGAAAAGAGGAGTGGGCCGGCCCAGGAAAGGAAAGAAAGAGAAATGAAAAAGGGAAAAAAAGAAATAGTTTTCCGGTCTGATCCCGGACTCGTCGGGTCGGGATCGGGACCAATTTCTGGTCCTGTTTTTTTCGGGACCGGGACTGGTCCCGACCCGGGTGTCTCGAGTCTGGTCGGGTCCAGCCCGCAGACTCGTTTTGACACCTCAGCTTCCCATAACTTCATCGCCTCACCCATTCTCCCACTTTTTATTAACGAAATGATCAAATCCCCTGTACAGATACACATCTGGTATATACCAGTCTTGCTTTTGCATCACACCAAATACCTGCAGAGTTCAATAAATACACTCTTAGCTAAACGTTAAAGGCACCAAATTCTTTCAGTGAGGCAACAAAAAGCGCTTCTTTCCCAATCAGTTTCTTGCCTCTCTAGAGGAGACCTCTTGGCCTGCCGTCATGATAGTGCCGACAACCGAAAACGGCATGGTTGAGTACGGTGGAGAGCAGAGGTTGTGGAAGAGATGGGGCGGGGTGCTCGATGGGTATATATTTTAAATTGTGGACCAGTTTAAAAGATCATTTCGACGACAGCCTAACCCAGCTAGCGCTCGCCGCCCTCCTCCGTTCCCTCGCCCTGAAGCCGACACATATATTAATAAATTACAAACCTGCCAATGGAGAGAAGCCCTACAACTAGATCACTTATGTATAATTTTGTTTTTCAAAATCAAGAGATCTTCATATATATATGCTCCAATGTATTTTTAATATATACCTATGAATTATATGTATATATGTTTGAGGTCGTTTAATTTCGATGGAGGGAAATTGGATGAATATATAAGGAGTAAAAGGAATAGGATATGCCGTTGGGATATCCATTTTTGGTGCCTTAACTTTGCTTCTTTTTTCTGAAAGGCCCATGACACAATTATAATGCCTCAGCGATTCCATCTTTTTACTTTCGTCTATGTATTCATCCATTTTTTGCGGTGTGAAGGAAGGGAAGAGAAAAAGCAGTGGGGAGGCACAGATGCTTTTTTTTATGCCTAATTATTATAATCGAATCGGATATCAAAACAAACAAGGTCCTTCTTATGTTGATGAATTATTTGTTAGATTGAATTTAACCGTTAGGTCATTCGAAACGGTGCATGAATATATACATATTTATTATATTCATAACTATTTTCAAATTATAAACCAAAATAACCATCTAAATTGATAGGTAGACAAAAGAAAGCAAACGGAATATAGAAAGCAATGCAAAATACTTGTTATTGATGAGCACCAAAAAAACGTGGGCTATGAATTAGACTTGCAATTTTTTTTTTTCAAAATAGAAAAATAAAAGATTCATACTCTCTCTAGCTATACCTTCTACAAGTTTTGTTCATTTTTTGTTTTTGTTGATTACAACTTTTGATTTCATGCATCCCAGTCCAGTAGAAATAAGTTCTCAACGTTTCTTCTGACAAGCTTGAATATGGGCCGACGCTTCTGGGCCCAATATCAAAGTGTCATCAATGCGAGTCTTCTTTCTCTCTTTCTCGGTTTCTCGACATGGGGAGGTGTTAATGTCGTCTGTAAACGGAACTAGGTCAAAGAACACAGATCTTTCGGAAATGGTCGAGGTCGTCTCTTCCATGGGAACTTGCAGTCGAGATCCTGTTATGATCCAGGGTCTGCATTATGGGCTTAGCTATTGGGCCTTCGCCTGAGCCTGGTCTAGTTAATATGTATGGGCTAGCATTAGTATATAAGTAAGTCTTGTAACCAGAATTGGTAAGCAGAAGATGGATTAATAAATCAGTTTATTAGTTTGTTAGTTCCTTTGTAGTTCTATGTAGAAATAGCTTAGATCGTTACAATTGGTAGCGGAGCTTCTTGTTCGACCGAAACTCCGGCGACACTCTGAGGCTCTACTGCAACTCCGGCGGAATGACATCCCACAGTTACGATGCTAAAAATTGGTGGAATTCAGAAAGATCGTATGGAGTTTTCCATGGTGGAGAGGAAGACAACGAGTGCGCAGCCTCAACTGTACCGGATTCTTCATCACTATCAAGAATACGATGAATTCAACTACTACTCATTCTATTGTAGACCTAATTCAGTTGTGCATGCGTTTGGAGTTGGATCTAGTCCTGTTTTTCATCGAAGAATGGCGGGAGAACAATATTCGAATTAGTATCTGTATTCTAGGGTTTGTGAGGATCAATTTGAGGAAAGAGAGTATGACCTAGCTAGGGATAATGAAACTCCGACAACATCATGGAAGCCCCCAATCAAACCAATTTCTTCATCACTACCAAAGGTCTGGTGACTCCATTCCTTTAGCATCTTATTCCATACATGATCGTGAGCGAAGAGAATTGGAGATTATGGAGGTTGTGAGCCGATGAATTTGGTTACTTATGGTGATTACGGAGGACAATTGAGTCCCTCCGGAACGCTATGGTGCCAATTAAGCATCTAGCAGAACAAATCACTTCGGCACTGGAAACCAGTGATCAATGTAGTCTCATGAGCTAAGAGAAGTTTCGTTCCCAAGTTACTCTTGTTCATGAGATGAATCGCAAGCAAATACAAGCTCTGATAAAGTTGCAGCTGAATGATGTGGGGGTAAAGGTGGAAGCGATCTTTCCTATGGCGGTTCCTCATGTGTTGCATACGGGCTTACATCTTAATGCTGGTATCGATCGTTCAACAATTTCTGGTGGAAATCTAAAAGATGGAGTTTCTATACACCTTGCAAGTGGTGGTGATGGAGTTGTGCTAACACCTCCTCAAGGTACTAGAGTCAAGAAGGGTGTTGTGTCGGAATTGATGGAATCTGCTCGACGAAAGTTCTCAATGGTGGAAGAAGCCAGTATTCTAAATGTGGGCAAGTTTACAGAGGTGTACAAAGATTTTTATCAAGCTCTTGCGGAATTTGATACTTTAGTTAGCAAATTCATGAGGGAGATTGAAGTGATGTGCAGTGGAAAGAGCAAAAATATGTTGATTGTCATATTGAACTCCAATTGCAAGGTAACTGATGGATTTCATCTTACTGAGTCTTGTACCTTTGATATATGTGATCCATGTTTTCAATGTGAACTTTGGTCTTGGAATAATCGTTGATGTTGACGAACTGAGTTTTTCACATTGTGAGTTAGTTGAAAATTCAGGAGGGTGGATATTTCTCACGATTATAGTTCTTTGGAATTACAAGAAGAGGAAAAAGAAGGAATTATTAGTTGAATTACTTGTTTTTTTATCATGTTCTGGTAATTGCAGCTATGGCTGATTCATTTCAACTCTAGTTTTGTTTGAGGTTACAACAAAATAACCTATTTTTGTACTAGTATGTTAGTCCTTAGAACTATGTACATCAAAGAAGGGTGTTGGCATAAGTAATATGGATTGCAAAGGCAGCTACAAAGAAAAGCACAAATGCATTTTGGGTGAATTGGAAAACTCACTCATCTCTCTATAGAGATTCATCATCAATTGAATCTAGTTAGACAATGGTAGAACCCACTGTTGTTGAGCTAAAATATTATATTTTCTGTAGCATCTTTAAGATACCAGAAAAATCAAGATCCAATCGGTATACATACAAGAATGAACTAGTTTATTTTTTTTACAACATGCTCTGAATAATAATAGAAGAAAGAATGTTTGCTTTCAGATCAAAAAAACTACTTGATGTAGCAGATGAATCAATAGAGAGAATTGTAGGTCATGCAGGTGGCAACTATAGAGCCTATGCAGATCACGAGCGAAGGAAGAAGAGTGATGTTCAACAGCTTACTCTGACCCAAGTACCCAGCTAGGGTTATAGTCACATCTGCAATTACTCGAGCTATCGTCCCAGCTTCTGTGGAGAGCAGTCCGCCATTGTAGGTCCCACGGGAAAGTCTGGATGACATTACTCGAGAAAGCAGCGACAAGTTTACACCTGTACAGAAGGTAGTTACAAGTATTAGTACTTACATGCATTATAAATGTCTGCGAAAATGAGGGGCTTGTAAACAAGTAGATGTTAGTTTCCTTCATCTGAAAAATGCAACTAATTATTGCCACATGCATAGATAGGCCTTTATTTAAAGAAATTCTCTCTCGCAGCCATCAATTCGCTGTTTCCGATTTTCCTTCATGCACTGAATGATTTTTCCCAAGGTAGGTGAATGTTAGGCTTCCAGCAAAACCTTCATGCATACTTACAACCTACCCTTTCTGCATTATGTAATTCCCTGTTCAAGATTATCAATGAGCGTAAAAATTATGAATATGAAACTTCCTTACCTTCCAGTACTTCAGCAGAAACAAACATAATCAGTCCTGAGCATACATATTGTGGCACACTGTATGGAATTACTACATGGAAACTCGAGAGTATGCCTATGCAGACCATTATTTCCGATGCCAGTAAAATTTGCCTGCAATAGAGGAGGAACATGAGCGAAGGAATAGAGGTCTTGAAAATAAAAGTAGAAAGCAGAATGCGACAAATAAGTTCTGGACCAATAAGAA
This sequence comes from Viola odorata, assembly GCA_963691705.1. Classification (NCBI taxonomy): domain Eukaryota; kingdom Viridiplantae; phylum Streptophyta; class Magnoliopsida; order Malpighiales; family Violaceae; genus Viola; species Viola odorata. The sequence goes on from OY829542.1 coordinate 55,993,455, forward strand.
AGACAAAATAGCTTAGACAAAAGTAGATTTCGTATGAGACGGCAGTTGAGGGTTTACCTATCTTCAAACATATTACTAATGTAGCTCCCAACAAAAATGTTTACAGGGAGTACAGTTAGTCCCAGACAGGCCAGAAATACTGCCACTGGGCCAGTAGACCAACCGAAGTAGTATGAGGTAACGACACTAGATTCTGAAAGTAAAACCTCCATAGCATACTTGAGCATGAAATAGATCAACAGCTGAACCTGATAATTTCAAAGACATTTAAGTGAGAACTCTGTACAAATCAACTGCCAATAAACCGATATCACGAAGCAAGTCTAAATGTATAATAGAGGACAAACAGACATCTGAATCAGCTCCCATCAAAGTATCACTGAGCTCATCTGTACTAATTAAAACATAAAAAATATGTAATCAAGCATGACCCTTGAATAACGAAACCAGCATGTTGAAAGTAAAATCTCCTTCACATGCTGACTTCTAACAAAAACTTAATCACACATAAGTATGACAAAAAAATACCATTCGCGTCATATAATTCTTTTTCAAGTTCCAAGCAATAAGCCAAAAAAGAGAATGCCCGACCCTTGGCCAATGCTTTCAAGAGGATAATTTTTCTGTTTAGCCAACCAGCCACTACAAGGATAAAACTGAAATGAAACCAGATAAGAACCTCTATCAAGCTTTCAGACTATCTCCTAGAAACTAATTTTCATAGCTATCTTGATACACACCTTCAAGATAAGATTAATAAATCACTGAACTACTGCACAGAGCACTCAGTACCATGTCCATTTGTTATATGTATCAACATATGGTATTTAGAATGTGTTAAGTCTCCTTGGTATTCAAGCACCTAATTACAAACCACTTTCATGTAATTGCTAGGTGGAATAGTCTCCATTCATGTCACTTACTAGTAGTTATGAGAACATGGTCATTTGGGGCCTAAATAGATTTCATCAGAAGGAAGAAACTTAGCTAGACAAGACCGGAATTGTTTGTAACAACTGAAAGTTGAACAGTTTTCTGGAGTGCAAACACTTTATCTGTCTCCCCCTTTCTAATTCATCTCTTTCTTTCCTTGCTCCTAAAGAGATACCGTTCTCCTTCTCGAAATAATAAGCGACTCTTCACACACACAAAATTCCATAAACGGCCACCTAATGTAACCCCACTCTCCTCACTATTGACCCTCCTAAATCTTGTTTTTTTTCTTTTAGAAAATCTCTACAACCTTGCTAAACACAAGAACCCTTCATATTACCATTAACTGCATCAAAGTGTGGGTACATACTAAGTTTGTTCCTCTGAGATCAGCAGTCATCCCAACCATTGTTTTCTTTTATTCCATACATGATGCTCATGAGTACAAGCATAACCATGGATAAAAGTAAGCATAATCATAATGCGAATAAACTAGCTTGGTTAACAGGGTAGAATGATGTTGTGGAGGAATAGAAGGATGCACAAGAGCCAGGAAATGAACTGTAGGATGGAGCTGGAAACTAATACAACACTGGAATACAGACCAAGACTGCATACAATTGGATACTATATAGTTCTCTGGGTGCTAATATCCAACTAGATCGTTCAAAACCTTGTTGCTGGATGCCATTAATTCGCCATCCACATATATTATCTGACAAGTTGGATTAGCACTTGGATACTTTGTCTTCTCGAAAATAAAAGAAAATAAAAATTCTGCTCCTCCTTGCATGTCTCACATGCTTACCTATTGACTTGTATCCTTAACTTATGAAACTAAAAGATTAATAGGTCCAAATGACCAGAAATAGTCAAATACCTTCACCGAGGGTGTAAGTAGCTTATAGGCTGATACCATTGAAGTAGCTGGTCCACGGGATTCCTCAAGAGCTTCCTCACTGCCATCAAATTCTCCATCACCATCTTCATCCTCTTGCTGGGCTTCTGAACTCAACAGCAATGGCTGTTTAAGACCTTTCTCAAGGGCATCATTTTCTGTTCCTGTTATGTAGGGAAACATCAAATTTACTAAAAATATCATTAAAGGAAGTAATTAACGCAAGTATGAAAGCAGCAGCAGTGAGGTCTGAACTTCAGACAAAATTCTTGCTGAACCATTTCACCAGTACCAAATCCACAACTTTACACAACACAAAACCAAACAGGTCCTCAGACAGTATCCAGTGGTTACAGCTGTTTGGTCTAAAATACCAGGTCGAGCAAGGTTCCACCAAACTAGCCCAAAAGCTAAAATGGGGAGTATGCAAGGGGGTGAACAACGCACAGATCTACAGCACAGTGAATACACACATTGATCTAAAGCCAAATAAGTCGTTGTTACAGGAGGCCGAACAGAAATGCCTTATTTGAAATAAGTTGAACCTGAATGTACAATTTTATATGTGCAATCAAAGGAAACAAAACACTTTCCTAGTATATGGTTTCCCAAGTCGGAAGCACCATGGTTTGATTCATAAATTATCAACTTTTTTTGTGTATATGGCAACCAATAATAAGCTGATGGAACATTAATGATAAGTGATAACTATGTCCTGTTCCACTCATGTGACTCAATAAGATTATAGACAAACAGAGACGTGATGAAAACGACGTAAGAGAAATCAGATTACCAGCAGCATTATTGACTGTAGTTGTACTCGTTTCTTCAATGTCATGAGAAGGTTCTCTGAATGAGATCCACAACCATACTAGATATACAAGCCAAGCTACAGCCATAACCCAACCTGGCAAGGTATCTTGATTGAATGTGATATTGTAAATTTTAAACTTTGTTTGTAATACACCAGCCAGAGCAGGACCACATGCCATTCCAAGAGCACTTGCACTAACAAAACCTGCTGATGCTTGCATCCGGATTTTCAGTGGTACGCAGTCACTGATGTACCGCCTGTTAACAGCTCTTGCAGAGCCTAATCTGCATTGAATAAAGTAGCACGGATTTTGTTAAGTCCCATAATTTCAGATAATAGTCATTCTCTGGTTTCAGCAAAAACATCCTAGTTCTCTCTCATACAAAGCTCTAGTAGGTTGACAAAAGAGGACCTAGGTGATACAACATGTCTACAACCATGCATTATAAATTATAATCCTTCAAATCTCCATTAGACTCCCAACAATGCCATGTAGTGAAAAAGACAGTATCAAACTACTGAAATACATTGCCTATACTATGCACCTAAAAATGCAGAATTACAAGTGATTTTCCACAGGAAAATAAAAGGAAGAGGGTGGTGTTCTCAGCAAGGGAATGAAGAAATCACTATCAGGAAACTATTCTCATTATGTAAATAGACACAAAAGCCAGGCGAGGAAAATTACTTACCCACAGAAAATACGGCCGATTAAGAGAACTGTAATTGATTTACAGTCATATGCCAAAGCATACATTAAATTGCCCGCGAAGAGAACAATACTGCTAAATACAAGCGGTCTGAAGTATGATCTATTTGACCAAGCGCTAAAATATACTGATGAAAACACCTGTGCAACTGCCATTGCCCCGATCACAACACCACAAACTGTTGCTGCAGCACCAAGGCTCATCGAGTAGTCGTCTGCTGTAGGTACAATGATATATGTATTGACCATGTAAAGAAATGTGTTCGCTAGGTTCAGGAGAAGCGACATAAAATGGTATCTCTTGTCATCAACTTGTTCCTCGGTAGTAGGTAGCTCTTCTTGCATAATGAGTGCATGCTGTGCCAAGAAGTTAAGGAAGTTCGTTGAGTGGGATAACCTATCCACAGCTGCTTTCAATGAATCAACAACAGGATCCTGCAGATAAACACCAGTAAACATAATGGTAAATGCCCAATCTGAAAATTGCCTCCCAAAACATACTGCAGGAACATTCCTTGAAACTTTACTGGGAAACGAGAAATAAACATAATTTGACATGAAAAGAGTAGAGTAAACCAACAGAAACCTGGAGGGGAAGAGCAGGCTGATCATAAATGGATAAGAAGCTTCCCTGATGTTCCTGTAGCTCATGGAGATTGCGAGATACAGCTCCAACAACTGCCCCCAGACCCTGCAAGTTCACTACTAGCTTAGTCCATCTAGAATTTTTCAAAGTATACGACTAGAAGAAACATAAATAAATGCCTGAAACCGCATATTACCACATGCTTGAATACTTGCTGCAACTGCGAGTAAGGATGATTAGCACGAGTTTTGACATAGTAATCTGTGAATCTATATCCAAAGCGTTTATCAAACTTCTTCAGTATCTTACGCAGGCCAATGGCATTCATCTCAATGAACAAGAGAAGCTTCAAAAGGTCTCGCCCCACTGCTCGATAAGCTTCTCTTACTCCTGCTAGTTGGGATATTTCTGGCTGCCGCTGAAGAGCCTCTTGCTGTTCATTCAGAGCAGCAATCCTACTTGCAAGTAATCCTTGTTGTTCTAACAAAAACAGGACAATCTTCTCAATCTGAAATTAAAATAACAAGAAATGTAAGTTCTAGTTGATATTGAATCTCAAGTAAACACCTACTTGAAACCTTGATGAGAATAAGACAAGAATCATTTTGCAGACTAGGTTTCTGGTCTTATACGATTGAGATTTGAAGTGATGCAAAAAAAGGACAGGAGAAAATTCATTTTCCACACACAGAAACCACCACAGCTTCACAATCAGTATAGCTGACCACAGTGATCTAGTTTTATCTCCAACCCTTCATTGAGCTTTTAACATTGGAACATATTTTATTGCTCATAAACCTCATGTGTTGTCTGATTAATATTAAGGCTTGCAAACTCTTGTGTGTGCGTTCAAGAAAATCAAACCACCCAATCACTACTCTTTAATAAATACTTACCTCAAGTAATGTTTAATAGATAAACAAGTGTTATGACAAGGTAAACATGTCATTTGAAGCCAAATATTAAAAAAAGGATGATGCAACTACAACCCAAAAGAAAGTAGAAACTAGAGCTGAGATTCTTGAGATAATCATAGGGACATGATGGATTAAATAACTGAATTTGCTACTCAGTAATCTAGCATGCATATACAAACACAAGCATGCTCTTTCAAACCTGACTATCCAGCATTCTTGAGAAATCCTTGAGAACATGCCGGCGATCTAGTGCTCCATCTTGAATTTGTTGACCATATTGTTTGACCCTCTTCTTCATTAGTTTATAGTTTATATAGTACCTGGGAAGAAAAAAAGATAGCCGCCTCAAGAGAGCATTAAGAGGGCCCTTTCCTAGTATAAACTAGAACACCAATAGACATTGAACATTATATTGTTGCAACAGCATGCCAGCTAGATTATATTTAACTAATCATAGAAAATAGTTATTCTATCTCCAAGTTCCAGTGAACCCCTCTTTTCCCATGATTTGTCATTTTCAGCTAGAACTTGCCTTACATAGACCTAAAATTCAAGATTTTACTTCATAGGAACAGTGGATACTAAAATCATGAATTTTACCCGTTTTGCACATATCATAAATCTCACCAAGTCTCATAACAGAAATTTATAAAATCACCTACTCATAAAACAGCTGCAGAATGTTAATGACTTCTAAACCTCTAAGTTAATGACTCTACAACAAATGAATACTCATCAAAGAGTTAGCCTGACATGCGAGTCCTTCACAACTCTAGTGCTCTCTAAAATGCACTTATAGTAAACAGTACAACGACAAAACAAAAACAAAAAAAACAGATAGGTCAAGCATACCCTTGCCATTCCTGAATCTGTCTCTCTTTCAACTTTTTCCCAAAGGCCACCATTTTTCACTGGAAAAGGAAAACGAAGGTAAACAACTTGCATGAGGTTAGAGAAAAGCACAGAAATGTCCTATCAAAATTGCAGAAAGAAACTAATGGCGGGCCTCAGTTTGTTTTATCATCAAAGAATCAAAAGCAAAGAGAGATAACAACCAGTTGCACATCATTAGCTTTGAAATTATGTAAGAAAGACACCACTCTTTTTGCTAATCTCAAATACATCTTAAACAGGAGGCAATATATGTGCATGACACTCATATTTGAAACTAGCAACCAAATATCAAAAATGTCATCTACCTTGTGTGGGGGCATATTCGCATCAAGTACATTGCATACAGCCGAAATGTTAAGAAAACAACTTTTATCAGCAGAAATCCCTTTATGGCAGATCTTCTTGGAAAAAATTGTGAAATAAACAAGCTGTTTGCAATTAATTTTAATTGTTAAGAAGCTTAATTATATATGTTTCTTTCCATTTATCTGTTTTGCTAAACTGAAGTTAAAAACCAAACCAAACCAAACTAAACTAATCAACGAGTGCAGCTAAACAAGAAGGTGTATCTTTTTTATCAAGAGTAAAAAAAATTCAGAAATTTATACACAGCAGACATTCATATTAGTATAAGCCGCCTAGTTTGACCACCAGAACTAACCACCAAGCAAGCAATAACTTCAAGCATATCAACAATTACTACTGTATTCCTCTAATTTAAAGTTAAAAAAAAAAAAATAACGATTGCTAGCTAAACCAGCAATCAATCAAAAACATTCTTCTCTAATAATATACTCAGCAGCATAAGAATGGATGAGCCAAATAGTAACTGGATTCCTGCTCATCCTTTTTCGTTTTCCTTTCTCGCAGCCAAACAGAGCGTTAAGAAGTGGAAGAAAGCAAACCAAAAAAAAAAAGCATTACCAGAGTTGATAGAATATGGAATAGACTAGAGAAGCTTATATGACCATCAACGAACACCTAGAAAAATCCAATTTATTATCTGTTTGTTTGTTTTTTTCCAAAATGCAAAATACAGAAGAAGAAGAAAAAAGAGAGGAAGGAGAAGGCGATCTGCAGAGAAGCTAAATCGAAGAATATCTATTACCTTGAAGAGAGAGGAAGGTGGCGGAATGGAAGGGAACTGTTTGGAGAATGAAAATCTTGCAGCGAACGAGTAATTGGCTTACACTGAGGTTATGTCAATGGTTATCGACGGAGGGGGAGGAGGTGAAGGAAGGGATTATTGGAAATGGATTGATTGGGAATTGAGTTACTAGGAAAACAGAGAGGAATATTCAAGAATCAAATCTACAGGAACGAGATTGGTACTAGTATAGTATATATACAGTAAGGGAGGTGGGCCGTGGAGGGAGGCGGAGGTGGTGGTGGGGTAGTGGTGGAAAGTGGCGGTGGCTTTTTGAGGATTCGGTTTTGCTGGGAATGGATGTCTGTCAAATCTCTTTCTCAAGGCAGGCAATCACCTTCTCTCTCTCCTTATTTTCACTTAAAAAGAGAAGTCATGAACTTATTGGTAAGTATCATTATTATTTAGAGATAAAAAAACAGTTTAACCATCAATTTTTATCCCATTTGATAAAATTTCTATTAATTTTTAACCTTATTTAAAATTACTATCTATATTTACTTTGTGAGATAATTTACCCACCTATTTTTATAAAATAATTGTTAAAAAGTGAATTGTTTAACAGAGCAAAAATAAGTAAGTAAATTATCGAATGGAACGATATGAATGGTAATTTAAAGTCTTTTAGAAAAAAGATACTTCCTCTGGTCCAAATTAAACGTTGCTTTGACTTTGAACACGCATATTAAAAAAATCGGATGATTCACTATTTTAGACAATTTTGCCTTTTACTTTTTCTCGAACGTAGTTTTGTACCGCTCATACGTTCGAGAAAAAATAAAGAGCAAAATTGTTTTAAATAGTAAGTCATCCGGCCTTTTTAATATGCGTGCCCAAAATTAAAGTGATGTTTAATTTGAGTGGGAGGGAGTATTATCTATTATTATTATTATTATTATTGGTAATGATAAGTCAGCTTATCATGAAGTCACCCGTCTCAACAGTGACAATACAATAGGGGGCACATTTTTATCGTGGAATTCTTTTTAAATGTCTTTTTGCCTAAATATTCATTTTAACTCTTATATTTGTATAATTTGTTGAAATCAGTCAAATTTATTTAATTTAATTAATTTTTATTTTTCAAAAAATTAAAAAAACATTTTATATTATTAAACTTTTATTTTAACTAATAGTAAACAAAATAATATGAATCTGGGTCATTAAACAAACAAATTAATTAATACATTAAAGTATATGGAAATTTATGTTATTAAACCTTTATTTTAACTAATTTTGTGTTTGACTCATGCGAACTATATATTTTTTTAAATAAAAGATATTATGTAATTAATTATATAATTAGTATAATAGAATGAAAATTCAATTTGTTAATATTATAATATTATTGATTTTTTTATTGTATCTATGCAAAAATAATCTAAATTTAAAAAAATCAAATTATAGTAATAGTGAGATTAAATAATTATATAAGATATAATTGATAGAGTTAGTCAATAATGAACATTTTAATTGGCATAAATCAATAATGATTAATTTAATTACCTACTTAATTTATTTGTTAATTGCTTAAAATAAATAAATAATTTTTTTTGGTTCAGGGTCCACTACCCGCCGTCTCATAATAATAAATAATAATTGGTCAATATCTTCTGCTCTTTGACCAATCGAATACGCAAAGCATGTTGACCGTGGAAAGCAGTCTACAAGTCCTCTCCTCCTTACTCGTGCGAACTCATGTAATTGGTGCAGTCAAAACAAGTCATAGATTCAAAATTATTCTACTCTGCTTTGTTTTAAACGATTCTTACGTAAATAATGTGATATTTTTTCCTTCAAATAAAAAAAAACGTGGGGTTTTTTTGTGTGTCAATGAATAGTATTTTGACTACCGATAAAATACATTTTTTATTAGGTATGTATTATTTTTTATTAGTTGATTTTTCAATTATGAACTTATTATATTGTAAGTCTTTTGATTTTATAATTACGATTAGATGAGTATTGATAATTATTCATGATGATTATTTTTATATAATAAGTTACGAATTTTTTAGTTATACACTTATTAGATTATAAGTTTTTTGATTTTATACTTACGGTTAGATGGATAATGTGTCTAGTGAATTGTAAATTTAATTAGGCACGTAAATTATTTGTAAAAGCAGCGGTGTATGGCAAAAAGAAATGGAAGTCAACAGAAAAAAATCAACTCAAAAATTGTCTTCTTGCTCTCTTTTTCCCTTCTTTTAAAACTTTTATTCATTGCTTATTTCATTCTTTGTGTTCACATAAATTTCCCAATGCTAATTAATTTAGTACCTACATTCATCAAAAAATTCAATCAAATCTCTAAATAATTAATTTAATTATCATATTTATAAAATATTTTCAATCAAACTCTTCTTCTAATAATTTTTATATAAATTATTGTTAATGATTAATCAAGCAATTGCGTGATTGATGTTGCCTCTATTGCTTAATTATTAATTTAAACTACGTATTTGAAAAGATTCAATATTTTCTCTTAGAAAATCATCAGAAATCTCCACATCTGAAATCTTATATTTTTTTATATATTTATAAATTTGGACCAAGTAAAACTTACATAATTACTTACAATCAACTGTAAATAATTAGTCAAACACTATGCTTAAAATTGCCTTGAACTTACCTCAAATTTTTTTATAATATCTAAAAATAATTACTTAATGATTAGCTGCAATTATGAACTCACACGTCCAATTCTCTAGTAGTTTATATAATAACGTTCTATGTTTCATAAATATTACTCCCTCCATTCTTAAAAGAATGACTTCCTCGCATCCCAATATTCAGTAGGGAACGCATATCGAGGAGGTCGGATGAGATACTATTTGACCCCAAAAAAATCCGAATTTTTTTTTGAACGTACGTTAATCCTTAACGTACTTGTCAGAAAAAATTATGAGCAAAATTGTCTCAAATAGTGAGTCTGCCGACCGTTTTAAGATACGTGCCGAAACAGTAAAAGCAAAAGCTAAAACGTCATTCTTTTAAGAATAGAGGGAGTAAATAGTTCGAGAGTGCTGAAGTGATGAGATTTATGAATAACACCTATCAAGACTAAAAATACCATACTTCATATCCTTGTTACGTACAGAATATTCCTTCTATCTATAATTAATGAATATTTGGAATCTAAAATTTTGTCCACAAATAATGAACATTTTGATACAATTAATGTATTTTTGATCTCAATTGTAAATAAAAAGTTATTTTGAGGTAGATCAGAATCTGAATAAAAAAATTAAGAAAAATTGTGAGCTATATAAAATTTCAGAGGTAGATCAAAATGACTGTCATTAACGGCACTTTTTCAGAATTTGTTTTTTCCCCTTAAAACTTGTACCCTCCCTTCAAATGTACATTAATTATGGACAGAGGGAATACACTTTAATTTTTCATTAATATAAGTCATTTTTTTTTCTGGTTAACCTCATTTTAACTTAAACATGATGTTTATTTGGGATAACTTTTTAGCAGATTCTGTTTCCTTCAAAATCTAATCTAAGGATCAAAACGGCTTTTAGCATAAGCATTACATTTGAAGATTCTACCAAAAACGTTTTGACCATTAGATCAGTTGTGACAGAAAGTAGAATCTGTTTGCGAAACAATCCCAAATAGACCCATAGTATCATGTGTGGTCAATTCGAATCTCAAAATTATTTGAATGATTGAGATTAAAAATAAATTAAATTAGGATACGTTATCTGTCATGTGATGTCATTGTAACTTGCCCGTGTGTTAAATGTTTAGAATATATGGCTAGCATCATTGCCAATTTGCCAGCAGTTGAGAGCTACCGCTGATTTTATTTATTTATTATTACTATTATTAGAATAGAACAATTTTATTAATGAAAAAAATTAGTACAAATAATCAAAGTTTATAAAACGCGACTGAAAATGTTAAACCGAGAAAACAAAAGGTTTAAGGTTCAACCGAGATCACATCGGGATCAAATTTGGTTCAACTTAATTAAAACATAATAATTATATTAATGAAAATAACTAGTATAAACAATAGAAGATTTTAAAGGCAAATACGTATTGCTCAAAGTGAAACAACATAAATTAAGAAGAATTTAAATGATAATTTTCAATACAAATTTTTTGGTACTATTTGAAAAATATATGAACGAAATTAATTGATTGTCAAACCTTCCATTATGAAACATTATAATCTGCCTATGCATATTAGCAAACAATAAATTGTTATATATTAACAAGATATAAGTTGCACAATTAATATACTCAACAGTAAAGACTTGATAAATGTTTGCTAAATTTTGTTTTTTAATTACCAAATAACTTTTTTTTAAATGAATTATCTAATGAACTATTAGAAAAAAAGAACTCGTTAGACTCATCGAAAATGTGAAATCTCCACTGAAAAATTATTAAATACACTCGATATATATAATTATACGTTTACCCACTTATAGAAAATATGAGATCCATACTTAATTTTATTTTAAATGTTTTTAAGCAAATCTAAACTTATTGATTTACACCAATAAATATAAATTCTCCCTCCGCGGGCTTTGATAGGCTTTAGACGGGAAGGCCAACCTGGGACGTTTATTGCTTGTTGGTGGGGACACCTTAGAAAGCGTGTCTAAATGAAAAAGTATGAGAAGCCAACTGGACTCGAAAAGACCACATGAGTGCACGACTGCACGTTTAAAATTTAATCAAACCTTATTACTCCCTCCATCCCACAATACATGTCTTTCTCGCATCCCAATATTCAGTAGAGAACGCATATCGAGGAGGCTGGATGAGGTACTATTTGACCCCAAAAAAATTCGATTTTTTTTTTAACGTACGTTAATTCTTAACATACTTCCCAGAAAAAATTAGGGGCAAAATTGTCTCAAATAGTGAGTCTACCGACCGTTTTAAGATACGTGCCGAAACAGTAAAAGCAAAAGCTAAAACGACATCCTTTGTGGGATAGAGGGAGTAATTAACTGTCATTTTTCTTTTGAAAATTACTGTACATATTATTTAACTTTTTAGTGTTTATTTTACTAAATATTACTGTTTCAGAAAGTTAATTAATAAAGACTAGAGGTATTAAATTAGGTGATTAAAATTATAACTAAAGCCAAAGTGTCAGATTTTATGTTTAAGCAATTAAGCAAGGATTGCTGGATTTGGCTCCTCTAATTTTCCTTATAACATGACCGGTCATGTTACAGGGATCTGAGCCATCCAATTTTATTGGGTGGCTAGGATTAAAAAATTAATTAATTAATAAGAATTAATTAAAATTTGAGGTGGGTAACGACGTTAAGTGTTAACTTTGGTTTAATTAATTAATTTTTAATCCTTTTTGTTTTTTGCAATCACGAAACAGGGAAGAAAAATAGGCACAAAAGAAAACCTAAGCAGAAGAAGAACAGACCAGAAGAGAACAAACAGGGAAGAAGAGAACGCGAGGAAGAAGAAGAAGAGACCAGAAGAAGAAGAATAGACAGGAGAGAACCCTAAACAGAAGAAGAACAGACCAGAAGAGAACGCGAGGAAGAAGAAGAACAGACCAGAAGAAGCAGAGGGAGAACGCGAGGAAGAAGAAGAACAGACCAAAAGAACGATTTGGCTCTAATTGCAGAGATTACCAAGAAGAAGTACGTCTTCACTATCGATGATGATTGCTTCGTGAGTCCCCTCTGTTAATCCATCTTCCTTTTTTGTTGCTTTTTCGCATCCGGCTTGTATTTGGACAAAAATATGTCATTAATTTGTGTTATTCAATTAATTAGTATATATATGTGCTGTCAAAATTAGTATATACATATACTACTGTGATTGGTAAAAACTAATTAGTTGTAAGTAGTAATGTAAGCAGCAAGTTATCTTCTTCTTTTTTCCTCCTATAATTATTAATTTACCAGTGTTTTTAATTTTTGCTACTTTAATTCCAGCCAAGAAGAAAATAGAAATTTCAATGGGATGCCTCAATTAGATATGGAATTTGAAAGAATCGAAGATGGATGGGAATTTTGGAGAACTTATGGTGGACGAGTTGCTTTTGATGTTCGAAAAGCCTATTATAATAAGAGTAAAAAAGATGGGAGGATCACATCAATTAGATTTGTTTGTAACAAAGAGGGTTGTAGAAGAGAAGATAAACGTGATCACCTAACTAAATGTCCTCGTGCTGAGACGAGGACGAATTGTCCGGTTCGTATGGGACTCATGTTCAACCAAGAAACGGGAAGATATAAAGTGCATGATTTAATTGTTGAGCACAACCATATGCTCCATCTTGCAGAAACTCTTCATATGATGACATCACAAAGGAAGATATCAAATATCCAAGCAACAGAGATTGATTTGGCCGATGACTCTGGGATTAGATTGAAAGCATCATTTGAATTTATGAGTAGACAAGGTGGAGGAAAAGAAAGTGTCGGCTACACTCTACGAGATCAAAAGAATTACCTTCGAACTAAAAGGCAAAGAGACTTGAAGCATGGAGAAGCAGGGAGTATATTGAGGTACTTTCAACAACAAACTTTATCTAATATGTCATTTTATCATGCTGAACAATTAGATGATGATGAACAAATTACAAATATTTTTTGGGCTAATGCAAGAATGATTATGGATTATGCATGTTTTGGTGATGTGCTTACTTTTGACACGACATACAACACAAATAAAGAGTTTAGACCTCTTGGTGTGTTTCTTGGATTTAATCATCATAGAGCAATCACAATTTTTGGAGTTGTACTTCTGTATGATGAAACTAGTGCATCTTTTGAGTGGTTATTTAAAACTTTTTTGGAAGCACATAAAGGAAAAATGCCAAGATCTATTTTTACTGATCAAGATCCTGCAATGGCTAGTGCACTCAGTAAAGTAATGCCAGAGACATACCATGGGTTATGTTCTTGGCATATCATGCAAAATGCTATAAAGCATTTAGGAAATTTACTGAAAGAAGGATCTCATTTGCTTAAGGATTTTAATAAATGCATGTATCATTATGAGGAAGAAAATGAATTCCAAGAAGCATGGGAAAAGATGCTCATTAGTTACAAAGTTCAACAAAATAGTTGGTTGCATAGCATATATGGGAGGAAAGAACAGTGGGCTAAGTGTTACATGAAAAATGCTTATACTTTAGGTATGCGGAGTACACAACTCAATGAAAGTTTTAATGGAGATTTAAAAGATCATTTGAAATAAGACTTAGACATTATCCAATTCTTTAAGCACTTTGAAAGAGTTGTGGAAGATAAGAGATACAATGAGTTGAAAGCTGAGTACAACTCGAGGCAAAAATTACCAAGATTGAAAATGCGCTACTCACCTTTGTTAAAACAAATGGGACATATTTATACTCCAACGGTGTTTGAACTATTTCAGGAGGAGTATGATTTATCTTTAGCAGCTGTCATAAAATATCGTCAGGAGAGCGATAAAGTTTGTGAGTTCATAGTTGCTATGTATGAAAAGGGTGGAGAGTATAGAGTAATTGGTGATGCACATGAAAAAACTGTTTGTTGCAGTTGCAAAAAGTTTGATACATTTGGCATTTTATGCTCTCATGCTTTGAAGGTTCTTGATGTGATGGATATAAAACTTGTTCCTGACATTTACATTCTAAAGAGATGGACAAGAGGAGCTAAGAATGTAAGTGTACAAGATGCAGTTAAGGAAGAAGTATCTGTTGATGTTAAATTGGAAGCCTCTAGACGTTATCAGTATTTATGTCCTAAATTGATCAAGTTAGCCTCTCGAGCATCTGAAAATGAGGAGGCCTATGAATTGTTAAATAAAGTCATCCAGAATGCAAACCAAGAAATTGAAAACATCTGCACAAGCCGTGTTGCTTCTGATTTAAATGAAATTGATGCCAATAATAATCATTTAAATGGCGATGGGAACTTACCTGAAGAATTATTGGCTCAGAATATAAGAGGTTTGAAAAAGAGAACTGGAAAAAAATGTGGAAAAAGGCCAAAGAGTTGGGTGGAAAAACAACCAAAGATTACAAGAAAAAAGAAGGTACTTATTTTGTTCATAATCTCTTTTATTTTCTGAATCGAACTACATTAATGTGGAATTTTTTTTTACCAGATTGTTGAAGCCTCTAATGCTATGACATTCATGAGTTCAAGTTAAGTTGAAGGAGTACCAAATACTCATACTGCATTATTGATGGTAAATAATTTGCAATGGATCAATTGGTGCTTTGTCTTATTAAATTCTTAGAGACATATTACTAATTTAAACTATATTCAGGCTATGAGCAGTACTGGACCAATCAACCGCGAGAATCCATTTAATTTTGGTTCGTCCTCTCAAGCTTCAAGCTACAATAATGTAAGTTTTGAAAAATAAATAAATAAATAAGTTAATATTTTTTACTATTTGCATATATGATTTAGAATTGATTAAATTTTTTATGTTTATTTACAGGACATAAATGGTGAACCAACCCATTTCATAAACATTGATGAAAGTACACAGAGAATTACTTAACTGCTTATGGAACATAATTAGGATTGGTGCAATGTTATTTTATTGATTGACTGCTTATGGAATATAATTAAGTGCATTGGTGCATGTTAAATCAAACGTATTTGGAGTTGTATCTTTGCATATTTTTTCATGAAGCACCCATGTATAACCAAAACTTAAGCACAGGAATTTCAAGCACAAGCTTAAGACGGTATAATAGGCTGAAAGGAGAAGTCAACTGTTAGGAACATATATCAGAAGCATGGCACGTTTTCCTTTGACATCAAAAAGTTGCACATCAAATATATGGATGCCGCGACAGCCCTAACAGCTAATTCCTAAAACAATGCAAGAAATAACTTGATTGTATATATACATATAGGCACACACACTTTTTACAGTTTGTTTTATTATAGCATTCAGTATGATGATCTAGCCAAACATCCATCTATGAACATTACTAATCTTAAGCAATACTACTAATTGATATTAAAGCCTAAGCAATCAGGAAGCTCTTTTAGAAATGTTGTTGCACAAACCCAATCTAAAAGCAGTCATAATATTGAACTGAAATCTGAACTAATATTTTACGAATTCATAAAAGTTAAACAGAAAAATAAGGGATTGGGACAAATTCCCCGGAATCCAAGTTTCTAGAAACAATCCTTATCAGGGTCGAATAAGCTGACAAAATGTCAATGCCTCCTCTAGAATAGATTCAAACTTACGCCTTGATGGCATACTTCCTCAATGGAAAGTACATCTCCCTCTTCTTCTCACGCTCTGTCTTCAAAGAAGCCTACATGAAAGCAAAGGCCCAACACAAATCAACAACAGTGGCAACAAGAAACAAGAAAAAAAATTCAGGTTTAACAAAATGCAAAACTATCACGATCCATGAGTACATTTATGCCAACCAGCCGCAATTAAAAATGAGATAGCCACGTAACCCTGATTCCATCCATAAAACAAGAAAAGATGGCTCTGTTCTATCCTCCTTTGGTAAGATAAGAAACTATAAGTATTTGGTAACCAATATAATGGTAACAACCATAGAGAGAACAAGATAATGAGCATACACAGGAAAAAATGAAAAAAAAAAGGCAAACTATAAGTGACCATCAATGACTTCTGACTATGCTAGACCTAGGAGAAAGATGATTGAATCCTAAAGTTTCTTGTTTCATCTCAGGATGGAGTGGCCAATCTTGGAATGAGACTCTAAGCAATTTAAGCAGCAAAACCATAACAATTAACAAGCACCAACAAGAACGGAAACTAAGATGAGCTTGTCCCTGATGGATAAGGAGATGACATAAAATAGCTGGGAGTTTAGATAGTACATAAATATATGTTGCAGATATAAACCGTCAAATCATAAAATATTGATCAACAAACAGTTCATCATATCCACAGTTCCTCTGGATTGCAACAAAATGCAACCGGTGTCATGAAAAATGAACTGATCACTTGTAAGCCATTAGCAATCAACACGACCCAATTAAGCATTCACACAATAGTTTAAATAAAGAGGCACAGACATAATGTCTGGAGTGGAATAAACCAGTTTAAGAACCTAAAATAAAATTACATACCCCAATAATTGGGTAATTCAACAATGCTAGCAACCAAAATAATCAAACAAGTAAACCCAACAAGCAATTGCATTACTTTGAAGTAAAACCATCGGACAATGTTTCATGATCGGCACAAATAATATGCATTATGTATGACAAAACTCAAGTAAAAAACGGACAAAACACACATTAAATTCTGGTTCTTTTGGCTCCATCATTATGCAATCCATCAACATTTGGCATCATCCACGTACCAACAAATAACAAAGTCAAGTGTCATAACATATGATGTGAACACCAATTACATAAATGTCAGTAGCTATTGTTGAACTTCTAATACAACTCTCGTCAATTTTTACAAAGTGAGGGAAAAAAACGTACCCACATCAGCGTTTTTCTCCACCTCCTCTGCGTCACCACTTCCGGATCCGTTTCAAACCGCGTCCTCTCTCTGCTTCTTTTGGTCTGGTCTTCTTCTTCCTCGCGTTCTCCCTCTGCTTCTTCTGGTCTGTTCTTCTTCTTCCTTGCGTTCTCTTCTGGTCTGTTCTTCTTCTATTTAGGGTTCTCTTCTGTCTATTCTTCTTCTTATGGTTTGTTCTTCTTCTTCCTCGCGTTCTCTTCTTCCCTGTTTGTTCTCTTCTGGTCTGTTCTTCTTCTGTTTAGGTTTTCTTCTGTGCCTATTTTTCTTCCCTGTTTCGTGATTGCAAAAAGCAAAAAGGATTAAAAATTAATTAATTAAACCAAAGTTAACACTTAACGTCGTTACCCACCTCAAATTTTAATTAATTCTTATTAATTAATTAATTTTTTAATCCTAGCCATCCAATAAAATTGGATGGCTCAGATCCCTATAACATGACCGGTCATGTTATAGGGAAAATTAGAGGAGTCAAATCCATTAAGCAATGCGTGATTTCACTACAAAAGAACAGGTAAAAAGTGGCGCTATTGGCTGACGCCACTTTCTGCAATTTAAGGCGCATCATTAAGTGACGCTTTTACGCGCTACGTCTTTAATTTTTCGTCCACATGTGTAAGCGCTACAAATTAAGAGTTGGAGCCCAACACTCTGTGGCGCATCTAAGCGCTACAACGTGCATATATAAGCAGGTAAAAACCCTCCCCTCTAGTCTTCTTTCCTTCTCGCTTTGGTAAATTTCATTCATCTCGCGCTCTTCGTTCTCCATTCATCTTCGTTTCGTGAATTTCTACTTTCATCTACTATATAATACAGATGGAATTTCACTCACCTGTCTCTAATATATGGGTTGTCTTTTCTCTGAAATTATTATAAACTAATCCAATCGGCGAAGGGAGGGTCATTCTTCCTTGACAGAGGTAATCAATCAGCAAAGGTAAGAATTACTTTAGGGATTGGTGTTGTTGTGTAATTAGAGATTTAATGTGTATAGCTATTTGTGGTGATCTCACGGTTCTGATTTATGAGCTTTGTTGAATGAGTGTATTACGGGAATTGGGATTGGAATGCTAAAATGGAACTTGCGGGAGTGTATAAATGTCTTGGCTGGATTTTATTATGCATTTTGTTTATTTTTACTCTCTTTTTTGTTGCGGGAATCCTCCAGACATGGTGATGAGAAGTTTTTTAAGTCTAATAATTGATATTGTTGTCATGATTGCTCATTTTCTTACAGGAAAAGTCGACCAACAGCTCGTGCAAGTGAAGCGTTTTCGCTGTGCTGGTTGTTTTGGGTTTGTTAAGTATTTTGAGTAGACTGCTAAGCCTGAGACCTTAGATTCCACTAAGCAGCCCCCTCTCCGACACTTTAATGCGCAATTCCACCAAAGGGATGATGTAATTTGTCACAGAATAGAGGGAAGGAAGTTGAAGTTGGCGGGAACCAACGGTTAGGAAGTTCAAAAAAATGAAGAAGGAAGAAGGATGCATTCTGCCAAAACAACAGCTGGCTTAGTATTTGTCTGTTTAGTTATTTGTCTTTTACCTTCTAGTACCAGTAGCTAACTTTCTTGTTTGTAGTTGGTATTTCAAATAAAATGTAGCTAGGAATCCGTTTATGAGTGGCTGAGGTCCAGGATTTCCTCGACAAATAGTTGTAATGAACGTTAATCAAAATATATGAAGTTTATTTGCATTTTCAAATACTCAATGAGAAGGGTTCAATGAACCAGAATACAAACTAAAACTTCAGCTGCGTTTATCTCCTTTATTTACATCATTACATCCCTTTGCTATCACCAAACACAGTCCTTCGTCTATCCTCTGTCAATTCCAAGTCACCACCTTTATTCCCTTGCAAGCACAATCCTTCATTCCCAGCTTGTCCGGTTCTGTACTGCTCAAGCTAAAGTTACAAACTTTAGACTGTAACATAATTCAAGTCACCAAGTGTCGTCATGCCTGATGCGAATCCAAGCACACAGCATGTGCACGCCATGTCGGATCAATGACTCATGCTAAAGGCAAGGCGCCGCAAGAGAGGCTTTCACAACTTCTATACAAGGAGCTGGAGCGAGAGACGCTCATCGAATAAGTTGTTATGCACGTGAAGAGGTAAGCTTGTCTTTATGGGGTGATATGAGCGTTGATGAAGTTCTTCCGATAGCGAGAAGTCGTGTTGGGCTTGCCTTCGATGGATATCCTACACAGGGGCAGGAAGGTGATCTCAACGTTAGCACTCCAACGATCAAGTTAGCACATTAGATCTCATGATAAATGTATGAGTTGGAATCAGATTAAACACGTGGATCACAAAAGTAAATAACAATGTGTTGAAGGGTAAGACAATGAATTCAAGAGAATGTGGTTGTTGAGTTTGTCTTAAATGTATGTGAATGTCCTTTATGAAAATTTATGAGAGGGTATTTATAGTGAGAGATCATATGTGAGGGATAAGGATAATTATTATTAAAAATAGGTTTTCTACCCTTGAGTGAGTCTATACTCGTGGCAAGGGATTAGTCACTTAGTTTGTCTAATCAAATATGAAAGACACATTTAATAATTTTAAATGGTTTTAAAAAAATCGAGAAATCCTAGCTGCCTATAGGCTTGGAACCCACCCCCCCCCCCCCCCCTCCGGCCAGCCCACTGCTGCCGGAGGTAGCCAAACACCGGTACACCACTGTGACCGGAGTGAAATTCTACATCCAACATGAGAGAGTACTCATCAACTAATAGGGAGAGAGGGCGAGTGGAAATTACTTACTACCTAGAGAATCTGTCACAACATGTCGACAACCGAGCGCTGCGATACTTAGTAACTCGAAAATGACGCCTCCTAGGATTTGGGAAATTAGTAGATGTTTTCATCCCAAATCGCTGCAATAGAACCGGAAAACGCTTCGGTTTCATTCGTTTTGATTGGGTAGATAATCGGATAGATATGGAATTAGCGTTAAATCGACAGTTCATAGGCGCTTCGACCATCCGAAGTAATTTAGGGAGATCAACGCGTAAGCCGAAACTGACAGGCGAAGCAGTGAGGGAGGCCCAGGCACGTCGACGGAAAGCAGAGACAAAATGGAGGGGCACGTTTGAATCAAGGGTAGGACCCAAGCGACCTCTCAGGGATCGCGCTTTAGAACAGACGCAGGTTGAGAGCTCTCAACAGAGGTTATGCATAGGACTCAAAACACAAACAGAGGCAGTGCATGACGAGGTGGGTAATGGAGACAGTATTAAAGAGGAGACAGAGATGGAAGTGACAACTTTGGAGATACCGGAAGCAAACAAAGAGTGGTTGGCCAGGATTGCTGTCGGAATTGTCAGAAAAGTTGAGGACATTCCAGAAATCCAAGACCTTGTTTTGGAAGAGAATTGGGCATGTGAGACAAGAGTGATGGGAAGGGGATTGATTTGGTTGGATTTTGACAGGTTGATTGACAGAGATAGGGCAATCATGGAGACAAACGCTAATGAGAACAAGGTATTTTCTAAGGTTATCCCTTGGTCCAAGGACGTGACAGGAGGTGGCCGTTTATACTGGATCCAGTTCAGCGGGGTCCCAGTTCAGGCTTGGGGGATCGAAACCTTTGACAAACTTGGTGCATTGATAAGGTCATTAGTGGTAGTAGACGACAACACAGTGGCAAGAAAAAGATTAGACGTAGCCCGATTTTTGGTGTCCACGGATAAACTCTAGATAAATGAGAAAATTATGGTGCGGGTAGGGGACACAAATTACATAATGTGTTGCCAGGAAGAACCTATGCAAGGAGCGATATCCAATATTGACTGGATGGTAGGAACGAAAATGGACGAGTATGACTCCGAAGAGGAGTGGAAGGATGAAGGATTTGCAGAAGAAGCATCTATGGAGGGAGAGGATACTTCGGTTGCATCCCCTAAAAACACCGAAATTAGAGGCCATAGGGAAGAAGGCAGTCAATCAGGGATCCCCCAATGTCCGCTAGTCACGATGAAACGAGGCGGGGGAAGTTTAAAAAATTAATCGGATCAGCAGGGAGCTTAGCAACAACATCATCCATGTTGGATTCGAGGGATGAGATATTCTGACCAAAAGATGAAGAAATAAACCGCATGAATGTATTGGCGGAAGCTACCATGATTGATCCGAACACCTGGCAAGTAAGCAGGATGCTTGCTCTAACGGAACAAGTAAATGAAGCAGCTTTGAGAATGTTTGATCAGGAACGTTTTGGGATTGAGATGGCCAACCTCAAAGCCTAGTTTATTTCTTGGCGGGTGTAAGTATATTGAGATGGTTAAAGTATTTTAGTGGAATACTAGGGGTTTGCAGTCGATACGAAAGCGGAAATTTATTAAGAACCAATTTATTCTTGAGCATTTAGATTTTTGTCTTCTACAAGAGACAAAGAAAGTAGCGACAGATGATTTCTTTTTACATACGTTATGGGGGAGTCATGATGCAAAGTGGATAATAGCACCTGCAGATGGTCGCTCGGGAGGATTGATAAGTGGGTGGAATGAGAGGGCGTTTAATTTGGTTTATTCAGAGGTGGGTGAGAGGTATATATGGCTTGAAGGGATTTTTATTAAGAAGAATTTTAAGGGTGCAGTGTTAAATGTATATGCGCCCAACGAGGTAACTCAAAGGAATCAGCTCTAGAGTCAGTTAGCTCAGTTGATAGAGAGTAGAGGGGTGCCAGTCTTAGTTGGGGGGACTTCAACGAAATTTTAAACACCGCGGACAGAATGACCAATGTGCGGTGCACACAAGGAATGGAGAGCTTTCGCGGATGGGTAGACAGGTGCAGGCTACAAGACTTAATGCAGCTGGGTAGGCGTTATACATGGGTCAACGCGGTGAGTAGAAGCCGCATTGACAGAGTGATGGTTCAATCCGAGTGGCTGCCAGTCATAGGTGTTGCTCGTCTCATCGCTTTACCAAGACATTGGTCTGACCACACCCCTCTAATCTTGAAAGAGGATAGCGTGGATTGGGGCCCAAAACCTTTTAGGGACCAGGGGGGATGGTGGGAGGATGAGGGTTTTCGAGAACGAGTGAAAGAATGGTGGAATGAGGCGAGTGTGGAATTTCCAGGTGAGTGTCGCGTTATTCAAAAGATGCGGTGGATGAAGAAGAGGATGGCAATTTGGAACAAGGAAGTTTACGGTAACGTGGAGAAACGTCTAAAGGACCTTCAGGGTAGGGCAAACGATCTGGAGAGGATCGCGGATGAGAGGATTCTTACAGAAGAGGAAAATGAGGAGAGGTTGAGGCTTGGTGGGGAAATTTGGGACCAGCAGGGAAGAGTGGATAGGTTTTGGCAGCAGAAGAACAAGGTGAAGTGGGATATGCAAGGGGATCGCAACACTAGTTATTTTCATAGAGTAGCTAAAGTTGCAGCTATGAGACAACATATTAGCGAGATCAAAGTCACAGAGGGCAGCCTAACAGATCCGAAGGAAATAAAGCAGGCAGCAGCTCGGCATTATGCTAATTTTTTCAGGTCTGTTCATTGGGACCGCCCACGAATTCAGGACCTGGGGTTCACTAGATTAGAGGAAGATGATACGCAATGGCTGGAGCGCGAGGTGCTAAACAAAGAGATCTTAGAGGCGGTTCGGAGCTGCGACGGGAGCAAAACTCCAAGGCTGGATGGGTATTCACTCCGTTTTATTCAAAAGGCTTGGGGTATCATAGGTCGGAAGATGTGTACACTCATCTGGGGATTTTTTTGGACAGGTCTATTTCCAAAAAGAGCTAATTCTTCCTTCCTGACTCTTATTCCAAAGACAAGAACAACTAAAAGCTTTTGGGATTTTCGGCCAATTAGCTTAGTTAGTTGTTATTATAAAATAATTTCCAAGATTCTAGCGGGACGACTTAGTGGGGTGATTGGCCGGGTTGTCAGTGGGGTGCAACATGGGTTTATGAGAGACAAGCAAATGTTAGATTGTGTTATGACAGCAAACACTTTCTAAAGGAATCAAAGAGAAAAGGTATGCTGTTTAAGCTTGATTTTGAAAAAAGCGTATAATTCGGTAGAATGGAGATACTTAGACGATATTATGACACATATGGGTTTTGGGAGTAAGTGGAGGGGATGGATTATGTAGTGCATCAGCACCAACAGAGTGTCGGTATTGATAAATGGATCACCAACAGATCAATTTGGAGTGGAACGGGGCCTCAGACAGGGTTGTTCATTGTCCCCATTCCTCTTTAACATCGCGGCAGAAGGGCATCACCGCCTGTTTATCAGAGCGGAAGAAACAGGGGTGCTGAAAGGCCTAAGGAGCGGCAGATAGGTTGGAATTTTAGTCACCTCCAGTTTGCAGATGACACTCTTGTTTTTGCGAACAGTGACGAGAGCGAGATTCAGGGGGTCAAGGCAACGCTTCGATGGTTTGAAGCATATTCAGGACTCCGAGTCAACTTTCATAAAAGTAGTTTGGTTGGAGTGAACATGAGTGACGAAATTGGGGGCACTTTAGCAAGGAGAGCAGGATGTAGGTATGAAACGCTCCCTTTCAAATACCCAGGGTCATATGCCAGATTTAATCCTAGGAGGAAATCGAGTTGGCAATTCCTAGTCCAGAAGTTGCGGAGTAAATTAGCTACGTGGAAGGATCACTTACTCTCTATGGGAGGAAGAATAATGCTGCTCAAATCAGTCTTGTCTAGCATTCCTATTTATAACATGTCATTGTTTTATATGCCTAAGACTGTGCTCCATCAATGTGAAGGGATTATGAGGAGGTTTTTGTGGAGCGACCACGAGCAGAAAAAGGGATTACCGAAGGTGAGTTGGCAAGTAGTCACTCGCTCAACGGAGTTAGGAGGTTTGGGAGTAGGGGATTTAAGAAGAAGGAATGCAGCATACCTATTTAAATGGTATGTTGGAAAAGGAAGTGACAAGATGTGGGTTCAGCTGGTTCGCAAGCAATACGGAATAGAGACTCTGGGTGACTTGTGAAAATTACCCAAGAGGAATTATTCGATGGTATGGAGGGACATTATCCGGCTGTTTGGCCTAGAGGGAGAGTGTTTCGATTTTTGGTCGACTCACGCGATGGTTAGGATAGGAAGTGGGAGGCGAACTTCCTTCTGGTGGGATCCGTGGGTTACCAACAGACCTTTAGCGCTAGTACATCCTCGCCTCTATCACGTGTCGAGCAAGCAATAGGGTCTGATCATAGAGTGTGGGCAGCACAATCGTGATGGATGGGAGTGGGAAATGCAGTGGAGGCGAGAGTTGTTTGATTGGGAGAAGGAGGAATGGGAGAGCTTGAAGGATAGTCTGCCAAAACCAAAAAATGATGAAGAAATAGATGCGGCATACTGGCAGCTAGACAGATTGGGGAATTACACGGCCAGATCGTGGTGCAATGAGTTGGAGAGGCGGCAGATTGAAGCGAGACCTATGCTTAAAGCTTGCTGGAATAGATTGGTTCCATACCGGGTTGAGTTCTTTATGTGGTTGGCGCTACAAGATCGGATAGTGACTAGAGATTTCCTATGGAGGAGAGGAATGATTGAAGAGGGAAGGAACAACTGTCCCTTATGTGGTACAACCACGGAGACGGTGCCACACCTGTTGCTTCACTGCGAGGCCACGCGGGGATGTTGGGAATTTATTATGAGATGGATGGGAGTGTCTTGGTGTCAATCTCGAACTCTAGGGGACCTGTGGCATGTTTGGGGGGACATTTGCCCTAGAAAAGGAGCCACAATTGAGAGGATGTGGAGACCGTTGATTTATGCGGTAGTATGGAGTATATGGAAACATCGGAATCAAGTGGTCTTCTATCAATGAGTGGTGTCAGAAGTGAGTGGTGGAGAGTATCTGTGCAGTCTGGCATAGATGGTTGCGCAGCATGGACAGACATTTCCCTTACAGTTTCAGTATTATCCACGCTTCGTCAGCTTGGATCATGCCATGGGGAGCCTTAGGTAGTAACGTGGAGATGCAGTAAGAGTGCAGTCCATGGTGTTGCAGTATAGAGCCATAGAAGCTTCTTAGGCTTTGAGCGAGGGCTCTGTCGCTCTCTTTTCTTTTCTTTCTTACCTGTACATTCTACCTCCTTTCTTCAGTCATGATTTTCATGGCTCTTAATAAATCTTCAGATTATTTAAAAAAAAAAAATGAAAGACACATTTAATGCTGGTCAAGTCAACAATTAATAAATCTAACAAGTAGGGCGCGACTTTTACCTAGTGGTAGGATACATATCATCGCACAATATTGCCAACGGGATCAAGTCAACAAATATCTAGCGTTGTTCTTGTTGGATGGAATATGTCAAATCTTTCTCGATAGAGGGTGTTTAGAATATAGTTATCAGTTATCACTAACCATAACTAATTTTGCAAACACAATGACAAAATCAAAGATCATTAAAAAAAAATGAGGTAAAGAACTCAAACTATTTAGCTAGTGACCTCTAACGTTAGCTCATGGAATAGTTCGACGCTCTTTCTCTCTTAAATTAGGGTGTTGGTTTTCACTTTTTTAAGCTATCCCTTAATCCTTACCAAGTTTAAAGCGACGTTATCACATTTTAAAAATATATATATGTAATGAAAGTATAATTAACTAGGTCAAATATTGATTCATCTCGTGGCTATGAAGCACAAACATTGACACATGATATGACACCACCCACCAACACTACAACACGAGATTATTAAAATTTTAGAACAGAAACACGACATATACATATACATATATTGTATAAAATAAATTATAATATATATATAATTACTAGAATTAAAAAATAACAATTTATTATTAATACCATTAATCTTAATTTAAAAGTCCAATATTTTATGAAGAAAATATGAACCTAATCTCTAATATCATGTCAATAATATAAAAGAAGAAGAAAAGACAATAAAAAAGACAATAAAAAGGGATAGAGATTGGTGGAGCACGAAATAATAAATGACTACATTTTATTAATATTAGGTTGAGTAAAGCATTACAACTGAAGCATATTTATAGATTTATAATGGAAGGAATATAAAAATGATATATGATATAATAAATGAGTAATAATGGGAGGGATAAAAAAATCATATTCTATCATATCGCCATAATTTATAAAGAGAAAATTCATAAATTGTGGAAATATAATATTTACATAAATATATTTTAACATTTTATATTTGATACCATTACTTGGTAACTAAATAAATTAAACACCAAGCTATGTTTGGAGGAGTTTCTTGGCTGGTCGTGACGCCCTTTCTAAAGGGTGCATCTGGCAGGTGGGGAATGGCGAACGTTTTCGCATTTGAGGCGACCCTTGGATTCCGTCGGTCCCTTCTGGTCTCGTTCAATCCCCAATCTCCCACTTCCAATCAAACGCAACGGTCAACTATCTGATGGAGCCGGATGTTGGTAGGTGGAATGTTCAGTTGGTGCGACAGATCTTCAGCCCCACTAAGTGCGATGTTATTTTGGCAATGCCAGTGAGTCTCTTTCGCCTTCCTGATAGGATCGTGCGGCGCTTCTCTGACTCGGGGAATTTCTTAGTTAAAAGTTGTCATCATTCCCTTATGTCGGAGCCCCCTCATGCTGGGCACCAGGTCTCTAGTGGCTTTTGGTGGCCATCTCTATGGAATTTACAAATTCTGCCCAAATGCAAGAATTTCGTCTGGCGTATGGTCCATAATGGACTTCCGACGAAAGAGAACCTCTTTAGTAGAGGCATTACTGAAGACAACTCATGCCCGCTCTGTCATGGGTCGACTGAGTCTATTGATCATATTTTCCTGCATTGCCCGGTCAGTCTCAATCTTTGGATTTCAAGACACCTCCCCTTTGGCTGTCAATTCTCTCCGAATGACCTGGTTATCAATTAGCTTGGTACTCTTAGGAACTCGGCATCATCTACTACTCTTGAAGAGGTGATCGTTACTCTTTGGGCTGTTTGGAACTCTAGAAATGACCTGTGTTCTAATCAGTGTCTACATCCCCCCAGAATGTCATTTTCCGCGGGGCTCGATTATTGGGGGAGTACAGAGAAGTCAACGAGAGATTTGGGATTGAGACTTGTCCTGACACTCAAGCCCCATTGTCTGACTGGTGTCACCCGGGTGCGGGGATCATCTGTATTAACACTGATGCGACAATTGGTCCTTCTCAAACTAGCCTTGGGTTCCTTGCTCGTGAGAGTAATGATTGATGTATCTTCTCTGGTCACGAGTGCACATCCTTTCATTTGGACGTTGTTGTGGGGGAAGGATTAGTTGTTCGCAAAGCCCTCCAACTCGCCATAGGTCATGGCTTTAACCAGGTACAGGTCCAAACTGATTGTCTTCAACTAGCTCGAGTTATTCTTTCGTCGGCTCAACTTCTCTCCAGTTTGAGGGTGATCGCTGCTGATATCTCTCTCCTTATTCTGCAATTCATTTCCTGCACTTTTGTGCATGTTAGAAGAACTACAAGCTCATGCTAGAAGAGTTTTTGTTATTGGCCTGTCTGAATTTTGGGATGATTTATGCCCTGGACAGCTTGATTATTTATAAGTAATGGAATCATTTATTTTCAAAAAAAAATTAATAATAATTAAACACGACATTTGATGAATTTAATACATATCGTACCGATATTCGTCGAATATTAATATTGGAAATGGGTCTAAAGATAATAAAAAGAAGTATGTGAACGCTTCATAATCTGTTGGTATTACTTTTTGACGTGGATCACGTGCTCAATAGCATTGTTTATTAGTACAAGTTACAACTGATTTAAAAAACACGAATGCTTCCTCTTTTTGGAACGTCCGATTGCTGATGAAACTCAACACGCGCACATATACTCCACTTGGAAAGGAAGCAAGCACCAACTAGTTAAGGATTCATTAAATCTCACAAATAAACACATACATTGCCCAAAACAAATTCTTTCTTTTCATCGGTTATTTTATTGGTGGTATGAAAAAAATTTAATTCAAATTTATATTTCAATTTCACCTATATAATAAAAAAAATAAAAATTATATTAATTTGATAAAATAGCATGTCACATTTATATTATATATATATCTGCTTTGGAGGTGGATCCATTATTGATTGCATACCATGTTGGGTAGATCTCATTATCTCACATTAAAGTCTGAAGAATGAGTTATATGGAGATCGAAAAAGTAGAATGTCATCACAATGTCCGGTAGGTACCATGTGAAATCTATAAATTTATCCACACACAAAAAATGTGAAATCTATCAATACAATATGTGTCGGATTTATCTTTACTAAATACGTGTTTATATATATAAATTAGGGGTGTCAAACGGGTCGACCCGACCCGACCCGACTAGCAGTGACCCATTGGGTTGAGGGTCAAAAATGACCCGACCCGTTTTTGACCCGCAGGGTAGCGGGTCGACCCGACCCGACCCATCTGACCCAATAAGCAAAACGACGCCGTTTTGACGAATCAAAACGACGTCGTTTTACCATGTTGTGTCTTCATCACCACAAAAATTCAGAGGGTCAAACGGGTCGTAAACGGGTCAGCATGACCCGCACGCGACCCGTTGACCAGTCAACTACCCATGAACAGTACGAGCGGGTCAACCCGCCCAAATGTAGTCGGGTTAACCCGCCCAAATTCGGGTGGGTCGTTTCGACCCGAATTTTTGACCCGGATTTTAAAATTTTTTTGATATGGGTTTTTGTTTTTAAAAATAATGGTGCATTTAAAATATCAATTTTCTTTATAAAAAATTTTAAAATAAATATTTTATAAAAACAAGTTATTATTGACGTGATTCTTCGGTTAATAAGTTTCATACTATATATTTTATACATTTAAATTTCTAAACAAATACTACAATGAAATAAACGGATTTAAAAATGCAATTCTAGCATAAACATTAAACAAATTACATGTATTTAAACGAAAACTAGCAATAAAAAAACTTATTTAAAATTCTAGCATAAACATTAAACAAATCCAATGAAATTCTAGCATAAACATTTGTACTAATTCTAAAATTAAAATTGCATGTATTTAAAGGGAAATAATATCTTCAGTGAGCTCCTCCAAAGCTGACTTCTCAACCTCTACAATAAAAACAAATTAAACAAATATTAAACAAATTACACGTGTACTCAATTTAAAATCTATAAATTAAAATGATATTACCTTGTGTCCCATACAACCATCTTCTCTATAAATCAAATTGAATATGACCCACAAACATCTTCTCTAGAAACATGACATCTCTGTTAAAAACACGTTGCATGTGACAGCAAAGGCTACTTGTCATGAACTAATATGGATATTGGCAGGAAGATCAAGGTAATTAAGAAAGTGGTCACTCGTCAGACCAGCAATGCCAGGGCCAAAAAGTTTTTGTAACAAGTATCTAGTTAACACCTATAAATCATGACAAACGTTAGTATGTGACCACGGTTCTGATTATGAGAAAGATTAGAACAGTTTTCATACAGCAGGACACATCTATAGATGTAGAAATACACTGGGAGGACGAGTATATGGTCAAAACAAAATGGGGAAGGGAGAAACAGACCAAATCAACTAACAGAAACATGACCATTAGTGCCTCAAAACCTCTTAAAAAGAGTTAGCAGTGGCTGTCAACAGACAACAGATGAAACAGCCAATGAATGTTTCACAGTCTAATTTCATAACCTAATGATATCATTGCCTTCACTTTCACAAAGGTAATCAGGAATGAAAAAATAAGAGCCTTCAGAAGGCAGATAGCCAAAAGTAAAGGGTATAGTACCACTTTATATAACCAAGAATACACTTTAAAATCACACGGAAATTTATTTAAAGTATCACTTCCAGTCACAGAAACATACAAGGCATTGAGCACAATAAAGTAGATTACAACAATTCCATGTAAACATAGACACACTATCAAAACCTTTTGATCGGTTGAGAAGGTCACACAAAACAGAATCATATATCCCTGGTAATCATTGTTATTTTTCTTTTAAAATTATGTCTTGATCTATTTCTCTTCATTGCAAATACACCAAGCCTATCAAATTTAAGGTTAAACAATGATCTAAGATGCTTGATGGGTGGGTGAGTTTGTAGACCTCCAACATTCAGCAATTTCAACAGTTCAGCAGGTCAACAACACCCAAATACATTTTATCCATACAGTTAGCTTGAACTTTACATTGATCTGGACAAGCATTAATTCAGCCTCACAAATGTTGACTGACGACTAGTAACTTTAATTGATACCGACTATCACTTTACAATTCAGATCAACATACTCATAATTCTATTCTACGGTTTAGATTCTCTAATTTACATATAAGAGAGTAAACTTGCTTAAATCCTATCTTCAATAGGAATTCAAATATGGTATGTAAACGATAACAGTAACCACCACATTCATAATAAACAAAAGTTCAACAAGGTATGGGAAAAAGATAACAGGAGCACACTTATGAATCCCAAGAGACAATCACAAGTAAACCTGAGCAACTTCTCTTCTTTTTATCATTCATTTGTTTCAATGTATAGCACCAACGTTAACAGATACTAGCACCAACTTCTCTTCTCTACTATTTAACAGATATTTTCACCAAACATTACAATTCCTATAGAGATGCAGAATCCAAAATATAGCACCAACGTTACATACCTCTCCTTTTCCAAAGATGAGCCCGGAAGTCCAAATAATCGGATCCCCACCTTCCTGTCGATCAGGTTTCAATGTATCCTTCTGTTTCTTCAACCAGCACTGAAGAAACAAAGCAAGCAATGTAAGAATTGCAATCTCACAGGTGCAACTAAATCACACAATTCAATAACTTTCTCCTCCATTAAGTACATAACACTAGAAGTGACGTAAAATGAGTAAATGGGCTTTCATGGGTTCTCAAGTCCTCAACCGATTCAAATAAGATCAGTCACCATCAACTAAATCAAAGATAATTCTGATTAATTAGTAACAAAGAGTAAATTATGAGTGGACAGAGCAGCCCTACCTGTAAGAGAAGATGGTGGTGACGATGGGGTGGGTCGGCGTTGACGATGGTGGGGAAGAAGATGGTGTGTTGGTAGGTCGGCGGTGACGATGGTTTGTTGATGGGTCGGCGCTGGTGATGGATTAAGGAAATTTAAAAACTGAAGAAGATGAGTGAAGAAGATGACAGACCGATGGAAGAATGTATATATGCTGGGCTAGGCGTGGATGCGGATGAGGCGACGAGGTGGAGATCGGGAAGAACAAGACAGGTGTTAGAGGAGATGAGAACAAGACAGGTGCAGTAGTAGAGAAAAACGGCGGTGGAAAGCGAAGAGATGAGAGGAGAGGATGAGGGTTTTTTGTTTAAAATTTTAAACGGGTCAGACGGGTCGACCCACGACCCGTAGGGTTGACCCGTTTCTGACCCTTTATTCAACGGGTCGAAAAATAATGACCCAACGGGTCAAATTGCGGGTCGGGTACGGATCGACCCGTCGGGTCAGACCCATTTTGACACCCCTAATATAAATGAGAGTTTTAATCATTGAAAAAATCTATTTTTTTAAAATTATAATATCTTTAAAATTATATTTAATAGTTAAAATACTCATTTTTATATACACGTTCTTTTTTTAGACAAACACATTTACTCGTCTCTTATAAGACAAGAGTCAAGAAGGTCCCATTCATTAAGTGTTCGCATCCAATATCAAGATTCAAGATCCAAGATCTAAGGAAGACAACATTTAATAATAATAATAATGACCATAATGAAGTCAACTACTCAACTTCGTGTCTTCCTATGATCTACTCGTTAAAAAAAGTGTAATGTACATTAAAATTTTCTAGTTTTTTTAGATCCTTATATTTTTAAACTAGCATATGTTTTAATTTTGACCTATCCGTATTTTTTTTAAAAAAAAGTAATAATATATATAAATGAATGTATACATGTGTGTGTGAATTGGAGAAATTTTGAAAAAATGGCTAGGGTTACGTGACTCAAAAATTGAATAAATTAATAAGAAAAATGTGTAAACTACAATAAAAAAATCAAAGAAATTGAAAAAATAATTTTAAACAATTTTTATTTTTGCAAACCCCAAAATTTTTTACCAATATTGTTCATTTCATATTTAAATTTTGTCAATTTTGATTTTGATTTGAATAATCATCATCAATCCTAAAAGTTGCGGGAAACAACATATAATGCTAGAAGGATAAAATAGACACTACTAAACAACATATAATGTTCAAAATATTACTTAATAAATTTATCATTATAAAATATTTTTAGAGTCTAGGGTTTAATTATATATAATTATTTTGAAAAGAAAGTATTATTTTAGCATGAAACCTTCGGGTATGGGGATTCGCGATAAATTGAGTTAGAGAAACACCCAAAAAAAATCAGTGTTAAATTAAAAAAGTGAATTCGCGATAGGACTGCCTCTTTTATTTTATCCCTCGCTGGATTAGGATATAATTAATTGGTTGTTTCATTTAATTAAAAAAAATTGAATTGGCAAAATTATGTTAATTATAAGTTTATATTGAAATAATGACATTTTTAGTCTCTATTCTTAGAAATTATTTAAAGTGCCCCCTCATGCTCTTATTTTTGAAGGTTATAGTCCATCCACATTAAAATTGATGATGTGCCGTATACTAATGAGCCTTCCTTTCAAGTTCTTAAGGTTCTATCTTGTGCCATCTTTCGTAAGTTTTATTGGTGGTTTAGGCTTAGCAAGTTAAAGGTGAACTAATTAGGTGCCGCACGAGTTAAATCGTTATGAAAAATTATCGTCCCGTGTAAACATACTCTCCTAGCATAATAATTTAAAATTCATTTAAATTCTGTGATTTTTAGTTAGTTTTTTTACATTTTCCATTGATTTTTCAAGTTTAATCCATTTTTTAAATTATATTTTTCAATAATATTATTATTTTTTACATGTCATTTATATTATGTGGGAATATTTAGTGCCACGTCACTAGAATTGATGGAAGTCTACACCACATTAACGATTTTAACAGAAAAAGACTTTAAATATCTAACATTGAAAAATGAAGTGATGAAAATTGCCCATTAATGTTACATGGGGATGACTTTTAAATAATTTTAGAGAAGAAGGGTGAAAAATGTCATTCTCCCATTTTATATTATAAACTTTGTTACTCTTTCATATCTTGAGTTGAAGCGGACAACCAAGTATGCATTAGCTAAAATAGATCTATCATTTATTAAGACTTTAAACATTATAAAGGTGTATGATTTTTAAATAAAAATTTAATTTTAGTTTTTGTGGTGTAGTTTTATGTATTTAGTTTTAGAATCAGATGTTTTCGTTATTTATTGGAGTTTAATTTTTCTTGACCAATGAAGTCAGATAGTGCGGCTTGTATCTCGTTAGAAGTGGAAAAAAATAAAATAAATATGAGTCTCGATCCTATTTAGAATCGAAAATTATTTTATTTTTAAATATTTTTATTATTAGAGTAGGGTATGGGCACAAATATTTCATTATCTTATTTATTAGGGTGGGGGGATTCAGCCTTCAAAAATATGTTATTATCCTGATCCTATTTATTTTCTATACTTAATTAATATTTTTTATAAAAAGAATATAAATATAAAACTCCTAGTTAACAATATAACTCACTTTCCAATCAACTATAAATATTTTATAAATTTTTGTATCCAAAATATAATTAAATTAAACCGGTTAATTTAAATTATAAAATCAAATATCGAACTTGCACTCTTCTAGGTAAAAAAAAAAAATTAAGTGGCTTTTATTATTACTACTTAGAAATTTGTGCTTTTTTTCTAAGTACCCTGATAAAAAGATAGGGTATGAACCTGAAAAATTATAAAAAAAATAAGATAAGGATAAGGTGTGGGCGTTAAATTAAAAAAATAGGGTAGAGTATGGGCATGTGATTTTAAAAAGGTACCCTTCATTTAGTACTAAGAACTAAGGCATAAACATCACATGATGTCGATCGATTTCTTTCATTGTTTCCTTTGTATACTCCTAGTCCTTGCGATATTGGGCTTTAGTAAAGAGGTTGGAAAAAGCGCTGGGCTCTCATCCAAAAGCCCATATATATCACCCATTAAATATGCACAAATGAAGCAAATTCAGAAACTAAATCTGAGTTTTTTTTTATAAAAAAGAAAAGAAAGGGTCATTAGATCTGAAACTCATCTGTATATTTCACATCCCTAATTTATTTATTTTATTAAAATGAACACGTCAAATTACTTATTTTTATTTTAGTTAATAATGAATTGAATACATGCGAGAGTTGGATCCCGCTAGAGTTACTGTTGGAGGAGTATCCTGGCAGGAAAGTCAGTCCGTCAAAGGGCTTGATGTTGGCGAGTGGGAAATGGAGAATCGATCCGTATTTAGAAGGTCCCTTAGTTACCGTCAACAGATGATGGAATGGTCGCGGCTCGTCTGTCCAGGTAGCACGAGGAGGCAACAGTCTCCGAATTGATAGATAAGGATAGTATATGCTGGAAGATTGATCAGGTGGAGTTGTTGATACCCGAATTTTGACACGATTAACTTAAATCGTTCATTTTTTTCGCTCATTCTTGATCTTATTTTTATTATTATTATTTCCATTATTTACTATTTATTATCTCGTTTTATTTTGTTTCATGTCATTTATTTTGTTTTGTATGCATTTTTTGTTCAGACTTTTATCAATCTCAAATAAAATTTCTCGAGTAGTTAGTTCGAACCAAATAAAATAAAAACATCACATATTCCCACACCCATTTTCACTTTCACTTTACTTTACTTTACTCATTTTTCTCTTCTCCACCATCCGAACACCATCATCACACCCTCTCCCTTTTCCATTTTTTCCTCTTCCACGGTCATACCAACATTGGATGCCTCAACATCTTCCTCAACCCATTACTCCTCTCACACTCACACGTTTACTCTCCCTCTCAAATTCTCTCTCACTCTCGGCAAACTAAGAAAGCAAGGCAAGTAATTCCCATCTCTTTCATTCTACGCATTTAATTAATTTATTACTTGCTGCCTCACCTCTCTTTTCCTATTTTTATGCATATTTGCTTTCTTGCCGTGACTACTGTTTTGTCGCCGGAGAGGAGCTGCCGCCACCTCGCTGCTGGAGTTGTTGTGCTGCTGCCATCGGCGGGAGCTGAAAGAGGTCGACGTGGAGCTGACGTCGCCGGGGAGCTGCTGCTGTGCTCCACTGTCTCAGCTTCCGTGATTCACTGCTGGTCTGCTGGGCGACGCGGACGAAAGGAAGAAGACGACGACACTACTGCCGAGCTACTGCACCGTCGCTGCTGTCGCCGGAGCTCAACGCTACTACCTTGCCTGTTGCGCTGTCGTTGGAGCCGTTGCCGTGGAAGTCGTTGCTGTCGTCGGAGCTCGCCGAGTTTCTGCTGTGTTGCTCCTTGCTGCCATGCTCCATTTTCTTTATTGTGTTGCACTTGGATTAAATTGAGAAGATGATGAATAGGGGTATTTAATTTGGTTATGGGCTTGGTTTGTCTTGGCCCAGCATAAGGAAAGAAAGAGGCTTGGCCATGCTGGAAATAAGAAGAGAAGGATGGGCCTGGTACTGTTCACCGGCCCATCAGAGAAAGAAGGTAGGCTGATTTCATTTTAATTTTGTAATTTCCATTCTAATTATTTTCCCTACTGACTCCGATTTTATGCTATACTTGTTTATGTTGTTTCGGTGCGGTCACTGCCTTGACCGGAATCGGCTTGAATGATGGAGCCCGACGAGGAGTTCGATGTTCATTCCCAATTGCAGAGCTCGAATGGAGAATTTAATTGTTGTATTTATTTATTTGTGAATTTGTAATTAATTTGTAATATTTATCTGCAGTATTTATTTATTTTATTATCACTTGCCACTAATCATTGATTTGCAGGTAAAGCTCGTCCAGGTATGTTTTCCTTTTTCCCTTTTATTTTGGATAAATGTACTTTAATTTATTATTAATTGTATGCATGATTATTTAGAATTGTTAGAATTCGAATTAATCCGTTTTCATGATAATTAATTTATATCGATAACTGCCTGTAATAATTTCACTCAAATCGACCCTTGCTTGAACGAATTAGGCTCAGTAATTACTCAACGTTTATTTTATTAAGAGCATGAAATAAAATAGGACTAGTAATTAAACATCACGCTTTAATTTGATTGCATGATTATTAATTACTAAAATCCTCAAATCTTCAATAAATTCCCACAAATCTAAACGAATAAAATCAATCCAAGAAAACTAAACAAAGTAGTAAATAAACACAGGATTTAAATCTTTTCCAATAACTTAGGCTCCTCTAAAATTATTGGATAGTAAATCACCAAAGAAAATAATCATATGAAAGAGAAAAGATAGTAAATGGGCCTTAAGCCCAACTCGTAGAAAATACCTCCATATTTTAATCCCTTTTATTGTTAGAGATCCTATTAAAATGCGTTTTAAATATTTAATGTTGAATGGTCATTTAAATTATGCTTGTTTCGTGTGCGGTTTCGTCCCCACGAATTTACGCTTTTATTTTGATGAATGTGTTTCGTGTGTGGCTTCGACCCCACGATTGTATTTTAATTTATGCTATCTTGACGAACGTGTTATGTGCGCGGCTTCGACCCCACTTCCCAGTTTTTCTCTTTTCAACGTGTTTTTCGCATTCACTCAAAACGGTACTTTGCTAGTCTATGCGTGCTTAGAATCACCTAGTAAATAGGATTTAATCACGTGCATTGGCCCGATGATGATAGTGATCCATCGTTGTTCACTAGGGTCGTCGCTTTAGTAAAGATTAACAAACTGTAGTAATCTCACTTGATTTTGTATGAAACTGGATTAATTTTAAACTCGACGAAATTTAATTGGAATAGGTATGAAACCAACCCTTTTATTTTCTTAGAGGATTAAAATGTTTATT
Organism: Viola odorata; assembly: GCA_963691705.1. NCBI lineage: Eukaryota > Viridiplantae > Streptophyta > Magnoliopsida > Malpighiales > Violaceae > Viola > Viola odorata. Next base: position 56,030,756 of record OY829542.1, read on the forward strand.
TTCTTTTAACAACTCGACAACAATTAGGATAAAATCAATCAAACCGACTTAAAAGCTAAAGTGACGATCCCCCTGAGGGCCCAAATTACTTGTTTTCAACATGATTTTTAAACACCTCTTTTTAGAACCGGTAACCTTTTTAAGGATGAGACTTGGGTGCCTAACACCTTCCCGAGTCCATAAAACGACCCCGAACCATTGTTCTCGAGTTTGGACCCTTTTTGTGCCTTAGTTTTTTTATTTTACTTTCTTCTACTTCTTTTACCAACTTTTAGGTTTCCCTAAACCTTAGAAAAAATAGGGTGGCGACTTCATTGTTATATGTGATTTCATTGCATCCCGAATCTCGCTCGCGACGGCGCGACAGTTTGGCGACTTCACTGGGGAACTTTTAGGGTCGAAGCCGGATTTATTTGTTTGAGGTGTTGATTTGTGTTACTTGATTATTTATTCGCTTTGATGTCAACTGCTGTATTCTCACACGCATTTCACGCATAATGCCCTACCGCCGGGCCCTTCCCGAATAGGATTAGGTTGGTATTAGTGAAGCCCTGATGGACTTAGGTCCCAGTAAGCTTTCATGAACCCTAAACTCGGACTAGAACCCCTAAATGGGTGAGCGCCCTGATGGACTTAGGTCCCAGTAAGCAATCACGTATCCATTTACTGAGGGACCACTTCTATGGTATCGTCCGGGAGCCTTTCAGCCAGTTAGAAGTAGTTGAAATTACCCCAGCACGAGCATCATGGTGGCGTGTATATATGTTCCAAATTTGTTTCATTATTGCCATGATGTATTGGATGTATATTTTCCAACCTGCTTCATTACTGTCGTTACTCTCCATATTCTCTTAATTTATTGAATTTATTCTTTATTATTACTTTCATTAAATCACCTTTTATTTATTATTACTCAATTCAGATACTACTGATTAGTATTAATTTTCTTCGTACTTGCAGAATAATGGTACGACAGTGAATTTGGTGGAATTGCTTTCCTCTCACATGTCCACTCATCAAGGAGCATTAATTACATATCTAGTTCAATATGTTTTTGTAACTAGTGATGAGTTGTAATTATTTTTGACACCGTTGTCGGAGAATGATTTATATCATAATCAAAACAAAATCCATATATTTTGTATTACTGTATAGTTTTTATTATACTTATTTACACCTTTTTGTTTATAACCAGGCTTGAAGAAGATAAACTAGATCCTCGGGGTCCAAAAACTCTCATTTTTATTAGTCATAATTTGTCTTGCCCAAGACACAGAACCACCAAAAAGAAGAACAAGGTGAAATTAAGGCGTGGTCTCCCTTGATTAGTCATAATTCGTCTTGCCCAAGACACAGAACCGCTAGAAAAGATGAAATTAAAGCGTGTCCAACTACTTCGCTTTGCTCAGATCACCCTAACACTCCAACATCCCGACACCATACCCAATGGAAGTCCCTCGTACCATATCAATATCATTAATCCTTTAGCACATGCATGAATTTGATGCTACTAATGGATTGTACTTTGTACCTTGACAGGCGATTATCCATGGGAGATTGGGAAGAAGATAATTAAGATTTGATTCCAACATCGTCATGAGCCCGAGTCAGAATTTGAATCATATCTGGAACCCAGGTCAGAATTCGAATCATGTCGTGGTTATCTGCATAACGCCTTGCTGGAAAAGGGGGATTCTATAACTTATTAATTATATTGATCATTTTCTTAAATCACCCTTCATTCTACCTATTTTCTTTTGCAGGAACCCAAGTCAGAATTTGAATTACGTCGTGGCCATCTGCATAAAGCCTTGCCAGAAGAGATACCGAGTTAAAGTTTGAACCAGGCCGTGGCCACCTGCATAATTCCTCACTAGAAAAGGGAGAGTTTAAAACCTATTGATTGCGTTGCCCATTTTTCCTAAATCGTTCTTCAATTCTACCCATTGCTTCTCCCTTATTTTTGCAGGAACTCGAATCATGTCATGATTACTTGCATAATGCTTAGTGAGGTGAAGGAATCCTCCTCTTATCAACTCTTGAATGATCCTCTTGTGTGCCTTCTTTGCCCTGCCGCCCTTATCAGGAAGTCCATTATGCATTTCTACATTGGGGGGCAACCATTTGGAAACATCCCACTTTCATCCATTGCGGCGGCTCAATGCTCCCCACTTTTATCTATGTTATGCGGCAGGATAAAACCCTATTTTCATCCACTACGTGGACATCAACGTCAGAGTGAAGTCCACACTTACTTTTCCGCGGCAAAATCCTCGCTACAACCTCGCGGCCCCGCCGCACACATCCAGAGAAGTCCATTCATCTCTCTACCTCTTTAATTTTTGTACAATCATTCATTCCCGCATTGGGGGCAATTCTTTTTATTTATTCATAAATTTTCGTGAGTGGTCATACCCTCATATTTTTGTAAAAAAAAAAAAAAAAAAAAGTGCTAAAACCATTAAGATTTGCTGCAAAATGTGCATAAGATTCTTTGAATAAAATCCACACTACCCCAAATTTGCAAACCTTCCTTAAATTAAGTATGATCAACATGTTTCTGCATCATGGATAACTTGTGCATCCATTTGAAATTATATGGCATACATGATCTCGCCTGCTAGCTCTTATATCTACAACATGCTTTAGATATAAGCAATCACAAACACATCCCTGTGAGTATTTTGAGCCTTTATGCCATACTTCTTTCATGAGTGCAAATGCTAAACTAAAGTGCTAGTTAGATTTGCATAATATCCAGGGTACATGCACCATTAGCCATGGGATAGCAGTAAAATGACATTGGACTTTGCTCTTTCTTCCATTTTCTTTTTTTATATAAGACAATGAACAGTGCCAGACTGAGATTGCTAACCGGGGGCAAGGTGCACAACGAGTGAGGTTTGCAAAAAGAAGAAAGAAGAAATCCTTGCATATTGATGGTCGGCACTAGAAGGACGCCGAGAAGAGCAAGAAATGAAGGCCTCTGCCTTAAACCAAGACCAAGGAAACGGTACTTGTTCTGCTTGCTGATGTATTTTGTGTTAGAATAAAAAGAGAAAAAGAAACAAAAAGGAAAAAGAATAAAAAGAGAAAAAGAAACAAAAAAAGAAGAAGAAGAAGAAGAACAAAAAAAGAGAGAAAAAAGGGAAAAAAAGAAGAAAAAAAGAAAAAAAGAAAAGAAAAAAAAAAGGAAAGAAAAGCAGAAGCAAGTACGAAAAATGGCTCCAGGTCAATCTTCCAAAAGGAGAAAAGTGAAGGCTATTTCCCCATAACAACCAAGGCAGGGGTGGTACACAGCAGTGGCAATTAGTCCGACCAGTCTCAGACCCATGAAAAACCTCATCGTCTAGGGTTCACCGAGATTCAAAGACTTAGAACCCAGTTGTATTCAAACAATAAATTGTGGACCTCTCAAGGGAAAGTTTTAGGGCTTCACCAAAGTAATCAAAGAGCGTTCCCGGCAAAGATCAAAGAACCTGGGCGCTTTGCCCTCAAAATGACCAAGGAGGAGCATATCCAGCATCTAAGCACTGCGCCCTCAAAGTGATAGTGGGAAGAAGCATCCCCAGCAAGACGGAAGGAATTGTGCACTTTGCCCTTACTGTGGCCAATCAGTAGGCCCTGTTCATTAAAGAAGAATATATTCACTTCTTCTCCCCGCAAAGTCCTTTCGATTACTAGAATGCCCATGCATGTGCATCTTTATCTGAAGTTTATTCACTCGGATTGACATTGCAAATCTGACTGTGTGCTATGTTGCTGCATTTCTAAGAGTGTAAACACATAGCCTTATTCCTAAGTGTGAGCGCAAACACTAATATCTGGTGAGGACTGCTTACGCCTACATGTTGTGGGAAAGTTTTGTCGTTGAGGTCGTTATCTCCTGGGCAAGATGCGGACGCTTTTCTAGACTTGTATCAAGCATGTTTATATGATAGAAAATGGATGACATGTTCTCCAGAAATGCATAAACTTGTTGAACTTTCTCTTGATAGGGAAGTTGCTTTTATAAAATACTGGGGGCAAACCTTTGGGTAGTGTGAGAATACTTTCATATACAACATACATGATTTGATTGTTTCTATTTATCATTTGTTCTATATTTTTTCCATCCACTGCTGCTTCGTGTTTGTTTCCTCCTTATCTGCAGGATACAGATATGTTTCGGTGGAATCTCACATTATGATCAATTTCCACCAACAAATCCATCCAATAAACGTCTGAATGGAGCACGTTGCCACTCCACCTTCCAAAAAAATCGTGTGGCGGTTCAAACTCCACATTTCAAAAAATCATGTGGCGGTTCAAACCCCACCTTTCAAAAAAATAAAAAAAATCGTGTGGCGGTTCAAACCCCACATTTCAAAAATTGTGTGGCGGTTCAAAAACCCCACATTTCAAAAATTGTGTGGCGGTTCAAGCCCCACCTTATAAAAATCGTGTGGCGGTTCAAACCCCACATCTCAAAAATCATGTGGCGGTTCAAAAAACCCCACATTTCAAAAATTGTGTGGCGGTTCAAAAACCCCACATTTCAAAAATTGTGTGGCGGTTCAAACCCCACCTCTCAAAAATCATGTGGCGGTTCAAACCCCACATTTCAAAGATTGTGTGGCGGTTCAAACCCCACCTTCCAAAAATCGTGTGGCGGTTCAAACCCCACATTTCAAAAAAAATCGTGCGGCGGTTCAAAACCCCCACTCTTCAAAAATGGTGCGGTGGTTCAAAACCCCCACTCTTCAAAAATCGTGTGGCGGTTCAAACCCCACATTTCAAAAATCGTGTGGAGGTTCAAAAACCCCACCTTGCAAAAATAATGTGGCGGTTCTAACCCCACCTTTCAAAAAATCATGTGGCGGTTCAAACCCCACCTTTCAAAAATCGTGTGGCGGTTCAAACCCCACATTTCAAAAAATCGTGTGGAGGTTCAAAAAACTCCACCTTTCAAAAAAATCGTGTGGCGGTTCAAACCCCACCTTGCAAAAATCGTGTGGCGGTTCAAACCCCACCTCTCAAAAAAAATCGTGTGGCGGTTTAAACCCCACCTTTCAAAGATCGTGTGGTGGTTCAAGCCCCACCTTGCAAAAATCGTGTGGCGGTCCAAACCCCACCTTTCAAGAAATCGTGTGGCGGTTCGAACCCCGCCTTGCAAAAACCATTTAACGTTTGTTTTGTAGAATCAGTCATGATTATCAGCGTCCGAGTGGAGCTGAATTCATCAATGTCCGAGTGGAGTTGTCGGCATCTGAGTAGAGCCATTATTGATCAGCGTCTGAGTAGAGCTGAATTTACATTTTCTGCATCGCGACATTCGAAGGGAGACGTCCGAGTGAAGTCGCATTTTACATTTCTGTAAGGTATCCGAGTGGAACCATCAGCGTCTGAGTGGAGCTGAATTTATCAATGTCCGAGTGGAGTTGTCGGCATCTGAGTAGAGCCATTATTGATCAGCGTCCGAGTGGAGCTGAATTTATATTTTTTTCAAGACATTAGTGGAGTCATCAGTGTCCGGTTGGAACTGAATTCGCAAGGCATCCGAGTGGAGCCATCATCGTCCGAGTGGAGTTGAATTTATATTTTTCAAGACATCCGAGTGGAGTCATCAGTGTCCGAGTGGAACTGAATTTGCAAGGCATCCGAGTGGAGCCATCAGCGTCTGAGTAGAGCTGAATTTATATTTATGCATCGCGGAATTCGAGTGGAGACGTCCGAGTGTAGCCGCAATTTATATTTTTCTGCAAGGTATCCGAGTGGAGCCATCAGCGTCCGAGTGGAGCTGAATTTCCTTTTCTACAAAGTATCCCGAAGGGCATCAGTGTCCGAGTGGAGTTCAATTTCCTTTTCAGCAATTTAAAATTCCCGCATCAGCGTCTGAGTGGAGCTAAATTTACGTTTTTCTGCAAAGTATCCCACAACCTTGTTTTCGTGAGCAGCTTCGTCCCCACAATCCCATCTTGTGAGCGGCTTCGTCCCCACAGTCCCTTTTCGTGAGCGGCTTTGTCCCCATACCATATTTTCCTGAGCAGCTACATCCCCATATCTTGTGAGGCATCCGATTGGAGCCATCAGCGTCCGAATGAAGCTGGATTTACATTATTGCAAGATGTCCAAATGGAGCCATCAACATCAAATAAAGCTAAGTTTACATTTCTGTAACTTATTTTTTAACAACATGGTATCCGTATGGAGCCGTTTCTTTTTCTGCTTTCAGATTTATGTCCTTTCATAACATCCATATCTGAGTAGAACCGATGTTTCTGTACCGCAATATTCGAATGAAACTATCAGCGTCTGAGTGGAGCTGAATTTATCAACGTCCGAGTGGAGTTGTCGGCATCTGAGTAGAGCCGTTGTTCATCAGCATCCGAGTGGAGCTGAATTTATTTTCTTGCAATTTAAGCAATTTAAATTTCCACATCAACGTCAGAGCAGAGGTAAGCACACATTTTTGCGATTTACATACCTGCATCATGGTGTCCAAGTGGAACCATTTTCTTTTTCCGCATATAAGATTTCTGCCCCTCAAATGACATTCTGCATTTTGAACATTCGTGGTACTGGGGCAACCGTCTTTACTGCTCATCAAAAATTTCAATTACACTTTATTTTTGATAAGACAATAAAGAGGGGGCAACTGTTGATACCCGAATTTTGACACGATTAACTTAAATCGTTCATTTTTTTCGCTTATTCTTGATCTTATTTTTATTATTATTATTTCCATTATTTACTATTTATTATCTCGTTTTATTTTGTTTCATGTCATTTATGTTGTTTTGTATGCATTTTTTGTTCAGACTTTTATCAATCTCAAATAAAATTTCTCGAGTAGTTAGTTCGAACCAAATAAAATAAAAACATCACATATTCCCACACCCATTTTCACTTTCACTTTACTTTACTTTACTCATTTTTCTCTTCTCCACCATCCGAACACCATCATCACACCCTCTCCCTTTTCCATTTTTTCCTCTTCCACGGTCATACCAACATTGGATGCCTCAACATCTTCCTCAACCCATTACTCCTCTCACACTCACACGTTTACTCTCCCTCTCAAATTCTCTCTCACTCTCGGCAAACTAAGAAAGCAAGGCAAGTAATTCCCATCTCTTTCATTCTACGCATTTAATTAATTTATTACTTGCTGCCTCACCTCTCTTTTCCTATTTTTATGCATATTTGCTTTCTTGCCGTGACTACTGTTTTGTCGCCGGAGAGGAGCTGCCGCCACCTCGCTGCTGGAGTTGTTGTGCTGCTGCCATCGGCGGGAGCTGAAAGAGGTCGACGTGGAGCTGACGTCGCCGGGGAGCTGCTGCTGTGCTCCACTGTCTCAGCTTCCGTGATTCACTGCTGGTCTGCTGGGCGACGCGGACGAAAGGAAGAAGACGACGACACTACTGCCGAGCTACTGCACCGTCGCTGCTGTCGCCGGAGCTCAACGCTACTACCTTGCCTGTTGCGCTGTCGTTGGAGCCGTTGCCGTGGAAGTCGTTGCTGTCGTCGGAGCTCGCCGAGTTTCTGCTGTGTTGCTCCTTGCTGCCATGCTCCATTTTCTTTATTGTGCTGCACTTGGATTAAATTGAGAAGATGATGAATAGGGGTATTTAATTTGGTTATGGGCTTGGTTTGTCTTGGCCCAGCATAAGGAAAGAAAGAGGCTTGGCCATGCTGGAAATAAGAAGAGAAGGATGGGCCTGGTACTGTTCACCGGCCCATCAGAGAAAGAAGGTAGGCTGATTTCATTTTAATTTTGTAATTTCCATTCTAATTATTTTCCCTACTGACTCCGATTTTATGCTATACTTGTTTATGTTGTTTCGGTGCGGTCACTGCCTTGACCGGAATCGGCTTGAATGATGGAGCCCGACGAGGAGTTCGATGTTCATTCCCAATTGCAGAGCTCGAATGGAGAATTTAATTGTTGTATTTATTTATTTGTGAATTTGTAATTAATTTGTAATATTTATCTGCAGTATTTATTTATTTTATTATCACTTGCCACTAATCATTGATTTGCAGGTAAAGCTCGTCCAGGTATGTTTTCCTTTTTCCCTTTTATTTTGGATAAATGTACTTTAATTTATTATTAATTGTATGCATGATTATTTAGAATTGTTAGAATTCGAATTAATCCGTTTTCATGATAATTAATTTATATCGATAACTGCCTGTAATAATTTCACTCAAATCGACCCTTGCTTGAACGAATTAGGCTCAGTAATTACTCAACGTTTATTTTATTAAGAGCATGAAATAAAATAGGACTAGTAATTAAACATCACGCTTTAATTTGATTGCATGATTATTAATTACTAAAATCCTCAAATCTTCAATAAATTCCCACAAATCTAAACGAATAAAATCAATCCAAGAAAACTAAACAAAGTAGTAAATAAACACAGGATTTAAATCTTTTCCAATAACTTAGGCTCCTCTAAAATTATTGGATAGTAAATCACCAAAGAAAATAATCATATGAAAGAGAAAAGATAGTAAATGGGCCTTAAGCCCAACTCGTAGAAAATACCTCCATATTTTAATCCCTTTTATTGTTAGAGATCCTATTAAAATGCGTTTTAAATATTTAATGTTGAATGGTCATTTAAATTATGCTTGTTTCGTGTGCGGTTTCGTCCCCACGAATTTACGCTTTTATTTTGATGAATGTGTTTCGTGTGTGGCTTCGACCCCACGATTGTATTTTAATTTATGCTATCTTGACGAACGTGTTATGTGCGCGGCTTCGACCCCACTTCCCAGTTTTTCTCTTTTCAACGTGTTTTTCGCATTCACTCAAAACGGTACTTTGCTAGTCTATGCGTGCTTAGAATCACCTAGTAAATAGGATTTAATCACGTGCATTGGCCCGATGATGATAGTGATCCATCGTTGTTCACTAGGGTCGTCGCTTTAGTAAAGATTAACAAACTGTAGTAATCTCACTTGATTTTGTATGAAACTGGATTAATTTTAAACTCGACGAAATTTAATTGGAATAGGTATGAAACCAACCCTTTTATTTTCTTAGAGGATTAAAATGTTTATTTTCTTTTAACAACTCGACAACAATTAGGATAAAATCAATCAAACCGACTTAAAAGCTAAAGTGACGATCCCCCTGAGGGCCCAAATTACTTGTTTTCAACATGATTTTTAAACACCTCTTTTTAGAACCGGTAACCTTTTTAAGGATGAGACTTGGGTGCCTAACACCTTCCCGAGTCCATAAAACGACCCCGAACCATTGTTCTCGGGTTTGGACCCTTTTTGTGCCTTAGTTTTTTTATTTTACTTTCTTCTACTTCTTTTACCAACTTTTAGGTTTCCCTAAACCTTAGAAAAAATAGGGTGGCGACTTCATTGTTATATGTGATTTCATTGCATCCCGAATCTCGCTCGCGACGGCGCGACAGGAGTAAATCTTCTCCCCGCGAGTGCTGACATCCTAAGTCTATCGCTGAGTCGGATTGAGGTGAATGATATTCTAGCGTGGAGAAGGACCACTAATGGTAGATACACAGTTCGGAGTGGATATCATTGTTTAACTTCTAGTGGGCTAACCCTTCGGAAAGGTTGGTGGAAATATTTACAGGGTTTAACTATTCCCCCAAAATTAAAGAATTGTATGTGGCGCCTAAGTAACAAAATTCTTCCGACACGAGATAATTTGAGTAAGCGTGGTATGCTAGTGGATACGGAGTGCCCCTGTTGTGATCCAGAGACTGATTATGAGAAATCCATATATGTACTTTGGTAGTTCTAAACATCCAGGAATAACATGGTTTTCTGCAATACAATTGAGGCGCCTCAAGCAGTGTTAATTGAATGCTTATTTTGTACATTTTCATCATCTATTTTGATCCCTTTTTAGATGATGATACTGCTAATCTTGGCGTATTCTCTTTCTTTTTGCAGAAACCAGTCAGAGAAACTAAAGAAAAAAGAAAGGAACAGAAGTGCCCAGAAAGGAGAGCAAAAAGAAACCAATGGTGATCAAGAGCTGGAAACACCATAATCGGGTCTTTTCCCTAGGCCTAGGAGAGCGCACATCGATACTAGGCCTAGGAAAGAGCACAATTGCATTAGACCTAGGAAGCTATCAACGAGACCAGTGGGCATGGGTTGCAAATCAAGGTAAAGTGCGCCAACCTCCTACGTTTTGAAAGAAGATATCTAGAAGGGGTTTTAAAGTTGTAAAATATCATAAGGGATGAGAACAAACCAATTTCGAATTATTTTGATTTCTAGGAAAATAAGGAAAGAAAAACTATTTAATTTTTTCTTTTCAACTTAGGTTTATTTTTTCTTTTATATTTTCCTTAGTTATCATTTTCTGGAGTGAGAGTCCAGAACGTGCTCCCTTCTTCTTGCTCTCCTCGTCTTCTTCCTTGAAACGAGGAGATTTATTTTATACAATTGAATTTCGTATTTTATTTTATTAAATTTCTACCAATTCTTCCTTTCAAATAGAGCCTTTTATTTCACACAATTCTTCTGGTTCTGCCTTTTCCTCTTTACTTTATTTCGGATATGCTCTTTCTTTCATCCTTCCCTCGAAGTCTTTCTCTATTTCTTCTTTCTCAGATTTCGCAAACTACTTCTTTGTTTAATGTCTATTCCTAGCTAAGCAATTCGTTCCTGGTAAAAACTTTAAGGTTCATGATTCCAATGTTGTGAGATCTAAACGTTTTTAATAAATTATGAGTTTTGTATTTCTTATTTTTCTGATTTCTTGTCAATTTATTTTTGTTTGATTTAAGAGTAACCAACTTAGGTTTTAAACATGAATAATTACAGTTTTTCCTAATAATTTTGGGTCTACATTGTTAGAAGGAATCAGTAGACAACTAGCTTGTAGCCAGCCGAAACTCAGTTAGAGAGAGAAGAATTAGGTTTATAGGGACAAGTTGGTCTCTTCCTTAGATCTAGGAATAGTCTCCCTGTTTTTATCGACCAAGTAGTTAAATTCTATAAGTGAACCTTATGATTGCTAAAAGGTTAGAGTTCTTAATAGAGAGATTTTTTTAAGAAACTTGATTAGGAGGAGAGTAGAAAATTAAAGTGAACCCGATTTCTATAGCTACTTTATGAAACTCAGTTTTAAACATCTTTGCATCAATGGATCAATATCTGTGAATTATGACCTTGTGCATGTCTTTACAGAGAATTCTTTATCATCTGATTTCATTATTTACCATTTTTCAACTATTTACTTGCATTTTCTTTTATGGTTGTTAGTGTTTTCGAAACCCCCCCATTATTGGTTACTACCATTTGTCACGATTGGTCATATTTGAAAACTTGAATCTGTACTTTTTCCTGAGAATCGAACCTCTTACCACTATTTACAATTTATTTTGTTATTTGGTGTTAAGTTGTAATCATTTTATTTTTGACGGATTTGACACCCATCAAACGCATATAATAGGGACTTTCGTTAATTGTTTGTTTCGACATACTAAAAGTTCCACTAATATCCTGGCCCATGAGCTAGCTCAAATTACTTTAATTTTTCAATGTATCTCCAAAGCGACGGTTACGTCATTTGTTCTTGCTTATTCACGTTGATGAAATTACTTTTCCTTTCACACACAAAAAAATCATAATAAGACCTTCAAATTGAAACACTTCTTCTGACAACCACCCATGCTCCTCGGATGGGTCTCCTCATTATCCGTAGCCCTCGGGTTACTTGTTGGACGGGGCCTGGTTTTTCTCTGTAATGGGCTCTAGCCCTTGCTCAACAGTAGTAACTTTTTAGGGACCAAAATAAATATAATAAATTAGGTTATTATCATCCACGCAACATTTCAGTCTAACAAGAAACGTACTTTATTTTTTTATCTTGTATATAATTCGTAAAACCTATAGTATTAAGATCAAATTTCAATGGCAATATTATTTGATTTAAGCTATAAAAATGATAAATTTTGATATATAACTGCTAAAAATTACAAGAAAATAACTTAACAGAATCAACTTCCAACCATTTTGCTGTGACAAACATTGCTGAAAATATAATGGATGAAAAACAACAAATAAAATTACTCTTAAGTTCCAACCATGAAAGAAAATTCATTCACAAACAACAAAGATCGGCGCCAACTGAACTTCGTTTTCGTCACATTCACATACATCTTATGAAAATCTGAGAATGAATGCTTCTGTGCGAGCTTTTCGTTGCTGCTTCCACTACATCTTCTTTGCCAATATTGATCGGAAAGGCAAAAAAAGCTATAGTGGAAGGAGCAAAAAGAAGCTCGGGGAATGAAAATTCCCTATACAGAAGCAAAACGACCAAACAAACAAGGGATTCCTGTTTATTTAGCCCTCGACAAAAGAAAAAGGACCTATTATTCTAATCCCACAGATACATGAAGCTTAACAAAAACTATTATTCAACGAAAGACTTCAGAAAAGTTAGTCGAAGCACTCCGGGGAATCTACATTAGCTACCTGATGGGCGGTAAGTTGAGATGTCTTTAGTCCACTGCGAAAAACTCATCCTTCATGTTCATCACCAACTGCGGTTTCTGTCCATTTTGGAGTATGGTTTTTTAAACGTCTTTCTAAGTAACCTTTGGCCTTTCCAGGTGCAACGACCTGGAGAGCACCAGCAATACACTTGATATATGAGAAGTCTTCAGTAGTGCCGTCTGTTCTGACCAATGAGAAGCAGCGTGTCGACTTGTGTTCGGGATGATTGATAACCTGAAAAAGAACGGGAAAACAAAGCATCATAAATCCATAGCAGACATTCTCTTGTCAACTTATTTATGAGTGTCATTAACATCAACTATAGAGACAATTGACCACATCGAAAGTTTGTCTTCATTGAAAATAATGATTATATTGGCAGGGATTTCATATTATGTGCACTTTACATGCCTATCATATGTTTCAAAGTATTCTCAATAATAAGATAGGAAACTACGGCAGAAGATCTTTCCACCGAAGGCATCGGTAGTGAGACAATCAAACTTGTTCTCGCATCCTTCTAACATTTTAAATTTATGCATAACAGAAAAAATATGTAAGGTTTAGATGTTGGAGCTGAACCAAAATTCACTAAACTATAAGTGAGACTCAAGTAAATAGCTTGGTTTGCATTCAAGTTTGCTTATAAGCCAGGCATACCTTAATCTCTTCAGCACCAACACCTATTTTCTCATCTCTTCGAGGATGAAAATATAGAACACTCATCATGATTGACTTGTCAGTTTCATTTAATTCATGCTCTACAGGATACCTGCATCCAAAATAATTTTTGAAGATTCATAAGGAGTTAAAGGACCTTTCACTTCACTCTGTTCTTTGAATAGTGAGTTTTCATCTAATTCATTGTTTCAGAAAAGAACCAACATAAAAATTTAATGAAAGAGTGACTCACTTGTTCAAGATATGCTTCACTTTACCCGACAGGCGCATAATGTCACTGCTTGTTAACATCTCTATTAACTTCGCTTGTAAATTAGACTTTGATATACTCCCCACGAAGTCCCCTTTAACAGCATAACCACCAACCTTATGCAACAGCTGAGCATCACATATCTCGGACTTAAACCTATGGGTGGCATAAGGTTCCTCAAACACATTCCGCTTATCAAAACTCATTTGAGTAGTGAGGATGTTATACACATCCACAGGCTTTGCCAGCTCATTACCCTGAAACGAGTACAACAGATGATCAACAACAAGATAAGATACACCACGAAACGACCAATGACATATAAGTCTTGTGAAACAGAAATCATTCATATAGTATTTGATCCCTAAAAAATTCTCCGCTTTCAAAACCAAAAAAAGAATTCTACATGAAGACTCTCAAAATCCCTTTGATGCTAAAAAATATTTCCCAAAAACAAACTCTAGCATTCACTCCTAATTTGTAACACTTTTAATTTTAAACTTGAGGGATTGGTATGTCTCTCATGTCAAGCCTTTCGTAAGCTGCTCCAAAGAAGTACAATATATAATTTACCTTTCCAGAATATAAAATATCGAACTGCCCAGTCCCTATAGGAGGAACCTTTCCCCATGCAAGTGCATCCAAGCTCCCCGAAAGATTATCTGAGATCCCTGCCTTGGCAGCTTTGATAAAGCAATTTCCAGGATTCTACAAGAGGAAACCATGAGCTTCATTTCATTGCTAAAAATCAAAGATCAAGAAAATACAAGCATGATAGGAAAAAGGGGGAAAACTAACAGAAAAGCAAGCTTGAACAAATGGCGATGAAATAGAAGCATTTTCTCTTTGTCGTTTCAAGCCATTCACATTCAGGCCAGCAAACTCCCCTGTAACTGATAGACAACTTGCAACAAGAAGTAAATGTTGGGGAAGTACACTCTTGCCCGCATCAGACATCGCAGCCTCCAATTTCTGTTTTAACAAAGCAAATTAGCATTTCATCTGTTATAACAAGTGCCATGAAAAGTGACAGAGTAGCCAACAATATTAAGGTCATAAATTAAAAACGCACATCGAGGAAAAATTCCAATCCAGCATCTATTCCATAGGCCAAACACAAATCATGGACATTATCTGGGTGACTGCGTCTCCAATCAATCATATCCATTATTGGAAGGCAGTCGTTCATCAACAGGCTCCAGGGTCTTGTTTTGTCAGAGAACCCCGACATAGAAACCCTCAAGTGTAACTCACCCTTAGAATGAACATCAGATTTTGCCATCTTAGGCCTATCGTTCCATAAAATCTCCACCTTCGTGATCTCCATGAATCCTAAACAACAAGTCAGAAATTCAAAATATAATAATATAAATGGAAAGGCAAACTATCTGTTTACTGAAAATAAGACAAAACAAACCAAAACAAAAAGGAAGATTCATGGAGAGAGAATAAAAGATAACCACCCAAAAAAATATGGTGGCTAAGCTAAACCGAAACAACATTTAATGCACCACCAACCTTTGACAACAGTACGAAGAAGGAACGGAATCATTATGTTCTGAATTGTTTCCAATTTGTATGAACTCTTGGGATTTTCAACTATGGATACAGCTATGCAAAATGTTTTTTCTTTTTCCTCCACAGTGTCAGCTACAGAACAGTCCCTGATATTTAATCAACCATGTCAAGAAGGTTAAGAAGCACCATGTAAGAAGTTGAGAGTGTTTACACTACAAAACATCGCAAGCAGTTAATGCTAGAAAGATGACATCCTCATCTCATCTGATTGGAATACCCTCCACAATTTGTTACTATTGCATGGAGAAAAAGTTGAAATAACAGCATTAAGGAAAGAAAACAATGATAAGGATAAAAAGAAGTATAGCACATAAAGAAACCAGCCCAAGAGGGTATATAGTTCATAATAGATTTAGTGACCCCCAAATCTTACTTGATCTATAAATGAATCCCTCATCACCAATTGTGATTTAGACAGAATTATTTTGAATCTAAGACAATGATAGAACAGCCAAGTAGAATGCAGGATACCCTACTCTCTTTCCCCTTTTCTTAATTCAAAAACTAGAATACATTATAACTTATAGACTTGAAGCACCAACTGCACACCTGCTTCCACCTTATAGCATAAAAGGCTTAACTGTCTGTTTGAGGAAGAATCAAACACAAGACTCTTGGGGTCATTATGATGCAATCATAAAGATTTGTAATCATATATGAAGGCCAATTCAACTCTAGTCACATTTATCCAGTTGTTTGAGGAGCAGTAGCAGATTTCATACAGGACAGACTGATGACCTTTTCCAACAAGGTTCAAGTTCAACTGATTTTCCCACTTTCTGAATTATGTTTTGAAAATTATTAGCAAACTGCTCCAAATTGAGACATTTAGCCTTTGATCACGAGGAAAAGAACAGAGGTTCATGCGTAGTCCAAAACCAACAGTCATGTTTGAAAGAAGCTAAAATCCATAGTTAAGAGTGGCTTACTTGGACGATATCTGCACATCAATAAATTTTGATTTACACTGCCTGTACATAGCATCAATTATAGAGGACACTTTCAGATTTTTCTCCTTCACAATTTCCTGGGGAAAGAGAAGAAATTCAAACCATAAATCAGACTTGTCAAGATGTAGATACAGCTACACACCAAGGTAGTACTACTACCTTGTTGACATGAAAATGGCAAACCCATGGACTAATGCGACTCCGGCTACTGCTATCACTCTGTGGAGAAAAGCTGATGCCAACAAAACACATCAATTAGCACACATGTCAATATGGAGATCACGTCCCAGAAAAAACCCATAAAGAAATGAAAAAACAGAAAAAGGAGTAGAATCTCACATTAGCCTAGCAAAAGATACAATATCAGAGAAGAGTAATCTTTCCAAGTGATTCTGTACTTTCAGAGCTCCATACTCAAAACCATGCATCACTCTCCCAAGTCTCCTGGATAGGAATAGAGTCATCGTTTGTTGAGAGAGTTTCTTCTTGAGACCACACTCCATCACATTCTGCACAATTTGACCAGGTCAAGGAAGTCAAGAAATCTATGAATGACAGTGACATTCAGTTACTTATTAATATAAGATTTATATATACAAGTACTTGACTAGACAACTACAAAGGATCCATAGAAATCTCCCAAGAAGAATACAAGCATTCCACAGTACAAAACTTCCACAATACCAATTAGACAAGTTTTCCTAATTTTCAATTTCCTGAACTCTCTCTTGAGCAGCATAAACTGATTCTGGTGGATATTGATCTGGTTTACAATATCTACTTCACTTGGCCAAAAACATAGTGTAAGTTGTTGTAAAAGGGAATGCAATTTAGTCTTGGGATCCTTTTAGTGCCTAAATCAAATGAGAAGAATCAAATCAATAAGCCTTTTGATTGTACAGTGGTAGTTGTGTAGCACAAGATGACCCTGAGTCACATCAAGAATCTTCAAAGAAAATCCTGACGATATGCTTTGGCTATGCTACCTTTGAAATTCATGTGCAGGTTTGTCTCACAAGCTAGTCAGTGTTCAATTAGTGTCTACTTTAGGCATGTTAGTATGGACCACTCCAGTGTCTTCACATTCTTATAATAATTGCTGTTTATATAATATGGTAGAAGTGCATCTAAATTATCCCTTCTGGCAGTTCATCTCAGCAGGAAACAAACACAACTATGTTTTGTTTTCAACTCACTGTATGTGTGTGTATTATTCAGAGCCAAAATGCAACTGGCGACATGCAGAGAGCTTCAATTTTCTATTCAGATGTGTGTGAGAGAAAGTGAAGGGAAGAGAAAAAGCACCTTCAGATTTAGAAGGGGTGATTTTTGAAGAAGACTGACTGGCTGATCCAAAGCACTATAGGCAGCTTCAGATATGGCACAAGCAGCCAATGAACCAACAGGTTGGCCGCCTATCCCTTTCGGGCCATCAATAGCATTAACAGGTGGTCCAGATACCTTGGTATTATATGAGAACTGAACTAGCTGATTCCCATAGGCATTTCTTACTGTTCCATCATATGCACCATATAAATCACGCATAAAGAACATGAGCCTCCGAGTCAATGTCCCTGGAAGATCAGCATTGTCACTGAAAGAGCTATCTCGACTTGTTACTGAGTGGGCAAAACATTCTATAGGATTCAAGCCTGATAGGAAAGAGCTCCTCACAACAGCAGATGGGATATAGCACTTGGCACGTTCAGCAGCATCATCGTCCTTTTGCTTATTCCAAGAAGCACATGAAAGTTGGTGGGGAAGCCTGAATGACAATGGAACAAGAGAATGTTGCAAGCCAAGGCACATGCCATGCTGAACTAATCTTAGCAAATTACCCTTGCTGCCAGCCTTATACATGGCTAACAATGCATTATCCTTGGATGCATATTTGTACACTAAACTTTGAATATCACGAAATACTTGCTTAAAAGCATCAAGAGAAGCCTGACTTACGGCAGCAGATCTCTGCTTTTCATAACACAAGTGCTTTGCATCAAAAGCCTTGACACACTGATTCTCTTCATCATTTCCAGCAAGGAAATCCCGACAAGAATCCACCATCAGATGTTTCAAGTTGCTAGTATAGATTGCATATTGTAATCCATTAAAGATTTCATCCATCATATTTTCGCGTGAATATAAGTCAGGTGACATGTACAAATCAGAAAGTGAAACACTCAGACCCCTCATTGTCAACCATTCACAAAGGAGTTCCTGTGCTTGAAAAAAGAAATCAAGCACATGATTCGGGCAATGCTTAATTAGACTTTGGAAGATGTTGCCATCAGTATCCCGCAGCCAAAATGATCCTTCAGAAGACATAATTTCACCATCACGAACACAAACACGATTTGATGGAAAATCATGATTGAAATCTTCAGGCAGGAGCATACTGATCAACTGCCTTCCAGTCCACGCGCAGCCATCAATTGATGGAGCTTTCACAACAGCTGCCGATGATAATTGATGGGGGCAAAACATTTGCAGCTGCTGTACGTCAAATACATTTAGAAAAACACCATCCTCCAAGACCAAATGAGCAGCAACCAAACTATCTTGACTAAGAGAGAGAAGATTCCTGCCACTCTGCAAGTTAGATAACTGCTTATCTAAAGCAACAAGCTCACTTAGCTCAACTCTTGTATCAACTGATTGAGGAACATAGCCATGTAGGCAATCTCCATCAAAGTCAGCACGAAATGGGGGACAACAAAGCGGGTTTATTGCAAGAACTGATGTCACTGGAAGGATTTTAACAGAGAAAGCAATGAGAGAGTGTTGATGTATAGAGGGAGGCCTATTGATCAAAATAGAGTCTCCGTCAGCTAGAGGCCTATAGATGATGTCACCAATACGCAACTCCTTAGTATCGCGAACACGGACTAGACTATCTTCTCTCCTAACATGCATCCCACCCTTCAAAAGAAGATTTACTTCACAAAAAACGCTCAATCTTTCCCGATTCCAGCGTGTCAGGCATTCAGAAATGTTCAACCTTTCAGCAATATGGCAGGGTATGCCAATTTCATCAAGCTTAATATTGGGGTCACCAACAACCACCATGCGTAAGCAATTATTATTCCTTTTTCCAAGAACAACATCTTTAAGCCATCTCAAACCAGATGCATTGGCAGTCATCTCATTATTCTTGTTTTGCTGTACAAAGGCAGTAAGAGCCTCACTGACTGCTGCGTCAGGAGTGAGCTGCAAGGAAGAAGATTAACCATAAGAATAGCCAACACAAATAAGAATTGGAAAAGAAAGCCTGTGCAGCTTGCCTTAGAAGTTTTAAGGCAGTGTGAAACTCGAAAACTCAGCTCATTAGCAAGGCCTCGGAAATCAGCCACTCTTTTGTAAGCCCTTGTCCTTTCATCCTGCAACCATAAATTGAATACAATGAGGGCATGAACAAGATGGCAGGAAGTCATGAATGCAATGTGATAAACCATCAGAGGACTAGTGAGGTATGATACTTACAAAGATCAAGCGCTGACCATTAGAAAATGCATGTGTAACTTCAGTCACACGATGACAATTTGGTGTTACCGAGAAGTTGTTGATGAAAATCGAATTTCTCTTTAACACAAATCTTTCAATGAAATCAGGATCAACCCCATCCAACAAATGACGAACCTGAAAGCCAGAAAGTGATCACCATAAACAACAACATAAGATAACCACGAGTGAGCAACAAATTTAAAAGTGCCATTCACATGAATATACAGAACTGATATAAAGAGACTGAGACATGGAAATTTCATTAGATAAGCTTGATTCAATAAACCTTTCGAAAAGGATTAAAATCTATACCAAGTTTCAACAACTTAAATTACAGTGCATAAACTAAAACTTATACAAGCAGTAATAAAAATCAGCAATCGAGGAAAAATGGAGAGAAGCTTCATTGCTGTCTATATCTGACAATTTCAGGATACATAGAGCATATGAAAAGAGAAATAGTAGAAAAATATGCAAGCAGATAATCCACTCCAAATATTCACATGATACTTTATGGCGCTAACAATCATCATTTACCTATTACTATTACCCTTGTCCCTGGCTTAAGCCACACAACTCCTTACAGCTTGTTTGGAACCTCAGATTTGTTGGAAAATGAATTGATTTGATTTCAAATCTACTGCTTGGTAGATAAGTAGACTACAATTGAAACTCTAGTCAAACTGTAGTCAAATTACAGCTCTTTGTTTTTTTATCAGAAAGTAAATTCCACCAAAATAAGTCGTTTTGTGTAAGAACTCTGTAGAGTTTATACTTAAAACTTTAAAATTACTCAAAAAAATATGCACTTTTGGTAAATTTTCAGCCTGCAAAAAGTGATCCACATCTTTTTATAACTATGGCCGTAGTGACCCAAAAAATGTTCGATTCAGTTGACCCAATATTTTACTTATACCAAGGCATTGTGAGATTCTTCACCTAATTTCATACACCCTAGTAATTACATAAAAGCATTTAGTCCAAGAAAAATACCCTGGCATTCACAAGAGAAACATAAATGCACTTAAAAGATCAAAAAAAAAAATCCAAGTTCTGTGGGTTAATAGAAGTAGTCAAACTACAAGTTGAACAAACACAAATACATGCACAAACAGACAATGAGGATGCTCACACACAGTCAATTATAAACATGGCAAACCTGAGACATAACATGATAAGGCCATGTCATCCTACCTGTGCATGTGAGAGAACTCTTCTGTTTGGTTCCACTGTTGGTTTTTCTTGTTCATCATTTGGAATAACCTGCCAATAGTCGGCAGCTACCTTCCTCCGAACCTTTTTCTGGGTAATTGTCTTTGGTTCATGGATTTCTGCTATAATAGCAGTTTTCCCAAAGATGTCTTTGCAAGAAGGTTTGAATTTCATTTTTGGATACCAGCCTGCTTTGGTATCCTGTTGGACACAAATTGTTATTAGTAATTACATAGGTGCAAAAGAAAGAAAGATTAATGAGAAGAACTAAGGCAGACTTACATTACAGTACTTGCAAAGAGGCTTTGGCAGAGGTTTTTCACTGGCTGTCAAACCAGTCCTCTGCAAGTATACATTAAATAGAGGGAAAATGTCACCAGCAAGCAGACTATTAATTTGCACAGAGAGCAAAGACAGGCTCTAGACCACAAAGAACATTACATTTCCTACTTACACTATATTAAGTAGCCACGAAAATATAAGTTTAGCAAACAAAATCGTATTGAATATTCAAAGGCCAAGGTGATATGAAACCTAAAGCTTTTGTTTGAATTATAAAAGTAAGAAAGAATAATTAACTCCTAATGTGGTTAAGTTCTCAACAACTCTGGTGGTTGTCAGTTGTCACTTAAACTACCACTAAGATGTCGATCAATTTATCTTGTCAAAATATCTTATATTGTAACTAAATTGTACAATCAGAATAGTTATTCTACAGTTAATGTTGAAAAAGAATCTCAGGATTTATTGTAAGTATAAATCCTAAGAAAATTTACTTAAAAGGGAAGTTACAGTTGTTAAAATACAAATAGCATTTATGAAACTTTAGTTCAGCGCAAATAAGATCATCAAAACAGCTTCCTTTAGCCTTATGCTCTGTTATGAAACAAAATCTAGTAATGAAGTATAAGTTCATGATGGTGGGAGATTTAGAACTTAACCTTAGGTCCTTAGCACATAACTTATGCTCAGAACAACAGGAATTGCACAAAGCAAAGCAAAATTTATCACAAAGAAAGAGGTACCTGACCTTGACCAATTTATCCTTCCGCTGCTTATCTTTCCGGATTGACTTGCATCCTGGGCAAATTTGATTCAAAATCTGTACTGTTTCGGCCAGAAGGTATGGGTGTATTATCGTATATGGAAAATTAATTACACCAAAGTGACCTAGAAATAAACAGTAATGCATTAGTACAGACTCCAGTAACAGTAGACAGCCATCAATTTAAATACATCCAAAATAAATATCCATCCAAACCTTCACAGGATTTTAAATCTTTAGCTCCACATGTGTGGCACTGAGAATCAGGATTCGGGAGCCCCAAACTACGATCAGTTACCGCACTAGCATTTTTTATTTCTAGAACGGCAAGTTTTGCCTATTACAACATCAGTAAAACAAATAAACTTATAAGGAAACAGCATCAGTTGCAATGCTTAATATTATCAATTTCTCAAAGAGTAAGATGACTGTATGCTTCATTGACATTTTTATGAAGTAATATAATGAAATTCCAAAACTGA
Source organism: Viola odorata (assembly GCA_963691705.1). NCBI lineage: Eukaryota > Viridiplantae > Streptophyta > Magnoliopsida > Malpighiales > Violaceae > Viola > Viola odorata. The sequence goes on from OY829542.1 coordinate 56,052,938, forward strand.
TGAGTCAAGAAATAAAACAAATGAAGAACATGTGCATAACATTGACCTGAAGAACGTGAGAAACATGAAGGAGCCTGAATAAGACAAACTACCAAATAGTGAGAAAAGTAGCAGTTCAGCATAATGGCTTTGGTAATGTAGCAGGGACAGTAACCAAATCTAGTTTTGAAACATAATGAGTGGTAAGAACACCATTTACTGCACTTGATTCTTCCATTACAATGGTGAAATCTTTCATACACTGAGTAAAGCATATATCTTAATTATATATCAGTCTAAACATTATTGCTTCCATAATTGCCTCAGTCTATAAAACTTAACAGGAGGCTACTAGCTTGATTGAAGAAGGTTCAAAATTTAAATAGTCGCTATCAATTTTATTCCAGTGAAGATTATAGCCAAATTTACATTGAGTGGTGGCAAAAACTATCGATTCAAAGCTCCAATTCAAAAGACAATATCATAAGAAGATGCTAGAGAAATTGGAAAATGAGAAATATTTGGCAGCAATTTTGGAAACTTCAGGGACTAAATATGAATTTAAGATAATTACTCTCCATTACAAAGTGACTCTTCAAGTGTCCTACCCCACCTGGATTAGCTATTCACACCGAGCTCTTTAACAAAATAAAATAAAAGCCCAAATTCATGTCCTATAAAAAAAAACAGACTCTTCTTTCTCTAGAAAAAGATACTTTGCTAAATATCTTGCGTGATTTTCAAACATCAATTCATGTCTACATCATCAGCAGTAGTAGAGAATAGATTAATTGGACTCTTTACTTCTATATATTGGTTTTTTTAAGGTGGAAACATGCAGTCAATTTCAAGATATTGCATACAATAAGGCAAATTACAACATCTACACAATTTGAACTTTTTCATTGATAGGGGGGACAAGTGTTTCTGGACAACCCAAAATGGCATGAGTGATAAACAAATAAGGAAAAAGGGAGCAAAACTTTCATGGATAAGGAACCACTCTCATTTTCTTTCCCAACTATATTAAATGCATTATTTTTCCAAACAAATAAGACATATCCCGATAGGTGCAGGGAACGCCTTGTCTAGCACTGTAAGTTATATAGCAAAAGACCTAAACTCTGATCAAATCAAGTCAAAGCTACTAGATTTAAGTTCACTTCAACACCGTGCATCTAGATAATATGAAACTCCTCCTCCAATATCAATCATGCAGATGCAGTATCATTCCTCAGTAAACCTGACAGCTTAATTACTTGCAGTCCAATCAATTTACGGTGGGAATTAAGATATTGCAAACTGGCATCAAACATAATAAAAACAAAAGGGAAATAGCAGTCACCTTTTCTTCATCTGTTGCAATACTAAAATTTAAGCCAGTTATTGTTGCAGCAGGCACTTCCATTAGTTCAGATAATTGAGTTGCCATTAGTGTAGCTAAATTTGCAATTATCACGATGAATAGCGACCTACACACAAAGTAGGACAGGAAAAATACAACATTAAACAACTAGAAACACCATAAGGAGACAATTGCATGACATACTCTCAAAAGGAGAGTAACTACAAATATTAAGAGATCATCTTTGAAAGGCAAAGCATAGAACAACTACACATAGAGTGAACTAATAACCAAGCAATCAAATCTGCAGTGAGACACTGAGACTTAACTGCAGCTATAAAATAACATGAAGAAAATAATTCTGAAGTGCAGCAGTAGAAAACATTAAACCTGCTGATCATTTTTACAACTTTATTAAAGTCTCAATTCAACTCAAATTTGTCCTAGTCTCAAAACCAGTCGGTGTATGTTTATTGAACACTTCTTTTCCCAGAAAATTAATCATAGGCCTATCTAAATCTCAGTCAGAGACCTTAAAGCTTATTCACCCTAATTCCTATCAAAACGAGGGGGCACAAAAGAAAGGGAAGAGAGATTATAACCCTTCTACAGAGGACATCAAATGTCAGAAAATTCAGTAAGAACAATGTAACAAATGAAAATAACATCCAGTTAAAATTATTAGTTTACTAATTTAGACTTGCATGTACCTATAAAAGTGTTTCTGAAAAGAATATATGTACGTGTCCGTACATGCAAGAGCACGAGTGTATGCTCTCAAGCTTGGAAGTTAGGGTCAAGCATTCCAAATATGGAGAATTATCCCACTTTAATGCAATTCCATCTTTCAGGCAGATGGATTTATAACACATTTGTGAACACATATATAGATGAAATGGGCAGCGGCCATGCTGATCACAGTGAGTAATCAAACACCAAGCAACCATTGGCGACTCAAAGGTAAAAAAATGCTACCATTGCAGCTTTGGTCTTTTTCTTAATATGGATAGCAATTGCAGTTTATTACTCACCGTAATTTGAACAACGTTAAATACCACACATCACTACGTGCAAATCGACACATAACACACACAAGCATTGACAGATGTAGAATGAATCAGAATAACACAAATTCATGACCATACAAATTGCCTAAAAATTTAACAACTGTGACCGTTACAGCAAACGACCAAAAAAAATCTCCTAGTATATTGTTTGTTAAAAAAGAAAAAGCACACAAACAAACAACGTCAGCCATCGATCAACCACAAGCATGTTATACACAATCCCGAACTTAAAATTAGTGTCGGCACACTAATCATTCACCCAAAACAAAACATTTTGCTTACTTTCTGTCTTGTTCTTTTCTTATTTAAATATTTCTCATCCTAAAAATTCCAGACCAAGACAATCATATGCATAACAAAAGTAAACCAACACAATCTTGTGCATATTAAGCCCATAACCATAAACCCCACATGTTTGTCAACCAAAACTTACTTCTAACAAACCAAGAAAACAAACCTACGAACAGAAAAACAAGTCAACACATAGTCAATACCGCAAACAAATGAATTGTATAAATTCAATTCAACCAACACTCATCATTATCACTCACTAACCAGTCAATAAACAGTCATCATCAAACAAAAAACCCTCTCTTCACTATCAACTCAAATCTTGTTCAAAAAACAACCAAAATTACTCAAACTTTTCACCCACATTGTAGTTAAGCTTCAATCATTAATACCTTAAAACCATTCCAACAACAATCCAACCACATGCACATACGAAAATCTCAAAAAACCCACACGATGATCATCATAAAACACAAAAACACATGTTTTAAGAACAGAGCAAAGAACAAACAGAGGAAACAGAACATGATCAATTATCAAGAAAACAAAAAAGAAGAAGAACATATACCAACTCTTATGAGCAGCAAAAGGAGAATGTGCCTTCTTATTGGCTTTCGTTTTCTCTGGGGGGTTTTTTTTTGGGTTTTTGTTTCTCAGTGGCTAAACTGAACCAGTGGCTCTTTCTTCGCAATTAAGAGCAAAAGAGAGCAGGGACCACTGTATAAGGTGGAGAAGGAAGGACGGAAGTGAGTGGCGGGACCTTAAATAAGAGTAGCTGTCGAGGGTAATATAGGAAGAGCGGCGAGTAGGTCCGTAACGCCGCCGGTTTGGATAAAAATAAAAGGAACAGACACCGCGCCGAGTTCAAGGCTTTAAAGGTGGAGACAATGAAGCATACCGAGGCGGAGGGTAAAAGGTCAGTTTTCTTTTCCCTGTCACAACAACGCCCCTATCTTTTTCTACTATTACGATAGTGACACTGAAAAGTTTCTCCTCCTCAATAAAATAATATAATATATATATATATAAAGTGTTTGGAATTGTAATGATCGATGGCGGTAAAAAATGAGATGATAAATGCAGTAGGGTTGGTTAAATCAGGTGACTTGGTAGCAGTCATAATTGTTACTGTGCAGGTTTTGGTGCCCTATTTGTTGGTGGGGATTTACTTCTCACACCCCCACATTAACAGGAAAACGAGTAAGAATATATAACAAAAATTAAGATAGTTATAATGATGATTTACAAATAATTATATTACAAACCAAAATAGAACTTTATAAAATGATTTGATAATTTTTACTTTTCTTTATTTTTTTATAATAATTTAATTATTTTATTTATATTATAATCTCTACAGTATTATTTATATTTTCAAATTATTCTCTCCTTTGCTTGATATTTCTAGTTTTTCTTATTATTAGATTTCTTTTGAAAATTTTACGCATTTTTTAAAATTTTCTGCATTTATTTTAAAAAAATTAATATTAAAATGATAGTTCTTCATTTTGGCGGAGCAATTAATTCCATTAGTGGGGCTCATAAAATAGTTGTTGAAAATTTGGTGGTTTGGTAGGAAGATTGTCTAACGGAGCAAATGTATATGATAATTTTGGGTAAGATCAAAAATTGGTAGAAAAATTTTCCAATGAGACAAAAATGGATCCGATTCTTCTAATTTTCTCTGTAACATGACTAGTAATGTTAAAAGAATGTGAGTCATTAAATAAATTTGGACGGATAGGATTAAAAGTTTAAATAATTAGTGAGATTTTGTTGCCTAATTATGACGTGACTAACAATCAACTTACAAATCACCATTAATTTTTTTTTTATTAATTAATTCCTTATTTTTCTTTTTTGTTTTATTTTTATTTTTTGAGAGATTTTATAAAATAAAAAGTAAAATAAAAAGAAATCAGGAAACAATTTGCCTAGAGATTCAAGGGAGTAAGAACAGAAGAAGAAACCTAATTTTTAGATATCTAAAAGGGAAATTGCATTTAGTGGCACCTGTCAAACAATTGTTTGACTCTTTTGGCACCTCCTCTTTTTTTTGCTTTTAAAAGGTACCTCTAAACTAACAAAATGTCACATTTGGTACCTCCGACTAACACCATCCACTTCCCACCGTTAAGTGGCCTACGTGGCATGACACGTCGGATGCCACGTCATACTCGGCTGACGTGGCATGCCACGTAGGTTAATTCTGACCCGGTATTACTTTCCACGGGTCGGGTAAATGGATTCCCGGACCCGGATTGAATCGTTTCAATCATTTTATTAAATGGATTGAAACGACGTAGTTTCAATCCTTTTAACCTTAATTCATTTACAAATTACACTTTCACGTGAAAGAAGCAATTTCATCTTTCTTCACCCTAACCCTAAATCGCAAAAAACTCGCTCTCACCTTTCAATTTTCCATTCAAAGTGAAGGAAGCCCACCCATAATTGCAATCCAGTCGACGGCCGTGTCGCCTAAAGAAGTGGCGGTCGGGGACGGTCGTGTCTAGTGAAGCAAGCGAACAGGTTGGTTTTTAATTGCGCTTGGGTTTTCTTTTTTACTTCTTTCGGTCACAAAGGAAGGAAGAGCGTTGATGTTGACAGTGTTTCTTAGGGTTTTCTAGTAATTATGCAGTCGTTTATAAGAAGAAAAATGAGAGTAAGAACTTAGAGCTTACAGTAAGTAAGAACCTTTTTTCAGTAAGAGTTAAGACAATGAGATCAGAGGTGGAGTTAGCTGAGGATAGGAATGGTATTTATAGACTTTTTGGAATTTCTTTTTTCGTTTCATTTTTTTATTTTGATTATATATATGTCTGTCTCTCTGTGGTCCAGCCACCAAATTTTGCAATGTTTGTTTAAAGCATCCCTTCGTGTATGTGTCTCTGTGCTGTCTTTAAATGGTACCTGTAATATTAAATTAAAATATTTTATGTATGTATGTATACGATGACAACCTTTATGGCACCTTTTTGGTTTTGTTTGTATGCTGGTGGGTCTGTAGTGAAAGAAACATTTTATTGATTCCTCATTGACTTTATTTTGTATTTATGTTGGTGTGGGCAGGGAAAATGACAACCTTTACATTTTATATTGGTGGGAAATTGATTACAGTGGGTGGTGGGTGGTTGTATGCTGGTGGGTCTGTAGTGAAAGAAACATTTGATGTTGATAAAGTATCATTTTTTACCATTTTAGATAAGTGTGGTGAATTAGGATATAAGAATATTAGGAAGTTATGGTATGATGCATACTGTGCAGGGTTGGGGTTGATGAAAAATCTGAAAGTGCTTGATGGTGACAGTACATTTGGTGGCTTTATTAATTATGCACTTGAAAATAAGGCTGTCAATTTATATGTAGAGCATGGTGATGGTATGCATCCTTATTTTGATGACCTAAACCCCATTAGCATGTGTAATAAGTTGGGGATTGATGATCATGGACATAGGGTAGTTGGTGGGTCCAGTAAGGGTAAAAGTGTTGTTGTTGATGACTCTCATGACAGTGAATTTGATGGATATCAGACCGAGCAAAGGGAAAGTGAGTATGAATGTGATGATATTGGGGACCAAGAGAACGAGCCTACGTTAGAAGAATATTGGGTGGATTGTCCTTATTTGTCTGTTGACGAGGAGGAGGAGTTTAGGAGGTGTCGGGTAAGGAGAAAAAGATTCAATAAAAGGGGTGAAAAAAAAAAAACAAAAAAGAAGAAAAAAAGAGAGGTGAGAGAAAGTATGGAGGGACCAATAGATGATGTAGGTCTAAGTGGGGGGGGAAATCAGGAGGGAAATGCTAGGGTTACTATCAATTCTGGCGGGAATGGAGATGATATAGTTGACGAGATAAGGAGGGAAATGAGCAAAAGAGGAAAGGCCAAGATTACAAGAGAAGAAGCTGTTGAGGAGAACAATGGGGTACATCTAAATGTTAGGTAATTTTGTTGCTGGATATCTTTTATCTTTTGAAAATTTCATTAGACATTTATTTGATCACTTTTTCTTATAATTTTCATTTGTGCTGGTCAATTTTATGCTGAAAATTCTGGCTTTCCTAAACAGTGACTCCGACGGTAGTTACTTAACCTCCAGCAGTGACTCCGAGGCAGAGCATGGCAAAAAAATTCCCTATAGAAGGCCTCGGTACTTAGCAGGTCAGCACAATCCTCATTTCGTGCTTGGTATGGTTTTTCCAAACAAAAAAGAGTTTAAGAAAGCTGTGGTGAATCATGCCATATTCAATAGGAGAGATGTGAGGTATGTGCAAGATGAGAAAAAAAGGTGTAGGGTTGAATGTAAGGGTAGTGATTGTGAGTGGAAGATTTTATGCTCAATCGATGGGAGGAGTGGGCAATGGATGGTGAAAACGTATGTAGGTCACCACTTGTGTCAGAAACAATTCCACGTTTCTTGTCTGAGTTATAGAAATCTTGCGGATTGGTTTATAAACGATCTTCGGAAAGTTACATTGAAGCTTACAGTAGCAGAAATGAAAGATCATTTTCATGGGCAAACTAGGATCGATGTGTCTCGGGGGCAGTGTAGACTTGCGAAGCAGAAAGTGGTTGACCATTATATTGGTGATCCGTTGAAGGAATTTGCCAATTTGGAAGACTATGCTGAGGAGCTTAGAAGTAGTAATCCTGGCAGTACGGTTGTTTTGGAGGCACCAGATGGAGTTTTTAAGAGAATGTATGTGTGCTTTGACGGGGTTAGGAGAGGGTTCAATTCTGCGTGTAGGAAGATTATTGGGCTAGATGGATGTTTTCTGAAAGGTCCTTTCAAGGGTGAAATACTTTCAGCAGTAGGTAGGGATCCGAATGAACAGATCTATCCTATCGCTTGGGCTGTGGTAGGTTATGAGTGCAAAGAATCATGGAAATGGTTCTTGGAATTGCTAATGTTGGATTTGGACGTTGCTGGAGGCAACTTTGTCTACGCTGCTGATGGTGATCCTGTTGTTGCCAGAGGGGAAGGATTCACATTCATGTCTGATCAACAGAAGGTACTAAATTTCAAATTTCTTAACACCTGCTTTATCTTTTATTAAACTCATGAATAGATTTTACTGAATTTAGAATAATTAATGTGTAGGGATTGCTTTCTGCCATGACTGAATTGATGCCCTCAGCTGTTAGTAGAAGATGTGCCAGGCACATCTTTGCTAAGTGGAGAAAAACACACTGCAGTGAGGATTTACACCAGCAGTTCTGGATTACTTGCAAGGCATCAACGACACCAGATTTTCTTGATGAACTAGAGGTGTTAGGAGGTATGTCAACTACAGCAATGTCTGATTTTTTGGAAGTTTCTCCAAATCACTGGTGCAGAGCCTTCCAAACTATTTCATGTTGTTCTGATGTAGTAGATAATAACATGAGTGAGAGTTTTAACAGCATGATTATAGAGGCTAGGTACAAATCCATTGTCAAACTATTTGAAACCATCCGTAAAGTAGTGTTCAAGAGGTTTAAAGAGAGAAAGAGCTTTGTCAATAGGTTTAAAGATGGTTTTGGTCCAAATATTTGGAAAAAGATTAATCATAACATAGATGAGAGTGCGAAGCTTTACGTTGATAGTAATGGAGCTGATGGATTTGAGGTGCACCTAGATGAGGACAATAGCTGGGTGGTGAGGATGGAAAAATCTAGTTGTACATGTAGGATGTGGGACTTAACCGGTATACCTTGTGCACATGCAATGTGTGTCATTGTTGACTGCAAATTAGATGTTACATGTTATGTGTCTAAGTGGTATAGTCGGGATATGTTTGAATTGGCTTACAAGAACCCAATCTTGCCTGTGCAATCTAAGAAGTTTTGGCCAAAAGTGGCAGTCACTTCAATTAGGCCTCCTTCATTTGTGAAATTTCCTGGGAGACCACAAAAAATTAGGAGGAGGGAAGGATGGGAGCCAGCTCAATGTGGGACCAAATTGAGTCACAAAGGAAGGAAGAAGTCGTGCACTTTCTGCAAACAGCCAAGACATTATTCCAACACTTGCCCAAACAATCCAGAAAACCAGGTGCCACTCATACTGTGCTGCTTATGAAATAAATTCTACCTTTATTTAACTTTATAATTTTGTCTCAATCTCAATCTTATTTCGTAATTGGTAATTGTAAAAATGCAGGTTGATGCAGCAGCACAAGGAAATGTTGCTGGTCCAGCACAAGAAAATGTTGCTGGTCCAGAACAAGGACATGGTACTGGTCCAGCACAAGGACATGTTGGTGGCTCAGAAAATACCAGGAAGCGAAGGAAGACACTATGTACATTTTGCAAAATAGAGGGCCATAGGAGAGATGTCTGTGTCTTAAACCCGGCCAGCAGGGTTAGTTGATCACACCTATATCTATTTGTTATTGTTGTTAATCAATACATTTTTTGATGGTGATACTGTTCATTCGTGTGGCAGCGTTTTGGAAATCCATCGAGCTCACAAGTCCAGACACAAGCTTCTCAGGTGTCTGCTTCAGAATTTCAACCCTCGCAAGTTCAAACATCCCAAGTGTCCGACAGAACACAGCTACTTTTGCAAGAACTTAGGCAATCTTGTGGAACAGCCCTACCTAGCAAAGGGAGGAAAAAGAAGTCTAAACAAAAAAAGGGAAAAATACCAGGAGGTTATGGTTGTTTTGTTGCTGAATCTGGATGGACGTGCTATGATGTGAGTTTATATATCATGTGTTTGTGTCTGTCTATTTGTGTTTGTTGAATCTGGTTGTTATGTTGCTAAATCCAATGCGTTATGGTTGTTTCGCAGCCTAAAACACCACGGCAAAGGGTTATTGATGTCCCAGAGAGAAGAAATACACGCTCACAAGATCGGGCTGGAACTTCAGGACAGTAGGGATTATGTAGTTGATCATATTATGTAATAGGTGGTTGATTATGTTTGGAACATTTATGCAGCTTGAGATAATTTTGTTTGGATATACTAGACCATATTTTGTACTATCTCGTTGCTTCCACTGGACAGATTTTAGGGTGTTTATGTAATGGTTTAGACAAGATTTTTAAGGTGTTTCTGTAATGGTTTAGACAAGATTTTTAGGGTGTTTATGTTATTGCTATCTCGTTGCTTCCTCTGGACAGATTTTAGGGTCTTTATGTAATGGTTTAGACAAGATTGAGATAGAATCATGCATTTTCTATGTTTAAGAATTAAATTCGTTGCAAATTCGAGCTTGCAAGTGAAATTCCAATCAACTCTGGTATATATATAAAAACTTGAGAAATTTTGTCAAGCTGTGCTGGTATATAATGCATTTTCTACGGGGTTACAATGCAAGTGAAATCCCTTGTTATAGAAAATATATTAAATAAATAAAAAATTTGTAATGCACAAATCAGATCTTCTACTGCTAAAAAACTTTCTACTTCATTCTATCAAGTTTCAAGCCTGCTCAAATGTTTAAAAAATAACCAAGTAGCATTGATATCAGCTAATTGTTACATAACAGCATATAGCAAATTACAACAACAACTTCGAAATCCAGTTACAATTAAAATGCCGATGACAACAATTTTTCATTCTTTCAGCAGTGTAAAAAATCCAATTACAACAACAACAAATGTAAAAATGCCTAACATAAACCTCAATTTATTAAGCCTTTTCGTCAAGTAGTCATTTTCATCCTTCAAACTAAGCAACTCATCCACCATGCCATTAAAAATCATATGCCGAGCCTTCAATTCTTTGTTTTCAGCCACCAAATTATTATTTTCTTCCGCTAGTTCCTTCTCACTTTCACACAAACCTCTTATAATTGCGTTAGCTCTGTCCGGGAATGGATCATCAACGAACCGATAAAAACCACATCCACCCTCTTCGATGTTTCGCTTACATTTGTTGAATCGAAGTCCAGGATTCTTCTTCGTCCATGAAATCCATCTAGGTGTCTTTTGCCCGCACTGACAGTAAATACTAGGCTTGTACTCGTAATTAGGCTTCTGCTTCACCACGGAACTAAACTTCTCAATGCCTTCTGTCTTCGCCATTGCTGTAAGAAATTACACCAAAACCTCAGGTTATCCAAAACTAAACTGACAGGAAATTACTGTTTTGATTGCTTAATTCAAGCTGCTATAACATTACTAGCATAAAATCTCTAGGAAAAACTAACACACTGAAAAATAAGACAACACTATTCCTTTGATGAGAAAAAAAGAGGAATTTGACGATCAAAATACAGAATAAGACTCTTCACAATCAGAAATAGAATTTGCATATGCAAGTCAGTAGCCTATCTTTCCACAATAAGCATACCAAGAAATTCCATCAGACCAAAACAAAAAAGGGAAAAAGAAATTCCAATGGTCATATAAAAAATCCATGTAAAAGAAAACATCCAAAAATAAGAAGATCAAGCTGATTAATGGACGGGTCATGAAAAATAATCGACCTAGTTGAGATTATCATGTTTTAAAAGAGAAACAGAGCCCGACGAACAAATAAAAAGAGAAACAAAGAAAATGCTATAACGTTCTACAACCTCAACATAATTCCTGAATATCTCTACCAGTGCTTGCACTCTATAACCCTCAAACCCAGCCCCTCTAATTAATTCGCCATTGGTCAGTGTGGACCTCACAGAACACTTTGCACTTCAGCAAATGCAACATCTCAATACCACAAGTAAAAGTTGGATCACTTACAGGGCGCTCATATGCTGCATCTAAAGCTTTCTTCAACTTTCTTGTATAGATACAACAAATTAGTTCAGAAAAAGCGTCCACGATCGCCACTTCTTCACGGACGTCGATTGGATTGCAATCTTCGGTGGGTCACAATACTTTCAATCGATGTTGACACGACCGTCCACGACCCCCGCTTCTTCACGCACGCCGAATGGATTGTAACATTCGGTGGGAATCGATGTTGAGTGATGAGAGTGAGAGCGCTAGGGTTAGAGTGAGGAAGAGAAAGGGGAAAATTGAAATTGCTTCGTTCGTGTGGATTTGTGAATGAATCCATTTAATAAAATGATTGAAAAGATTCAATCCGGGTCCGGGAATCCATTTACCCGACCCGTGGAAAGTAATACCGGGTCAGAATTAACCTACGTGGCATGCCACGTCAGCCGAGTATGACGTGGCATCCGACGTGTCATGCCACGTAGGCCACTTAACGGTGGGAAGTGGATGGTGTTAGTCGGAGGTACCAAATGTGACATTTTGTTAGTTTAGAGGTACCTTTTAAAAGCAAAAAAAAGAGGAGGTGCCAAAAGAGTCAAACAATTGTTTGACAGGTGCCACTAAATGCAATTTCCCATATCTAAAACCAAAACTTGGCTTGATTACTATATTATTCTTCTTTCTTTTGTTTACTGGAGATCTGTTCAACTTCGGGTTCCACTGTTGTGGTGATTATTCTCTCTCAAGCTTTAATAATTTTGGATTATGCATATTTGTTATGCTATTTCTATAATTATCTAGTCTTACTCAAATCCTTATACTAGTAAACTTTTGATACTATCCAATCTCAATTCAATCATTCCAATCTCCTTAACTCCAAAAGATACTAGCCGGCTAACCAATACTTTGAATTCTTCTTCTTCCAATTTAATTCCCTATACCGCAAGATTTTGGAAATCTGACCGCCTTCCTCCTCCGCTTGCTTTCTTTTAGTAGCATCATCGTTCGACCAACACATTTAATTTATGCCATATAATTGTTCCACGATGGTAATTATTTTAGGGTTTGAATAGGATAGGCAAAGAGTCTGGAATCGATTGGGATTCGAGGGGGAGAGAGAGAGAGCGGGTGAATGATTGCAAGACTGTGGCTCCTCCATTGAACTAAGGGAAGTTAGAGACGATAGAGAGATTGTTATCGACAGTGATTTCTTTTCATTTTATTTTTTTTTATAAAATCTCTCTAAAAAAACAAGAATAAGAAATTAATTAACAAAAAAAAAGTTAGTTTATAAGTTGGTCAACAAAATCTCATTGGTTTTTTTGACTTTTAATCCCATCGGTCCAAATTTATTCACTAGCTCAGATTTTTTTAACATGGCTGATTATATTATAGGAAAAATTAGAGGAATCAGATCCAACAAAAATTAATTGACAAATTGTTTTTATTCCTAATAATTAATAAACAAGTAAAAACAAAAACAAAAATGATAGGAGAAAGAAGGTGCACTTTGTTGGTGACCATGGAAGAATTCCATTCCCTAAAAAGGTAAAAAAAGGGGAAAGGGATGCAGACGAAAGGAAGAAAGTGGCTGTCTGGTACAAATAAAAATAAAAATAATAAAGCAAGAAAGTGGAGGAGAGCATTCGCATCTTCTTCGCCCTTCTTCATACTTTCATGCTTTATTGTACGCCACCTGCGCATCTTAATTTTTTATTTCTATAAAAAAAATTAAAATAGTCAGAAGAAAAAGGAAATGGATTCTCTTTTATACTATCAGGCAACTAGAAAATGACACATACGTCAACTCTTGTCCAATCAATGCCAATCATATCATTGTTTTATTTTAACTACTTATGCTTTCCTAATTATCTTAACTCTTTATTTATTAAGATGGATAATTTAGTCAATTTATTTTACTTAAGTTACTCATTCTGGTGTGAATTAAACGTCGTTTACTATTTATGCACGTATTTCGAGGAGACCGGATGACTCACTATTTGACCCCGAAAAATTCCGTACTTTTTTTCGAACGTACGTGCATCCTTAACGTAAGTACGGAATTTTTCGGGGTCAAATAGTGAATCATCTGGCCTCCTTGAGATGCGTGCGCAAATAGTAAAAGACGTTTAATTTGCATCAGAGGGAGTAATAATTATTGAAAATAGTCATGTATATTAAGAATTGAGAGAATATAATTTAAAGCAATTTTACAATAAATTTCAATAATTTTAATTGAAGTTAAGAAGTTCACTCAATTTTTTAATATTATCACCAAATATCTAATTTTGTCAATTGAGTCGTTTAGCTTTCTCCCACCGAATAATGTTAACACTCCGTCAATGGATTCTCTTATTGATCTATTGATGAACTCTATTAAATTCATTACGTGAGACATTTAATTCCCTTTGGACGTGAAAACAACATTCGTCGCCCTAACAAGTCCTTTCGTTAATAGTTATCTTATTGAATATCAACCGCAACTAACACATGTAGTAGTATTTTTTTTTTGTGCCAACGATAGGAAATTGTATTAAAACAAGAGAGTTTTTACAAACAATATAAAGTCAACCTAAAATGAACAAAATTAATCAAATGACTCATGACCAAGTTTCTACGAACATACAATAAGTTGCCTAATAACAAAATAAGTTCTAAGTTTTGCCAACTCTCAAGCACACAATACAATTTCAAAGACAACGCACAAAGTGCACAACAACACATAAAGCGCACAAACAAGCACGAAAACCACAAGAAAATCCAAAGATGAAGAGCACCTGAATAAATTATAGAGGAATAACACCTCACTTATTAATAAACTAGGAAAAACTAAAAATTGTGTTTTATCACCGATTTTACCGCTAATGCCTTCGGATTTCTGGTTTCATCATCATCTGTACCTTCACATCCAACTATTCTAAACCCAAAAAAGAAGATGAATCAATACGTAATAAACTTAACACCGCACATACATAAATTTAAAAAAAAAACTCACATGACATGTTTTAATTTTTAGAAATATACTTAATATTTGGCAAAGAAAAGGAGATTAAATTCATGGCTCGGGTGGAATGATAACAAATTATAGATAAATTTGACTCCAAAATGTAACTTTAATAAATGTATTTTAACTTCTGAAAAATTACGCTGAATAATATGAAAAAATTATATTTATGTAAAAGAAAAAATTTAGCATATTGCAAGTTAATACATTCGATGATTTATTTTTTTAATATGATTATTGTACTCATTTTATATTAATATTTATAAAAAATTTAAACCCTATATAAACTTATAACTTTTTCATAAAAAGTAAGTTATACATGATATATATAAATTATTACAGTATAATGAATGTCATCACCCGTAACAAAGCTGATGAACACGTGGGTGAGACGGTTTTTGGCTGTTGCTGCTGACGCAAACCTGGCAAAAGACAACTTCAGTGGTCGTTTTGTAATTAAGTGAAAAAACTGAAGGCACTTTAGTAACACAAAGTTCCCTTACTGTGGTGGTAGTTTCGTAATTGAAGGGGACACTCGAGGGCATTTAGGATTGGAGAGCGGGCTAAAACAGTGGTCAAAGGACAAAACCGTAAAACGAACACATGACTTCGGGGTATTATTTAGGACTACAGAATCATACAGCGATTGGTTGGATGGACTGCATACACTTCGTACAATTAATGGTAATTTACATATGCACGTATGTAAAGTATATCTTTTAAATTAAAAAAAAAATACTGGAACTGAAAATAAAGAAGAAGAAGGGGTTCATGCAAAAGGACACGAGTTAGTTGAAAAGACAGAAGAGAGGACTCAGAGGAGAGCTAGTTTTGCAGAAGTAGTTGCCACGTGGAAAGCATGCAGTGGAAGGCACGGAAAGTTTGGTGGGCCCAAAATCTAGTAGAGGTGTCTAAAAAGCTTTCTAAAGGACAACTCGACTCACCTCTTCTTATTTCTCAACTTAAGTCTTAAATTCGTATTTTGGAGTACTACACAATAATGATTATGTTTCGAGTACCAATTCCTAACTTTAAAAAAAATATATTGTTGGGAAGCATAGCCAAATGGGCCTAGAACATAAAGCCCAATTTTGAAGGAAACCAAATTAAAACAGGCCCACAATGGACCCAAGCTACAGGGTCCGCGCCGAACTTTTTCTAATAAATTTGCTATAAGCATGTCCAAGGATCTTCTCCTCGCTATATTCCCAATCTCTTTAAAGGATAATGATTTATTAAAGACTCTTTCTAATTTTTTTAAATTGTCATTTTATCGTATTTAAGTAAAAATATAATCAAATCAAATACTTATCTACATATTCACCTCATAAATATATTTTTGTTGTTGAAAGGACCTCATAAATATTTAGTTAACCTTAGTTTTTTTTTCTTAGTACTTTCTATTATTTATAACCCAATATTTAGTTAATAAGAGCTTTTAAAAAAAGAATTAAATTAACCCATATTATTTCACTTGGTAAAAGTAATTTTTTATTAACTTTTTTTTAAAAAATTTATTCAAAGAAAAGAAAATAATAATTATTTTTATTTCACTGCACCGGATCATCACAAAGGGTAGAAGGCCAGTACTTTGAAGATTCGCAGTTTGACAACTTGTGTGATTTTGATGATTTCATGTAATCGGTCGAATTTATTTTAATGTATGCTATGGTTCAGACTTCTCTGTGTTGATTTTATCATCTTGAGTTGTGTAGGGTTTGCTCCCATGACTGTTTGTTTAATGACATTAGAACTGGAAAAGAGAGCACATGTTGTTCAACGTATCTGGATTTCACAGCTGCAATGGCCAAGCAGGTGCAAATCTTGTAGCAAAGGCACTTGATTGGTTAAAAATGGACACCTTCATGTTTGTTTCCACATGGTTATACTGATTCATAGCTTCCCTGCCAACATCTTTAAAACAAGTTGTATTAATTCTATGAATTATCCTATCAATCTTTCTTTTATGATTTTATCAAATCTGCAGAAAACTTGCAGAAAAATTGCAGCAAACATAACTGCAAACAATAGAAAATTTACAGAAAAATTGCAGCCAAACTAGAAATTAAAATATTTGTATAATCAATCAACAAAATAGAGGCCGATAACACAGCCACTCAGTAGCAGAAAAATTCCAAATTATACACCAATTAGAGCAAAAAAATACTTAGACATAGTCATTGATTTATCAAGTCATGACAACAAAACATGAACCAAAAACAATAAAAACAAAAATTCATCTTCATAACTCCAATGAACACAATTTCATCTAATTGAATAACACAACCTGCAAGTATAAAACTCTTGAGTTATCATACGAATATAAAACAATTAAGTTACCATAAGAAATATAGAAGCAATGATAATTACCTGCCAGCTATCATCTCCATAATGCCAACGAACACAACTTCATCTAATTGACTAACACAACCTACAAGTAACAAAACTCTCAAGTTATAACGATTTATGAATCAATCAAGCTATGACAAGGAAACATAAAAGCAACGAAAATTATCTGTCAGCTATGAATCAACCAAGAGCATTCAGATGTGCAATAGCTTCATTAACAATTATAGAATCACAGTGTAAATATTGAGGCAGCCTACCCTACCTCAACAGCTTAGCCTTGCTTATACGAGGAATAATGTATTTGTTAGAACCTAATTTTCTAATAACTTTCACCATACAAGTCTGTAACGTTAAGAAGATCCGATTGGACGAATCTGATGAAAAATCTTCAAAGGCTTTCTGAACTGCACTCACCAAATCACCAACTGTTTTGGCACATTCTTTATTTTTTAAAGATTGAATTGTACTGAAGAATCCTAAGTCCAAGACATTTAAATACGGAGAATTGGCAGATTGACTCTTCAATCTAATTGACAAGCCACTTTCCCTAACAACATTAAAAAAAATAGGATCATCCTCCTTGATGTGAGTTTGAGCGTTATCCTGTTGTATAATTATAGGAGAAGAGATGTTGTCCCTAGGCCATTCGAGTTTGATTGCAGGTAAAACCTTGTCAATCATGAAATTTCTTATAGTATCGCGCTTGACATAATCCATAACTTTAGTTTCCAAAGTACCAACAACCATGTTGTGGCTTGTTCTCTTGGCAGGAGCACCATTTACTAAAGGAAATACGCCAATTTTCCATCAAAAGTAACATTACCTTCAACATTGAACCTTGGCTTTGCAACAGCTGTCAGAAACATACCTTGGGGATGAAATTCTTAGACCTGCAAGATCTGTGTGGATCTTCTTCTTCTGGAAGCAGGTAATAGGTTTCACTTTTCTTTGTCAACCATAATTACTTTTCATCAATGTGGATAATATTATCCATTAGGATGAATTTCGGATTATGCGGAACAGAATTAAGATTAAGCATTGAAAGACAAAATTTCAATCTACCTTTTATGTTTCTCTGATTTAGGAATGGTTTGATGGTCCTAGACATACGCTTGATTCTTCTCTTCTTAAATCCTTCTAAATAGAGTTGTCATGTTGACTCTCAACGCACAAGACAGAGACCTGAATCTGATCGTTATTCTCTTACTAAGTGGTATGTCTTTCATCCGTGCAAAGTCGATTTCAATTCTTGTTCTTCCACAATTCTTGACCCTTTTGAGTGAATAATCGTTTGTGCCAGACTCTGCTGTTGTATTTCTTAAAAGTTTTCCATTCTTGTTTTTTTGTAGAAGCAACTCAAGAGCAATCCGCCTCTGCTCATTGCTCAACTCCTTTCTTACTTGGTATTGAATCGGATTTTCAGGAATACCACCTAACAAACAAAATAGGGAAAATAAATCATACTAAAAAATTATGAAACAATTGGGTCTTGAAACTAAAACAACTTGCTTGTTCATTGTCTTCTGCTTCACTTTGATCCTCATTGTCAGTTACTGGATCATAGTTCAAGTCAATTATTTGGTGTGGTTCAACATGAAGGTTGTGATCGAAGTTTTCATTTTGGTTTTCAAGGATAAGGACTGTTTACAGGAGCCTCATTCAGGTCTGGAATTTCAAAAGGCCACTGCTCATCCATCTTGTATTTTTACAACATAAATTTGGACGGAAGAGATTAAACGAGAGGTACAAGTATTGGATTAAAGACATGGAGGGAACATTTTAAAATTTCAAAATGAGCTTGAATATTTGGCAACATTATTGGCGGGATTACAATTTTTAAGATATCCTTTGTTGTGTTGTAAAGAAATTTCGAGTTTTTAAGGTGGGAAGACTTTTGGAGTTTCAGATTAAAAAAGATTATAATTCAAAATTTAGCAAAATTATTGGCGGGTTTAGTGTCAAAATTTGTCTACAATTTTATTGATCTAATCTATATAATTACTTAAGAGTAAAAATCGAAATTAAATGGTCAAACTCGAGCCTAAATGGTCAAATTCAAACCTAAACGATAAAATCCGATTCTAAACGATAAAATCCAAGCCTAAATGATAAAACCCGAGCTTTAACGATAAAATCAGCATACACAGTCAAAATCGAGTCATGGGTTAATGGGTAAGTATAAATTAAATGAGTTAATTTAATGGATAAAACCAGCATACATAGTCAAATTTTGTCAAAATCTACATTTTTTTGGGTCAAACATGTTATTTTTAATTTTACTTAATAAAAAATTATATTTAAATGAGTTACCAGGTAAGTGTAAATGAGTATGAATACTCATTTAAAAGACTATATGGATAATAAATAAGTATGTTACCCGTATCTATCCATACCCATTTAAGACATACTCATACTCACCTAATTCACTCGTTTGCCACCCCTAGAGGTGGGTAAGAACTTTGTTACCTGGGGAGTTGGCATACGCTAGATTAATGGAGGAAAGGTGGGGAAATGAAGATCCTGATAGGAGGCTTGTTTGGGATTGGTTTAGGCTGGAATGAATTAAGTTGTTCCTTTGGATAAAAAGGCATGATAGATTGCCCACCACAAATGAGCTGAGATTCAGAAGGAATATTGTTGGGAGTCCTGATTGCAGATTAAGCCCAGGTTTATGGGGAGGCTAGGAAGGTGGCGTGTGGAATGGCTTCTCCACGTTACTAACTATAAACAATTAATGAACATTGGATTGGACCCAGTTAAAAAAAGAAGAAAAAAACAAGAAAACTACAAAAACACACATGAACACCTGTTTGGAAAATTAGAACAATTATTGGGAGCCACTTATAATAATAGCTCACGTGCACAAGATGTTAATACATGCCACACAAAACATTAGCTATGGCTGATTTGTAGGAGTGACATGATCATGACCACCCATCTATCCAAAATCCATCCCACCATAACAATAGTACAATAACCTTTTTTTTTATAGTAAAATCCATCCGAAAAGTAGCGTTTGCGCAATGATTAATGGGGTGAGGCTAATCCCCGAAGGGCTAGCGAAATTCACATTTGGTTGGAGTCTTTCATTTTTTTAATGTTATGGTTTTTCTTTTTCTTTTCCTTTTTGAGAATAATAGGATGGATTTTACAACAACAATCCAATCTCCTCTCCTTCTCTTCTACTCAATCGGTTATGTGTAAAAAAAAGAAGCTTGAAAATGGTAAAATAGGAACTCGCTTGGGCCATTGTTTGGCGCTAGGGGTCAAATGATCAAACGGAAACGGAAAAGGTATTGGGACGGGAAAATGACATTCAATTTTGGTCTCCGATAAAATATCTTAAACGATATATTTTTAAAATCGGAGGGAGTAATAATGGAAAAAAAAAAAACATTAGAGTGTTGCTTCCTCCACTTGCACGTCCATGAACATTACACATGTGAGTAGCGATTGGATTGCGGTGTAAAACAAAACAAAATAAATAGAAATAAAATATTACCACTTTTTTTTCCGAGTAGAAATTAGCATTACCATTTTTGGACGAATTTACACACTAATCGAGCTTAAATTGAAAATTTCTATTCCTTTCGGTGTAAAATAAATGACTCTTTAAGATAGTAAAATCCGTTTCACTATAATTTTTGATCTTATTTTATTCCATATTGTTTCATTTTTACTCCTAATTTTCACTCAAATTAAAACACCATCATCAAATTGGGTTGATGCATAATTTTTTTTGGTCATTTGCACAAAATATTAGTTTCGAAAAAGATAAAATGACAAATATTATAAACAATAAAAATTCGTAAAAAAACGTCGTTTATTTTGCACCGGAGGGAATACCAAACATAGGCGATATGCCCGTTATTGTACCTTCTTTAAATGTTTTTTTTATATTGACATTAATGTTTTTATTATTTGAGGAAACTTTTTTTTTAAAATCTCATATGTGCGAAAAACAAAAACAAGTATATGAAGGCGGAAACAGGTTCTTCCGGTTATCGGTCATGGTTTTTGAACAAACATATGAAAGTGTGTGAATTAGAAAAACCAATGACTGGTTTTGCCTTCGGTGGACTTACTGTTTAGGCTTCGGTGGACTTATTGTTGTTAGTTGTTACAACGGACTTCTTCCTCTGCAATGGTTTTGTGAACAGGTCAACCTCTCTCCATCTCTCTCTTCTTTACCACAAAAATGTGTGTTCTTTTGATGCATTACATGTAGTACCTCTGTTAGCAAAGATGTGAACTTTTTGTGTCACTGTTGACGGAACATGTGTTGGATTTTGATCCTTTGGTCATGGAATGTCTGTTTTTATTTTGCGGGTTTCATTTCTTATTCGATGTTTGATTTTCTGTAAAAGGTATTAGGTTGCTTTTGGTGATTTAGGTTTTCATTTTAAGGTTTACTGAGTTTGAATTCTGCTTGTGGATTTCACTTCTCTTTGCTGAATTTGAGCTGGGCTGTGGGTATTTGATTGGAATAAAAAAATTGAAACTTGGGTTTTTCTTCTTATTGCAAGCTGTGGAACAGTAAGAAAAAAAGTAAGAACTTTGAGATCTGAGCTAGCCACCTGAAATTTAGATAATTTTGTGTGATGTATTAGGTGATCCTTGCAATTCACTGGAAAGTCAAGGGACTGCTGCATAGAACGAAGTGTTGCAGTGATATTCATTATGTAGGGAGGGGAAGCTCATAGCCTCATACATACTGGATTGATCTCAACTTTGGCATTTGATAAAGTCCGGATTGAAAGGTGTTTTGATTGAATAAGAAAACATCATTCATAGAAAGAAGGTGGCGTTTTGATCGGTGTTCTCTAATAACTAGGATTGTGCCTTATTGGTATGGACAGAGTCAATCTTGATGGCACAATCCAGTCTTCTACAACTTGTAATTGCTACAAAGTTTCAAGTCTGACTAAGACAATATTGGATTCAACTGAAATCTCAAATTTGAAAGATCAATATGTTCTTGGAGAGCAGCTAGGCTGGGGGCAGTTTGGTGTTATAAGGGCATGCACGGATAAGTTGACTGGAGAGGTTTTAGCTTGCAAATCTATTGCTAAAGATAGGTTGGTCACAGAAGATGATGTGCGCAATGTTAAGCTTGAAATAGAAATTATGAGTAAATTATCTGGGCATCCAAATGTTGTGAATCTCAAGGCAGTGTACGAGGAGGACGATTATGTGCATCTATTGATGGAGTTGTGTGCTGGTGGAGAGCTTTTTCATCGTCTTGAGAAGTATGGAAGGTTCTCAGAACATGATGCTCGGTTTATTTTTAGGCATTTGATGCAAGTGGTTCAGTACTGTCATGAAAATGGCATTGTTCACAGAGATTTGAAGCCTGAAAACACTCTCTTAGCCACCAAGTCTTCATCATCACCAATTAAATTGGCAGATTTTGGTCTTGCAACTTACATCAAACCCGGTAAGGCCTTTTCCTTTGTTTATTTCATAAGCTTCTTCAATATTGGGAGCTTTTATCTGGTAAATTTAGTAACATTTATCATTCTAAACTCCAGTTTTAACTCTATAGGGCAGTATTTGCACGGGACAGTTGGTAGTCCATTTTACATTGCTCCGGAGGTTCTCGCTGGAGGTTATAACCAGGCTGCAGATGTGTGGAGTGCTGGTGTTATTCTTTACATTCTTCTGAGTGGGATGCCCCCATTCTGGGGCAATACTAAATCAAGGATCTTTGATGCAGTCAGGGCTGCAGATCTACGGTTTCCTCCTGATCCTTGGAATCAAATATCTGCCTCTGCCAAGGAGTTGATTGCTGGAATGCTTCGTGTAGATTCTTCCACGAGACTCGATGCTTCACAGGTTTTAGGTACGACTAGTTTTTGAGTTAACATTTCAGAAAAAAAGAGTCAGTATTGTGATACTTCTGCCGGAAAAAAAAAGTTTTTTGGAAAATAGTTACCAACTAAGGGTTTCATGTTTTGGACGCAAAAACTGTTCTTGCAGATGAGGCATGTCGTTATTTGATCAGTTTTGCATTATAGTTTATGGTCATGTATTTGTCCTTCTGGCTTACTATTAATAGGTCACCAGTTGTTGGAAGTTCCTCTTATGATAGGTTACTGTCTTTTACAGCTCACTCCTGGATGCAGGATTGTGTGCAAGAAGCTCAAGAATCTTACAATCTGGACAACCTTAATTGTGGACAGCTAGACCTTGGTGGAGGTTCTTTCTCTACCCCACTCATTAAGAGGGATGGGGACTACAGTTTCAGCTGTGCAACACCTATAAAAAGTGAAGGGCAGAAGGAGGGGACATCTCCTTTATTGACGTCATTTTCTTCTTTCCTAGTTGATAACAACTCTCCGTGCTCTTCGCCTGGAGGTTTTTCTTTCAACAACTGTGGGGAGTCGGGCGCAGTGGAGTTTTCATCTCCAGTTCCAAGTTTTACGTTCTTCAGTCCAAGTTCTTTAGCTCAAAAAGAAGTTGTATTGTTCGAATTTGAAGCTACTAGAGGTACATTCATTGCTCTTACAATTTTTTCGTCTAGACTAGATGTTGAAACAATATGCTAGTTAAATTTTATGCATGAGAGCTTGTTTTTGGAGAAAATGAACCATTTATCGACACAGTAAGAGCATTGATGGGTTTCTGAATTTGTTTTCCTGGATTATACTTGTGCATAACAGCAACTATGATTCGTTCATAATAGTTTATTTTTTGATACCATGCATCTGAGCTTTCCCTCGATGGCTAATGCAGAACTGAACACGAGAAAGCTTGGAGCGAAGCACGGAGCAGGAGAAATGAAGCAAAAGACAGAAGTTCGACGAGAAGGGCTTAATGGGTCTAGAGTTTCCAGCATCCATAGTAGGAGGAATCATACCATTGGATTGGGTGAATTTGATCAACTTAATATCATTGTGACTGACTCAATTATTCGTTGGGCGTCATGTACAAATATCCCCACCGCCCCATCGCTTAGATTGTCGCTCGTCTGCTAGAACATACAGCTGGCTGCCTGAAGAGAATTTGTACAACGTTAGCAAGGTCTTACAATGGCGAGACATGATAACTTGCCGCGAACGGATTGAATCTTACTCTCCCTAAGGAGTTTTGTATAATTCGTCATGTTGGTGTAGAAGCTATTTTTTGAAATTAAGAGGGAGAGAGATTACTTATATGTACAGTGAGGAAAATTGCATGTTCATGTAAAATTATTTATTGCTGTTCCATAGTAAATTGTGATGCAGCTTTGAGCTCTATAAAGGGTGGTTAAGTATGAGAACCTTGCTTACTTTTGATGGTAAAACAAGAATAAAAAAAATAACAGACAAACATTCACGCCCCATGGTGTCAAATCCGTCGATGATGAAAATCCGACTCGAATCCTTAAATAACAGTCAAGACATACCAAAGAATGTTTGCTTATGAATAGAATTCTCCCACAAAATAGTTATCATTTGATGGAAAAAGAGGCTACCATATTCAACTCTTATCATACATCATATAAGTAATAAAGATACAATTGATATTATGGGGTCCCGACCATGAAAATAGACCCCGGTTAATTTGGAGGTGCCCTTGCGAAAGCTTCTTCATTCCTAACGAGCCAACACTGCAAAATTTGGAGAATTATATGGTCGAAAATCACTTTCATGACGCAGGAGCGTATTCTTGGATCGCAGCTCCTAGTTTATTTCTATCTTCCTCTGTTTTTGTCCTAATCAAAAAGGTGCGTGCGACAGCAGTATCATTATGGCCACCATCAGCCTACAAAAAAGCCAAACCACCTGCTATAAGTTTTCGCATTACCAAGAAGACAGAATCTATGTACACATCTTCAGCAGTTTGGTATATATACTCTCATTTTCTTCCTCCGCAGAAACAGGCATATATAGCAGTGTAAAACAAACTAACATGACCAACTTATTTATTCAACAGAATAGACAGGCTTTTACGGTTTTTTCAATCCAACATCAACTGACATGAAAACAGGATAAAAAAACTACCAAAATCTTTGATTGACATTTTTAAGCTCGATATATGCTATCAATACTGCATGTTTGGATTCAATATCATGGCTGAACCAAGAAAAATTGAAAGGGTCGTGAATATGTAAACAAAAAGAGACAGGAACAAGAATTACCGAAGTATGAAAGATTGTAACGATAGAATTCTTTTGTTGATTTGTCTTGATCCCCGCATATAGTAAAGCATTTAGCAACACTTTTCCCACCTGCCATATCAAAACAAGGAAGCAAAATTCAAAAATAAATACATGATAAGGCTTCTAATGACAATGATTGAAGTAAACATTAACACTGCATCAGTTAACATACTTCATTTCGAACAATAACAGTCGGTTCAGATTCTTTTGTGCCCTTGCTGACACCCTCTTTGCATTTGATAGAGAGCTGCCCCGTGCCTTTATCTTTCCATGTATCTTTATCAGCTGGATCACTTGACTGGACAGGTTGAGGGGGGAAAAAGAACTTAAACGCTCAGAAGGCAGCCAGAAGAAACACAGCACCATAAAGTGATACTTGACTTCGTTAATCAATATTCATTCAATTATGATCACAAACAGTGCATCAAAGATGAATACCCCATCAGGAAATCATATTGCTAATACAGGGTGAGAACAACAATGACATAATGACGCTAGAAGCACATTGATTTTGAAATTTGGGAGGATCAAAATTACAAAGGCTGGTCTAGAAAACGGATAAGCATATACGCAACTGAACGTTTCCACCACTGGATAGTGTTTTAATGATGTCAAAACTTTGAAAAGATAAAATTTACAATTTTTAAAAACTTCATCCAATGGTTGAAACAATAATTCGAATATAAACATGTTCATTTCACAGACAAACCCAAATTATAATTGCACCAAGCTCTAATGCAATAGTCACTTGAAATCATTTTGCTCAATAATAAACCATTTCTGTGACAGCAAATTCTATGGCGTGCATGAAAAATAAGAGTGAAGTCTACTTTAATTCTTAACTGCGTAGTTCTCCAAAGATACAATTCTTTAAGAAATAACAACACATGCACAATGACATAGATGTGTCCACCAGGCACATTTTCATCAGATACATAGTAGAAAAGCCAACTTAGCTTGCCTGCGCTATAGAAAGAAGTTTCTACAAAGTAACATGAAAAAACTGCATTATCAACGGACAAAAGAATCTTTGGCACAGAACTTTGAGCACCATGCTAACTAGTTTAATGCAATATCCAAGTTACCTTTACGTACAGCTTGCACTTGACCTCATGGACAACAACAATACCCTTCTCTTCAGACTTCTTCACGGATGGGCTGCTCGGTTGCTGTAATTCATTTTCTGGTAAAACAAAAGGATGATTATTATCTACATGTAAAAGGGGGCTGCGGATACCACAAAATAATTTTTCAAAGGCATACAATGAGGACAATAAAATATTTAAGTAATCTTTTTATTAATGACGAATTCAGATCACAATTTAAGTGGAATAAGCGCTTGGAAAACAAAAGCTGTAGACTAGCACCCTCAAAGCACAAATCTATATTCTCTAGTTGACAAATGAACCAGTAAAAATAACAAGAAAAGCCAATATAATTGACCAAATCAGGAGAACATTTAATTCATAGATGCTTCATGCTTAATAACTTCACTGCCATTAATCATCAACTCATTTTTTTTCCAGCAGTCCACAGGCAGAGTTTTTTTCCCCAAAAAATTGCAGCAGAGGTTTTGCGTAAAGAAATGCTTTCTATCATCTAATTTTAAAATGTTTCATGAATTCCAACAAACAACACTACTATTCCAACAGTCTCATCAAGCAGGTAGAAAGTGAATGCATGTCAGCTACAGAAAATGACAATGTCCCTCCTTGTCTCAAACACATACCCAGCTTACACCTCATCACAAATTTCACAAATTTCACAAATTTAAATCCCATGAAGCTAGCAACTGGCTAAATACCCTACACCAAAAGAACCTAAGCATCTCAACTGACATAAGGCTTAATCCAAACTTGTACAGATTCACTCCGTAAAGGGACCAACAGAACAACAAATTCCAGACACCTGACCACTTTAGAATCTCATTTGAAATGCCATTGTAGCATATGCAGTTACGACGTGCAAGAAAAGTCATACGTAAGAAAAGGAATCAAATACACAAGCAGACAAACAAAAAAAAACAATTGTAAGTGATAAAACATGCTAAGGTGTAAGTCCAAATCCAGGCAGGTTAAAGCTCAAAAGAACTTCAGAAAACAGAAAGAAGAGGTTGAGTTATCATTTTCTCACCATCATCCGCGTCAGCAGTACTGTTATTTGTTGTGGTAACCAGGCTCTGTCCTCCTTATATACACCAAACAAAGGAAGTCAGATTTTACATCACTTACTTAACATGCAGCTCTAAATTCAAAAAGGAAAATGCAACGGTTGGTAGTAGCTATTATCTTCTAAATTTGTTATCAGTACATTTTGAATTAGGAGTTTATCCCATCTATACAACGTGAGTTATTGTCCATTAACAAGTAAGTCAAAGCAGCTTCCACCCCCACCCTATTCTTTTCTATGTGCATTTGTGTGATTTAATTTCTCAAAACCATAAAAGAACTAAATGTAGTGGTGACGTGCTGAAGAAAAAGGCAGCAGACAGCTATATCTGGCTCATGACAATCTATCAAAGCTTCAACTTCATATTCCAAGTAATAAATTATAAGACTTGATAGCCACATAAGCTCCAGTTCAATTAGTCGAAGAGGAGACATTCTATTAAAGTTGTGAAAGCTAAAAGGGACAATGTTAGCAACTACTGTCTTGAAAAGGGGTGTGCAGGTAAGATACATTTACAGACTTACATCTTTTGTTCATTTTCTTTGGCACAATCAACAGAGCAACAAAAAGTTATTGATCTACACATCAATTCCAGCATAGCATTGATGTAACAGATAATCATAAAACCTACCAAAAACAGGAGTTTGACTGTTGGAGAATAACCCCGAACTTCGTCTGTTTGAGAACAATTCAGAGCTTTCATTGTTTGAGAACAATCCAGAACTTTGACTGTTTGATACTAATCCTGAGCTTTGACTATTTGAGAATAATCCGGAGCTTTGACTGCTGGAAAACAATCCAGAATTTTGATTTTGGGAAAACAACCCAGAGCTTTGTCCATTAGAGAACATACTAGAGCCTTGACTGGTAGAGAATGTTCCTCCAAAACTTTGATTGCTGGAGAATAAACCAGAGCTTTGACTGCTGGAAGGTATTCCAGAACTTTGATTGTTGGAGGATATACCAAAACTCAAGGGAGTCGCAACACTTGTACTTGAACTCATACTTGATGGAGTAAACCCAGTTTTGCCTTGTAATAATTTGCTCTCATTATTCTTTAGATCCGACAGAAACTTCTTTTCAGAATCAAGAAATTCAGCTCCAGATCCTCCTTTTATTGCATTTGCTTTAAGCCATTTAACAACATCACTGAACCTTTCCTGGAACCACATGGAGGTAGATTAAAGTTGTCATCAATTACGAACATCAGCGACACATAAAACCATTATTGCAAATTAACAGCTGATGTATTTTACCATAATGCCTGATGCATGAGCCAGGTAATCACGAACTCCATCTTCCCAAAGTTCATCGGGATGATTCTTCAATTGTGTTTGCACCCAACTAAAAGAAGAAATCAAAAAAATTAACGAAGTCCAAATAACCTAGGACAACAGGCATGTACTATGGTAATGCAAGACCTGCACTTGTGGCTCTAAGCTCATAAACAGAACTCAAAAAAACACACAAAAGATAATATAAGAAAAATAAAACCTAAAAGTAAAGGAGGATATGACAAGGTGCTACGTCATCTGGTTAGCATTAAATGATTGGTCAATAATCAACAAGCAGAAATTACGATAACTGAGCATACAACAAGACATTATCAAAGTCGCTATGTAAGAAAAAAAGGACCTGGCAAATTGGATATTCAGAGCTCTCACATGCTGTTGCGAAGACTTGGCCCGGTCCTCATCCAATGGCGGGATTGCAGATGACTGCTGTTGGGATGGCTCAGGCCTATTAGCCAAGAGAGGGGATCCGCCAAATGCCCTTTTATTCCAGGACTGCATCGTTATTTGAAAAGTCATATGTTCAGACACGAAATCATGTGTGACAAGTTATAAGTAAATGTACATACAATTGACTAAAACATTATAGATTGATGCTTTTCTAGAACGCCTAAACACAACAAATTCCTAGAATCTAGCTTACATTCACTATTCTATTTTCAAGCTACAGACACACTTCTCTTCCCCCCTTTCCCATCTCTCAAAAAATACAGAAAGCAGCTAAACAAGCTCATATTAACAGCAGAAAGGCTAATACCATGAGGTAAGAGCAACAACAACGACTTTATAAGAGTCCCTTCAAACATTCTACTACAATACCCCCTGCATTCACTGCTTTTCCTGTTTGACATTGCAGCACAGGTATAAAAAGCATCTAATTGCATCACTGCATCAAACCCACTTTCCCTAAAAAGCTCCTATCAGATGCTTTATTCCCACTCAAACACAACCATAAGGTCCATATCCATACTAACTAAACAAAATTTCCAAAACAAATCACCAGTAACTACTAATTGTAAATGAACCAGTTTACTGCATAAGACAAATCAAACAGTCGAACAAAAACCTAACTTAGGGTTTTTTGAAGAAAGCAAACTCACCATAGTGTCGTTGGTGTCCGGTGCTGAGTCCGATACGGCAAGCCTTTTACTTCCTTTCATCATTAATCAATTGTAAAACAGCGGACAACTCTGATGAATTAGGGTTTTTGCCAGTTACTGATAATATTTTTTCTTTTCTTTTTTCTTAATTTGACATCAAAGTCTGGGTACCGATGGCTATGAGAAGAGAACAGGGGCTTTTTTGAAATTGGGGATTAATTTAATTGGAGGTGGAGGTGATTTCTGCCGTTGGATCAGGTGGGGAAATAATTTTCAATTAAGATCGTTGGATTCTGTTCGCACATGGGCCACGTTACGAGTGCTGCCATTGGCCCCACCTCTACTCAGGTACCCTCTAGTACCTGAATTTGTAGGGACTTTGGGCCGGGGATTTTTTTTTAACAGTGGACTTTGGGCCACGGATTAAACCCCAATTTGTCTTCGTTCCTCTTTTTTCTTTTATTTTCTCAAAATGGATAAATATTTTTGTATAATTGGAATCGATTTTGATGATTAAAATGGAAGAAATAATGGTTATTATAATTGATTATCTAAAATTATTTAAATTATTTTTGTAATTAAGTGAAATAATTAGAAAGAAAATGAATAAATTCTTTCATGTAAAAAAAAATATGGGTGCAACAAATAATTAAGAAGGAATAATTTGATTTGAAATTTTTTCATAAAACGATTATTGCTGTCAACTTTATCAATTTTTGAGATTATTGATTTCGAATTTCTTGAAATTTAAAATAAAAATATTTAATTCATTTGATAATTAGGAAAGTATGGGATTGATCCTCTATTTTTTTTTGATATATTTTTTTTTAAAATTGAAAGATATAAAATGTGTTCGAGAACTACGTGCGGTTTGATTTTTCATAAGAAAATACGTAAGCAGATTTCGAGTTCAACTGAAATATTATTGTTTCTTTCATTCCAAACTATAAGATGATAAAATCTTTTGAATGTTATTTGATTTATTATTGTGTCGTTGTAAAGTGTTTTAGTGACCGTTTGGCGTTGAGGGTTGGGTACCCAACCCAACTTTTCTCAACCCAAACGGCAATCAAAGTGTTTGCAAAAAAATTACACTGGGCTTATTTGATAAGCCCGATTCCAAGGTAAGGCCAATTGCCCTTGCCTCGCGCTGGAGCATTTGCTCCAGCAAGCCAACCAACTTTGGTTTGGCCTTCTCTCTCCTTTTTTTTTTCTTTTTTCATTTCATTTTAATTTTTTTACTTTATATAACCAACAAAATAAATTAAAAACTAACACAATAAAATCTCTACCTCAAGATAAGTAATTCTAGATCCACTTTTTCTATTTTTATTAATTTTTTTAAAATGGATTTTATACTCCAACTTTTTCCCACCCAACTTTTTTACCAAACACCTCAGGTATCTCACAACACTTTTAACTTTTTTTACCAAACAGCCCACTCCGTTTCTCAAAAGTCATTTTTCCACCCAACTTTTTTTCGTTGAACTTTTTCTCACAGAACCGGAACGCCAAACAGACCCTTAGTCGTGTTCAATAATTGAGTTGACGAAAAATGATTTAAAGATTTTATTGACGTAATAAATAAATTGTTTTGCGATAGAAATATGGTTTAAAATAAGTGATTTATTGTACGCGACTTGCAGCGAGCTTCGAATGTAAGACTTCAAAACAAGTTGTAAGATAACGCTAGCAAGTAGATGAATTTTTTTAAAATCAATTTGGACATTCTTTAATTAACCAAATCTACAATTATATAAGGGTGAATAAAAGCGGGGCATTCACCACACCATAATTCTTCCAAACCGGAAGATAAAGCTCTTTTAGTAAGAGTACGAGCAATAAAATTTCGTACTCTACGAATATACGTAAA
The DNA here is from genome assembly GCA_963691705.1 of Viola odorata. Taxonomy (NCBI): domain Eukaryota; kingdom Viridiplantae; phylum Streptophyta; class Magnoliopsida; order Malpighiales; family Violaceae; genus Viola; species Viola odorata. The sequence continues at coordinate 56,084,194 of OY829542.1, forward strand.
TGAACAATGCGAGAAGAAATTGGACTATACTTGGATGTCTTATGCTATCAAGCCCACTCCTGACAGAGAAGGACTCGAATCTCGAATTGCATTAATAATTTCTATACATTGACTGAACGTCGATAGCATCGAGATTGTTAGTTACCACCAATTGAAGAGCTTTCTATATCGTCAATCCCTTTGCAATTGCGACCCCGTATGTAGCCGAAATACACCAAGCTACGCAGAAAAGGCAATTCCCCATGTAGTCTCGGGCAACAATACCTAGGCTTGTCAAAGTCGGACCAATTGCCACATCAGTATTTAAGCAAATTCTATTACATAGCGGAGGAATCCACCTAGGGAATACACCTTGGTCACCACTAGGTCCTTCATGAGCATCTGGTCTATTGACATTCCTGTAATCTACCAATAACCTTGCTCCCCTAGTAAGCACCGCTGCTGGACTATCCATATCTTGTTCAAAGACATGATCATTCCTGGAATTCCAGAAAGCTTATAAAATTAAACAACATTCTTCTACTTCCGTAGCCGACAAAGTATTCCTTATCTGAAGAATCCACAAAGAAAGTGGTTCGTTAGGGTAAAAGGTTAGAAGTGACGATAAGGGTGACAGTCCCCAAACTTGCTGAGCAAACGAAAATGTAAACAATAGATGGTTAACACGAGTCCTCTAGAAAATTGCGTCAAACCAAATTTATTTTAGTTGGAAGTCCATTATGATATATTTTCCGCATAAAAATTTTAAACTTCGGTGGCATTTGTAGCCCCCACAAAAAAAATCCACATATCGTCATCTGGTCTGATAGAACAACGCTATTAGAATCATCCCTCAACAATAGGGTGTGATAACCACTCCTGACTGAGTACATACCATTATTTGTATGTTTTCAAAACAAATAATCTGAAGGTTGAAAGAGACTAATCATGATTGACAATATTGTCTTCCTATATTCCTCTTCAAAATTTGCACTAATCAAAACCTCATCCCAATAAACATTATCTTTGTCGATCAGAGAACTCACTCTGGCTTCACTATGGAGGTTAAAATTATAAGTATTAGGAACCCCATTATGATTCAATAGTATCCATGGATTATGTCAAATACGCACTCGTTCTTTATTTACGTATGAGATTCGTGTATATATTGTTGGATTTTGGACAATAACGTGTACATTAGTATCCGTTACCGTTAATTGAATTTAGACCAATCGAGTGATCTAATAAAGTTTATGGTTTGAATTATCTAATCAGGAAGTGCGAGGGGCAAAATTAATGTTTGTGCAGATTCCCGGATTAATTACTAATTGTTAATGGACCGATTAGTAATTAATATTTTGGTTATTTGGGAATTGGTCCCCGGAGGAATTTCTCTATTGTATTTAAAGGCTCTTCATTAAGGAAACAGAACGATACAGAAAAATAAAAGAATACAGAAAACAGAAATAAGGGTTCTGTGCAAGAGCTTTGGTTTCCATTTGCCTGAGAGAATTTCATCCTCCAGAAGACCAAAAGTCCCTTTCCAATTCCATGGCACCGGCTAATACAGGTACGCTTCCGCTGTTTATGTATATTAATCATTCTATAATCGATTTGTTTTGGTTCTTGGGATTGTTCATAAGGTTAGGGAACAACTTAGATTCTATTCGAATCTAACATATATCTCTTATCACTAGGGGTGACAATTTTAAACACAACTCGTTTACAAACATGATCCACAATTCTAATATGAGTCAACACTGCACAACCCTAAAATTGTTACTCAAAGTTGATAGCAGCATCACCAAAAAAATATATATAGAGTATTGGAGGAGCTTACATCAATGAGATGGGATGTGTGACTTGAAGAAGGAGAGAGCAACTTTTACTTCAACCGATCAGAGTTAAAGCACAAATTGTAACCATAAGAAAACTTTTCATTTCTTTTTCGTCTTTAAACTTATAGTAATTTTTTTTACAATGAATTTCTGGATGAAATATGATGGGTGGACTATTTGAGAGAGTTAATTCACTAATGTATCTTTTAAACTATAAACTTTTGCGTATTTGTATTTATATTTCTTGTGTTTAGTATATATATATATATATAATATATTTTTTCTTTGATATGCTTTTTTTCTTCTATTAAGTTTCTTAATTCCATTTGTATTCCATTTTTTCTTTGATATGCTTTTTTTCTTCTATTAAGATTCCATTCAAAAAAAAAAGCATAATTAATTAATCGTGTGATTAATTAATTTAAAGTTATTTAATTATTTTGAATGTTAAACATCATAAAGTCTAGATGTTTGTTAAATTTCAAAATAATTAATTTAAAGCTATTTAATTATTTTGAATATTAAACATCATAAAGTCTAGATGTTTATTGGGTTTCAAAATAATTAATTTAAAATTATTTAATTATTTAGGAAAATTAAACATCATAAAGACAAGATGTTTATTAGGTTTTAAAATAATTAACTTAAAGTAAATTTTATTGTTTTGAATAATTAAACATCATAAAGTTTAGATGTTTATAAGGGTTTAAAATAATTAAATTTTAAAGACAATTGGAATAACAATAAGGGAGCTTTTTTTAAGCTTTGCTTGACTATTCTGATTGGTTAATTAAAATAGTATAGTCACAAAAGTGACCTCTGCTATGGAAAATTTTCCAATTAGAATTTTCAAGTGTAGTGTTTGTGATTTCATGTGAATAATTGTCGGCCCAAAGGATGACAATTATTTGACAGAAATTATAAACACGGTAGTGATGAATTTCAAGTTTATAGCTATTAAGAGATTTATCGCGTTTGTTTGATCGGCCCAAAGGAAGATCAAACATTTGGCAAAATCAAGCTATAAAATTCACACTATGACAGATTAATTAACTGTGAATTGTGTCTTAATCCAAAGATTAAACACAATGTCATATAATTAGTCTTTTTCGATTTTATCGATATGTTATTCATTAAGAGCATTTTTATAAAGTGAGTTAATTAAAGTGCTGTGTTATTTCAGATATGAACTCAGCAAGATCTGTTTCTGCCAACATGAACAACATCCCACTTCTGACTTCCGGTAACTTTGCGTTATGGAAGCTAAAGGTGGAGACGGCGCTCTATTGCATGAAAATGGACCAGGCTCTGTATAAGGATTGTCCTCAGGAGCCAGACCTCGATAGCAGTGATAAGGACCGCCTGGCTTACGAGGACTGGGTACAATCAAACAGAGCCTGCCGTTTAGTCATGATAAGCTCTATCTCCGAAGGTCAGCAGAAGTCGCTGGAAAAAGAGCAGGATGCCAAGAAGATCCTAGAGATCTTGACTAGTCGCTACACCCATACGGCGAAGGCCGAGATTAGCGATACCATTCGCAAATTCTCGACCGTAAAGTACTCGGGTGTTGGCGACATTCGGGAGTATGTCTAGGAAATTCTCAATTTGGCAGATAAGTTGAGGTCACTAAAGATTGAGTTACCAGATGATTATCTGGTACACCATATTTTGACCTCTCTGCCACCTCAGTACAGTCAATTTGAGGTGAGCTACAACTGCCAGGAGAACAAGTGGTCTATTGACCAGCTTACGGTTCAGCTGGTTCAAGAACAAGACCGCCTAAAGGCTCTCAAGCTGGACAGTGCTCATTTGGCTACTGCTACTGCCTCTTCATTCAGTGCGAAGAGGAAAGGCAAGAGTGCTGCAGGGCCCGCTTCTCAGAAGAAACCTAAAGTCTCAGCCACTGAGAATAAAGCAAGCAAGTGTTTCTTCTGCAAGAAGGCAGGCCATTAGAAAAAGGACTGTGCCAAGTATGCCGCTTGGATAAAGAAGAGAGGTACATTACTTTCTCTTGTTAGTTCTGAGTCCCTTCTCGTTTCTGTAGCTAAGAACACTTGGTGGTTAGATACAGGATCCACTAAACACATAAGTGTTTCTTTACAGGGCTGCAGGGAGTACCGGATGCCCCAGTCAAGTGAGAGATTTCTCTACATGGGAGCAGGTGACCCGGTACCGGTCGAGGGCATTGCCACCATTGAGCTGATTCTTAGCACCGGATATGTCTTAGAATTAAGAGAGACTTTTTATGTACCGTCATTTAGACGAAGTCTGATTTCTGTTCCTATTTTGGACAGAGAAGGTTATGTAATCAGATTTGGAAATAATAAAAGTCTCATTTATCTTAATTCTACTCTGGTTGGTTTGAATGATTGTGACAGCTTATATTTATTGCATACAGTCGATAGCAATAATGAATGTAATGTTGGCGAGGCTAGAGGGACTAAAAGAAAATTGTCAACTGAGGATTCATTCAGACTATGACACAAGCGTTTAGGTCACATCTCTAAAACGAGAATAGATCGTCTTGTGTCAGACGGGATCCTTCAGGCACTTGATCACACAGACCAGCAGGTCTGTATCGAGTGCATAAAGGGCAAAACGACTGACAAGAGAAGATTTCAGGCTGAGAGAAGTACGGAAAGTCTAGGGCTGATACATACCGATATCTGTGGTCCATTCCCTACAGCATCTTGGAACGGTCAACGGTATTTTATCACATTCATAGATGACTTCTCCCGTTTTGGGTATCTGTATCTTCTAAAGGAAAAGTCTGAGGCATTAGACGCTTTCAAGTCTTTTAAGGCCAAAGTTGAGAATCAACTCGGAAAGACTATAAAGGCTGTCAGATCAGATCGTGGTGGCGAATACTACGGTCGATATGATGGATCAGGTGAACAGCGTCCTGGGCCATTTGCCCAGTTTCTCGATGAGTGTGGGATAGTTCCACAGTACACCATGCTGGGGTCTCCGACAATGAATGGTGTAGCTGAAAGGAGGAACCGTACCCTTAAAGATATGGTGAGGAGTATGATTGTCAATACCACCTTACCTATATCACTCTGGGGAGATGCCTTAAGAACTGCAGCCTATATTCTCAACAGGATACCAACCAAAGCAACAAACAAAACCCCATATGAATTATGGACTGGCAAAAAGCCTGTCCTAAAGCATATTAAGGTTTGGGGATCTCCAGCTGAGGCTAGGCCTTATAGGCCTGATGAAAGAAAACTGGACTCAAGGACTGTTAGTTGCTATTTTGTTGGCTATCCGGAGAGGTCAAGGGGTTATAAGTTTTATAATCCTACTACCCGCACATTCTTTGAGACGGGAAATGCCCGGTTCTTTGAGGATGTTGAGTTTGAGGGGGAAGATAGAAGAACCGATGTCGTTTTTGATGAGGATTCAGCTACACCTCATCAGACAGTACCTGAGGGACAAGATGAGCTTATTGTTCATGTTCCAATTCTTGTTCCTCAGCAAGCAAGAAACAACATCGCTGATCCTCCTGCAGGACCAGGTCATCAGGTTATACCTGAAGACCATCAGGACCCACAAGATTTACCTGTGGATCATCAGGAAGTCCTACAGGAACCTCTGCCAGATCAAACTCATCAACCTCATGTGGTTGAGAACCAAGAAAATATGCCTCTCAGGAGGTCCACTAGAGTGAGAAGAAGTGCGATTCCGGATGATTATGTCGTATTTCTGCAAGAACATGAGGATGTTATTGACTCATTAGAGGGTGACCCAATCACTTTCATTGAGGCTACTAGCTGTTCTGATGCTCAAAAGTGGATACGGGTCATGGGGGATGAATTGCAATCCATGAAGGACAATAACGTGTGGGAACTTGTACCATTGCCTAAAAATGTGAAACCGATCGGATGTAAATGGGTTTTTAAAACCAAACGGGATTCACAAGGCAATATTGAGAGGTACAAGACACGTCTTGTTGCGAAAGGATTCACCCAGAAGGAAGGAATAGACTATAAAGAGACCTTCTCTCCAGTTTCTTCGAAGGACTCTTTTAGGACTATCATAGCTCTTGTGGCACATTTTGATCTTGAGCTACATCAGATGGATGTAAAGACTGCTTTCCTCAATGAGGATCTTGAGGAAGAAATCTACATGAGGCGACCAGAAGGACTATCCTCCAACGAGGGTAGTGAATTGGTTTGTAGATTGAGAAAGTCTATCTATGGGCTCAAGCAGGCATCTCGTCAATGGTACCTGAAGTTCCATCGAATTATTACTTCATACGGTTTTGAGGTAAATACAGTAGAGGACTGTCTGTACCATAAATTCAGTGGGAGTATGTTTATGTTTTTACTGCTTTATGTGGATGATATTCTGCTTGCTACAAATGATGTAAAGCTTCTTCAGGATACTAAGGCATTCCTTTCAACTCAGTTTGAGATGAAGGACCTTGGTGAAGCTTCTTTTGTGCTTGGGATACAGATCCATCGGGATCGTTCAGAGGGTATCCTCAGGTTGTCACAAAAGGGTTACATCGATAAAGTTCTTGAAAGGTTCAGCATGCAGAATTGTAGGCCACATGATACCCCTATCTCCAAAGGTGAGAAATTTAGCCTAGACCAGTGTCCTAAGACCGATTTGGACCGCAAGCTCATGGAGGGTATTCCATATGCTTCGGCTGTGGGAAGCATCATGTATGCTCAAGTTTGTACCCGTCCGGATCTTGCGTATATAGTTGGTATGTTGGGCAGATATCAGAGCAATCCCGGGAGGGATCATTGGGTCGCAGCCAAAAGGGTCTTCCGGTACCTGCAGAGAACGAAAGACCATATGCTCATGTACAGGAGATCAGATCAGCTTGAGATCATTGGGTATTCTGATTCTGATTTCGCTGGATGCCAGGACAGTCGGAGATCGACATCAGGTTTCGTCTTTCTGCTGGCTGGTGGGGCCATTTCTTGGAAGAACGCCAAACAGTCACTCGTCGCTTCTTCCACTATGGAGGCTGAGTTCGTAGCTTGCTACGGGGCATCCAGTCATGCGATTTGGTTGCGAAATATGGTCAAGGAACTGCGAGTTGTCACTAGGATCGAGAGACCCTTAAGGATCTATTGTGACAATCGGGCTGCAGTGCTGTACTCCAACAATAGTCGGAGAACATCCAAGTCGAAGCACATCGACATCAAGTTCCTTGCTGTTAAAGAAAGAATTCAGAGAGGTCTTGTGAGCATTGAGTTATTGGGTACAAATGCTATGGTTGCGGATCCGCTCACTAAGGCATTGACACCTGCTGCATTTCATGGCCATGTATCGAGCATGGGTGTCATTAGGTTAGATGCCTGTGATTAGTGGGAGTTATGTTTTGTACCATTATGGCTCACAAGATGTATTGACTATGTATTTATTTTCATAGTTTATGGATATTGATTTCTGTTTCAATATGCGCTATGATATTCTTTTGATCTCATAAAGTTTAAAGTGGATCAGTTGGAAATAGACATGAACAAATCATTTTACATGTATTTCCATGCTGCACATGCGCACTGGATCCATGTCGTTGGTTAGTTAAGTCTGTAATCATCATGAGTTTAGTTGCCATGAGATGCGACGACTGCTCTTTTGGTTCTGACATTAATGAAACCGACGGACCGGATTGGATTAGACAAGAGTTATGCTAGCATTCAGGAAATTAACGGTCGGTACTATAAGGATTGTACAATTCGGATTGTCCAAGTGGGAGATTGTTGGATTTTGGACAATAACGTGTACATTAGTATCCGTTACCGTTAATTGAATTTAGACCAATCGAGTGATCTAATAAAGTTTATGGTCTGAATTATCTAATCAGGAAGTGCGAGGGGAAAAATTAATGTTTGTGCAGATTCCCGGATTAATTACTAATTGTTAATGGACCGATTAGTAATTAATATTTTGGTTATTTGGGAATTGGTCCCCGGAGGAATTTCTCTATTGTATTTAAAGGCTCTTCATCAAGGAAACAAAACGATACAGAAAAATAAAAGAATACAGAAAACAGAAATAAGGGTTCTGTGCAAGAGCTTTGGTTTCCATTTGCCTGAGAGAATTTCATCCTCCAGAAGACCAAAAGTCCCTTTCCAATTCCATGGCATCGGCTAATACAGGTACGCTTCCGCTGTTTATGTATATTAATCATTCTATAATCGATTTGTTTTGGTTCTTGGGATTGTTCATAAGGTTAGGGAACAACTTAGATTCTATTCGAATCTAACATATATCTCTTATCACTAGGGGTGACAATTTTAAACACAACTCGTTTACAAACATGATCCACAATTCTAATATGAGTCAACACTGCACAACCCTAAAATTGTTACTCAAAGTTGATAGCAGCATCACCAAAAAAAAATATATATAGAGTATTGGAGGAGCTTACATCAATGAGATGGGATGTGTGACTTGAAGAAGGAGAGAGCAACTTTTACTTCAACCGATCAGAGTTAAAGCACAAATTGTAACCATAAGAAAACTTTTCATTTCTTTTTCGTCTTTAAACTTATAGTAATTTTTTTTACAATGAATTTCTGGATGAAATATGATGGGTGGACTATTTGAGAGAGTTAATTCACTAATGTATCTTTTAAACTATAAACTTTTGCGTATTTGTATTTATATTTCTTGTGTTTAGTATATATATATATATATATATATATATATATATATATATATATATATATATATATATATATATATATATATTCTTTGATATGCTTTTTTTCTTCTATTAAGTTTCTTAATTCCATTTGTTCCCCGATATTAGTTACCCGCTTACTTACATGGATGAATATGAATATCGTTTAATAAACAGGACAAACTCATCCAACCTGTTAACCAGCTTATTTTATTACACTCGTTTGCTTAACTGTTTGCTTACCTAATTTGGCACCCCTACTTATCACTTATCACTCCTTACTTTTTCTTACACATTGTTATTGAGGCCCACATGTCCACTCCCTCTGACCCAGATTTTAATTAAATTGTTAACGAGACCTACTTATCATACTTTGTTTTAAACTTTACCAAACCTCCTTAACATTTCTTTACCCCTTAACGTATAGCCTCATGTTCTCTAGGGCTTAGCAGTGATCCGTCAAATCCGTCAAAATCGACACCATCCGACTCGCCAAACTTGTTGACCCGTTAAACCTGACAATCTAACCGACACGTAAAAAAAGTGACAGACGGATTGGGTCGGGTGTGGGTCTAACCTATTAAACCCGTGGGTACACCCGACTCGACACTATATACCAATTATCCATCATATATAAACTGACTATACCCAATTACCCATTAACCATCCTTATAAACTCATTTTGAAAACTTATTTTTAGTTGTTTATTTTGTTGGATGGTGATGAACTGATCAAGAGTACATTGCAAAAAAATTAATTAAGATATGATTTGCATAATTGTTTGTTGAATTCTATTTATTAGTTATTAACGAGTGAATATGTGTTCATTGTTGGATCTGTCAACCCATCGATCCACCGACCCGTTGAACCGTTTATCCACAATTTTTTCACATGTGGGTTTAGTTGAATTTGTAAGAAATTTAACCGACCCGCACTCGTAAATTATCTAGTAGGCGGGTTGGGTGTTGAGTGTTGGGTCATAATTTTTAAAAAACCGAGTAGGCGGATTGAGTGTCGAGTTTTGCTCAACCCTGACCCAACCCGACGCATACTCAACTTTCTCCCCTCAATCCAAACAACCCGTAGAATATAGAATATAAGCTCATAACTACGGGCCTAACAAATAATAATAATAATAATAATAATAAATGTCTTTTGCTTTATTATTCCACTGGGTAATTCGGTTCGAGTACTGTTGCCCCCCTTCCCTCACCATATTACAAAGATGTGGCTTTTTCAGTATGATTTTCTCCATTCTCAAAATTCAGACCTTAGTTAAGTAGACAAAATTTTCTACCATTTGACCACAACTAATATTAATAATAAATAAATGAGTTATAAGGTTTTTTTTATTTAAAATTTTAATACGCTTAAAAAAATATTAATTAAATGTACAAAAATAAATAGGATTAGGGTAACGATAGGTTTTGAAGGTATCCATACCCTACGTTAATAAATAGGATAATTAAATATTCATGCTCATATCTTACTATAATAATCAGGGTACTTTAAAATAAGGTAATTTATGATTTCGAACAAAATCGAGACTTTAATTTACCTTTTTTTTATTATCCCTATTTGAGTCTACTTATTTATAATTTATATCGTTAATAAGAAAAAATAATATAAAATAAATAAATAAAAATTACTGCTTGAGGTGCAAAATTTAAAGAAAATTTGTGGAAATTGCAGGATCTTTTTTATTCTGTAATTTGAGAGTTTCAATGAGCAAGTATATTGAGATTTGAAACGGCTCAGTTCTATTTTGTTTCAATTGGGTGAGATACTTGGCTAATTGGGCATTAACTATCATTAACCAAATAGCGCTAAACGTCAACCTAAAGATCCCTCCTTTGTAGCCCAAAACGAACCTAAAAATCCTCTTTTCTTTCGCTTTCCCACGCATTTCTTTTTTCTGGAGCCAAAGCCTGACTTGTTTTGTTTCTCAGACTTTTCCATGTCATTTACGTCTGTGCAAATCCGATACTTTTCTTCTCCTTCTCGCCAAACCCCATCAATATCATCACTAGATTCACTACCAACAAAATCAAACACCATGTACCGCTAACTAACACTACTGAGCGACATAAAGGAGAAGTCTTGAAATCACTTTCTCCTCCTCCTCCCCTCCTCCTCCTCCTCGAGTTTAGACCACAGACATGAGGAGCGAGGATCAAAACCGGTCTTTGTTTGGCATTTCCCTCTCTGACCGACCAACATGGCAACAATTTCTGATTTGCTCATCTGGGTTCTTCTTCGGTTATCTCATTAATGGCATCTGCGAGGTCCATTTATTTCTTCCTCTTTTCCTACCAGAGTATTTCTTGTTTTGTTTTTGTTGTGTTTTCTGAGATGGGTTCATCTTTGGATGCTTGTATGCAGGAATATGTGTATAATCGGCTTAAATTCAGGTGAACTACCAAGGAATTTTGATTTTAGTTTATAGTTTTCTAATTATGTTAAGAGAAATATATAAACTGATGCGTTTTCCTTTTTTGTGATTGCTGGGTTTTGCAGTTATGGATGGTATTTCACTTTTATCCAAGGATTTGTGTATTTGGTGCTTATATACTTACAGGGCTTTACCACCAAGCAAATGGTGAATCCATGGAAAGCTTACGTGAAACTCTCTGCTGTTCTTATGGGTTCTCACGGGTTGACCAAAGGGTCTTTAGCTTTTCTTAACTATCCAGCTCAAATCATGTTCAAGTCAACCAAGGTAAAATCTCCAATCTTCTACTTTGCCATTCATGTTGAATTTTGAGTTTCTGTATCCATGTGGGTTCTGAATTATTTGCTTGATTGTTCACACTAGTTGTGGTTGAAATTGTGGTGATTTTAATGTAATTTCTGATGGATTTTTTTTCCAATTTTCTTCAAATTTTAATTCATGGATTTGTGGGATTTTGAAAATTTAGGTGTTGCCAGTGATGATAATGGGTGCTTTCATTCCTGGCTTGAGAAGGAAATACCCCCCTCATGAATATGTCTCAGCTCTGCTTCTAGTTGCTGGTTTGATTCTGTTCACCCTAGCAGATGCACAAACCTCTCCAAATTTCAGCATGATTGGTGTTCTGATGATTTCTGGTGCTTTAATTATGGATTCTTTGATGGGTAATCTGCAAGAAGCAATTTTTACCATGAATCCTGATACAACACAGGTGACAAAAATTTCCCTTTTGTTTATGTCTGCAAATCAATTCAAGGGCATTGCTGGTCATTAAAATTCTTCTTGTTTCTTTCTTTATTTTCTGGCAGACTGAAGTGCTGTTCTGTTCAACCGTAGTTGGATTGCCTTTATTAATCCCACCAATGATTCTAACAGGAGAGCTATTTAGGGCGTGGAATTCATGTGCACAAGTAATGCACTCCCCTTTCCTTTTCTGTATGTGAATATTTAATTTTCTTTCAAAAGAAATCAACATTTCTGAATTCATCTTCAATGGTGTAGTGATAGTTGTGTTAGATACAACGTGCCGGTTATGCACAGCTAAGAGAATTTCCTAGGAGAAATCAATGTCTTGGTGGTTGAGAGTCAACTTCAATAGCATATATAATTAATCTGGCCTCAATTTGTAACATTTTTAACTTAAGGCTTCACATAGGGAATAGAACATAAACAAATTTGGGACCCATTTTATTTAACAAAATGAGGAGTGGACCTAACAATACAAGAATATGCATTTTGCTTGTAGTTTTTCTTCCCCACTTTGATCCTTGTCATTAATTTCAGTTGTTATACTTACTACACACCAAATAACATCTGAACCAAAAAAATGTGATTGCATTATTGTCAATGTTTTAATGTTACTTTGAATTTGTGGTTCTTATCATAGCTAGAGCGTAGAAATTGTTTTATGCTTTTTAATACTTTGTTATTTATTTAATTTTGTACCTATTTTGTTTTATGATAACTGTAGCATCCATATGTCTATGGAGTGTTGGTATTTGAAGCCATGGCCACATTCATTGGTCAAGTGTCTGTTTTGTCTCTCATTGCAATTTTTGGGGCCGCCACCACCGCCATGGTATGTACAATTTTCTTTTACTATGCTGCATTGTTGATTTGTAAAGTTTGACATTGACTGGTGGGTTTTTCAAGTGGAATGTTCTCATGGTTTCGTAGACAAGAATTGAAATGAGTGCATAGTCTTGAAGAGGTGACATCTACTTCACCTCTTCTAATCAATAAGATTTGTGTTTGAACTATAGGTCTCGTATGGACCCTGTGATCAATTAACTTTAGCTCTTCATTGTTGTTGGTGAAATTTGAGCGGGCAGTTTTGTTGTTTAATAAATGAGTCCTAGCCTAGAAGGTTTAGGGATACTCCTAAAAGTGCATTTAAAACCTTATAATCGCGCTCTTCATTAGAGCAGTATGATTTGTCGAGTTTTGTTCATCTTTCTCTCAATATGTTTGCATTTGCCCGGGATGCATCTAAGTTTTGGGTTTTGATGCACTGCAATGCAGATAACAACTGCTAGAAAAGCAGTGACCTTGTTGCTTTCGTACTTGATATTTACGAAACCATTAACGGAGCAGCACGGGACAGGATTGATACTCATATCCATGGGGATCATATTGAAGATGGTGCCAGAAAACAAAATGCCAAGTAGGAGTGGAGCTAAGCTAGGTAGATCCCACACTAAAGAAGAGAAAAACCTAGTAGATAGTGGCAGAGGTGAATTAGATGAAGAGAAAAGGTCCCTGGTGTAAAGTTCAATCGCGTGCCGGGTGTTATTATATTTTCTTAGAATTATTTCCATCAATTTATCAATGTGTCAATTTGTTTCTAAGTACATTTTCAGGGAATAGAAGGATAGAAATAACACACAAGGTTATTATGTTTGTAGTGGGTGTGGGGAGTAGAACTGGCTGTCAATTCTTATGTAAATTACACTCTGGAAATTTGGCTTGAGGTTTTCCAAGGTTTGAAAATGAAATTTATACTCAAATCTTGATTTCTGTTTTTGTGGTTAGTTTTTTGATACCTTGTAGTTTATAGAGAGAAAATGACATTTGGACCCAATTTTATGTGAAAATGACCTGGTTAATAATGGTCAATAATAGTTTCAATTTACCTGATTTGTCTTGTAACTCAACCTATGCTTGACATTATTCGCCCACTCTTATAATTAGTTGAAACACGTAATTTTATTCTAATTAATGCAGGAAAGCCGCATTCGCTCATTTTTATAATTGATTGAAACACGTTAGTTTATTCTAAATTGATACTAATACTTTGTTTCAACCAATTAGAATAATGGACGGATGATGGGTGTTGAAACCGTTAAAAATAAATTCAATTTATCATTAACTACATAGATTAGCAAATAATGGTAAGAAGTTTGATCCACAGAGAATGAGTAGGCTTAAAACAAGATGAAGACTAGATGAAAACAAATAAGTAAACAAAAGGGGGAGGTTTATAATAACTAATTGACGAAACAAAATGCAATCAAAACAATAAACAAATAAATGATAAATAGGATCAGTTGGTAGGAAATTCTTAGTAAAAACATACCAAGGTCATAATTTACATGTATTGATCATTGATGAAAAGATGTTTAAAACCGAATTTCATAGGGTGGCCATAGAAGTCAAGTTCATTTTGACTTCCTACTTTTCTCCTAATCAAGTTTATTAAAAAACCCCTCTATTAAGAACCTTAACCTTCTTAGTAGGGAGAAACCATTCCTAGGCCTATAGATCAGTACACTCGCCCTTATAACCTAATTCTTCTCTTTCTCTAACTCAGTCCGGCTCGTGACTCTGACTGAGTCCCGGCTGGCCACGAGCTAGTTGCCTACGAATTCCTTCTAACAATGTAGACCCAAAATTATTAGGAAAAACTGTAATTATTCAGGTTTAAAACTTAAGTTGATCATGCTTAAATCAAACATAAATAAATCGATAAGAAATCAGAAAGAGTAAAAATACGAAATTCAGAGTTTATTAAATACGTTTAGACCTTACAATATTGGAATCATGAACCTTGGAGTCTTTACCAGGAACGATTTACTTAGCTAAAGACAGATATAATAAAATAAATTAAAATTCAATTGTATAAAACTAGAAATCTCCTTGTTTCAAGGAAGAAGATGAGGAGAGCAAAACAACGGAGTTTCAAGTCTGGTTGCAGAGAGAACGAGAAAGAAGAAATAGGATCGTCCCAAATCCGACCCCCTCTCTAATAAACTAGGAAAGATTAATATCATGTTTATATTTTTCTTTGTTTTCCTAGAATTTAAGATAAATACAGAAACAAATTGTTCTCATCCCTTAGGATGTTTTGCAGTTTTGAAACACTTCCTGGAAGTCTTCTGTCGAATGCAGGAGTGTTGGCACGCTTTGCCTTGGTTTGCGGCCCAAGCCCACTTCGCTAACCCATTGGTCCCGCTGACAGTTTCATAGGTCTAGTGCAGATGTGTGCTCTCCTAAACCTAGGAAAGAGACCTGTTCCTTCTGATTCAACTCTTTGATCACCACTGCCATCTTTTTGCTCTCTTTTTTGGGCATTTCTGTTCCTTTCTTTTTTCTTTGATTTTTCTATCTAGTTTCTACAAAAAAAAGAAAAAGAATACGCCTAAATTAATAGTATCATCATTTAAAAAGAGATAAAATAGATGATGAAAATGTACAAAATAAGAATCTAATCAACGAACATATAGTGAATACTTGCATGTGGGGCTCACTTTGTAGCAACCACAAATATTAAGTAACATTGGTGATTTACAACAAGATTATTGAATTAATTGCCTGGATTTTACCCGATAATATATTACTTATATGATAGCTTCTGCCATCAAACTTGCTAAATTTGGACTTGGTGCATTAATGTATCCTTGACTGCCCCAAGAGGCAGCATTCCAATTTCCCATCCAGCCTGGCTGCTGACTAATTTGCCCTTTCAAGATATATACTTGCACTCAACTCTATATTAGATTATTATTATGATGATTATTAATAAAACACAATAAATGTGAGTAGTTCGATATTTTTAATTTTTATGTAGAAATTATTGGTTTGATGAATCCGACTGAAAGTGAGTTGACACAGCTGATAAATATTAGCTCGACTAGGACAACCAAATATAGGATGATGATCCTAGCATGATTACATTGACTAGTGATCTTTGTTTCAAGTATCTGGTGGTAGGTCGACTTCTGTCAAATTCTCAATTAAAATACTAATGAAAAGATATTAATGGTAACATCTTTTTCTCAATACTATTCTATTTATTTGAAGTTTGTTAACTATTTAAATCTTATTAAATAAAAAAATTAAATTAGAAGTCAAAAAGAAAACAATTGATTGAAGTAGGTTGACTCACATGTAGACCTGTTTATTGGATGGGTTAGACCCGAACTTAAATTTCAAAACCCTTGTAAAGTTCGTATAGGTCGGGGCTAGACGGACTTTACGCGGGCCTATTTTTTCAAAATTCAGGCTCGACCTAATGAGCTTGTTAATTTAACAAAAAATGTGTCATTTTTAATGAAACGATGTTATTTTTTATTATTTTAATCATACTCTCTTTTTTTTTTTTAAAGGATGACTTTTTAACTATATTAAAATACCATTATTTGCTGGCAGCTAGTGTTGTGTGTGTGTGCGCACGAGCCTAAAATTTCAAAGCCTAGACTTGGCCATCTAATATTAACAGGTCAGGCCTGCACGAATCACGCCTAAAATTTGGAAGCCCACGCACTAACCCTAAACCATATTAATTTTTGAAAATATTTTGTTCATATTTATATATTAATTTTTTTCTTATTTTATGAATTTTTTTCTTATTTTATTTTTCTGAAATATTTATATTTTTTCTTTTTTTTCTGATTTTTTATATTTTAAAGCTCGAGGGGAAAAAGATAGTTGTATTTTGTCTAGTATTTATATTTTTTCTGTATCTTTTAATTTTTTTCTTATTTTTAAATTATTTTATCAAAAATATATTTATAAAGATAATTTATGTGTAATTAAGTACAAAATGCCAACTAACTTTCTTGAAATTCTAAATTGGACATCTTGGAAAAAAAGTTTTTAGCTAAATGTGACATCCTTTAAAAGACTAGGGAGTAGTATATATTTATTTTTATAAATAAATATATGAAGCTGGGAGGGCCTAGACAGACCACGGGCCTAAAATTTCAAAACCCAGTCTTGGCCGTCTAATATTAATAGGTCAGGCCTAAAATTTGGAAGCCCACGCACTGACCCTTTAGTGCAGATTCAGGTAAGCCCAACGGGCGGCCCGTCCGTTAAGCAGGTCTACCTGCATGAACGTTATAAAATAAAATAAGTGAATTATAAGGTAAAAAGAAAAAGACTAATAATTTTAAAATGTAAACAATGATTATACTCGAAAGAAATGACTTAAAATTATCAACATAGAAGTTTATGATGTATATCGATCATTTGAAATTGGATGGTCGCATTAATTTTATAAATAAAGAAATTGAATTAGAAATTAAAATGAAAAGACATGGTTAACATATTCGTTCCATTTATTTAAAATTTGCTAACCCGCATAAATCTTATTACATCAAAGAATTTAATTTAAAGGTTAAAAGAGAAGACCTGCATGGAAGTTATTAAATAAAAGAAGTGAATAAGAAGGTAAAAATAAAATACTTAGTTAGAATATTCAATGCATTTATTTGAAATTGGATGATCCGCATAAATCTAAAAAAATTATTTTAATTAGAAGGTAAAAATAATAGACCTGGTTGAAGTTAGTTGACTCGCAGTTGTATTTTGTTAAAGTTCTGAAATATTATTTTTGAATTTCTACACACAAAAAAAATAATTGATTTTTTTCTCTTATTTTCTGATTTTTTTTATTATCTGAAATTTTGGATTTTGTAGAAGATTTTATATTAATTTTTGAAGATATTTTTTTCGATTTTATATATTATTGTTTTTCTTATTTTATGATTTTTTTAATATTTTATTTTTCTGAAATATTTATATTTTTTTCTTTTTTCTTTTTTTCTGAATTTTTATATTTTAAAGCTCGAGGGGAAAAAGATCGTTGTATTTTGTCTAGTATTTATATTTTTCTGTATCTTTTAATTTTTTTTCTTATTTTTTAATTTTTTAAAGCTTAAGGGAAAAAAAACTGTTGTATTTTTTTCGGTAGATATTAAACATTAACGGCGCATCCCTTTACCTAGGAGGAAACTTTTTATCTTAGGGAGAAACTCTTTTAACGAAGAGATAATGACACGTGGCACTTACACATGCCACATGTAAATGCCTCATTTGTCGTAAGGGTGCCACATAGGCACCACATAGGAGAGAGGTTGTCAAAAGTGGGAGGGTTCTAGTATTAGAGCACTTTTAATACCAATATTCGTTTTGGTAAAACGAGTAGAGTTTATATCCCCCCTTTAACCTAATTATCATATTTGAGTATGAAGATGGAGAAAATCACAATGGGAGAGCCAAATATGTTCAAATTCTTAAACCATCACTCCCTCTGTTCTGAAAAAGGATGTCGTTTAAGGTTAGGGTTTTTGTTCTAAAATGTTTGTCATTTTTAGATTACTTTTTACAGTTCCTACTTTTGTCTTTTAAGGTTAGAGGAGATATTCTAAAATGCTTGTCATTTTACACTATGTGAGTAACTTTTATTTTTTCCAATAAAATATGTTCCACACTAATTCTCTCTTAAAATTTAACCCAATTAATAATCCTCTGCTTTCTTTTGAATGATCAATTTTAAGACAAAACTAGTAGGGAATATAACTAATAATTTTCTTAATTCATGTCTAGTAATTAGGAACGGAGAGAATGTGTTTTATTTTTTCCAACATAATATGATTTAATCTTTACCTAAAAAGTACTTACTCCGGTATAAAAAAATTACTTTTTAGAGTTGAGTGTACATATTAAGGAAATTATTTTTCACTATTTTTACGTAGTTTTTTATAAGATTATACTAATATGGTCGATAGATATTCTCATTTCCAATTT
Organism: Viola odorata; assembly: GCA_963691705.1. Lineage (NCBI taxonomy): Eukaryota > Viridiplantae > Streptophyta > Magnoliopsida > Malpighiales > Violaceae > Viola > Viola odorata. Next base: position 56,102,636 of record OY829542.1, read on the forward strand.
AAATTTAATTATCCAAAAACATGAGGAAAAAAAAGTGTAAAACATCTTTTTTTGTAAAGATCGAAATGAAGTATCTTATATCCAACCCATGCTACCCTTCTTTCCTTGAATTCGTAATTTAAGAGGAGAGAAGGGTAATAATTAAAATGATAATAATTTCCTTGTCTATTTTTTTTAACCAACATCCTTTAAAGAATAGAAATGATTAATTTTTTTACACAATAAATTTAGCTGAAATTGGTAATCAAGAAAACCTCATTCATATATTGTTAGGTTTAGTAATAGCAATGCTAACTTTAGAAATGTTAGTTATTATAAAACTCAAATATCCACCAAAATTTACCCAATTTTTCGACAACACTAAAGTTTTAATTCTTTCAGTTATCATCACTCCTTCTACCAGCCACGAATTGTATCAACAAACATGTTTAGAGATTGATTTGAATAGTCCGGTATTCTAACCACTAAGTTTAGAGATTCGCTCACTCGATTTTTGCACAAGTCAAATCCATATACATTAACCGTGAGGATGTGTCCTTAAATTCATTTGAAGGAGAAGAGGCATAAGAACTCTACAAAACATGAATTAATGGTTAAAACTAAATCTCTCTTTGGCGCACCAATTTGGACCTTTTAAAAAAAATAAAAAAATAAAGAAGATAAGAAAAAGAAAAAAGAAAAGAAAGTTGCCTTTGGACTAAAAAACTATTTATGTGTTAGCGTCACCTTCAAATTGATCTTGTCCAACAACCAAGGATTTCGAATCATTTTATTTTGACAAAAAAAAGGAGTCCTTATCAGGACAAGATTGCTCAAGCAATGTTGTCTGGGGACAAGACTGCATTGTCTTGTGGGGGGAAAAAATGTCAAAGACGTGAATTTGGATCATTGAAGATGAAGATGACAATCCATGCGCGTTGAACTAATGAATTTGTAAGTTGTAACTCAATTATACTTAGTTACTATGTCTTTTTTATTACTTAGTTTATAGTTTCTAATTATTATTGTTAATTTTACTAATTAGCTTGCAGCTTAATAGTATTTTTTACGAAAATATAAAAATTATAAGATGAGCTCAGATCGTCACGTAAGATATATTGACTAATCTAATGATATTAGAAAACGTTTAAAAAAAAAATAATACATCAATAAAACTGCTATCAAGAAAAATAAATAAATTTTTTTTTTGTCGGGGTGGTCGACTATTATTATTTTATTGGGGCGACGGAAACATCGTTGTTGGGCTGGGCCAGTTCAAAGAAAGTTATAGGCTTGAAAGAAATTGGTATTATTACCCTTATTATCTGCAATATTTCTTTGGTTGAGTGAAGCGTATTATGGACTAGCCAAAGTAACCTTGCTCTCTCTAGATTTTAGAAGAAAAAAAGGGTTTATTGCCTAGAAGAGTAGAAACCTACTCTATCACTCCTAACTAAGAGAAATTACTCGGGAGATTTTGATGTCATCGAAAACGCTCCTCATGATTAAAGGCTAGATTCGTCAACCCATTTGCAATAAAGTTTGCTTCACAAAAGACATGTTTAGTATGAACCTCCCGCTTAAGAAAATTAATACGTCGAATCAAATCCATATTCACGTCGCCGAAAGAACAATCAAATCTATATTCACATCCAAGAAAGAACGATTACGAGTTCGTGTATGGATTATACTCAACTTGTCAACCTGGATCTGGAGCCTATGCCATCCACATTTCTACCTTGTAAACGCTGCACTGACCAAGGAACGGAGGAATCAAAGCACCTAGCCAAGCTCCATTAACATCCCGAAAGCATCCAAAAGTTGTGGCTTTATTAGTCGATTGAATAAGCACATAAAATTATAGTTCAACTGATAAATACACGTTAACTGTGTAACAATAAATTATGTATTCGATTTCTACTATTATAATGATAATTAGTAATATAACCATTAATAATGGCTCCATCGGTATTAAGAACCACAACTCCTGCCTGATCGGGCTCCCAACCCATTTTCCCAACGCAAAGGAAAATTGGAGATTTTTTTTCAAAACTAAAAAACGGGCTTTAGGCCCTAAAGCCCAAAATAAATAAGACTGCACATCATCAATTAATTATCAATCAACATCTAAATTAATTATTATAAAACTTCATAAGGATATGCGCGGTACGAATAACCGCTAAAATCATGTAAACCACAACCGAGTTACTTAATTTTCCTCGTAAAATTTACACTATTTCAAATTCATAACCTCTTCGCGATCTATTTACGATTATCGATTATCCACCAATGAAAAAATTACTCAATTAGTTTGATAAAATTAGTGGATGTATAATATAAAAATAATAAATATACTATTCATCAAATAATAATAATAATAATTGTAGCAATAAATATAACAATAATATAAAATTTACCACATCTAAACAACACCCAAATATATTTTTATTCATTATTATAAATACTAATATTATTAAATATATTTATAAATATATAAACGTATAAAATATATAAAACTATTAAGTGACTGTGAGTGGTGCGGTTAACCGCGTTTAATCACACCACCCTCATCCCTACTTATAGATTTTTTGTATTTTGTATATACATAAATTGAGAGTCAAAAAGCCCATAATATATAAACCTGACTATCAAAACCCATTCTTTCTGTGTCGGTCCAGTTATATTGGTAATTCATGAAAGACTGGCCTTTTTAGGATTGGGCTCGAATTAACTAGTTGTAATGGTTTTAAATGATTATATTAGTAATTATCATTATAATACTAAGAATCGAACTCATAATTTTGATCATAAAAATGATATGTACTATTCGGTTGAATTATATGACCTCATATGATCTAATCATATTATCTTTAACCCATAAGAAAGTAAATTTAGTAATTAAAGGTAATCTAAAATTGGCTACAAAAACAAGTGGCTACCTCAACTACTGTTGTTTTAATCATTAATCTAAGCTAATTAAATCTCTTCTAAACAAGTGACTAAAACAAATATTAAGGTACCCATTTTTTTCACTAACAAAACACTCAAAAGAGATGAAGCAACGTTTCATTGAGCAAAGAAGCAAAGATCTCCTCCTCCAACTCTAACCCCACTTCCTCTCTATCTTCTGCAAAAATTGCCCAATTCCCATGTTTTTCAATGTCCTGAACAAAGACACTTCTGCAATCCTTCTCCCCGTCGAAAAACATATCTTTCGCGTTCCCATCTATCCAATCTTGTGCAACCCGTAAGCATTCTTGCTCATTATCAAACATATTTCTACACGCGGTCGCATTCTTCTCCTCAAGTTGGCCTCTGAAGAAATCAATCAATAGATATTCTGGCGAAGGTAATGTTGTTGCTTTAATATTGAGCCTGTTAAGCAGCTCTGTTTCATCATTTTCTTGTTTGATTTCATTGATCAATGTAGATTCTTCCTCCTCCGCCATAGCGATTCGCTTCTCCAATTCCACTGGTTCTAGTTGACCCAGATTCTCAAACCTTCTAATCTTTGTCATGACCTTCTTTTTTGTTTCTGCTAAATCATCATACATTTGAAATTCACATCATCAACTGAAGAGAAACAAGATGCTACAAGCAAAATGGATTAGATTAAGCATTACATTTTGCATTGTTTGATTGATTATTTGGAAGACGTACCGTATGGACCATCTTTTTTCCATTTTTTCCATAAAAGGAGGCAAATTGATTTCTTGAAATAAATAGTGTTCCTTCTTAAAAGCCGATTGCAAATGGGACCATACTCATCATGAGTGATGACAAGAGTTTAATTTCTCTAATATTTTGCGCCTACTAGTAGTAGTATGTGGCAATATGTCCTTTGCTACCTAGTTTTCATCCATGAATTAATTGAAGCCTTGGTAAATTAAAAATCATGCCAGCTTGCAATATTAATTATCTTGATTTTACAAAATAAATAAAAGAAATGGCACGTGTCATGCAGACATTAGTTTGGGATATTAGGGGTACCTTCCATCCGGACAAGGCTGGATTGGAAAGGAGAGTCTCCTTCCTCTTCATCTTTGAATGGACAATCCAGCACAGACACTGGACTCAATTGTTCTTTTTCTTCCTCGTTTGGCCAATCCTGTTTCACAACATATATTTAATTATCACTGCAATAAGAAAATAATATTTTTTAAAAGAGATTTGAATATCGATCCGCTTTGAAAGCGAATAAGGGTCACGGCACCCATAAATTGCATAAGTTAGTATATGTCCATGGATTCAAAAACAATTGGAAATATGATAATCTGATACTCCTGGTCTTGTCATTTTCCATCTCTAGACACAAAAATACGAGCCCCGCCTATTCTGCCACCACCACTCTTAAATGCACCGCACCCTTCCATCTAATCCCATTTCACTAATTTTATTTGAACTCGAGACTCAACTCTCGAGTATATATTTTAAAAAAATACAATTAATTTAAATTCATTTATAACATTTGTCATTGATTATTTGGTATGCCATTTATTAAAATGAATCCTTAAAACTCAATTCTTCTGCAACTAGAAAAAATGAATTCAAACTCTTATCTTCAAATTTCATACGGTAGACAAAAATTGGAAACTCCCAAAACGCAGTGCTGGTGAGTTGGCCAAGTCAACCCAGTAGTAGACAATAACGTGACACCTGCCCTCCCACCTAGCTAATAATTATTTGAACAAATGAGGCAATGTGGCTCACAAAATTCCTAATCTACCCATACCTATCCATATTTTAAATTTTAATTGATAATAATAATGATTTTTCTGATCAGAATTTCAAACAATTATAAATAAATAACTTCACTAATTAAAAAATAATATTTTGAATTTGAAGTAACATATCTAAGATTCTGTATAATTATTTACAGATTTCATAACTACAATTTGAAAATATAACACTTTTTTGTTGTTGCTGAAGACTTACTGTGATCACTGACCAGTACTGTTCTATAGCTCAAACGATGTGGACTTTGCAAAACGACAGCGTACCAGGAGATCATAAATCTCCAATCACACGATCCTAATTAAGCTCAAATTCATGCAAATTTCAATCAATAATTTTCATAATTTCGGATGCATCCCAACGGATTGAGTTTGCAACTGTGGAACACCGTATAAAAACTCTTTACTAACCTTTTTACCGGTAGGGGAATCCTGACCACCGACCGATACGCCTACTACTCTCCTGTTGACTTTATGAAAGTCCTTTTGACCTTCTACGGCATCGATTCCACTGCTGCAACTCTCAGAAATTCCATCACTCTCGGTACTCCAACTGTTATTCTCACTGCTTGAGCTCGTCGAGAACCTGCTGCCAGTTGTCATCGTCGTCTGAACAGACGACGACTTATCCTTTTCCTCGCCGAACAATCCCCACCGTCCGATCTCTTCCGTGCCCTCGCGATCATCATCACCATCCTGATCGTGATGAGGATCAGGCTTTCTCAAGAAATTCTTGAACAGACGGCGGGAGAAGCTCTTGGGGAGGGTGATTTTTTTCTTGACGGACGGTGACGGAAGGAGCTTGACGGCGTTGATGACGGCGTCGGTAGCTCTCTGTATTTTGGAGCGGCTTCTTTTGATGAGAGGCGGCGGTTGTGGTACTCGTGGAAGTTGTTTTCGGTTACGTTGATGATGGCGGAGTGATTTTGTGTGGCGGCGGTGATAGCGGGCGGCGGTTTTGAGATCGATGTCGAGGAGGAATCGGACGGTGGTGCAGCATTGTCGGCGAGGGTAGGAATTGAAGCCGTTGGATGAGCAGGAGCTGAAATCATCGCGGAGATGATCCTTCAGCATCAAAAAAGGCTTTTGATTGCTGCTAAGAGCCATGAGATTGAAAGTTTTAAATTAAAGGAAGAAATGATTGTAAAGTTGAGTTTAAATTTGAAGACTAAAAAGAGTGATGAGGCATTTAAAGCTAAAAAACAAGGTTGGAAGAAGCTGCTTCTTTAGTACAGCAGTGAGGAATTGTAATGAGAAGCTGTGGTGGTGGTTTTTATAGAGGGAGAGGTAAGGAATTGGAGATCTCAATGGTGGTAGAGGCAGAAACTAGAATTAGAAAGTTGTTGGATGCTTCTTTTTTGTCCTCTTTGTGTGCTGAGTTTTTGAATGTGAGACTTGCTTATTTTTTATTTGTTTTTTGGGAGATTTTGATTTTGAATTAAGAGTTTTTAATGCAGCGAGTGAGTGGGAAATTTCTAGTCCTCAAAATCTGTCATTTATTTATTTATTTTACAATTCACCAACGGGTGACACTTTTATTTTTAAGTAGATCAATCTGGTATAAACATAATTAGCTTTAACCTAATAAATTTAAGAATATATGTGATTTATACTTAAAAATACTCTGCAATAACACTATCGTTATATAATTAATGAGTGTAAAAAGTGACTTAAAATTAATTTGATCATTTCTTGAATAAATGTAAGGTGTGATATGTCATTTTAGGTGTGAGTAGCGAGTGAGCGAGTGAGTGTTAGACTGGTAGTTGACCTTGACAAATCTTGAAAATGAGATTTGAGATGGAAATCTTTTTAAGGTGAGATTAAAAAATGAAAAAAGTTTGACTGCCCAACTTTCACGCGCTTCGGCACGTGTGGTTGTCGTTAAGTTGTATAGTGAGTGATACAATGTTGTAAGCGTAAAAAATGATGCGTCGTCAGATCTTTGTTACTATTTGATTGATGATGATGATGAAGTGGGATCTAATTAATTAATTGTACACACATCTGATTCTGTTGCTTAACTTTTTTCGTATCTAAGAAGCTTCCTTTGCGCAAGCGTGTATATACATTTCGAAGAGATTGATTTTTTTCTTTTTGTTATTTTTCTCATCTATATTATATTCGATTATTTTAATTAATGTGGTGTTTATGAATTAGTTTGAGTTAATCTTATACCTCAAATATACAAATGTATGATATTAATGTCTGATTTGTTGGTAGTTAGCAAATGCTTAATTAAGTAGCTTTGATTGATTAAAGAGAGAGAAAATAATGAGTGTGGCAGCAAATTTGGTTATTTTAGTACTCTCCTTTTGTTGGATGGCCCCATGCTCCATCTGTAAGGAAATTGATTGGCTAACGACAATCATAAAATAAAAGTACCGCCAAACTTTAAAGGCTCCCCCCCAAATATTGACAGACTTCCCATCACCAATCTACCACCGCATACCAACAACTAAAATATGTTTTGCCTTATGAATGCTTCTCCACGCATAGCTTGGTTTGGAGCCCAAATCAGATTGAAGAAAAATGGACTCCGGATAATACTTAGCTTTAATCACCTTAGCAACAAGAGAGTCAGTTGGTTAAGGAGACACCATCCTTATTTGGTGAGAAGTGCCAAATTAAAGATTGATATTTTGCGAAATTCAAGGCCTCCTTTTAGATTTTGGAAGACAAATCTTATCCCAACAAACTCATGGAATCCCTTTGCTCTTCCTATTCTTTCCCCACCAGAATTTCCTACATGAAGACTCGATTTCTTCACAGATTGATGAAGGAAGCTTGAAAAGGGACATAACATATGTGGGGATAGCTGGACAATGGACTTGATAAACACTTCTTTACCCGCATCAGATAAGAATTTCTCCTTCCAATCGTCAATCCTCTTGATGACTCTATCCCGGATCATAGAAAAAACCAATTTCTTTGACCGGCCAATCATAGCAGGGAGACCAAGATATTTATCATATCTCTCAACTACCTTTACATTCAATCTATCATTCATAGCATCTTTTACATTTACAGGCACATTTCGGCCAAAAGATTACTCAGATTTCTCATAGTTTAAATTTCATCTATTTAACTTTATTAATTTACTCAGAAACGTAATAAATTGTAATAGTTGGAGTAAAATGAGAAGGGTAAGCTAAAAAAATGTTAAAATGGTTGTATTTGGGTAAATTTTTTCTCCCAGTTTTTTAATAGTTATATTAATTTGTCCGATATAAAAAATATATAATTAATTTCTTTTTACTAAAAAACAATACATTACACGGTGTAACAATTTGTATGCAATTAAATATTTTTAAAATTTTACTTAAGATGCACACGAACATGCCTCGAAGATTGATGTGAAGAATGAAATGAGCACGTTTTTCAAGTCTCCTGGCTCTCTTGGTTGGCTCATGGCTGGCGCTGCCTGGCTTGGGAGATGTGGCCTGGCCACGCTAACATTGCCGATCACTTGCTGGTGGTCCTCATTCCTCGCCATGCTTCTCGTGCCAAGTGCGTGCACAGTATATATATATATAATCGAGTGTTAGAAAAAAAAAACTATACTAAAAGAGTAGTATTTTAAAAAAAAAATTCGATAAAATTTGAACTGAATTATCTATTGAAATAAATAAAAAAATCATAGTTTCAAAATATATATTTCTTTTTTTTAAGGCAGTCTTTTCATATTATTGATCCGTCAAAACTTGAATGCACACACCTTTAATTCTTCTATTTATTTGCTAAAATAATGAATTGTATACTGAATCACTAATTGTTTCTAATAAGATAATAAATATTTGGATCAATCAAAATTACTAAAAGTTTAATTTTAAAAATACAAAGAAGAATAACCTTCTTTTCTTCTAAATGATTGAATTGTACAGTTTGTATCACTGTATGAATGGCCAAGTAGAGAAGAGGAGAAAATAAAAGACAAGAGTAGGTTGTCTTGCATTTATTTACTTCTCAAACCCACCTCCCTGATTTTTTTTTTATGAATCTAATAATTTGAAGAATAGTTAGTCTAGAAGTATCCTTAAATTTATTGGACATATTTTATACTCGGTATCCCTAAATCCCTGAATTTAAATATAATATAAAAGTATTTAATATTATTAATAAGTTGAATCTTGTTTCTCCGGTTCAATTTCCTATTCCGATTGGTAAAAAACTAAAAACTATTGGTACATAATACATCAATCAGAGCTACGCCTAGGAAGGACCACCTTCAAACATGCTTTAGCTATTATCTTGATCACCTGCTTGTGGGTGATTAACAAATCCTGGACTTAGTACGTACCTAATTCAATCAAATAACTTCATAGGAGCCAACCTCACCAAAAGTATTAATTAGCTATGATAAGCAGTGCTAAATGTTATTCTCACCTTTTGTCTTAAAAAATTACTATGTTAACTTTTTTATAATTTTATGACATATTTTCGTACGTAAATAAGAGCTAATGTTGTATTCCCTCCGTCCTTAAATAAATAACGTCCAAATCACTTTCATGGGAATTAAAGAAATGATTGATTCATATTTTTGATGTATGTTTAGCCAATTACTCTCAATAATTTTAGTAAATATAGTCAATCAACACTAATTAATACATTGTGAGTAATGAAAATGATCATTATTCGCACGCTTTTATTTTCTTTCAATCAAGTTAGCTTTAAAGTTAAACGAGTAAAAACAACACTAAATTGTTAATTAATTAAGGTAATTATTTTTTACTGCTTAATTTTACAAATGAGAAGATATGAACTTTTAATTTCTGTACTAATTATAACTTTTTTTAGGCGTATATTTGCTATAATTTAACCTTATTTGAAAAAGAGATAAGCGACATTTTTATAGTAGAAGGCTACATATTTTATTAAAAAATAAAAATATTTATTTTTGGCTGATTAAATGTTAAAAAAAAAGAAACGAAAAACTATATAAAAACAATATACTTTTAATTAACCAGCCTCTTTTAAGAAGACGTGAAAATTATTAGAAGCATTTTTTTTTCACGTCTGAATAAAAAAGCGTTAAATAGATGATTGATGATGTTTATGAATGGCAGTCTAGTTTTTGTGTGGTTGAAATATTTTCTTATATTAAAACACAAAAAAAAGGAAAAAAGAAGAAGAGTTTTCTTATATCATGGATCAAATGTTTGAACAATACATGGGCTAACTCTACACCTGTAAACTGACGGCCCATGACATTGGGCTCTTTTTAGCCCATCTTGAAAATAAGGAAACTTTTTCGCAACACTGCAGCCCATAGGTTTTTAGCGCACGTGCTTCGCGTGGCCAAAAACTGTTTTTGTTTCGTTACAATTTAGAAAGCATCATCGTGTACTAGCCGTCATCTTCATGGGAGATGCATGTTGTCTGCCAAATTGTCCACGTGATTGAAATTCAAGCTTCTTTTTATAGATTTGGTAATTATGTCGACCGGTTAAAATATAAAGTATAGTTTATGTAAATAGAATAGCTCCTTCCCGTATTCAAGTAACAAATTAAATATAAATCACGAGTAAAAGAATAATTAATGGTCCGTTAGAATAATAGTGAGATTTTTATTTTAGTTTTTTTAAATAATAAAATACTCATTGAGCGGCAAGAGGATCACTCTGGAGCGATTGAGCATTGACCGTATAGCTGAGAGGTAGATTTGCAGTGACGGTCAAGTTTGTGGTAGAGATTAGACTCTTCTGATTGTAGCAGCATTTGAAAGCTCCAGAGTGAGTAGTCAAAGATACTCGAGTGATGTGATTGGTATGTAATGAATTATCAAGCTTAATTAGAAGTCAGTAGTTTCTTGTGGTGGGTTGCGAGAACTTCATTTTCAGGGGAGATTATTGAGTTATACAAAACACTATCTCACCATGATTGATTGGTTTGCTTAATTGGATTGGAGGATTGTGAAATGGGGAACTAATGGATTGAATATGAAGTATGATGAGTGATTCTATACTTCGTGCGATTGAAAGTATCTCTTAAATTTTCTTATCAGATTTTATGAAGATTGATTATTATCCCACGTAAGTAATGAGAGAGAGATTTGTCGTGATATCTCACTTATTTAGATAGGTAAAAATTATTTGATTGGTTTGAGAAGAAAAAAAAAAAAAAGTAAGGAAAACGATTGGAGGCATTTTGGTTAGTACGGCATTGCCGTATTACATTAGAATTGGGTATTTTGCCCATATATATATGGATGTTATATATGGAGGTGACTTTTTGCCTAATTAAAATAAAATCTAAGGCATACGATTGATTAAGGTTGGAGTCGCGGGTATGCTACAATTGTTCGAGCTTGATTTGAGACGCACGACATCAATTTTGGCATCGTATGCCGAATTGATTGGAATTGAAGTTTGACCAAATTAATTAGCACAAGCGTGACTTTATTAATTTGTGCAAGCGAGAGAATTTGAAGACGAGATAAGAGAAGCAAGATCTGATGGTTGATTCCATGCTTCCTGATCGTAATTGAAGTTGAGTAAAGAAGCGAAGACTGTTCCAAGTTTCAAGTTTACCAACAAGCAATCACTACACAAAAAATGGTCATTAAAGGTGTTTTTTTTAATACTTTTTTTAGCGGTTTAAACCGCCTCTACATTTTTTCCCGGCGGTCATACCAAGGTAAAAAACCGTCATGTAATGTCTCGCCGCAAAGGATATAAAGGTGGTTTAACTAACCGTCGGAGTAGATACATAGTCTTTAGAGGCGGTTATTGGATGATGGTTTTAATCGCCTCTTGACAACATTATAGGCGGTTGCACTACTAAGATCTGGGGCAAAAACTTGAGTACATCTAATGTACCCAAAACTCAGTACCACACTCATTTAAAATCTGGCATGTGAATAAGTGATACATATCATACTTAACGAAAGCAACCACCGTTAACTTAATTTTTTTTTTAATTTTCATATTTTCCCTTAAAATTATACGATAAAAAAGAAAAGAAAAATATCAAAAATAATTTGTCATCACCGTCTCTCTCTCTCTCCCACCTCCTCCACTTTTTTCACCACCATCTCCTCTACTTTTTTCACCACCACTTCCTCTTCTACCCTCTCCACGCCACCGCCACCTCTTCCTCCTCCTCCTTCATCCCCTCCGCACCACCACTTTCTCCTCCACCATCCGCTTCACACCACCACCGTTTTCTCCTCCGTACTACTGTCCATCATCTTCTCCTTTGTCTCATCCAAACCATCTCCTACACCACCCGCCGTTTCCGCCAGATTTAGGTCCGCTTCACACCAACGTCGCTTTCTCCTCTGTCCTATTCATCATCATCTTTTCTTCTGTCTAATCCACACCATCTCCTACACCGTCCGCCATCTCCTCCAGATCTGGATTTAGGGTCGCTTCACACCAATCAACTTCCTCCTCTGTTCCCTTCACACCACCATCTCTTTCTCATAATAGATTTTTTTATAATATAGTATTTTTTATAGATTTAGTTCTAGATTTAAATTCATATCTATATTTAGATGTATTAATAATATAATTTATTTCAGAGTATGTGGATAGGAAAGAAAAGTGGAGAAAAAGATTACAAAGAAAGTGATGGAGAGGTTAATTATTGATTACCAGATTAATGAAAAGATAATGAAAAAATTGAGATGATGATACTTGATATTACCTAAAATTTGAGATTAGGTTTGCCCATTATTGCTATCAATCGCAAGAAAAAGAAAGAGGAATGGATTAATTTGTTAACAACATTTGAAATTAAAAACAAATTTTTTTCTGACTTTTTTTTTGGTCTAATCTATTTGGGGATAAACACAAAATTGGCACCTGTACTTGTATTGATTGAAACATTTAGCACCTGTATTTGTAAAACGATTTAAAAGGCACCTGTACTTGAAACATATGACACATTTGGCACCTCTCACTAACTCCGTGCATCGTCAACCGTTAAGTGCTGATGTGGAATGCCACGTGGACTGACACGTCATCACATTGCTGACGTGGCATGCCACATCAGCATATGTTAATTAAATATATTTTCTTTCTTTCTTTTTCTTTTCCTTCTCATTTTTTTTCTTTTTTTCCTTCTTCTTCTTCCCTGAACCAAAATCAGACAAATCAAATCTCTCTTTTTTCCTTTCTTATTTATGCTGCGCACTCCTCTCCTCTTCCTTTCTTTTTTCTTTCCTTTTCTCTTTTCTTTTATTTCTTTTTCTTCCTTTTCTCTTTTCTTTGCTGCAACCTCATTCTTCCTCTATTTCTATTAATTTTCTTTCCTTTCCTCTTATTTCTTTTCTTCTCTGTTTCTTTTCTGTTTTATTTCTTTCTTCTTCGCTTGGCTGGGACGGTTGGTGATGATGGTTTAGATCGATGGTTGATTGAGTGGATCGGCAGTGGTGATGGCTCGGGTTTGGTGACCGGTCGGCTATGGCGGTTTGACTGTGGTTGGGTGGATGGTTGGTTTGGAGATGGTGATGATAGCGGGGCAGATCGGTTTTGGGTAAGGTTGGAGGTTTGGTTTTTGGGCAGTTTGGGTGGATCGATAGTGGGTGGCCGGAGGTTTGGTTTTTTTGGACAGTTTGGTGAGGAGATGGCTGGAGATTGGTTTTTGGGTAGTTGGTAAGGAAATTGGTTTAATTTTGGATATTAATTTGACAGAGGTAGTTTTTGAATTAATTTGGCAGAGGTGGATTTGATTTGGATTTTGGCAGGGAGATGGCTTTTGATTTGGAATTCGGCAGAGATGGATTTTAGTTGAATTTGTGATTGATTTAATTGGTTTGGGCAGGATTTGGATTTTGGTTGAATTTGTGATTGATTTAATTGGTTTGGGAAGGATTTAGAATTTAGCAGAGATGGTTTTTGAATTAATTTGGCAGAGAGATTTAATTTTGGGTTAATTTGGATCGAATGAGGAATTTGTAATTTATCGGATCAGTAAGAGGTGGAGAGGGTATTTGAATTTGTGGTTCAATTGGGATTTAATCGGAAAGGAATTGGATTTAATTGATATTGCAGGGTTGGATTTAATTGAATTTGGCAGTAATTGATTTTGGATTTTGAATTTAGCAGGTGATTTTGGTTCAGGGAAGAAGAAGGAAAAAAAGAAAAGAGAAGGAAAGGAAAAAGAAAGAAAAAAAGAAAAAGAAAGGAAAAAAATATATTTAATTAACATATGCTGATGTGGCATGCTACGTCAGCAATGTGATGACGTGTCAGTCCACGTGGCATGCCACATCAACACTTAACGGTTGACGGTACACGGAGTTAGTGGGAGGTGCCAAATGTGTCATATGTTTCAAGTACAGGTGTCTTTTAAATCGTTTTACAAATACAGGTGCCAAATGTTTCAATCAATACAAGTACAGGTGTCAATTTTGTGTTTATCCCAATCTATTTGTAATATAAATAATTTCTCCTTTGTGTAATATCTCATAAATGGCAAAAAAGAAAGAGAAAAAAAGGAAATCTGCAGCAACCAGAAAAAAAAATTAATTAAGTTAACAGTGATTGATTCCGTTAAATATGACGTGTATCACTTATCCGCATGTCAAATTTTAAATAGGAGTGATATGAATCTTGGATACATCAGATGTACCCAAATTTTTGACAAGATCTGGCACATGAACATTTATAACTTCATTTCATATTTAAGGGCGGTTACCATTGATTTTTGGCAGGAATATTGTTTTGCAAGATTTTGACCGCTTTTTGGCAGGAAAGTTAAAATCACAACTTTTGAGAGTACTTTTTATTTCTCTCTTCTATTTAAATAAATTGACCGATGAATATTTATCTCTCTCTTTCATAATAAATAAATTAATTATAAATTATTTAAGAAATTAGAAAATAATATTTAATTTAGAACAATTTTTTTTAACTAAAGCAACATTTAAAATAGAAGGGAGGGAGTATTTGTTTTCAGTAAAACAAACAAAAAAAAGCATGTCCTACTAAATCTTTAGTAAAAAAAAAAACAGTCACTAAATGTTAATCCCTGTAGCCTCATTTTCTGGTAGTGTGAAATTGATGAAAACTATACAAAAATGAAAAGTGATAGGGAATTGAAATTAAATGGAAATTGTGGGTAAGGGTTTTCGCGGGATTGCAACAAAAGAGAGAACAATTAAAAACAATACCTCGTACGCTCAATCCTTAATTCGATTTAGCACCGCAGATTGTCAATGGAGAGTTGACCTTTAGCAACGCTGTGAATCGTACAAGAACCATTATCAATTTGTTGTTTTTGGTAAACAAAGAAGAAAGGGAAATAGAGAAATCTAGGAGAACATGAGTTAGGGTTTGTGAGAGTTGCACAAAAATAAATGAAAGGAGGAAGGAAGAGAAAAGTGAGGGAGGGAAATGAAAAATGATGGGGGGAATTAAGAGTTAGGGTTTTTGATTTCACCAAAGTGGGGAGAATAACTGAAAATCTTATCGCTGCCTAAATGAAGAACAATGGAGAGGTTAGAAGGCGGTTTGCTTGAGCCGTTTTTTAGAACCGACTTTATTGCTTTTCGCGTGTTTTTATTTAAAGACTGTTTAATTGTTTCAAAGATGAAAACCGTCGTTTCATCACTTATTTGGTGTAGTGAATGATTGGTTCGTTTTGTGACGGATTTTTGACGGGTCGAATCTTACTTTGAGTTCTTCAAGGTAAACGGTATTGACTGTTTACTGGATTGTGATTGAGGTTATTTTTCTAGATATTTATTATATTGTTTGATTGTTACTATTCATGATAATGGTGTATGTCATATAATTGCTATAGTTGAGATATGAGTTTTGTTTGGTTGTACACATCGTTACTGACTTTCGTGATTTTTTACCTTAAAAATCTTGGTGTTATCTTTTGTATTCGTTTGACAACTAGCGTTATGGTCTTTAGGATAAGATTGTTTGTTGGGCATATTGACTGTTGATTGATTGAACCCTAATACGATACGCTGCTTTTAGTTTTCTTACTCTCTCTGTTCCATTTTAAATGTGGTTTTAGCCATGGATACGAAAATTAGGGAAAGTTGAAATCGCAACTTTTGAGGTTACTTTTTATTTCTCTTTTCTATTTAAATAAATTGGTTGATGAGTATTTATGTCTCTCCTTCCTACTAAATAAATAAATTATAAAATGATATTTAATTTGAAATTTTTTTTATAACTAAAGCGACATTTAAAATGGAAGGAAGGGAGTATTTGTCTTCCGTATATAGAAAGGACAAACCAAACTCAAAGTTTGAAATGAATAAATGGAATTGACCGACGCATCATACGCACACGCACACATTACCAAATTAAAATGAAATAAATAAAAGTAGAGCACGTGTTGTTTTTCCTGCTAAGGAAAAGGGAGCCAACTCATTTGTTTGTTTATTCTTGAGCACCTTTTTGATACACACGTGGTTAACACGGCCGTCATACTGAAACATTAAAGTAAAACAAACAAAAAACTTGTCCTGCTTAATCATTCAGTTTTTTTGGTCAGAATTCTAACCTTTGACTTGTATATATATTTCACTATCCTAAAGGCTAAAACACAATCCAAAAATTATACTCAGAGACTCTTATCCAAAAGCAAAACTCAGACCAAAAAAATAATAATATCCAAAAGCGAAACAGCAGCAAATTAAATTCAAAGACCCGACCCGAACTATTTTTTTTGAAATGGATGCTTTCAGTACTCAATTCTCCGATCCACACCCATCTTCTTCTCCTACCAGACTTTCTAGCTCCGACTCGGAGGAGTTATCACTCGCAGTCAGCTGTCCGAAGAAACGAGCGGGCCGGAGAATATTCCGAGAGACCAGGCACCCTGTTTTCCGAGGTGTGCGGCGGAGGAACGGTGATAAGTGGGTGTGCGAGCTGAGGGAGCCGATGAAGAAGACCCGCATATGGTTGGGAACGTATCCTACTCCCGATATGGCGGCGCGGGCTCATGACGTGGCAGCATTGGCACTGAGAGGGAAATCCGCTTGCCTCAACTTCGCCGACTCGTGGTGGAGGTTGCCGGTGCCTGTTTCTGCGGAGGCGGGGGACATTAGGAAGGCCGCCAACGAGGCTGCCGAGATGTTCCGGCCGCGAAACGGAGCCTGTGATGACGTGGAAGGAATGGGAATGGATATGATCAGTGGTGATGGAGAGTGTAAAGTGGTGTATGTGGATGAAGAAGCGGTGTTTGATATGCCAAGACTGCTTGCTGACATGGCGGAAGGACTTCTGCTATCTCCGCCGCAGTACGTGAGTGTCGAGTGGGAGCAAACAGAGATAACTGATTCTGATATTTCTTTGTGGAGTTTTTCATAATGTTTTCGTTGTTTAATTAAGTGATGACGTCAGTACGTAGTTGCAGTTGAATGGTACTTATGTACATGTACCGTGTTTTTGGATAAGAATACGTAGCGTACTTCTTTTCCCTCTAGGTATACCCTCCATTTTTTTTGGGGTAAAACTAATTTCGATCAAATATGTTATATAAATTTGAATGATACGTTGATTAAACGACCGATTATTTTATTTTATTTCTCAGATTTGAATTTTAAATTTAAATTGATGAATTATAAATGAATATTCCTAATTTGAACCATCGAGAAGAATTTCTTTAAAAAAAGTATTGGAGAAAAAAGAGTGTAATTAAGCACTTATTTTTTATTTTGATGGAGATCAGTGGGAACTTATTTTTTGTTTTGAACATCCTTAAAATGAACAGATGTAGATATGATTGATAAGTCCACATCTGGTCTTTGATTCATCATCTTTAAGTTGTTTTGATTTTGATTTGTGTTTTAATTTAATTGCTTCTAAAGTACTTATGTTGAATTGCTAATGAGTTTATTTATTATTACTTCTTTTTTTCTCTTAAGTATTCTCTCGTCCATTTTAAAAAAAATATCAATTTTGTTAAATAGTATAACTAAATGTCGAAGTTGTAAATGAATAATTTTTTTAATCCTCAACGGAACGACGACAATTTCTAAGAGCTGCATTGTTATATTTTTGTTTGTCGTGTCATGCAGCAGTCCACACGGTCCACACACCACACTCTGCTGACGCTGGGAATTGTAATTAGCTGGCACTTGGAGGGGAACGTGGGGCCTAGCTGTAGCCTGTAGACTACCAAGTCCAAGGTATTCAGTCCGAGTCAAAACTTACTTTAATGGCAATTTGCAACACCCGGCTGAGGTCCGCTTGCTGTCTTTTCCTTTCTGCTGTGTGTATGCAGCGTCGTTTACGTATTCGCAACTTCGCACTCGTGACGTAATGATAAAAAATAACTCTCAACTTTTTTTCACAATAATTAAGATAATAATTAATTTTTATTTTTGATATATTTCTAGTAAATTGTTCTTAATCGTTTTATTAACTACGTTCAATTAACACTAATTTTAATCCTCTAATACATTAAAAATAATAAAAATAATATTTTTTTAAGAATAAAAAAGTGATCAAAACGTCATTTATTTGAGAAATGAGGGAATATTTAATTTACTTAATAAAAAAACAATTATTACATGTTTTGTAGTGTTTTATACTTTTAGTAGTTACTTTATTTATCTCAAATTAAATAATTTTTTTTAGTATTTTACACCTAGGAAATAAATTATTTTTCATACATTTTAAATTTAAATTTGACACTAATATTCTCTTGTCTTATTCTAATTTATCTATTTTATTACTTCTCACTAATCACCTCTCCTAAAAAAAATAAGAAATAAATTAGTAAAACGTCATTTAATTTAAAACACTCAAATATATTATTTAATTTAAAATGGGAGGATTATTTAGTAGTTATCTTATCCTACATGACTTCTATAGATAACTTTTGCCATAGGGTTATTGAAAAAAAGTACCTATATAATAATTTATTGACTGATTTGGCACCTCTGATGTTTTTTGCGTTTAAAATGTACTTGTATTCAAACAAAACGTCACATTTGGCACCTCCACCTAGGGCTGTCAACCAGTCCCGAGAGCCGAAGACCCGGCCCCAGGCCCGGGATTTTTTCCGGGACCGGGACCAGGTTTTCAATCCTGAATTGTGTCCGGGTCGAGTCTAGTCCCGACCCGTGTAAGGCCGGGTCTGACCGGGTCAGACCCGGCGGGTCTCAGGTCTGTTCCGAGACCCGGCGGGTCTCGAGTCTGTTCCGAGACCCGGTAACTTAACCCTGAAATTACAAAATTTCTCATTTCAATTCAATCTCTAACTGCCGCTCCCTTTCCTTCTCATCGCCACCACCTCTCGCGCAGTCAAGAGACCGCCGCTCCCATCTCTTCCACCACCCAGACTCACCAGTCACCACCACCACAGGTCCACGACATCACTCCCTCCCTTCCCTTCTCTTCTCATCGCCACCGTGAGTCCGTGACATCGTCTCTTCCGCCACCAGACTCGCTGTTTCGCCAATCTCACTCGCCAATCGCCAATATCCCTCGGCCATAACCTTCTCCCACCGTCATCACCGTCTTTTGTTATTTTTCATGTTGTTAGTTTCATTAGCAGACTTGTACTCGTACCTTGTTCCACACTTCTTGCATAGGGACCATCTACGATTGTCCCCTTCAGTAGCATCCACAAAATAAAAAAACTCCCACCATTTTGAAGTGAGAGTTTTCTTCCTTTTATTACTTGTTGCAGTTGTTGTTGTTGTCATAGATGGACCATCATCATCATTTCCTTCTACATTTGTACGTGGAAGATCTTCTTGAGGGACACCATCATCATCTCTTTCCGCCTCTATTAGTATATTTACCCAAGTATCTTCCTCACGTTGATTTTTCATCTACATTTGGAAAAAAAATAAGTTTGATCTCTGTTAAACATTAGCTCCACTCCACTGGCAGCAAGTTTGATCTCTTATTTATTTCAATATTAATTTCCAGTGGCAACAAATTGGTTTCAAGACAAGGACATCATTTCAAGCAAACAAACAAACTTGGCAGCAAACCGGCAGAAAAAGAGATAGACAAATTGTATGCAAAATAAGCATACAATTAGAGGCAATACAAGTACTTATTTATAATTTTATATTGACAATTTGTGTCTAGCATTTCTTCACAAAAAAATTGACAAATTCAATTCAAGCAACTTTCCTCTGTTGAACTTTTCATACAACACCGATTACCAGCCAAATTATTATCCTCAAATTCAATTCAAGCATTTCTTCACAAAAAATTCACAAATTGAACAAATTCAATCCACCGATTACCAGCCAAATTAAAACCCTATAGCACATCAATTAGAAATTAGAAGGTAAGAAGAAACAAACCTGGTCAGCAATGACGGAGCAGAGAAGGATAGTGTCCTGCGGCGGCGAAGAGAAGAACAGAAGACGGTGATGACGGTGGAAGAAGGTTATGGCCGAGGGATATTGGCGATTGGCGAGTGAGATTGGCAAAACGACGAGTCTGGTGGCGGAAGAGACGATGTCACGGACTCACGGTCGCGATGAGAAGGGAAGGGAAGAGAGGGAGTGATGCCGTGGACCTGTGGTGGTGGTGACTGGTGAGTCTGGGTGGTGGAAGAGATGGGAGCGGCGGTCTCTTGACTGCGAGAGAGGTGGTGGTGATGAGAAGGGAAGGGAGCGACGGTTAGAGATTGAATTGAAATGAGAAATTTTGTAATTTCAGGGTTAAGTTACCGGGTCTCGGGACAGACCCGAGACCCGTCGGCTCAGACCCGGCCTTACACGGGTAGGGACCAGACTCGACCCGGATATAATTCGGGACTGAAAACCTGGTCCCGGTCTCGAAAAAAATCCCGGGCTTCGGGCCGGGTCTCGGGACTGGTTGACAGCCCTAGCTGCAACAAACTAAGGCGAGACTAGCAGCGACCAAACCGACAACAAAACCCGACCAACATCATCACCAAACAGAGATTTGTGTCGGAGATGAGGGTTTGGTGTCGGATCTGTCGGAGATGAGGGTGGCCGGACAGATCTGATTGATTGTATTTTGGATTTGGAGAAGATGGAGGGGTTGAGATGTTGAAAATGGAGCGAGAGAAGGTGAGGGAATTGCTTGGCTGAGGATTAATTGAGGATTAATGGATGCTTCGGTGAGGGATTTGCTTGGCTGAGGATTTTTAGATTTGGAAATGGTTTTGCAGGAAAGGGAAAAGAGATGAAGATGGCTAAATGAGAAGAAAAAAATATGATCGTTGGATCGATCTTGCAAAAAGGTAAGATGATCCAACGGTGAGGATGAGAGTGAGAAGGAGAGAAGAAGAAGCTACACGGTGACGTTTTATGTCTTGCCTCAACCCACAGACCAAAGGCTGACACATACTGGGCTTGGGGCCCACAATGCCTTAAACAAAGTGATTGACGGCCGGGCGTCTAATATATAAAGATAGAGGGAGTACTAATTAGAGTTTTAATTATAAAATATTTAATATTTATTAGATAAGTGTCATAATAGAATATTCTGCATACTCTTTTTACAAATATAGTTATTTAAAAATATTATAGTCAAACAATTAAAAATATTTTTTGTTAAGTTATATTTAATTATTTATATGAACATATAAAAAATATAATTAATATTTTTTTTTTGTATGGAGTTCTAAAAAATATATTAAGAAAAAAAACATTAAGAGAAGATTTTAATTAAAAAAAGAGAGGTATAAATCAAATTTGTTAAATAGCAGAGATGACAAACAAACACGCGTAAGTGTGAGCCGATAGGGTTCGAATCTTGAGAGGGCCAAGTGGTGTGCGCCTAGGCACAAAAGAAGAAGGAGCAAGATCAGGCAGTTTTTTTTAGTGCAAATTTAAGTAATGTAAAAAAACTATATACTCCCTCTTACAATTTAGGAAATTTTGTCTGCTAAACGACCGCTTAGATTTCATATTATCTCTTAAAGTTTCTTTTTAGGAATTCTTTATTTATTATAAAATAATTTAAACATATTTTTTATAGTAAATAATGTTTCTTTTATAAGGAGGGTGAAATTTGAAGGTGAGTTTCAGTACTTATTAGTACTTTTTCGTTAGGAAAACAACCAATAAGTTGATTATCATTTTGTCAAATTGACAAAAAAAAGCTTACAGTAAGAGTTAGGGGTGTACAAATAACCGACCCGACCCGTCTAACCCGTATAACCGACCTGACCCAACCCTTTAAAACAACATAACCGCCATAATCGCGGTTAACGGTTATATAACCGACTCATTATAGTTGGGTTGGATCAGATAGCGGGTCGAAAATTTTAAAACCGCTTATAACCGACCCGACCCAACCTATTGACCCCAAGTATATATACACATTATACATCCAATTTATCCAACCCTAAATCTATCGCCGCTCCCTCTCACTCTTCGTTTCTCGCCGTTCCCTCTCACTCTCCCTCTCTCGCCGGCGTCGCCACTCCCTCTCTCGCCGGCGTCGCCACTACCTCTCACTCTCCCTCTCTCGCCGCTCCCTCTCCCAAGTCAGAGATTGACAAAAACTGATTTGGGGCTTTCATCTATGATAACAATTCACCTAAAAGAAAGGGTATTTTCGTCCATCACCCAGTGGGATGAGGCCTAGCTACTGTTTCGCACCACCGCGGTAGGGACAAGATCGCTACCTTCCCCAAAGGCTAACGCTACAAGGGCTAACGGGTCCCTATCGGCTCCTCTCACGGACCTCACGGATGGCTCAAGGAGTTATCTTACCCCTAGAGGAAACCACGCGTCAGGAGTATCGCTCCGGCCGTTATCCTACCGTGGCAATATCTACCTGCATACCTACCGCCAAGGTAGCGTATCGTGATAAGGGCGAACCACAGACCCTAACGCGAGCGATAGCTCCGTACCCGTTTACTCGGGCGGGAACGCCCCTTTTCTTCTATAAATACCTCCCCCACAAAGGAGGCAGGTAAGCATACTCAACTGGCCAAAACCCTGCTAATTTCAGTACACATACTGACTTAAGCATCGGAGTGTTTCCGCCGGAGGCCCCCTCCGACTCATTGCAGGTACTGTGGACCATCGCGTACACTGATCTGAGAAGAGCCGCTCCGCCATACATCCTTCGGTAGAAGACAAATAATTATCAAATTGGTGCTTTCATTGAGAGCTTTGGTTCTATTAAGTGAGCATCCTTAATAACCAAGCTCCTCCTCCCCGAAGCTAGAAGGATTATGGCCTCAGAGTCAGATTCGGCGCTGTCCCGAACTTCCAACATCCCATACAACACCCGCAGACGCCTGTTTCCCTTCGCTACCTCTGATGTCCCCACCCCAGGGCAGGACGTCACTGCAGGAGACTTGGACCCTTTTCCTGGGTCAAGTTCGGAAGAAGTTACCTTCCAGATTTGCTCTCCCTTCTCCCACATAGCAGGAACCAGCCATCCTACCCCCCAGGTGGGAAGATCTATGATAGGAGAAGCGGACAACCCTTTAATGAATTCAATAGCTGCTCTCCAAGCTCAACTGGATCAGCTGACAGAGATGGCTGCTGGATTTACTCCTCACGCCTCAAGACCTGGTGTGTCCTCCCATGTGGTTTTCACTCCAACCATTGTCACCGAACGACCCTTATCGCCCCAACAGTCTAGGGCTCTCCCGTCCTCATTACCTTTCCCCTTGGCCCCTATAAACGTTCCCCCATTCACGCGCGGACCTGCTGATCATTCTGGACAATACAGGGGAGGAATATCTATCCCCGAAGCAGTCCGCCAACGTGATGAATATAGAGAGCCCTGGGATGAGCGACGGGGGGATATAGTGAGAGATCCATCTCCTAGATACAGTGAGAGATCTAGCAGCAGAAGTCAACGAGCTCGAACTCCGAGGAGCCGTAGTCGTTCTCCTAGGAGACACCAGGAATATGACCCTCAAAATCCCAGATACGACGCTGAAATTCCACATCAGCGTCAGCCTCGTAGGATCCCCGATGCTAACGTGGGTCATCCGTTCAGCTACCGTGTCAGGCACCACAGAGTCCATCGACATGTGAAACTCCCAGCAGAATCATATGATGGCACAAAAGATCCCATTTCTCACCTCAATAAGGTGAAGGATTTCGTGCAATTCCAAACGCGCAGTGACGCAGCATTGTGTCAAATTTTCGTAATGACGCTGTCAGGAGTGGCACGTCTATGGTTCGAAGGGCTCCCCGCCGGGTCTATCGATAATTTCTCTCAGCTGGAAGAAAAATTCAAAAGTCGGTTTAGCACGGCTATTCCTATCAGAAAGTCAGCAGCTGCGCTGTTCGATATCCATCGAAAACCACAGGAATCGTTGAACGACTTCTTAGGTTGCTTTGATCTCGAAATGTCCCTAACGCTAGGGGGCACTATCGATTTTGCGATTGAAGCCCTGAAACGCAATTGTCGATACGGCAAACGGTGGACCCACCAACGACCCTGGATACGTTGAGGCTGAAAGCGCATAACTATGCGAGAATGGAAGAGGAATAAAATAGAGAATGGATCCGAGGCATGCCGGCAGACCCATATGTGGCCCCTAACATCTTGAACAGCAATGCCCCTGGCGCTAAACCCACCGAGGATCTCGGGCAGCGGAAAGAAAATAACACTAAGACCTCTAACCGGCAGAGAGGCAATTTCTCAAAGGGGAGACCTGGAGGATCCCCCACTCGGAAGCAAACGGACCCGCCGAAAGGCCGAATATACGATCCTGACCTCCCGTCTCTCATACTCCCAAGGGCTGAGATCTTAGCAATAGTCCAACAGAGAAATTTACCTATCCGCTACCCAGCTCCCGTGAAACCAGGAGTAATCATGGGAGGAAGAGAAAATGCATACTGCAAATTCCATAAGGTCAAGGGACACTCAACAGATGTATGCAGAGAGTTAAAATCGGCTATAGAGCGATTAGTCGAAGAGGGCTACCTTGGAGAATTCGCCACAAAGGCAAGGGAGGAAGCCAGAAATAATCCAACTGGAAATACAACTAAGCAGAGGCAAACGCCCTCGCATGCTACAGGGGCTAACGCAGTTCCCCTCGGGCCAAACAGAGAAGCGCTCGCTATCGATAGCGACCAAATGCCCATGATAAATATCATCGCGGGGGGGGGCACCCTATTGCGAGGAAATTATGCCACAAACGCCCAATCCTGGAGAGAAGCGCAAACGGGAGAGCGTTCAAATAAAAATCGAGCCAATAAGTGCCTTAGACAGAATGATATTGTCTTTCTCAGAGGAAGACGAAAAAGGCATCATTTTCCCGCATAATGATGCGATGGTTGTAACGCCTGTCATTGGAAGTCATGGGGTAAGAAGGACCCTTGTCGATAACGGGAGTGCAGTGAATCTATTCTCGTTGGAAGCATACAACTTGATGAAACGACCTGACGGTGAGCTATCGTCCTGCACGAGGCCAATTATTGGGATTGATGGAGTACCGATTTCGGTAGTAGGAATAATATCCCTGCCGGTGTACTTCCGGGAGGACACATCCAAACGCTCCGAAGAGCTACTATTTCTGGTCGTAGACCTAACGTTACCATATAACGCCATTTTGGGGTGACCTTTCCTTAATCGTTTTGGAGTGGCCATATCTCAAAAACACCTGCGGATGAAATATCCCTTATGGGACGGCATGGTCTCAATCAAAGGGGACCAAAAGCTGGCAGCCGAATGCTACTTACTCATGACTCAAAGGAGCTGTGACCGCTACGTTTGCGTGGCGGACGACCCTTTCGATGAAAAAGAAGAAAAGCGCACTCAGCCGCTAGATCAGATGATATCACTCCCTATCGGTAAAGATAGTGAAATGAATCTCTTAGCCAGTGAGAAACTAAGCCTGGAAGAGAACGCGCAGTTAATCCGGCTGTTGAGGAAATGCAAGGGAGAGTTTGTGTGGAAGCCAGCAGACATGCCCGGAATCTCTCGGGAGGTTGCGGAACACCGGCTAAACGTTAGTCCTGAGGCCAAACCTGTCCAACAAAGGCGACGTGCTTTTTCGTCGGAAAAGATAGCCGCCATCGAAAAAGAATTGCTAAAGCTCACAGAGGCGGGGTTCATTCGAGAAGTCCAATACCCGACCTAGCTAGCCAATCCTGTGTTAGTCCTAAAGCCTAACGGGGACTGGCGCATGTGTATCGACTTTACTGACCTAAATAATGCCTGTCCCAAGGACTGCTATCCCCTTCCGCGAATAGATCAGTTAGTCGATCAAACCGCTGGGTATGTTTATCTAAGCTCCCTAGATGCGAATTCCGGATATCACCAGATCCCTATGGCTGTAGAGGACGAAGAAAAAATTGCCTTCATTACTCCCAGGGCTACATACTGCTATAACGCAATGCCGTTTGGGCTAAAGAATGCCGGTGCAACGTTTCAGCGTATGGCAAACAAAGTTTTTGAAAATCAAATCGGGAAAAATGTAGAGGCCTACGTAGACGACATCTTGATTAAAAGTCGGAGTTTCAGAGAACACCTCGCTGACTTGGAAGAGGTTTTCAATGTGATGAGAAAGTACAAGATGAAGTTAAACCCGCGGAAGTGCATGTTTGCATTCCAAACGGGAAAATTCTTGGGCTATGTGGTCAGCCGAAAGGGCATCCAACCCAACCCGTCAAAGATAAAAGCCATCCAGGATATGATATCCCCGCGAACTGTCAAAGAAATACAGAAGTTAACCGGGCGCATCATTACGTTGGGGCGATTCATATCTAAGCAAGGCAAGAGATGTTTGCCTTTCTTCAAAGTCATCCGCAACAAGGCTCCCTTCGGATGGACAGAGGAATGTGAGAAAGCGTTTGCAGGACTAAAAGCTTACCTATCATCAGATTTAGTGCTAACGAGACCCGAGCCCGGTGATGAGCTATATCTATACTTGGGAATAGCCGATGAGGTAGTCAACGCCGTCCTCGCACGATGTGAAGGGCACGTGCATCGTCCTGTATTCTTCGTGAGTCACATATTGAAAGATGCCGAATTGCGATACGCTCCTATCGAGAAGATAGCACTCGCTCTAGTACAGGCCACGCGAAAGATGGATCGATACTTCCAAGCCCACCCCGTCATCGTACTTACGGATCAGCCGTTGAGAAGAATCTTCAGAAAACCTGAGTCTTCAGGAAGAATGTTAATTTGGGCTATCGAACTTGAACAATACGGGCTGCAATACAAAGCTAGACCGGCCGTTAAAGCCCAAGTGTTAGCTGACTTCATAGCTGAGTGCACATTCGCAAAGGACACAAAGATAGACCTGTTGGAAGAAGAAGCGAAAAATTCATGCCTACCGTCTCCAGAGACATATACAGATACGTGGGTCATCCACGTGGATGGAGCAAAAAATCAAGAATTAGCAGGCGTAGGAGTTTTCTTAGCTGGACCAAACGGCCTGGAGATGCGATACGCTATCAGAATCCTGCAGCCATTGTCCAACAATGCGGCTGAATACGAAGCGATGCTGGCGGGACTCAGAATCGGAAACAGTTTCTCCATCGAAGCCACCCCCGGTATGGAGAAGGAAGACAGAACACGTTTAAGGATCCGAGGAGATTCCAAGTTAATAATGGACCAGGTCCTGGGGAATTCCCAAGCCAGAGAACCCATCATGGCCCAATACTTAGCCAAAGTGAAACATGAGCTGTCAGAGATACAGGAAAAAGGCACCCTGGTTACCTTCGAGCACATTCCTAGAGAAAACAATGGAGAGGCCGATAGCCTCGCCAAAATGGCAACCAATCCGGAAGCCTCAATACCCAGAGACGTGCGTTATGGAGAACTGTCTACACCCTCTTTCATGGAAGAGCAGGCATCGCTCTGTGTGGAAGAAATGGAAAATGATTGGAGGATCCCAGTGATAGAATATCTGAAGCATGATAAGCTACCGGGAGACCAGACAGAGAAGAAGAAAGTCCTAAAACGGGCAGCACGATGCACATATTATAACGGAGAGTTAATACGAAGATGCTTCTCCCATCCGGCCGCTAAATGCATAACGGAACAAGAAGGCTTGCATGTGTTATGAGAAATTCACGAAGGGATATGTGGCATGCACATCGCCAGCGGCACTCTGGTAGCCCAAGTCTTTCGGTCGGGATTTTACTGGCCCACCATTCGACGAGATTGTCATAACTTCGTGAAAACCTGTCAGAAATGCCAGGAATATGCTAAGATTCCTCGAAAACCTGCTGTGCCAATCTCAGAAATAGTGGCTCCGTGCCCGTTTGCAAAATGGGGGATTGACATCCTGGGCCCGTTTCCAAAGGCCAGATCTCAGTTAAAATTCATGGTCGTAGCGGTAGACTACTTCACAAAGTGGGCCGAAGCCAAGGCGTTAGCTACCATTACCACCGAAAAAAGTTGGCGTTTCTTCAAACACCAAGTCATCATGAGATTTGGAGTACCGCGCGTGTTAGTCAGCGACAACGGGACACAATTTACAAGCCAGTTCTTCAGGGATCAGTGTGCGGAGTTTCAGATAGAGCAAAGATTCTCCTCTATGGCATATCCCCAAACCAACGGCCAGGCGGAAGTAACTAACCGCAGCATCCTTAGTGGCATCAAAAGAAACTTGGAAGGGTCCAAGAAGAAATGGCCAGACGAATTGCCATATGTGCTATGGGCCTATCGCATGACTGCCAAGGCCAGCACGGGAGAAACCCCATTCGCGTTAGCATTCGGAACTGAGGCTGTCACACCAGTCGAGATTGGCATGATGAGCCTCCAGGTGGCTCACTTCAAAGAAGAAAACAACGAAGAAAGGTTACGAGCTAACCTCGATACTCTACCAGAAATACACGAGGAAACCCTCCTGAAAACTCTGCACTACAAGAGAAAAATGACACAATATCACAACCGGCAAGTAAGGGAGCGATTGCTCAAAACCGGAGATTTAGTGCTCAGAGACAAGCGGGCGGCAGGACAATGTATGGGAAAACTCAGTCCAAATTGGGATGGACCGTATCGTGTCACCCGCATTGTGGGAAAAGGAGCATACCACCTGGAAACGCTCGAGGGAACGCCCCTGCAGAACTCCTGGAACATCGCTCGGCTGAGGCTATACCACGCCAGGAGCTAATCGGGTAACGACAAAGTTATTCTAATAAATGAATATTGAGATATTCACCGTGCGTTTGCTACTGGTAATATGCAGGTAGTGAAGAATGCCAGGGGTGAAAATCCTATCCTTGTGATGGCTGGTCTTGATCAGACAGCTCATTAAGACGAGGCATGCCCTGGCATAACAAGGCATTTGGGAGTGAAAATCCTATCCTTGTGGTAACCGTGCTCACATAGACGGCCCATTAAGACGAGGCACGACCCCAAACGGCTCCCCGGAGTGAAAATCCTATCCTTGCGGCAACCGTGCTCACATAGACGGCCCGTTAAGATGAGGCACGCCCCGGAATCCTTGGGAGTGAAATCCTATTCTTATGGTAACCCCATAAGGAGAGGCACACCCCAAGGAGAGACCAACTCCGTCCTGGAAGTGAAAATCCTATCCTTGTGGTAACCGTGCTCACATAGACGACCCATAAAGACGAGGCACGATTCCACGGACGCGAGGTACAACGCTTGGGGGTGAAAAGTCCTATCCTTGTGATGGCTGGTCCTGATCAGACAACTCACTAAGACGAGGCACTCCCCAAAGCCTATCTGTGGCGGAAAGAAACAAAGACATCCCAACTAGTAGCCGCGCGGTTGATACCCGGTGAAGCGATGTTGGAGCCTATCTGTGGCGGAAAGAAACAAAGACATCCCAACTAGTAGCCGCGCGGTTGATACCCGACGAAGCAACGTGGGAGCCTATCTGTGGCGAAAAGGAATAAAGAAATCCTAACTAGTAGCCGCGCGGTCGATACCCGGTGAAAAGATGAATGGAGAAATGACCATACTGCAACAACAACGTTGAAATAGACGAAAAACCCCTTCTGACAGCGAGGGACGGTAGGAATATGAGTGCAGCAGATGCGGAAGCAACGCTGATTTACTCTCAAAAATGCTATCGGAGGATATAATGGTAATGCTACTCGAACGCAGCTGATGAAAAGCAAACGGGATACAACCCGAAATTATGTGTCTATGGAGACCTAACGCCAAACGTCCCAGGCGGACAAGTGATTAAATGACATTATGAAGAAAAGCAAATAAAGAACTTCTATCCAAAAAGAGTGGATTAGCCGAGTCAAGGCCGACATCGTTTAAAATTACAAAATAAGGATGGGCCCGTTAGCCACAAAATGTAAAACATCTAAATAACAAAAAGCCTAAAGATTGGGCGGCGCGTTGACCCCTCCTTGCTGAGCAGCCTTCCACTGGTAGAAACTACTATCATTAATGGCTGAGGCTCTCTTGTCGAAATACGCAGAAAGATCCTCAATACGGAGCTCCTCAACTCCATAATGATGCATCACGGCTTCTGACATGACTCCCCCACCCTGCTCAAAGTACCAACGGTTCTTCTCAGCGTTAAGGGAGGAATCGGCAGATAGCTCGGCGTTTTTCTGTCTCTCCTGGCGTAGGCTATTCTCCTCCTGAGAGAGGCGTAGGGCCAAATCAGCACGTTGTCTCTTCTCTTCCTCCAAAGCCAACTTAGCGGCCTCCAACTCTTGTTTCACCGCGGTAACTTCTCCCCGAGCAGTCTCCATACCTTCGTTTGCAGCAGCAAGGGCATTTTCAAGACGCTGTCGCTCCTCCAACAGCCTGCTTA
Organism: Viola odorata; assembly: GCA_963691705.1. Lineage (NCBI taxonomy): Eukaryota > Viridiplantae > Streptophyta > Magnoliopsida > Malpighiales > Violaceae > Viola > Viola odorata. Next base: position 56,132,935 of record OY829542.1, read on the forward strand.
TCTCTCCCCGCCCGTTAGCTGCAGCCCTGGCATTCTCCTCATCCATATAGTGAAGATGGCAAAGCATAGAAAACGCCTGAGAGCGAAGGAAATTGATGCACCCCTGATCGCCCCGAGCCACAAAGGCATCTCTCTCTCTTGGAAGAGACAAAATCTCTGCTACCAGATAAGCGGTAGAGGAAAGTACGGTCTCATGATCGGCATCGGCAGGAAACTGCAGAATACTGTCCCTAAAGGAGCGCAAGCTGACGTGATGAGTCGACATGAGAGGAGGATCGTAGGAAGAAATACCGGCCATTAAGGCAGGAGCGGGCCCACCCCTCACGATAGGTGGATGAGGCATCGGAACAAAGAACAACGCACCAGGAGAAGCTGGCCGGCTGGAGAGGCCTTCCGCGTTAGGCGTCGAGACCTCATTGCCTCCGGGCACCTCAGGATTAAGGGCATCAGAATCATAGCCCGTTGGGGTGTGCGCAGAATGAATCGGGGGGCCAGGAGGCACATGGGGTTCACCGCCAAAATCAACGGGTTCCGGTTGATCAGCAGACATACCCCCGCCCCCAAGAACACTTGAACTATGATGGGCAGCCGAAGAAGAAGGGCTAGTCTGAAGATCATAGCGAGCCTTCTTCTGACGCTCGCGAAGGACATCTGCGATACCCATATCTCCCTCGGAGGTAGAGGGGGCAGAAGCAGCAACGACTTTCTAAATAAGGCAGAACGTGATAAGGAAATCATGTACAAAGAAAGACAAAGTCCCAAAAGTAAGAAAAATGCTCACCTGAGCGGTGGAGGACGCAAGAGGAATCCCAACAGGAATCGGACCAACCGTAGCCTCTGAAGAAACAACAGTCTGGGACGAAACGGATGGGGCAACACGAGCTCTCCTAGGCCTTTTCTGTCTCACAACTCGAGTACCCGTAATGCTAGCGGTGGCCTCCCCTTCCTCAGCATTAGCGGCAGCAGCAGCCCTAGCTTCAGCGATAGCTTTCTTCTTCGCCTCCTGTTTCCTCCTCCTTCGGAAATACTCGGGCTCCCAACCAGGCGGAGGCACTGCACAATCACAAAACGTTAGCGTTAGTACTTCTTGACAAACGCAAAAGAAAAAAGGTTAAACACTCACCCTTCTTGCACTGTTCCACGGGCAACCCGTTAGCCACTTTTCGGGCATCAACGCTAAAATCAAATTGAAGCAGCGTCTTCAACCAACCATCCTCCGGGTCGGAAAGGGGTTTCCGATGACCCCAAGCCCCATCTTTAATTGTCTCGTTAAAGCCAGCCCTCCACAACGGCTCCGGCAGATCAACAATAAAAAATTCCTCTTTCCAGTGAGGAATAGATGACTCAATACCCATAAGTTTCCAGGTAAAGGGCTTCAAAGAACCGTCTTCGTAGCGAGGCGATATCGAGATCACCCCTTTACGGGAATATAACTGAAAAATGTCATGGAGCAACGCTAAAGTGGGAGATTCTATCCCCTTGAAACAGCACAGTGCGGCAAAGGCACTAACAACGCAAATCGCGTTAGGACTTAACTGAGCCGGAGCCAGATCAGAATCAACCAACAACAATTTTACGAGCGGGTCAAGAGGGAGACGAAACCCATGATCGAAAAGCTTAGCGCACAGCATTCTACTATTTCCGGGCAAAATGCTGTTCAGTCGAAGCGACTCAGAAGCAGGATGCACGGGATATTCCTTGGGAAATCGTGCAGAAAACCCAGCAAGCCTACGGTTAATTAAGGGCAACGTGTACAGAGAAGTGGGAGTAGTATCAATTACTTCTTCCCCGGAGGACCTTTGAGGGTCTCCTTCTTCAGAGGATTTCTTAGTCCTAGCCATGGCCAACAAAGAAGAAACAAGGAGAAAAGAAAAAGACGTGTACCTTGTACCTTCGTGAAAGAGAACGCGAGGAGTCTTGAACCAGAAAGAGAGAGCGGCGCAAAAGTATTTATCCAAAGGCAACAGCGTATAAGGAAAAGATAGAAAAAGAAAAAGAGGGTAGAAGAAACAATAAGTATAACCCTGAAAGGACACGACCAGTCAGCGGCAGACACGTGGCGAAGTAGCGCGTCATAAAATAAGGCACGCGCCAGAAGGTGCAAATTTGAAACTAGGACGAAACGCTTCTGCATTCGCAACTCCCTAGGAGACGCTTGCTCCAAACGCCTCTCTATAGAAGGACACGTGTCTTCTTTCATCATTACCCTTCAAGTCGCATTAAATGAGGGACAGGGGGATTGATTAAAAAACATAAAAAGCAGCGCTGGCCTTGCCAAACGACGCGATGGTACGAAGAAGATAAAGAAGGAATAACGGTAATGTCAAGACGAATCATCCAGAACGACAAAGGATACAAGGCGTTAGCATTATTACAAGAGAAATAATGTTCGAATGGGTTTTCAAGAAATAATAAAAGAAGAGACGACAACAAGAAAAGCGAGGAAAGGCCCAGGCACTATCGCTAACGTTAGGCTTTCTCCCTCGAAGGGTCAGAAGAACCGCTGCCACCTTTGCTAATCTCACCCATCACGAGAGAGATGTAATCAGCTACCTGGGCTGGATCCAAAGGGTCACCTTTGAAACGGGACGCAAACCCAGAAACGAAGGCCTCCAGAACCCTTTTCCTCCATAACTCTTCCTCTAATGGCGCCCTAGCATCCCCCTCATCTCGAGCGAGCATCTCTTCGCGGAGAATGAGAATCTTCTTCTTTTCTAGCGCCAATTCCGCCTCCAGAACTTCTATCTTGGCTCTCCCGATAGACTTTTCCCTGTCCAATTCCGTTTGGGATGATTCACAGAGGCGCGTCAGCAACCTAGAATGCTCCACCGCCTTCTCAAGCTGCACCTTCGCAGCACGCAACGCGCTGGAAAAATTACGGGACTCGCGATCGTGAATCTCGAATTGATAATTCAGATGGCGGAAGAAGTCCAGAGAATCATTCAGAACGTGGCGAAAGCGTGCCGAGGGAGGAAGTTGAAGAAATTCCTCTTTCTTTTTTTTCGAACTCAGCATCTCTCCTACCAAGGGTGCAGTAAACTCATCTCGAGAAAAAGGTTGGGGAACCCCGACAGCGCGAAGGGCATCAAAGCAAAACCCTGCAAGATTCATACGGTAGGCCGGGGCTCCGTTAGGGCCAAGATTGATCGAGGAAGGCGGAGAAGAGCCCTGAGGAAAAGTACTCTTGAGAGGAGTAAAAAACAGATGCGGAGTAACCACAGGCGGTAGCTCAGCAGTCGAATCCACCACGGGAGGTGTGACCACTACGTCAGGAATGCAGTGAGCAATCGGAGAGTCGGGAGCGTCAGCCATGGGTGGAGGACATTCCATTGGCGGGGCCTCTCCCTCAGTAGAACAAGTTTTCTCCAACGCCTCAGCGGCTCCCATTGGCAGAGAGGCGCCTGCCTCAGACGAAACAGCAGACGTAGAAACAGTTGCCACATCCACAGGAGATATCCCGGTAGCTTGTCCACTAGAGGCCACTCGAAGTTTTTTCCGACGCTGGGAAGCAGCAAGGGAAGAAGCATGGCAAAGGTCTGACTTGGCATCCGCATCCTCATCATCGCTAGTAATTACCGTCGTTGCGACAGCCTGGAGTCTGTCCCCGTGCGACGCTCCGGTAGCCAATTTTCCACAAAACGAGAAGTTCGAACAGAGCTAACTGGCCTTCGCCCTCCCCGGGCAACGGTTTTAGTTCTCTTCCTCGAAGGAGGAGCGTCACCCCGACTTGAGCCCTCGGCCGAAGGCGAGGCTGGCAAAGTTTGAAGCGGTGTTACGTTCAGAGGTGCACCAGGGTCACCTGGGAATCAACCGTTAGCCTCCTATAGCAAACAAAGCGTGCGAGAACTAAAGAAAAGAAAACATAGAAAGAAATAGGCTCACCCATAACGCACTCTTCCAGAGGCTTGAACAGAGCGAAGGCGCGAATATGTTAGTGGGTATTCTCGTCTAACAAAGCGTTAGCCTGGTCCAGCTCAGTTCTGGACAAAATCGCGGGATTTGTCCAAACGGGACCTGCTAGTTCTTGATTGAAATTGACACGCCACAAACGTGACGGTAGCTCCAGAACAAAGAAGCTGCTCTATCAATCAGCTACACCCCTCTTGAAGCCGTGAAAATGTTGCCAAAACGACTGCACGAGCGCATCATCCCACCGGGGAGTAATCTCGATTAAACAATTGTAGCAAATCATGCTAAAGAATTTGCGAAACAAAGTGATAGATGGGGCAAAAATGTTCTTCAACTCGCAAGCGCGAAGAAAAGCATACACCGCACACCAAGAGGAAGGAGTTATCTGGGCAGGATTAAGGCTATACTCCCGCAGCAGAGTTAGTATCGACTCATGAACGGGGAAACGGAAACCATAAAGGAACATTTTAAAATAAAGAAGCCAACTGTGGCCCCACCCTGGATTATGAAGCCTCATATCACTACCGGGAATAGAAGGCTCATGCCCAGGAGGAAAGGTAATACCATGTTCCTCCAATTCGGCTTTCAGAACCACATCGCAGGTAAAAATACTCGGTGATTGGGCGACCTCGGGATCCATGGGCCTAGAGATAATCTGGCGAGGTCTATTCCTAGCCATAGCAAACCAACAAAAAGGAAATCTGAGAAGGGACGGATTGATACCTTAAAGGAGAAGAATCCCAGAGAAATCGGCGGACAGTGGCGAGCGGCCGAAAAGATATTCGGGGAAGAAGGCGAAGGAAGACAAAAAGGAAAATTCGAAGCGAGGGCAAAAGTTTTGAGAAATTGGAGAATAGCCCTTCTTAAAGGATAAAAATGCCACCGCATTAATTGAGTTACCAATCGGGCGAAGAAGCGTGTAAAAGAAGTTGGCCACGTGGAAGCGCATTAAAGAAATTTGGAAAAGAGAAGTTATTCGTCGAAACTCCCCAAAAGGGCGAGACAGTATTGACCCGGTCAAAGTAACCGCGAAGCAATTGCCTCAGTCAGGACAACCGCTTACGTTAGCTATCCCTAAGAATCAGCAGGCTAACGGAAATAACGACAAAATTGAAAAAGCAGAAAACATCAGTTTATTCATAAAACGCCAATAGGCGGGTACAAGGCAAAACGGCTAATCCTCATCAGGCCAATAAATGCCGTGGTGATAGACCCCGTCATCATCAAGGAATGACATCTTCCCGTCAGCATTCGGGATAGGCTGGTCTGCCTCTTTTTCGGGGTAGGACCCTGACGGGCATGATTTTCCTTTGGCACTCGAATCTGCCAACCCCGCACCAGCACTGGTGGGAAAATCCTCGTTCAGCGAGCAATCGGGGGAAGAAAAACGTTTGCCGCCCTCTTGAACAGCAGAACCAGAAGGAGCCAAAGTTGTAAAGGGCGTCTGGGAAGTCCGTTTCCCTTGCTTCTTACGACCCTTTCGGCGGACCGGAGGCCTCCATGGTGGCGAAGGAGGGGGATGATCTGAGTCCGGCGAAGTCGGAGGAGTCGGCAAGGAATCGCGATCCATGGAACTCAAGAAGTAAAAATCTGCCATGTGACCTGCAAAAGCAAAAAAGAAGGAAAGGATGAAGATGAACAGGAAAGGAAAACCAAACTCCCTTATATAGCCGAAGGAGCACTTCGATCCCTGAAAAATCAATTAAGACGCTTGGGAAGATAACTGCAAGTGCAGAATCCGATCCGTCGCAGGCACCTCTGCTCGTTAAACGCACCAATCAAAGGGCACCAAAGAACCGCCCAACCACCCGCCACTGAAAAGACGACCCTGTAATAGTCAAGACAGAGCATTCATTGCTAAATCCCGGAACCCGACCACTGCAGTACAATGTCCCGAGGAAGACCCATTTTCGGTTGGGCTCATGACAAATATTTCCAACCAATAAAGCAAGCAACCAAGCAAGAAAAAGAGAAGACTTGGGAAAAAGCAAAGACAAGTTATTTATTTATGGCCAGGTGGCCTTAACGTTCGAATATGTACAAGAAGCATAAGAAAAACAGCGAGAAGTGAAACCAGCGGTCAGACATTGGACCCCGCATCATCGTCCCCTGGCGCAATAGGAACCTCCTTTAAAGCGTCAGCGACGGAGGTCAGTTCGGAAGAACAAGCTCTCATGCCTTTTAGGCAGCAGGCCAGCAGATCTTTCCTCTGTTGTAGCATCGAAGCCACCACGTCAAGGTGAGCGCTGACAGTGGCCAGTTTCGCCAAGCTCTCTAGGGGGTTGAAATCCTCCAGAGTGATTCCTAGCTGTCTAGACAGAATAGGGGTTAACACCCCCTGCAACTCCAGGACATCCTCGGAGGTCTTGGTGATCATCCTCTCCAGGAAGCCGATATCACCCTCAGTAAGATTCTTCAGGGTCAGAGTTTTGGAGATCAGGAAATTGCGAGTCAGTTCATCCATGGCGGAATATGGAAAGAAAGAACGTGAAAATGCGAAGAAATTGGCGCAGAAAAACCTCTGATTTATAGATTCTGACAAAAACCGTCAGGGCCATCTGATGAGGCAAACCTCCACGGTACTTAGAAGAACTCTCCGTCAGAGAAGGAACGATAGCCCTTGGTAAACTCTCGGGTTCATTTTCAGTTGGGCTTATGATAACAATTCACCTAAAAGAAAGGGTATTTTCGTCCATCACCCGGTGGGATGAGGCCTAGCTACTGTTTCGCACCACCGCGGTAGGGACAAGATCGCTACCTTCCCCAAAGGCTAACGCTACAAGGGCTAACGGGTCCCTATCGGCTCCTCTCACGGACCTCACGGATGGCTCAAGGAGTTATCTTACCCCCAGAGGAAACCACGCGTCAGGAGTATCGCTCCGGCCGTTATCCTACCGTGGCAATATCTACCTGCATACCTACCGCCAAGGTAGCGTATCGTGATAAGGGCGAACCACAGACCCTAACGCGAGCGATAGCTCCGTACCCGTTTACTCGGGCGGGAACGCCCCTTTTCTTCTATAAATACCTCCCCCACAAAGGAGGCAGGTAAGCATACTCAACTGGCCAAAACCCTGCTAATTTCAGTACACATACTGACTTAAGCATAGGAGTGTTTCCGTCGGAGGCCCCCTCCGGCGCATTGCAGGTACTGTGGACCGTCGCGTACACTGATCTGAGAAGAGCCGCTCCGCCATACATCCTTCGGCAGAAGACAAATAATTATCAATCTAAAACACTGGTTCGCTGCTCCCTCTCCCATCGGGCCCAGGTCTCTGCTCCGACATAGCCTCCTCCGTCTAGCCCGCACCCTTGCCCTCCTCGACGTCCTCGACCACCCCCGCCGCAAACAAGTGCTCAAGGTACACTCTACATCCAATCTTTTCATCTTAATCTCTCTCGTTTCATCTTTCAATCAATCTATTAGTTTCATCAGATCATGGCCCATTTGGTAACTCTGTCTCAGGTGGGCAAAAACCCAAAATCCATTTCTTGTTTTATTGATTGATTCTGAAGAAAAATTTAGTTTTTCAGTGACCATTTTGGGGGGTTTAACTGTAATGGAGTTTCTTTATCCTGCAGGTGCCGTTGGCTGTTCCAGTTGGTACTGATTCGAGTGTAAAGGGATCTGCTTTCAAGGTAAATTACTTCATTATTATCATGATCGGACAAGTAACTCAGCATTACTTTGTTCTTGTTGAAAGAGAGATGTTTTAATAAAGACTTCAGATTTTGGTAGCAAGTTGCTGGATATTGGATTGGGGCCTTCTTTAGTTGGAGGGTCCCACAATGATACCTTTAATTCGAAGAGTGCTAAAATTGTGCTGATTTTTTTTTTTTGTTTTCTGATTTAATAATTATTTACTGTCTTACCTTTAATTCGAAGAGTGCTAAAATTGTGCTGTTGGATAGAAGTTATGGCTCCTACTGATCAGGCAACAATATAATATCTCATTGAGTCAATTGTTTGGATTTTGAATGTTCTTGTTTGGATTTTTTATGTATTTTGTTTGCGGATTTGTTTGGATTTTTTATGTGGATTTGTTTGGAATTTTTATGTATTTTGTTTGCGGATGGGACATTGCATTTTGTGAAGTTAGCTTAGGTTTGGTTTTTAGTAGCAGGATGCTTGTGATTTGGAGCTTGTGATTTGGAACTTATGGTTTGGCTTATTCTTGTGGATGAGACGTTGCATTTTGTGAAGTTACAACAGGATGCTTGTGATTTGAAATTTTTGGTTTGGGTTGGTTCTTACAAGGGTTTAAAATTGGCCTTTTAAACAACAAATGGGCTAAGCCAACTTGGCAGCTCCGCTCATAACCGCATACCCGCGGTTAACCGCCTATAACCGCTCAACCCGCTAACCGGCGGTTATAGGCAAATAACCGACCCAACTCGGTCCGCTAAAAATTTGACGGGTTGGAGCTAGTTATGAGCCATAACCAGCCCAACCCGACCCATGTACACCCCTAGTTAGAGTAATTTTAAAAGAAACTGACAGTAAAACTCATTTTGACATCTATATAAAAGAGGGGTTTTTTCTTCATTTCCTTTATCTCTCTCCTCTGCCAATTTTAAATCTCGTCTTCTTCTTTGCGTTTCAACTCTATGGTTTTTGCCGTTTTGCCCTAGCCGCCATTTGTTACCCAGTATCATTTACGCTGCCTTTATACTTTCTTTGCTCTTTTATTAGCCTTTCCTTGTGTTGCTATGTCTGGATCTGGGTCTGGTGGTGATGTATCTGGGGAGAGGGAGGGAGGATGGTCCATTTACAGAACTCCTTCTCGGATAACAAGTAGGCCTGATTTGGATGCGGAGCTTGAACGGTGTGGAGCCGTGCTGCCGCCGGGGACTGTGATTCGGCTTCCTTCTCATCCTTTGGTTTCTGCCCTTCTTGCCCACAATCAAATTAATCCTGTCCAGATAACCCCAAATTCCTGGGCTTACATCCACGCCTTCATCCGTATTTGTCGGGAGAACGACATTGAGCACATTCCTCTCAAGGTTTTCATGGTATTTTTCAAACTTCAAAATTCGAAAGGCATAATCTCCCTTTCCCCCCGGTGGGATGATGATCTTGTTTGGTTTACAGGTAGTTTTCAGTATGTAGAATCGTCAATTCATAACTGGAGGGACGGTTTTTTTGTTGCTGATTTGCCTTGTGTAAATTTTCCTTGCAAATTTAATTATGGCATATCTAAGAAGAACTGGAGGCGGCCGTTTTCTTGTGTTTCAGATGAGTCTGGACTTGTTGATAAACTTGAGGAAAATTCGATATCCTGTCCGCACTCGTCTATTTGCTGTTGGTGCTCAACTGGATGAAGTTGTTCTTGGTTAGTGTTGCTAGGATTTTTTATTCGGGCAGTGATTGCTTTTCTAACACTGATATTTTTCTTTATTTTGCTGTAATTCCTGACAATTGGCAACCTCCTTGCAAATTAAGAAGAAAGAAAAAGACTGTTGTTGCCAAGAAACCCAAGAAGACTGCAGCGGTCAAGAAATCTAAGAAGTCTGTGACTACTTCTCTTTTGGTTTCAGCTTTTTCCGTTGGTCAGGATTCCTCTGATCTTGGAGCGTTTCTTCAACCCTCATCTTCGAATTTTCCAAATGAAGTTAGTGAAGCAGCAAGTTTGCTTGCAGCCTCTCTACATAGCCCGCCAGGTTTTTCTTTTCCACCTTCTTGTTTTCCTGTTTCTCCATTAGATAACATGCCTCTGCAATTAAAAAAGCTTGGTGAACGTCGGGTTGCTAAGAAGGCGCGCGTGTCAGTATCTGATAATCTCACGCCGACGGTGTCAGTTTCAATCCGAACAATCCCGACAACCATTCCCAATCCGTCCGTGATGCTTATGTCTGAGCAAGTTATGGTTTCTGAATCTTTGTCTGTCACCGTCGGTCCTCTTTTTACTTCATCCACTTTAGTGACTGGCTACCGACGTAGCTTCTTAATCTGCTTCGTCTTCTAAGCCTCTTTCTCTTTTGCACCTTGTGCCTCGACTGGGTGCTTCGAAACCGTCTGTTATAGAATGAATTCATCTGCGAGATGCCGCATATATGAAAGTGGAAGTTACCGATGATCCTTTACACCCTCTTCAATTTCAGATTGATCTCCGTAACATTGTTGCTGATAGTTTGAAGCGTTTAGGTTTCACACATCCTATGGCTACGGACAAGGATCTTGCTCCCACTTTAGCTGAAATTCTTCGGTTCCCTCAATTCCCCAACGATATGTTCGGTCGTCCGATTGCATCACAATTTGCTCAAGTTCGTGGGTCCATGCTCGCCAACTACTTGCGATTTCAGTTTTTGATGGACAATACTGAAGCTCAACTTCAGACGGAGGATGATAGGCGAGTTTCTAAATGTGAAGAACTCCTTTAGGTAATTGATGGTTTTCAAATCAAAGTGGTAGAGGCTACAAAAATTTCACATCAAGCTATTGTGGAAAAGGAGTCTCTTCTTCAGCAACGGGATGAAGCTGTTAGATTGAGGGTGGCTGCCGAAGATAAAGAAAAGTCGTTGCAGGATACCCTTTTACAATTGCAAACAGCGGTTTCTTCTCAGCATGAGGAGTTGAATCGGTTGCGTGATGAAAACGCGCAATTGCATCAGGAGTGTGTTCAACTCATGCTGAGAAGAAACCGCTGTTTGCAATTGTAAAAGGGTATCCTGCAACGACTTTTCTTTATCTTCGACAGCCACCCTCAATCTAAGAGCTTCATCCCGTTGCTGAAGAAGAGACTCCTTTTCCACAACAGCTTGATGTGAAATCTTTGTAGCCTCTACCACCTTGATTTGAAGACCATCAATTACCTGATGGAGTTCTTCACATTCAGAAACTCGCCTATCATCCTCCGTCTGAAGTTGAGCTTCAGTATTGCCCATCAAAAACTGAAATCGCAAGTAGTTGGCGAGCATGGACCCACGAACTTGAGCAAATTCTGATGCAATCGGACGACCGGACATATCGTTGGGAATTGAGGGAACCGAAGAATTTCAGCTAAAGTGGGAGCAAGATCCTTGTCCGTAGCCATAGGATGTGTGAAACCTAAACGCTCCAAACTATCAGCAACAATGTTACGGAGATCAATCTGAAATTGAGGAGGGTGCAAAGGATCATCAGTAACTTCCACTTTCATATCCGCCGCATCTCGCAGACGAATTCCTTCCATAGCAGACGACTTCGAAGCACCTAGTCGAGGTGCAAAAGAGAAAGAGGCTTAGAAGAAGACAAAGCAGATAAAGAAGCTACGTCGGTAGTCACTGAAGTGGATGAAGTAAAAAGAGGACCGACGGTGACAGACAAAGATTCAGAAACCATAACTTACTCAAACGTAAGCATCACCGACGGATTGGGAATGGTTGTCGGGATTGTCTGGATTGAAAGTGGCACCGTCGTCGTGGGATTATCAAATACTGACACGCGCCTTCTTGACAACCCGACGTTCACCAAGCTTTTTTAATTGCAGAGACATGTCATCTAATGGAGAAACAGGAAAACAATGCAGGTTGATTCTAATGTCGTCAATGAAGGTGAAGCCGTCGGACCTTTTGAAGCTGTCGAGAAGCTGTTGATAAAGGGAAAGCTATCGGGTCTTCTGTTGCATTCGACAAAGAAGTGGCCTCATATTTAGTTTGTTATGAACACTTGAGAATTGGTAATTTATGCAAATCGCATGTTATAAACACTTGAGAATTGCAAATAAGCTCTAACAAAAAAAATTAGACTTAATTCTTTTTTAATGAGCAATGATAGTTGACAATTTGTATACTACCACTTTGACGTTTTGATTTGTGATTAGATTTTTTGAGTTTGAATAATGTTACATTTTGTTTAATTTTTTTTTCCAATTCGGCATTGTTAAATCCATAGTGCTGCTTAAGTCTCGTGTAAATGAGCGAATGATGCACTAGTGTACCTAATCAATTTCTCATAGTGGTTTTGTTTTAGAAAAAGAAAAATCCATCTTTTATTCAACAGGTGTGGGCCAATATTCCAAGCAACTGGTAGTAGTATAATACTCTCTCTGTCCTTTAATAACCGACGTTTTTACTATTAGCACACATATTAAGGAGGTTGAATGACTCACTATTTGAGACAATTTTGCCCTGAATTTTTCTCAGACGTACGTTAAAAAAAATACGAATTTTTTTGGGGTCAAATAGTGAGTCATCCGGCCTCTTTGAGATGCGTGCCGGAACAGTACGCGTTTATTAAAAATGGACAGAGGGAGTACTAAACAGGGGAAGGAAAAGAAGAAAGTAAATCTGAATGAGTATATGTGGTAGATGGCCCCACCCTTTTGAATCCTTAAAATCTTGTAATAAGCGGGACAATGGAAAGGGTTTATAGTTCAAAGGACCCCTATACTATACGCGAAAAACAGAAACCTCCCCTATCCTTTAAAAGTGAACAAACAACTCCCCTATACTATTTTTTAGGAACAAACGTTAACCCTCCGTCGATTTTACCGTGACTTGACTGCCTATACCCGGTTGCACCTCTGACACATTTCTGACATGTTCTCTCTTTTTTCATACAAGATCCGGATCCGTTCATACAAGATCCGACCATCCTTCTTCCCCAACCGCATCGTTTTCTTCCTCCAGCCAGGTAACAACCACCCTCCCGATCTCCTCAGCCCCAGCCGCCGGCCAATCACCAAAACAACCCCTCCCCCGCCGATCACACACGCGACCAAACCCGAAACAGCCACCCATCGCCACCTCCTCACCCGAAATAGCTTCAATCACCCATCACCCAAATTCCGACCGTACTCCGTTGGATAACCAAACCAGACCGCCGAAACCACCATCTCAACCAAATCAAAACCACACACAACCAGTGACCACCTAAATCGCCATAGCCCCATCAAGACCGCACATCATCACCATTGCCACCAAACCAATCCAAACCCAATGGAAAAGAAAGAGAAAAAAAGGAAAAAGAGAAATAGAAAAGAAAAATAAACCCAAATCAAGCCTTAAAGCTACACAAAATCAGCCCTGAAACATCCAAAAAATCTGCCACAAAGCTACACAAAATCTGCCACAAAACCACCCTTTCATCACCGACAAACCACCCTTTCATCGCCGGCACCACCCATACAACCACACACCACCGGATCTGAAACAACACACCGCCGGCACCACCCTTTCATCCACACACCACCGGATCTGTGGGTGGAGAGTAAAGAAAGAGGAGACGGGTAGGAGGGAGAGAAGAAGGCGACAGTCGGTGGAGGAGGTGACGGGTAGCCACTAGGCGAAGGCGGTGGTGGTGGAGAGTAAAGAAGGAGGCGGTGATGGAGGAGGGGGAGAAGAAGGAGTTGGTGGTGGAGAGTAAAGAAAGAAAGCAAAGAAAAAGATTTGAGGAAGCAAATAAGAAAGAAAGAAAAACGAAAGAAAGAAAAGAAAAGAGGATGATGAAGGGAAAAAGAAAAGAAAAAGAAAAAGAAAGAAGAGAAAAGAAAAAAAACGAAAAAGAAAAAGAAAGAAAGAAAAGAATAAGAAAATAAAAAATGGGAAAAGAGAGAACATGTCAGAGGTGCAATCGGGTAGGAAAAAGGAAGAAACCGGTTGTAGGCAGTCAAGTTATGGTAAAATGGATGGAGGGTTAACGTTTATTCCTAAAAGATAGTACAGGGGAGCCATTTGTTCACTTTTAGAGGATAGGGGAGGTTTCTATTTTTCGCGTATAGTATAGGGGACCTTTGAACTATTAACCCCAATGGAAATGATGTCCTTTTCTTGATAACTCAAAAGCTGACGGTAGTTGTTTTGACAAAAGTTGATAGTGACTAGGGAAAAGAGTATTAAATACAAGAACAAAGTGATATTTGACCTTGATGTACTTACCGGCACTTGACCGATATGAATTGAGATGGGCCGGTAAGTGCCGGTAAGAAAATATTGTTATGGTATTTGACCTTGATTTACTTACCGGCACTTGACCAATATTTTCATCACGGAGTATTAAATACAAGAACAAAGTGATATTTGACCTTGATATACTTACCGGCACTTGACCGATATGAATTGAGATGGGCCGGTAAGTGCCGGTAAGAAAATATTTTTATGGTATTTGACCTTGATTTACTTACCGGCACTTGACTAATATTTTCATCACGGAGTATTAAATACAAAAACAAAGTGATATTTGACCTTGATGTACTTACCGGCACATGACCGATATGAATTGAGATGGGCCAACTAATCTCTCATCTCATTTTTGGTACGAAACATAATTGACAAAGGAAAAGAAGAAATATTCCGTCACATATTGTGAAAACAAAAGTTCATTATCTCTTTTAAAGAAATAATAAAGTTGTATTTGGAATCAATATTCTTATGGTATTTTTTTTAAATGCTTTATTTTACTAGATAATCATAATTATACTTTTCTTTTATTTAGAAACTAAGAATCTTGGGACGAACAAGCAACTATAGATGGTTTAGTTATGATGGCTTTGTATCTTTAAGAGTTTATAGGATAAATTCTCTTAAAAAAAATCTTTTGGGACAAACCATTAATATTTTTTTAGTTTATGGTGTATTCTTTCAACCAATATTACTATTGTTTGAATTTTGTCGGGTTTGTAAAGAGTGATGATTCTTTTAATATGATTTTCTCTATTTTTAAAACTCAAACTCAAAACTTTAATTAAGGGTGTACAAATTCCTTATCACTTGAACATATTCATTTATTTGACTATTTGTTATTAAAAAAAGCCTACTAATCTCGTACTAATCTCATATTCATGCCACTTATCTAGAAGAAAAAATATGCACCAATGAGTTGCATAAAACATGTTTTGGATGCAACAAATTAATATGTTAAAATATGATGATCACTGTTCTTGTCTATATAATAAGTAACAACACAAGTTTTTAGGGCCTGTTTAGCGTTCCGGTTCTAGCTGGAAAAATTCAGTGGAGAAAATTTCAATCTGCAAAAGTCAGTTTCAGACTTTTGCAAAACGGAGTATGCTGTTTGGTAAATGTTTGTTAAAAGTTCTGTGGGGAAACCATAAGTTGTTTTTAGTGTTTGGTAAAAACTGTTTTAAAACTATGGTTGGAATGTAAAATGACCATAAATGGCATAATTCATTTCAAGTGTTAGAATTAATTTTTTAAGTATCTTTATATAGTTTTTAATCAATTTATTTATAATCTAACAACTATCACCTAATATTTATCTAATATCATAAATTAAATTAAACTTATTTATGCGATGGTTTAAAGCATTATATTAAAAATTTTGCAAACTCTAAATAGATATTTTTAATCAATATATTTCTGTAAACAAATAATTAACATTTTATTTATAATAAAAAATTATGCTACAATTTTGTTCCAACAACACTTTTTTTTAATGAAAAAAATTAATGTGATTATTTTCTTCAATGTGCAAAGACTAATAAACTAATAAATATATTTGTTGCGAAAAAGTTACAGTTATTATAACATTTACAGTTTTACATATATAAATTACAATTATATATTCAACATTAAACTATTAGCTATTGAGTCACGAACTACATTCATAGGTGAAAACTCACTATTGAGCACTTCCAAAAACATAACTTCAATTTAAATACTATTATTAATTTCTATTTTATTGGGCTAGAGCTTAGAAGTCAGGAGAGTTGGATCATGAGTTCAATTTTCTAATTTACATTTCTATTTTATTGAGCTAGAGCTTAGAAGTCAGGAGAGTTGGATCATGAGTTCAATTTTCTAATTTACAATCTCATTAATTTTGTTTTATTTCTCCGATAAATATATTTCTCCGTGTATAAATCCGTAAATAATGTCTAGAGCTCTCAACCAAACTGAATTTGAAGAGTCAAGCTGACAACATTTCAAGCAGACTTTTTCATCATCTCAAACGTATCATGCCCAAAATAGCATAGGCAATGTGCCATTTATTAACAATATCTTACAGGTGCCATACCAGGCTAGTGGATGGCCTTACTTCATATAAGAAATCTGTACACTAATAGGGTTCTCTCACTTGAAACTGTGTCTACATAAATACATTGTCACTGAATCACACCAGAGCAGAGCAGAATACTCCCTTGAACATGAATATGTTTTGATGCAAACTAACTACATTTCCGAGCGGAGTTGCTGCTTGATCCAGCAGTAATGATAGTCGATGCCCAACAATTTTAAGGATCAATTGGCACCAACCAGGTAACATATAACAATTGTTGTGCTGCGTCCCCTACCAGCTTTGCAATGAACATATGTGGTCTGTCCAAGCTTCACTTTTTCTTCATGAAATGAAAAGAAGAAACATAAGAATCACAGAAAATATAATTCTGCTTCAATTTTTTCCTTCATGCTTACAACTGCTAATGTGATATGCAGAAGCCTACCATAAATGAAATCCACAGCTTGACATATCCTGGTGAAGAAGGAGCAGTTTTTATATTTAACACAATTTCCAGGAGAGAAAATTGGTGGTGATTACAACAAGGTGGAGACCAGTATGCACAAGCTACTCTAACCTGGAACATACAGAACAAATCAAAAATTTCCAGGAGAGCCAAATTATCCACAGATTCGCCTTATCTATTCAGGCGAGGCTACATACCTTGCACACAAAACTGTACAAAACCAGAACACGGGTACAAATCCAGCTATGTTAACTCACCATCTCAGGAACATCTATCTTCACATGTTCTGGCGCTCCAACTGGATTAGGTCCATTTGTTGTGCCATCGACATGCTTTGATCCCACATTATGGCTGCAAACTGCTATCTTAGCTCGACTGTTCTCGCTAAGGTCTGCAAGACCAGTGGCAATGTGATCAGAATTTAATGACTGGGAAACAAAATGGAGCCTATAATATATTGACATCCTGATCTGCAATACAGACAAGAACCATAGGACTTGGAAACAATTAACCTATTCTGGAGATGGATATTAAGAGAAATTAATTCTTACCTAGATCAGCTGAGATTAGACATTCTCCTTTATAATTAGGTCCTGCCAAGATAGCTCCTGTTGGTGAAATAATAATGCTACCTCCAGCATATGTGATAGCATCCATTGATGGGTCACAAGGTGAACCTCCAGGTGGCAGCGGATAGTCTTTCCTTCGGCAAAATTGGTTTGCAGAAAGAACAAAGCAACCGCCTTCTACAGCAATATGAGTCATGGATGCTTTCCATACTTCCCCCGCATCAGCCGTAGGTGCACAATACATCTCAATACCTACATTAATTTACAAAACGAAGAAGAATGGCTTACAAGAAAACACTAGCAGTGGAGAAAGAAAGGATGAAGGGCATCATAAACTAGTTTGTAGACAATACTGTAACAAATTATTAGAAAACTGTATTCAGATGTGTACCTTTAGAGTACAATTCAGCTCTAAGAAGCGGCAACTTGTTGTCCCAACAAATGAAGCCACCAATTTTCCCAACTGCAGTCTCATATATGGGGAGTGTCGATTTTTCTCCAGGATACCACAATGAACTTTCTGATGCCATAGGCTTAAGCTTGCGATGATGTCCAATATGCTGTCCCTGAGAATCAAAGAACAGAACTGTACTGTAGACATAATATCCACACCTCTCTACCACTCCCATTACCAACTGTACTTTGTATTTACTAGCAATTTTTGCAAGTTTGTCCACTTCAGGACCTGCACGCCAGAACACGTCAAGTCACCATACAGAATGAAACAAAGGAAGGATAACAACAGAAGCTCAGAAGTAACTATTTGATCAGCAAGCTGTTATTTACTGCAGCTGCCACTTCTCAGCAGCATAAAAATTTAACCACTGCGAAATATGATTGAAATTCAATACAATACAACTTTCTACTGATGCTAAACCTTAATTCAGTTTAGTAACTAACTCCTTCAGTTACAGGTCAACCGCAAAACTCTTGGCTGTGAGGAAACGATTGCATAGGAAATGCAAGAAGCACGGGCATCATTTAGTTTGAAAAGAACACTCACCAGACACTTCAATAGCAGCCGCATAATACTTCTGAAAATCATCAGTCTCGGTTGAATGGGTTGGTGTCATGGTATCAAACATCACACACCGAGGATAGCCACCCACAAATGCTTCAGGAAAAACAACCAATTCTGATCCATATGCAGCAGCACTGCAAACAAGCCTCTCCGCTTTATCTGCTCAGCAAGAAGAAATCCACTGATTTTAATGGTATCTGATAAAATCAGGGTACTTCCTATCCCAATAAATGTGGCATAAACCATGAAGTAAAAGAAAAAAAATTCTAAAGAAAATCCAAATCACCGTATAAGAGTGGAAGGTCATGGGATTTTTCCTTTCAAATTCATAATTTCAAAGAGAATTGCTCCCACGCATGGAAAATTACTACATCAATAAGTTCCCAAAAGCATCAAAACATGCAAATTTGTGTCCTAGATGTCCAGATCACCATCATAAACCCATAAGAAAACCCCATTAGCCACTAAAAATTCAAATATTGAAGCTCAGTACAGCACCTAATGTCGCCGGAGTATCGAGGAACACCGTCGAGGCCTGAACAACTGTGGCCCTCACCCTGGTCCTCCTTGCCGGAGCATCACCGGCGGCGGGGACTGGCAAATGAGGCATGGAGACTTGCTGATCTCCCACCGGACGAGGCATGCAAGAGGGTTTTTGAGCATTCTGAGACGGGCGGGGTGTTCGTTGCAATCAAAGAGAAATCTCAGGCAGAAGAGAAAATCTCACCTGGTGAAGAAGGAGCAGTAGAAAACGAAGGAGTGCATGAACATTCGTCGCAATCGGGATCGCAAGTATTCGCGGGAAGCATTTCCACCGTTGGATCTGGCGAATCACAAAATCAAACAAGTTAGGTCAAAACAATTAGAAGATGAAGAATAAGAAATGATGGAGAACAGAGAAAGAGAGGGTTACCGTTCAGTTCCATGGCGGAGTAAGGAGGAGGGGAGTTGAGATTTTAGAGAATAAGGAGATAGAATTTAGATTTTTGGAGAGAAAGAAGAGAGGATTTTAGAGAGAGAGAGCCGGTACGGTGGAATTGTGTTTTTTATACATGGTACAAGTGGTCATTTTGTAAAATTGGGTGGATATTTTTGTCCAAAAGAAAAGAGGTACCTCCTTCCCGTGTCCTTCCCCAACCAACTTCCTACCAGTGTTTTTGGAACCGGACCGGACAGCGAACCGGAAATGGAAATTTCATAGTTCGACCGGGTTCAACCGGAAAAAACCGAATTGAACCAGTGGACCGTTTTGAACCGGACACATATCGAACCGTTCAATCTTAGATAATTTAACCAGATTGAACCGGCTGGTTTTTAAATTCTGATGGGCTGACCCATGCTTGTAATGGGCCGGCCCATCAAATTTTCAAAATAAAAAATAAATAAAAATAATCAAAACGGCGTCGTTTTGGCCAAACCAAAACGGCGCCGTTTTGATTAGACACATAATTTTTTCATTTTTAAAAAAAAATTAAAAATTAAAAATTAAATAAAAAATAAAAAATCAAAACGGCGTCGTTTTGCATTGAACCAGCCGGGTTGCTATCGAACCGGCCGGTTCCCCGGTTGTCAAAAAACCGGCCGGTTCGTCCGGTCCAATCCGGGTCACATGCATTTCGGTCCGATAGGTCGAATCAGACCGGAAACCCAAAAAATCTGGTTGAACCGGACCGAACCGGCCGGTCCGGTCCGGTTCCAAAAACACTGCTTCCTACTGCTGCTGCCTTGAGCTCCAGCCCGAAACATGGCCAAAACATTAGTTTTCAGCACCAACTTGTCCAAAAAGTTGGTTTCAAATTTGGTAACCAAACACCAAAACACATGGTTTGGTTTTGAAAACCAACTTTTTGGTACCAAACCAGAATGCCAAACGCCTACTAAGGGTCTGTTTGGCGTTCCGGTTGTTTGGGAAAAGTTATGTGGGAAAACGACTTCTGGGAAATGGAGCGTGTTGTTTGGTAAAAAAAATTAAAAGTCCTGTGAGATAGCTGAGGTATTTGGTAAAACAGTTGAAATGAAAACGTTGGAGTATAAAACCCATTTTTAAAAAATTAATAAAAATAGGAAAAGTGGATCTATAATTACTTATCTTGAGATAGTGATTATATTGTGATAGTTTTTAATTTATTTTGTTCATTATATAGAGTAAGAAAATTAAATTAAAAAAAAAAGATGAGAGAGAGGTCCATTTGGCTGCTGGAGCAAAATGCTCCAGCTTCAAAATCGGCAAAATAAGGAGATTTGAAACTGGGCTTCTCAACCCCAAACACATACTTGATTTTGGGTTGGGGAATGGCCTATTGGCCACTGAACCCCAACCCCAAACACCATCTAAATTGTCGTTTGGCATTCTGGTTTGGTGCCCATGCCTTTTCCCAAACCAAATTTGATATTAGGTGTTTAGTAAACACCTTCCAACCGAACTTTTCCAAAAATTCGTTTGGTTCCCTTTGTATTTGTTTCCTTTTTGAGCCTGAAGCAAATTGGTCTAGGGGCCAAAAGTTCATTTTGGGAAGGACACGGGAAGGAGGCAACAAATTTATTTGGACAAAAATATACACCCAACTTTGAAAGATTTACACTTTAACCTGGTATATAATTTGTTCTTCCACCCCAATCTCAAACATTTGTTCTTCTGCCCCTCCAGACCAACGAAAACCCTAACCCTTGACATCTCTCTCTAGTTCTCTCCCAATCTCCTACCCCAATCTCCATCGCATTGGTCCTCTTCAAATCAAAAGTCCGTCTAATTGGAATTCGTCTCTCTCCGTCGGTTAAAGACTCTGTCTTTATTGCTGGGTCGTTGAAGTTGAAGGGGGGTTCTTAAATTGGTGGAACTCTCTCGGCGTTAAACGTTGAATTTGCCAATTAGGTGAGAAGGGTTCCTGTTTCTGGTGTTTCTTTCAATTTCCAAGCTTGGTGGAGAGAGAAATGGCAGTAAGTTTCTAGGTTTTCCCTTTTTCTTCCTGGGTTTTGATCTTCTTCTATTTAGCTTGGATTTCAATTTCAATGCTTGCTGTACTTGTTGAAAGAATTGCTGCATGTATCGTTGCATTTTTATTTTTATTTTTTGTGCTTTATGGGTTCTAGGTTTTTTTTGCTGTTTTGCTATATTTTGGAATAAAACACTTTCTGGGTATTTCCCATTTTGCTTCATTTGTGCATATTTCTGTTAAATTATGGCAGTCGACATGTGTAGTGAAGTTTCTGTTGCAATCTTGTGTAATCCCTACTTCTTTTGACAGGGTATTCGATTTAATTTGTTGATAAATTCCTACATTTTTTTGAGATTTGTATTGAAGTTTGATTTGCAATGTTTGAACTTTGGCTGCTAGTTTTTTCTATTCGAGTTGAAATGGTATTCATTTGATATTGATTTTACTCTCCATCTCTGTTTGTATGTGTGTATTTCCATTTTGCTACAATTCATGCTTTTCTTCACTATTAAAATAAATGACTTGGAACAATAGTTTAAATACTGAGATTAGCATATTAAGATTTGTAGAATGATTATCGTGGTTCTTAAAAATACCTGCATTTATTCTGTAATTTCAGATGAATTGAATGAAATATAGAATGAGTTTGCTACTGTGTTGAAAAATGGCATTTAAATTTATACCCAATTCCTAGAAATGCTGTGTTGTAAATTCACCATGAATTTATGTGTTATGGTGAATTGATTCTAAAATGAGTTTGCTGCTGTGAATTGTCCAGCCAATGCAAACAATGTGCAGTCTCCTGTTGGTTCAAAGAATTCACAGGTAATTGAAATTTGTGATAGCTTTTGTGGTGAATGTCAGTATTCTAGACTTTTTTCTGCTTTGGTGATAGCATCTATATGCTACAATGAGCACATGAGATCCTTCATTTGACAAAATGACTTTTGATTGGATTAAGATAAGTTTTATGATAAGATAATGTAGAGGCTGGGAAACTGACAATTCACATGTAGACAAGCTGTGCATTAACTTGGCAGTTCCCATTCGCAGTAGAAATCAGGAAAGGAAAATTTTACAATTGTTTGAAATGAACTTCAGTAGTGTGAAGGTGTTTTTTATGAATTACTGTAAAAAGGCAGAGCTGATTTGAATGTGGTTCCTTCCTCTTCATCATCAGGGTCAAGTGGAGTGACACATGCGTCTTGCAATGAAAATGGATCTGCAGCAGATGATCATGAAGAGAGCAGTAGTTGCAATAGCTGAGTCTGATTCAGCTTACACGGCGGATGCGAGGTTCTGTCCGGGGAGAAGTGGTCAGCTACGAAATGGATGAGGCAGAGGAGTACCACCTCACTTAAATAGCTGAAGGCCAAGCTAATATATACTGAGGATATACAACAGGACTGGAGAAAGCTTGAATTCTTAGTGATAATGAATTAGATGAGATTCTATAGTTTCCTACTAATTAGATGAGAGCAAAAAGGAGGTAGTGTATCAATTTCTCGGCTTGGATGCCATTTTCCTCCTTTTTCCTATGTAGTGGATCGCTTGGAAGATTGTAACAGTATATACAGGAGTAATAATTACCATAATAAAAAAGGAAACGTATGAATTTAAAACCTAAATACTTCAGAGCATGTTTGGTACTATTAAAGAGTTCGACTAAATTTAATAAAGTTCAACTAAAATTCGTTTTGAACAAATGAGTCATAATAATTGGTAGGTATAACACTTATAATTAAAAAGTTTGAAATTAATTGAAATTAATACATTGTTCGTTAGGTATGGCTTAAAAACAACAATGTATTAATTTCAAAACAACAATGTATTAATTTCAATTAATTTCATTTTGATTAGTTTAGTGGTTAATTGATTTGAATATAAACTCTATGGTTTCCAAACTATTTCATTTTTAATATTGGTATAAATAAAATGTTAATTATTTGTTTAGAAATAGATTGATTTAAAATATCTATATAGATACTAAAAAAAAAGTGTTGTTGGAACAAAATTGTAGCATAATTTCTTATTATAAATAAAATATTAATTATCTGTTTACAGAAATATATTGATTAAAAATATCTATATAGAATTTGCAAAAAAATTAATATAATGCTTTAAACCATGATATTAATAACTTATATTTTTTATAGTATTAATAAGTTTAATTTAATTTATGATATTAGATAAATATTAGGTGGTAAATGTTAGATTATAAATAAATTGATTAAAAACATATATAAAGATACTAAAAAAATTAATTCTAACACTTGAAATGAATTATGGCCTTATGGTCATTTTACATTCCAACCATAGTTTTAAACCAGTTTTTACCAAACATCAAAAACAACTTCTGGTTTCCCCACAGAACTTTTAACAAGTATTTACCAAACAGCTTACTCCTTTTCCAGCAAGTCATTTTCAAACAGAACTTCTTCCCACAGAACTTTTCCAGCTAGAACCGGAACGCCAAACAGACCCTAAGTCGCTTCGCGCCATTCATGGAAGAGCCACCCTTTTTCCAGTTTATGTACCAAAGCTGCAATCGCCAGCATCTCCAAGTCCAGGAATAATCCACCTGGATAACCACCACTATAACCTAATCATAGTGCGATATTCTTCGTTTTTTATTGTACTATAATTATTTTAAATCAATTTACAATTTTTGTTTGTTTAGATATTACAAATTTAAAAGATCACATTTTAAACTTATAATATAACAAACTTGTATTAGGTTAGGCCCGACTGAAATCCAGCCAGGCAGGAGCAAGACTTGGACTTGGGCTTGCAAAAATAGGCCAGCCCATCTAATCGTAACTTACCGACCTTACATCACTTACGTATAAAATACATACATTAATTATGTTTTTTTTATATAAAAAAAATTAATTAACTGTCATAATATTGTTGGCCTGAGTTTACCTTAGGAATTGCTTGTTGTACATCATAGTTTTAAAAACCAACCCGAGCGACCCGTTGGACAGATGTAGACCAGGTTTAACCGGGGTTCAATCGGGTTCGACCGGATTGACCCGTTGGATCGTTCCGGGTCACTTACACATTGAACCGTTCAATATTAGACAATTGAACCGAATTGAACCGGCTAGTTTTCTGTCTAATGGATGTAGCATTTTATAATACTGTAATACATCAAAATAAAATATCAAATAGATCAAAAATTAAAAATAAAGAAACAATCCAATATTCAAATAAAATAATATTCAAAGTTAACACAACTAAATTATCCTAAGATACTAATGTCAAACACGCCACTTGAGTGAGCTTTTAACATTGCAAATTTTTTAACTATTATCATATGCCAATACATGACAATATCTTAGAAAATGATACATGAGAGATTAAAAAATCATAGGTGGTTTCTTCTTAAACCAACACAAAATATCATTACAATATTTCAAAATAATAATTTGGCTCTTTGTCCAGAATTCACAATTTAGTCATTGTATAAATTTATTTGTAATTTACTCCGCACATTTTGTATGATTGAAGCAATTTTAACCCAATCTAATAATTATGCGGTTGATCATTATTAATTTACTACTACTACTAATGTTATTATTATTTTTATTTTTATTATTATTTTTATTATTTTATTATTATTATTATCATCATCATCATCATGTCACTGTATTATTATTGATGTTGTTTTACTATTATCTTTTTAGTTGGTTTTATAGGCTAATTTTGATTTTCATCTTTTTAGTGCATTATCTAATAAATATTTAAATCAAATTAAGCCATTTTCTTGAGTTAATCTCCCTTGGAAACAAAGTAATTTTGGTGTGATTATTAGGAGTCTTGTTTTTAGTGTCTATATTAATATATATTTTAACTACCGCGAAATTATCATTGAAAAACAATGTTGTCGTAGTGGTTGTGTGTGCACCTTCACTAGCGATAGGTCTTGGGTTCGAATCAGCTCTTCTCCTTCTTTTTAAAATTTCCTGGCATTGCATCAAAACGACGTCGTTTCGTAATTGGTGTTGAACCAGTCGGTTTGATACCGGGTTGGCCGGATTACCGATTTTGTGAAAACCGGTCGGGTCTACCGGTTATCCTTGGGTTACCGGTTCACCGGTCCGACCGTCGGGTCGGTCCGGGTTTCAAAACTATGGTACACACCCTATATAAAACCTAAACCCTAAAACCCTATATAAATAAACAATTCTTCCTTCAGTTTCTATGTCTCAAGTTAATCAACAAGATCTTGTAAGAGAGCATAACTCAATTCTGAAAGGTTTTAGTTATGAATCTTTTTCTTAATTAGTCTAAACTCAGCACATTGAATATGAATATTTATATTTCAATTTGGTTTAATTTATTTCTGTTGTCTAAAATAAAAGATTGTGCTGTTACAGATATATTATAATCATCTACGGAACGAGAGTTTATCAACATGGTATCCGAGTTGTCCTGCGTAGGCGAACAAGTTCCGAGAGGTATGGACTATGAACTCTTTTTATTTTACTGTGCAGACGACTTTACATGTATATGAATAAGTAAATTAGATTTCGTTGTTCTCTTACAACAGAAGTTGTTTTTTAAAATTCAAGTTTTAGCAGGAGTAGAAGAATCAAAGACGGATTCTGCATCACAACAGCCTTGGCTCTTGATCACTGATGGGAAGGATTGGCACATACAGAATAATGTGTTCAACATATCACAACAACAACAACAACTGCATTGTTATTATGACGTTGGAAGTGAGGTCCCTGGATTGCTTGGTAGAAATATAGCTTGCTCTTGTTGCGAATGGGTACTGTTGACTGGTAGGCTTGGCTCACCGCCTTTTCTTGTAAATCTGTTGTCGAAGGAGACAATTGAGCTTCCCCTTCTCGATCTCCGCTATAATTTCTGCATTCTCACATCACCCCCATCTGATCCTACTTGTCACATTGTCTTCTTCAATAGAGAAGAGAATGCTTTGATAATTTGCCAGCCTGGGGACAAGGAATTTGCCATCAAGAAATGGTGTTATGAATTCTTTCCCGATGGAGTACGTGCGGTTGTGGCTGGAAAGCTATTTTTAACCATACCCCAAAACGAAATTGTTTTGGTAATGGTTGAGTTTAAAGAATCAACATATCGGTTCGAGGTGGTGGAGATGTGTAGCAGGGGGATTCACATTTTTTCTGCTCCAGAATACTTTTTTGAGTATTCTGGTGAGCTCTATAAAGTTTACAAGATCATCTGTGGCAAGTATTCCTTCAATGTGGCTGGTTTTAAGATCTTCAAGGCGGATCTATTAAACAAGAAATGGGTTAGGATGAAGAACATAGGAAGACTTGCCATTTTTATTGGCTATGAAACTGTTCATATGCATTGTGCAGCAGTTAAATCAGGAATCGCGGCCAACTCTATCTATTTTCTTGAACAGGATGATCTCGATAGTTATTATGTCTATAATTTGGAGGAGGGTGTTAGCCCAAGGGCAACTTACTCTTGTTTTGATGATTTTAGACACACAAACTAATTAGTATTACTAATGCAATTTGAAGTTAAAGTGTGTGTAGTTTGTGATCAAGCAAATAAGAAAAGAAGCAACAAATCAAGATATCACAAGCTAGAAGATCAAGTGTACATTAGAACTCTAATCATGTAAGTATGATTCAGTTTAACACTTGATTTATGTTCAAAATACCTCAGGAGTTTTTGAGTCAAAAGGTTTTAAGCGAAAATGAATTTCGGAAAGGTTTTCTGCATTTTCGTCAGGCTTGAAACGCCATAGCGTTTGTGAAAACGCTATAGCGTTTTGCTACTGGAACGAAGGATTTCGTCCAGGAGCAAAACGCTATAGCGTTTTGCCTCTGAAGTTACGAAATAACTTCAGTAGCAAAACGCTATAGCGTTATTCAAAACGCCATAGCGTTTTGCCCAACGGCTAGTTTTTCCCAACAGCTATTTTGTCCACTATAACGGGATTTTTGGCTCCATACTTTCTTGTCTGGATCATAACTGATCTAAAACCTATATATACTCATCCTAGATGAGTTAGAACTTAACAAGAACATTTAGAACACAAGAAAGATTTTAGAAAGCTCTCATACTTTTCAAAAGACCAAAAATCTGAGTTTTTGCAAAACCTTCAACTTGATTCTTTCATAACACAAGCTTCTCACATCCGAATTTACTCAATCTTGTGTCCATATTTCAAGTAAGGTTTAAGCTTTCTTTTGAGGTATTCTTGTTCATTTATTGGTGTTATTTATTGAATCATACATAGTTTATTTGTACACCAATTGTGTTGCTATTTAACATTCTCTTGTCAAGTAATCTTGATTGTGATAGGTTGTGATTGAGCCCGGAAAAATCACATTGTAAGGTTTGTTGGTTGAGCCCGCAAAAACCAAGTGTAAGGTTGTTGGTGATCCCGTGAAAACCAAGTGAAAGGTTTATTGGTTGAGCCCGCAAAAACCAAGGTGTAAGGTTTGAGTTGAACCCGTAAAAACTCAAGGTAAATAACGAAGTGTTCGTTGTTAGAAAATCCTAAGAGGAGGACTCTTAGGTAGTGGAGTACAATTCATTGAGGAATTGGAACCACTATACATACTTGTGTTTTTACATTCTATTTCCGCACTCAAATTATTTACAATTTGTGTTAGATTTTTTATTGTCTATTATTGCCTATTCACCCCCCCTCTAGGCCACGTTTATCAGAGGGAACCATTAGAATGAAACCCACGTTCTGTTCTATGGCAACAACAGAGGATACGGAACGCGATTGGATTATAATGCCTTGTGACACTTCTTTCCCTAAACTTCTCAAGGTACTATTCCTATGACTTTCTTCTTTATTTCTCAGTTTCACTAGATTTTTAATGTTCTTCTATTTATTCTTATCAATCAATGATTCCCCAGGGAGATCAAGAAAGTGTGCGGCAGGATTCAGAAAAAGAGAACAAGGCAAGTGTGGAAGTAGAAGAAGATGAGGTGCAAAAATCATGAAACATGGTTCCACCTGAGCTTTTAAATTTGATTCAATCGCGCCTATTTGGAAGGGACCATGCTGTGTTCTGTGGAGTATGCAAAGCATGGCAGCAAATTTCCATTCGAGATTACTCCATTCCATCCTTGATCTCTTTGACATTGCTAGAGCAGTGTAAAAGTTTTTCTCCCTTATTGATGTTTCAAGAAGACAGAACTGGTTCTTACGATAGTGTTCCTATATTCAGATTCTTTGATCCGGTTCACAAGAAGCTGTATCGCACGGGAATTCCAGAGATAAAAGGAGCTGAGATTCGGTACTCGAGAGATGGGTGGTTTCTCGTGTCCCGTTGCAGTGGTAAAAGTTTATTTTTCTTCAACCCTTTGACACAAGAAAAGATTGAACTCCCTAGAATGCCTTCATATCCCTATAGATACCTAACTATTCTTTCCTTCTCTTCTCCGCCTACTTGCTCAAATTGCTTAGTTGCTGGAATGGAGCATTTTGGAAGAAGCATGTTTACCCTCAAACACGGAGAAGAGACTTGGAGGGAACATGAACTTGAAATTAAGATAGAAGTCGCGAGAGAATATGTGTGTAGCCCTGTAGTGCTTAACGGGTTGCATTATTTTCTATGCTATAACAGAGACATGGTAGTTTTTAACTTGAAGGATGGTGCTGAAGGTCAATTTCCTGACAGCCAAAGTTGGCCGTCCAAGTTTAAACGACCAAAATCTCTTCGCGGAGAGGACTTTCTCGTGGAAATTGATGGGGCACCTGCATTTGTTAGTGTCGAGCCTGATGGGGGAGAGATTAGCATTTTTCAGTGGAACGATTTGGAGAAAGATTGGGAATTGATGGAAGGTGGTGTTGATTTTGGAGCTAAAGAGATGTTGGTTCATGGAGAAGATTGATGAGGGTGGAGGAATGGGGAACACCATTTTTCTACCCATGATTGACGATGCAAAGGATGGAGTTTTCAATTCGCTCGCCACTCGCAGGTACCATACATTCTACAGTGGCTACTCGTCGGAACGGCCTTACAATGCTGATAAATTCCTGGAAGGTATTTGGGTTAAACCTGACAGGAAAATTGTGGGTGATAACAAGCTCAAGTGGTTCATGTGATCCATTTGTTTGATGGTATTTTCCTGGACGATATGGATGCCAATGTTGATTACCCTACATTTTACATTTTTGTAGTTTAACTTCTTATTTTCAATGAAAAATCAAACTTGACTATCTATCACGGGATTAAACCTTGTGCAAAGTTGTTTTGTTCATTTTATTTTATTCTATTAAAACGGCTTCTTACTGCATTTTCTCACCTTGCAACACAAGAATAAGCTTATGTAACACATATTTAGATTACTCCAAGTACATGAAAATTCTTGAACAATGTGTGGAGAAAATATCTGAAAAACAAGTCCATTTGATTCATAGCCACATCATAACAAATGGGTTTGGTACAAATCTCCACTCAAGCACAAAGCTAATCATTTCAGAAGCCTGCTTCATCTCCGAAGCCTTCGATAACCCCCATCCACGTGCGCAAGACCATACCAATACCATCCTGTCCAAGAGAATGCTGCATCTTACTTGTACTACATGATCATAAGAGACACTTGCCACTTGTTAATACCAAGCCATCCTTTGTTGTCTGATGTGATGATCAAACCTCACATGCCAGCCACTCTGATATTGAGTCGTCCATTTCAAAAGCAATCATCTGTACATGGGATCCCCACGGTCTATAACATGCTGTTCCCGATCTGACCTTGCGCCAAATGGGTTCTCCTCAAGCCACACTCCTTGGTCATTCAATAGAGTGAGCTCGTCTTTGCTATACTTCACAAATAGTTCTCTCATCCTTACAGCAACTGCTTCTATGTCAGACTGCAGAAAAACCTAGATAGTGCGAGGCTGGTCAGTCAACAACATGATTAAGCTCTAAAAAAGCAGTTCCAAACAAATGATCATCTACGCTGACAAAAAATGAAAGAGTTAACAATGCTTTGTGCAAGACAAGTTTAGGAAGTCGTCAATTTGTGTTGCCTTCCCATCATCTGCAAGGATATTGTTGAAATCAACACCACCTTGGCGTTAACAATCAAGCAACAGCGTCATCATGTTGGAATCTCCAACCTTGGCGTCAAAGGCATGTTAACAAAGAAGCGACAACTTGGCGATATCAGCAAGCAAGCGTTATCATCAAGCGGCAACCTCAGAGTTATCAAGAAGCCATGTCATCAAGTTCAGCGTCATCAAGATATCAAGCGACATCATCAAGGCATCAAGCGACATCTCAAGCGTCATCATGCGGCATCATCAAGGCATCAAGCGACATCTCAAGTGTCATCAAGCGGCATCTCAAGCCTTAGCATGATCAAGTGGCATCAAGCGGCATCAAGTGTTATCAACAATAGCACTTGTCTTCTAGAATTTCCATGTGTCATGAAATGGTGTGCACAATTGTAATAATCTAGAATGTTGTACCACGTGTAGAAAATAGAAGTGTGTAGAAGTATGTAGAAAAAGTAAGTCGGTGGAATGCCTATAAATATGCATCCACCATGTTGCAGAAAGTCGGTTGGAACCTTTGTTTCCCCCCCCCCCCCCCACATTGCCAGAGAGAAGAGGTTCTGAAACACCTCTCTCTCAAATCAAAAAATCATGTTTGTTTGTGTGAATGAGAGGAGAAGAGTGTGCACAGTGATGAAGTGTACACCACTCACTGAGTAAAGTGTGTGAAGTCACCACTCTCATCATCATCATCATCATCTTTTTCAGAGAAAAAGAAGAAAATCATTTCTGTGTGCGGTTCTACAAACAAGGTTGTAGAACAGAAATTTTTCAGAAGAAGAAATCAGTTGTGTCTGCTTGTGTCTGTAAAATACTTTTCATCATCTATAATATCATCTTTCATCTGTTCAGTGTCTTTTGATTTTCTAACATGGTAGCGGAGCTTATGGTTATCAGAGCCTATGGTTAGCGGATTTTCTGATCTTAAGGGACCTGTAGAATAGCAAGCACACCAGCAACGCCAGCCATAGTTGCAAAAGTCGCAAAGAAAGAAAAAGAAAAAGAAAAACAGCAGAAGAATTTGGCAGCAGAAGAATTTGGCAGCAGATGAAGTTGCAGTTGAGAAAGAAAAGAGCTGATCCTGTTCGTGTGGCAAAAAGAAAAAATTATCAAGTTGGTGTTGAGGGGGAGTGTTGAAATCAACACCACCTTGGCGTTAACAATCAAGCAGCAGCGTCGTCATGTTGGAATCTCCAACCTTGGCGTCAAAGACATGTTAACAAAGAAGCGGCAACTTGGCGATATCAGCAAGCAAGCGTTATCATCAAGCGGCAACCTCAGAGTTATCAAGAAGCCATGTCATCAAGTTCAGCGTCATCAAGATATCAAGCGACATCATCAAGGCATCAAGCGACATCTCAAGCGTCATCATGCGGCATCATCAAGGCATCAAGCGACATCTCAAGTGTCATCAAGCGGCATCTCAAGCCTTAGCATGATCAAGTGGCATCAAGCGGCATCAAGTGTTATCAACAGTAGCACTTGTCTTCTAGAATTTCCACGTGTCATGAAATGGTGTGCACAGCTGTAATAATCTAGAATGTTGTACCACGTGTAGAAAATAGAAGTGTGTAGAAGTATGTAGAAAAAGTAAGTTGGTGGAATGCCTATAAATATGCATCCACCATGTTGCAGAAAGTCGGTTGGAACCTTTGTTCCCCCCCCCCCCCCCCCTACATTGCCAGAGAGAAGAGGTTCTGAAACACCTCTCTCTCAAATCAAAAAATCATGTTTGTTTGTGTGAATGAGAGGAGAAGAGTGTGCACAGTGATGAAGTGTACACCACTCACTGAGTAAAGTGTGCGAAGTCACCACTCTCATCATCATCATCATCATCTTTTTCAGAGAAAAAGAAGAAAATCATTTCTGTGTGCGGTTCTACAAACAAGGTTGTAGAACATAAATTTTTCAGAAGAAGAAATCAGTTGTGTCTGCTTGTGTCTGTAAAATACTTTTCATCATCTATAATATCATCTTTCATCTGTTCAGTGTCTTTTGATTTTCTAACATATATCCACAACTGTTTCAACCAATGACCTTTGCAGCATTATCCACCTATGTTCTGGGTTATTGAAATCAGGGTCTGGACACTGGACAAGGTAACAAAGATGGTGATTTAATCTAAGAGGTCAAATTCAAGCTGACTTATTCTATTTAATACCTCAAAGCCTATCTGTGGTCTGTCATAGAAGTCATTGGTTATGAATGTAGAGAATCGTAACTTTGCGAAGGAAATCACACAAACAAATGTATCAGACAAATTGGCCATAAAGAGACATCTATCTCCTCTACCTTAATGGAATCAAGGACAACCTCCCAAGGGTATGAAGATACTTTAGACCTGTTGAAGTACGCCCCTTTTGCATGTTAACGCCCCTTTTGCATGTTAAATCCTTTTGCTTGTTAAGTCATTTTGGGCGTTAAGTCATTTTGCCTGTTAACGTTATTGTTAACGTTAAGGCTTTTGCTTGTTATCTTTAAGGCGTTAAGGTTATGCCGTTAAGGCTTTAGGTTGAGGGTGTTAAGTTCTAGAATTTCCTATTACATATATGTACTTATGTGATTATCAAAATAAGACAAGTGTGTAACTTTTTTGGATCAATCAAGAAAATCATCTTTTACTAGTAGAAATTACAAAATACCAGAATTCTGATCAACCTCAAAACCAACAATTGGTAGCGGAGCGCTTTTGATCTTTAAGGGGACTGTTTGAAATCAAGAGAATCAGATGGCAGCCAACCAGCACCAATAATTTTCAATGGAGAAAATTATGATTTCTGGTCCATAAGAATGAAAGCTTTTATTATGGCTCAAGATCTTTGGGTATCAGTAGAACAAGAATATGTACCAGCAGATACAACAGAGATGATAGTGGCTCAAATCAAAAAGGAAAAGGAGGAGTCAACCAAGAACATGAAAGCTCTCACCTTTATGCATTCATGTGTATCTGAATCTATTTTTTCAAGGCTTGTTGGCGCATCAACAGCTCATCAAGCGTGGAAGATCTTGGAGGAAGAGTATCAAGGCTTAGAGAAGGTCCGATCGATCAAGTTGCAAACGTTGAGAAGACAGTTTGAAGGTCTCAACATGAAAGAGACAGAGAAAATCAAAGATTACTCGTCAAGAGTAATTGAGGTTGTGAATCAAATGAAGTTGCATGGTGAGAAGTTTGAAGAAAGAAGAATTGTTGAGAAAGTGTTAATAACACTTCCTGAAAAATTTGATTCAGTTGCAGACGCGATTGAACAAGCCAGGGATCTATCAAAACTCAGTGTTACAGAGTTAATAGGCTCCCTGCAAGCTCATGAACAAAGGCTTCTGCACAAGTCAGAAAGCATAAGTGAAGGTGCTTTTCAAGCCAGGCAAAACTCCAGATTCAAGAAAGACGAGAAGAAAAAGGGTGAAGAAAGAAGCAGTGGTTGCAAAGAAGATGAAGAAAATTCAGGAGCTGCTAAGAATTACAAGTGGAAAGGAAAATTTCCTCCGTGTGTTGTGTGTAAAAAGCCCAACCATTCAGAAAAATATTGCTGGATGAAGGTTCAACGTAAAGCCTGTAATAAATTTGGCCACATAGAAAGAGTATGCATGGCAAAGATTCAATGTGAGGTCTGCAAGAGATTTGGTCATACAGAAAGAGTTTGTAGACTTAAGCAAAATCAAGGACGACAACAACATTATGCTCAACAGCCAAGACCTGCAGCTCAGAACCAAAACTAGAACCAGCAAGCAAACTTCACAGAAGAAGAAAAAGAAGAGTTCGCATTCACAGTTGAAGCTCCACCAAATTCTGGGTGCAAAAAATCTTGGTATTTGGACAGTGGTTGCTCTAGCCACATGACCAATGACTCAACATTGTTTAGGGAGATAGACCCAACAGTCAAAATTCACGTAAAGCTAGCAAATGGAGAAATTGTCTATTCGGAAGGGAAAGGAACGACAACTATGCAAACCAACAAAGGTATAAACTAATCAGAGACGTACTTTTAGTCCCAAATTTAAGGAACAATTTGCTAAGTGTGGGTCAAATGATGAGGAGAGGTAATTCTCTGAATTTTAAAGATGATCACTGTAGTATTTATGATTCTCAAGGTAAATGAGTCACTAAGGTTCCTATGATAAATAATAGCTTTCAAATTGAATGTAATTTTGCTGGTGCAAGTGCAAGTAATT
This sequence comes from Viola odorata, assembly GCA_963691705.1. Lineage (NCBI taxonomy): Eukaryota > Viridiplantae > Streptophyta > Magnoliopsida > Malpighiales > Violaceae > Viola > Viola odorata. The sequence continues at coordinate 56,166,975 of OY829542.1, forward strand.
TTACTAGTAAAGATGAATCAAGCTTGTGGCACAGGAGATGTGGACACTTTTATTATCAGGCTTTGCAGCTAGCACATCAAAAGAATATGGTTAGGGAACTACCTGTCGTTCAGGTAAGCAAGGAAATTTGTGAGGCTTGGCAACTTGGCAAACAGCAAAGGGAGACTTTTAGCTCAAAAGGTGCTTGGAGGGCTAGTGAGAAGCTGCAATTGGTTCACACTGATCTTTGTGGACCAATGAGAATTCCATCAATGAGTGGATACAAATATTTTCTGTTGTTTATTGATGATTTGACTAGAATGACTTGGGTTTATTTTCTAAAGCAAAAATCAGATGTGTTTACTGAGTTTAAGAAGTTCAAAGCTCTTGTTGAAACACAAAGTGGATGCACATTGAAGACTCTAAGGTCTGACAGAGGTACGGAGTACACATCATCACAATTTGCCCAGTTTTGTGAAGACCATGGTGTTGTTCTACAGCTCACAACTTCTTACACGCCTCAGCAAAATGGTGTTTCCGAGAGGAAGAACCGAACAGTCATAGAGATGGCAAGGTGCATGATTGCGGAGAAATCCATGCCGAAGAAATTTTGGGCAGAGGTTGTTTTTATAGCTGTATATTTACTGAACAGACTTCCTACAAGGCCTGTTGAAGATGTCACTCCAATTGAAGCATGGTGTGGGGTGAGACCGAGTGCTAGACATCTAAAAGTGTTTGGTTCTGTGTGTTACGTTCACATTCCAGCAGAAAAAAAACATAAACTAGAAGACAAAGCTGTAAAGGGTGTATTCCTCGGCTATAGCTCAGCATCAAAGGGTTATAGGGTGTTTAATCTTCAAACCGAGAAGGTGATTATAAGCAGAGATGTGAAGGTTGATGAAGAAGCTATGTGGAATTGGGATGAGAAAAAAGTGGAAAGAAAAATTGAGAAGAAAGTGGAAAGGAAAAATGATGTTATTGCAAGTCCTGAAAGTGGCAAATCGCATCGGCTCAATGAAGCTGGTGAATCGTCTCATCTCAATGAAGAAGATTATGATTCTGACAGCCCACCAAAGAAAATTAGATCTCTCTTCGATGTCTATGAGAGGTGTAACTTCGCCTGCACTGAACCTATTTGTGTTGAAGAAGCTATGCAGCATGATGAATGGAAAAATGCAATGAAGGAGGAGCTGAAAATGATAGAGAAAAATCAGACTTGGGAGATGGTGAGCAGGTCATGGGATAGGAAAGTTATCGGCGTCAAATGGATTTTCAAAACTAAAAAGAATCCAGATGGGAGTGTAAACAAGTTCAAGGCCAGATTGGTTGCGAAGGGGTATGCTCAAGAAGCTGGAGTTGATTATGGTGACACTTTTGCTCCAGTCGCAAGACATGACACAATAAGAATGCTTCTAGCATTAGCTGCGCAAAATCACTGGCAAGTTCATCAACTAAATGTCAAGTCAGCTTTCCTAAACGGATACCTGCAGGAAGAGGTGTTTATTGATCAACCAGAAGGTTTTCAAGTCGAGGGAAAAGAAGATAGGGTGTATAGACTAAAAAATGCCATTTGTGGGCTTAAACAAGCACCAAGGGCATGGTATAGCAGAATTGATGCGTACTTTGCTCAAAAAGGATTTGTCAGAAGTTCTAGCGAAGCAACGTTGTATGTTAGAGCTGAAAAGAATGATATTTTTATTGTCTCCTTGTATGTTGATGATTTGTTGGTAACGGGAAACAATCTTGTTTTGGTTCAAGCTTTCAAGAAAGAGATGAAGGAGCAATTTGAGATGACTGATTTGGGAATAATGAGCTATTTTCTGGGCATGGAGATCAACCAAAGTGATGAAGGAATCTTCATTTCTCAAGCCAAATATGCGAGAAATTCTGAAAAAATTCAAAATGAAGGAGTGCAAACCAGCTGCAACTCCACTTGCTGCAAATTTGAAGCTGCAAAAGGAAAATGATGCAGAAAAGGTTGATGGGAAGTTGTATAGAAGTGTCATTGGGTGCTTGTTGTATTTGACAGCAACGAGACCTGACTTGATGTTTGCGGCAAATTATTTGTCAAGATTCATGCAATCTCCAAGCTCTAATCATTTTGCTGCTGTAAAAGGTTGCTAATGTATGTCAAAGGGACTATAGATTATGGAGTTTGGTTTAAGAAGTGTTCAGATTTCAAGTTACATGCATATTCTGATAGCGATTGGGCAGGATCGTGTGAAGATATGAAGAGCACTTCAGGCTACACTTGTTCTTTTGGGTCTGGTATGTTTACTTGGAACTCAAAAAAGCAAGAAATAGTTGCTCAATCCACGACTGAAGCTGAATACATTGCAGCTGCAGCAGCAGTAAATCAAATTATTTGAGTGAGATTTTTTTTGGAAGATTTTAAGCTGAAACAAGAAGGTACAACTCCTATATTTGTGGACAATCAGTCAGCTGTAGCTATTGCCAAAAATCCAGTTCAGCATGGAAGAACCAAGCATATCAAAGTCAAGTTTCACTTCATTAGAGAAGCTGAAAATGAAGGTGAAGTTGATCTGCAACATTGCTATATTCATGAACAAATTGCTGATATTTTGAAAAAAGCTCTGCCTAGAGATAAATTTGAAAACTTTCGTACAAAACTTGGAGTATCACGCAAAAGGGTCAAGGAGGAGTGTTGAAGTACGCCCCTTTTGCATATTAACGCCCCTTTTGCTTGTTAAATCCTTTTGCTTGTTAAGTCATTTTGGGCGTTAAGTCATTTTGCCTGTTAACGTTATTGTTAACGTTAAGGCTTTTGCTTGTTATCTTTAAGGCGTTAAGGCTTATGCCGTTAAGGCGTTAAGTTCCAGAATTTCCTATTACATATATGTACTTCTGTGATTATCAAAATAAGATAAGTGTGTGTAACTTTTTTGGATCAATCAAGAAAATCATCTTTTATTTGTAGAAATTACAAAATACCAGAATTCTGATCAATCTCAAAACCAACAAGACCGGAATGTTGATGTTGCATTTGCTGCAATAAAGTACCTAAAGTATGCAACAGAAGAAAAGACATCCACTATGGGGAACAAGAAAGTCTGAAAAGCTAAATAAATTGATCTAAAGTACAACTAGCTTAGCAATTCATTTTGCAGAAATGTGTTGATATATACAGCGTACCCAGTTTGAATGCCTGATTGATGAACAGAATGCAAGCAGTGCCTTATAAGCTGAATAAAAAAAATAACAACAGTGAAATGGAAGTCACAAGAAACAGTCGCTAAAGATCTATCATTGAATGAATGGGAAAAGTAGAAAGCAGATAACCTTTTCATCAATTTCCAGACCAAGAATGTTGAAATCCTTTCTTCTGTTAGCCATCTTCAAGAGAAAGAGGCCATTACCTGCCAGTTTAATCAGAAGCAAGATAAAAACATAAGTGCATTCTCACACGAGCCCTCTCATTTCTTAATCTTCTTCAAGGCTAATGAAGTTGTAGCTAAAACATCAATTCATGAAGAAGGTTCATCAATAAAGTATGCACATCTTTCCAGAAATGGGAATCCTGTGAATATATTTGCTATAATAGGAGTCTCATTCTTTTTCTTGTTTAGTTTCTCTTCAAAAAAGATGCTCATGAATTCGACTTACAGATATGAGGAAATAAAAAAGGAGGAAAGCAAAATGCTCATGAATTTGACTTCCAATATCAACTGCCAATGGTCTAGTAGGATGAGAGTAGGCAGCACCCCAATTAACCTCAAATGGATAAGCCTGCACGACGCACAATGTTCAACAACATCCCATGAAGCTGGAGAAATTTCTTCAAGAAAGGAAGACTAAAAAGAGCACACTGCTATATTCTATTAAGGTTTCATTGAACAAATTCATCATTTTTAGCTACCAATTGCCGAAATAAAAAAGCAAACAGAGATGAAGTTCACCAAGCATCCACTATCTAAAGCCATAATCCCAGGAAGCTTCCTTAGGTTGAAAAACTCCCATACATCTGAGGCCTTCTCAACTATACCACAAGGCACTGGGGAACTAGATCCCACCATTAGCGCTTCACATGCCATATTCCCAACGACAGATATGTCACAATTTGTCCTAATCAGTTCATTAAGTCTTTGAGCCAATTTGGAAGCTTCAGTTGGTCCAATCCAGAGAATTTTCTGTAGTAGATTGAGGAAGAAACATTATTAGATGTTTCAAAAATATGTATAGCACACATTGGGAAAAGAAATTATTAGATGTTTATACAATGACCTGCTTGCGGGGAATAACACCCTCTCAAATGTGGGGCCACGACAAAGACCAAATAGAGATGAAATGAAAAATGATGAAATTGAAAACGATAACATAGATGGTTTAGCACCATCAGCTGTAACCCTACAGACCCCACACAGTAGCGCTGAGTGTGAAAAAATTACAGCAAACATGCAAGTTTTGATGACTTTCAGCTGGCATGAAGATTATCCAAAATTTTCCTAACTTAGCCGTAATCACAACCAAATTGTTATAAGCCACTTTAGCAGCCGACCAATCACCATATTTTGTAAGGTAATTATGGAATAATCTTCACTGTCAAGGTCTTGAGCTTTTTTAACACTTTTTACCCCTTCTCCATTTTCTTGGGAAACACGACTGATTAGCCCCAATTCTCTTCCTCTTACTTCTTCTTTCTTCCATCCCCAGTTCTCTTCTATGATAATTATAAAAAATTAGACAAAAACAGAAATAATAAAAAAGTATGAAAAAATTAGAAGAAAAAAAACCCTACCTATGTAGACCCCACATGAACACATTATCATCATCCTCTTCCTCTCTTCCACCATTGCAATCCTCCTGCAAAAACAAAATCAAAAATCCGATTCTACCCCTCGACTATATTTTTGGCTTTTGGGTTAATTGCGATGGTTGACGAATGACGAGTGAGAAGTATGAAAATGGGATGGGATTTCACTTTCTGGGGTATGGCGTTTGTGTGTGAGATGGATTTCATTTTCTGGGCTAATGAAGGAAATGATGATGATGTGTTCATGGATCCACATGAGTTACTAATTTGGGCGTTTAGCCTTCATTTTGTTAATTTTTTTTTTTAATCGGTGGTCTGAATATGTGGGGAAACATGGTACCACTCTTTCATAATAAATTAATAAAATAATAGAATTTAACAGACGTTTGTCTCGTTTGGTTGTTTTTCTGACTACTTTAATTAACTTGAACCAACAAATATATGTGGGGAAACATACTGTTGTACGTGCGTAGTGTTGTTGGGTGGTTGACAAAAAAGTATTGTTTGTGAAAATTATTAAAGTATTAAGTTTGTATTTATGAAAGTGTTATTAAAATTTTAGAATGATTGACAAGTATAAATTATTGAATGATAGAAAAAAAATCATAAAAATATTAATACAAACTATAAATATAAATGGAATACAATAATAAAATATATTTTAATAAATAAAAAATAAATATCTATGTAAAAATATATTTTTAAACATTTGTTAATGATTTTGATAAATAAGTTGAGAGTTAAAAAGTAAAAGAATCTTCTATTTCAATAGCTTTGGTAATAGTTTGGATGTGTAAAAAAATTAGGAAAATATTTGAGCATCGTGTAAATAAAAACTCGAAGGGGTTTTTATACTATTTTATCTCACGCCCCTTTATAGTTATACTTGTGATTTTAAGTTGTGTAATAGTAGAAGTGTTTCAAGTTGTGTTTTGGAAAAGTAACCCTTCAACTAATTTTTCAAAACATAACTTATACTCCCTCTGTCCTTTAATAACTGTCGCTTTGAAACAGTAACAAAAAGTAGCTCAAACACTAAAAAGTCAAGTAATGTGTACAGTAATAAAAAGTAGCAAAACGTCCATTATTTATGGACGGAGGGAGTATGTTAGATTGTGATTAAAGAAAGTTAATATAAGCCAAAAGTAGTGGTTTACCGCGGTAACTAAATATCACCAAGTCATGAGCATGCCAAAGTACATATAGCTCGTTTGGCTGAAATAGTTTTTACCATCTCTGAACTATCGTCGAAAATCAAAAACCTCCCCTGAATTTCATTTTTTGAAATTTGCCCCCCTGACTATTGTTTTTGGGCAAAACACCCCTTCAATGCACACTTTTATAAATTTAAAAAAATTGTAAAAAATCTAAAGAAAATGTAAAAATTCACGAAATAATGTAATTAACCTAAAAATCAAGAAACATTGTAAAAAATTCCAAGAATTCACAAAAAAATTGATTTAATTATGGACAGAAGGGGTTTTTTGCCCGAAAACAATAGTCCAGGGGGGCGAATTTCAAAAAATGAAGTTGAGGGGAAGTTTTTGATTTTCGACGATAGTTAAGGGGTGGTAAAAACTATTTCCCCTTATTTTTATTATTTAGTGTTTTTTTGGGTCAAATACTTTTATTATTTAGTGGAGTTTTAGATAACTGTATGTTTACGAACAAATCATCCAATATACGTTTTTTTTAACGTAAGTTAGCTAAGACAATTTTGTTTGTTTTAAATCATAATTATCATAACCGGATCGGACAACGAATTGGAAATGAAAATTTTCTGGTTCGACCGGATTGACCTATTGGACCATTTTAAACCGTTCACATATCGAATTGTTCAATTTTAGATAATTGAACCGGTAAATTTTCATATTCTGATGGGCTGGCCATCAAAATTTCAACAAAAAAAAAAAATACCAAAACGACACCGTTTTGGAGAAGAAGCATTGAATCAACTGGGTTGACGTTAAACCGACTTGGTCGCCGGTTGAGTAAAAACAGTCAGTTTGACCGGTCGAACTTGATTTGCATGCATATCCGATCAGATAGCTGAATTGAACCGAAAACTTAAAATTTTATAATTGAACCGATCGGACCGACCAGTCCAATCCAATTCTGATAACACTGTTTTAAATATTTTTGAAAAACATATATACAAATTAGTATTTCCTCCAGTCTTCAATAAGTGACGGGGCCATATAGCATACAATTAAAACAAAAGAAAATGACTATTTTATCATGTGTATTGTCAACACCAAAAGGGATACATCGACTTCATGCTCCCCCATAGTTTTTATGCTGAGCCCACTGTTGAAAAAGCAATCGTGGGCCTGCTAAATAGCTTTCTCTAGCCCATAAATGTATAGCTTTTTCTATTGTTCGTGCCATTTAATTGTAGACTGTAGCCGAAACTGGAATTGAGCTCAAAGTCGGATGAAAAAAAAGGAATTTTTTTTTAGCTCAAAGTTATGGACTTTACAAATTTCAGCACCCTCGACAAACCCAATCTAAAATGAATCGGAAGACATCTAAATGTTACCCCAATTTTTTTTGGACGAAAAAACGTCACCCCAATTATGGAGTACAATTAGCTAGCTCAATGGTTTTTAATCGAATTTGAGCCCATAATTTATAATTCTTATATATAACTTAAAAATTAGGGAGTCATAAATTAATACTTTTTCTATACTTACATCATTTAAATAAGAAATTGAGAGTTTAATTATATATTTGGAATACTTTATCTCTTACTAGATTGAATTAGTGCACACCAATTGTTTATGATTTAAATATAAATATTATAAAGTACAAAACTAAGAGGGGAGATATTACAGCTGGAAATGAAAGCTTAATTTTTTTATTTAATATTTTTTTAGTTAAACTAATTCGCACCTCATCGTATTAGAGTTTGAGACTGATTTAAGTGGTATTTCAAGTATTTTAAAATAACCGTTACTCCAAAACTCAAAACATTAGAATACTAGCGTGAATCTTAAACCAACTTCATTTTACCATATGCTTACCTATAATAATTGATTGTATGTTATGATAAGAGCAATAATAAATTTTGAGTAAACCACATTGGATTGGGATATGCTTGTTCCCTTCCTCCACAGACCCTAAAATTAGTTAAAATTTAAAGCAAAACCCCTATTCTCAATTCTAAACAAAGAAGAAGCATACTTGACTTCACCAACTTAATTATTAATATTAAAGATTGTTTAGTGCATGGCCAGGAAAGACACCTTATTTTTGTGTTGGATTACGTTTATTTCCGAAAATGGAATGTTTATGATTAAGCACATCTAATTTGTCCATGAAAAGTGCTTGAATTAAAATAGTATTATTACTATCGGATTGTGATCAAATAGTAAAATATCCGTCTATCTTTAATTAAAATTTTAGATTTTGAGTTTTATAATAATAGAGAAAATTATGCTAGAAAAATTATCACTTTCTAAGAACTCGATAAAATTTAAATAAAATTAGTGTTAATTGAGATTAACTCAAAGTAAAAGTGAATCAATATTGTAGTCCATAAGTTCATAATTCCACTTTGATAAAAGAAAAGTACTACAGTATCAGTCAACAAATAAAAATGATGTGTACGCGACTAAAATATTTTTTATAGTTGACCCTATAATAACCTTTTCACTAGATGGTAGTAGTAGATACTACTCCATTTCTTAGTATAATTTTTCTTGGTTTTGAGTTTTGTTCATATTAACGAAAATACCCTTTTAATTTACTTATATTTAAATCTTAATTAATTAATACTATATAAAAGTTTTTCAACTAAATTTGTTCAAATAAAATAAATAAACAGATACACTACAGAGATGTATTTATGGATTGGGAGGGAGAACGACATGTCACCAACCCAACCCAGCCGGACATGTACGGACACACTAAAGGGTTGCGGTGTCGGCCTTGTCTTGTCCTCCCCATAGTCAAATTTGGGCTACCTAAGATTTTTAGTGGGCGGGCAAGATTTTGGAGTAGTACTGTATAAATAATAAATGTACCTTTTTCTTTTTCTTGGAATCGATAGAAAGGTAACTCAACAAGACGAGTAAATGAAATACCATGCACATTGCGCGCACCTTTTCTCTTTTTCTTGTTTCCAACATCATTGCTCGTTTTTCTACCAAACAATTATGACTGAACTTAAAAAGCTTGGAACAGTACGTATTCTACCAAATTAATTGCTTATGCGATAATGCGTGCCACATGCAGAAACTAATCTGTCAGCCACATGAATCAAGTACTCAGCATCTGATCAGCAATACACTCAAACATGTTTTAATGCAACGGATGGACAGAAAGTTATTTGAATATATCCAGAAACCTGCAGAGGAACATCATTTAAGGGCAAGCACTTGATGACATCGTAACAGTAAGGCAGGAAACTCAAGCAAAAGCCTGAAAACAGATGATCGAGTGGAAAGATAAAAGAATTACGGGGGAGGTCAGATTATAAACGATCCAAGCAAAGTCGCAAAGAACCTCATCTTATCCGGATCAACATAACCAAATTTTCATTGAGTTCCTACGTACAACCCACACTTATTTAATTAGTACAAAATTATCAAATGAATGAACTAAATATAACTCATGGATTTATTCGTGTCACGCTGAAATATGAACAAAATAATTTCATGCAATAATAAAAACTTACCTTATTTATCAAGATTACACATGATTTTCTCTCATTATAATCCCGATAAATAAGTTTGTCGTTGCTAACTTATAGCTAGTCATTGTACTTTTATATACATACTCATCAATACTTGTATAATTCAAATCAATCAATACTATACATTTTCTGCATTCCTTCTGTCATTTCTAATATGGTAGCCGAGCTAGGCTCCTAAAACCATTTTTTTTCTCCTTTTCCTTTTTTCGGTCACCATCTCTAGCGAGAAGCAATCCAAGTTCCACTCATCCGTTGCAGCCCTCCATTAATGCACTTAACAATGTTCAAATCCCACACACTCCACACCACTAGACTCTTGTCTCGTTGCACAGTTGATCTGAAAATTTTGGTTCCCGATTACGGTTCCACGAGCCGCCAGAACTTCTCACACGTCATTACGCGCTTTCACGCGCCTCGGTCTCCTTTGCACTAGTGGCGACACGTGTCCTCACTGGATTCGTCCGTCATCAACACGAATCGATCCTCCATTGGTTCCATTGTTGCTGACGTGTCTATTTTTTGTTGGCTCTCGTTGTTGACTTTGACCATGCTGAAACGTTGACTATGACTATCCGATTCAACCATTTGACCGTCCGGTTCTTGAGCGAGTAAGACCAATTCCCCATGTTTCAGGTGTGATCTTTCTGATTTGAGGTTCATTTGTCCAATGTTTGCCTCTATATATCCGGTTTGGTCCATTTTACTTGCAATCTCTTGCATTTTTCTTACTATGGCTTAAGATAATATGACTCAGCCTATTTTCATTGTCCTTGATGGTTTCAATTACACTTTGTGGGTTCAAGATATGCACAATTTCCTTAAAGGGAGTAAATTTTGGCGTTATGTCACCGGTGATATTAAAAAACTTGAGAAGAAAAAGGATGAAGTGATGACTCATTTCGACCCAAACTTGAAGAATGAGACAACAACAATCATAAAATAATTTTATGGTTTGGCAACACTTTTGTTCGCTCTATTTGACGACAGTTTGGTCTTTCTGACACGACCAAAGAGGTATGAATTTTTTTGGCTAAGCGTTACTCTACTACTAATATTGCCCCCCGTTTGCAATAATTGACCTTCTTGCATGATATGCGTCATGAATCTGGACAATCGATCTCTAATTTTTATTCTGAAATGTCTTATATGTGGAATCAATTAGCTCTTTCTGAACCATTATGGCAATGCTTTAGAGATGCCAAACTATTTTATGATTATCGTGATGAGCTGCGGTTGAATCAATTTATTATATGGCTATTCATAGTGACTTTGAACATATCAAATCCAATTTGCTCTATTGTGATCCCTTACTAAGTGTTGATAAAGCTGTTAGTGAGCTCATTGCTGAAGGGACTTGTCGCAACTCTACTCATGTCCCTATACAATTTGTTTTGGCCACCACAACAACACCAAGTTCAAGTTCCGTTGACACTACCTTTGAGAACTCTTGCAGGTACTGCAAATAAAAATATCATACAATCAGAAAGTGTTGGAAACTAGAAAACAATAGGAAATGTGAACAAGAAAATCACAATCAATCTCATCTTCTTCTCGTTTCTCTCGACAATATGCAGCTATGACTGACAACACTAATTAAACCATTCAAACACCTACTGAAGAACATACTCCAACCTTGAATGGAGTTGATATAGAAGTTATTGTCAATTAGGTTCTTTCTCATGCCAACATTCAAAACTCTTCTCTCTCCACCACTACAGCTACTACTTTTTTGTTATTTGATTCTAACAAAAAATATTTTTTTATAATTCGTAGATCTAATTTCTGAAAAAAAAATTCCCTAAGGGAGAAATGGAAATTAATTTGGATCAAGTGTTATGTTAATTTAAATTTGTGTTTAGAAAAAAAGTTACATTAGTCTCTGACATTTTTCTTCACTCTTAAATTAGACCCTAATTTTAACCCCTTGTTGAGTAGGCCTCTAACTTTATATTTCGTTACGCACATTTTACCCCTAACTTAGTTAATATATCGTATAAAAATGATGTAGTTGTTAACGGCGTAAGTCTTCATTAGTTTTTTTTTTTTTTTAATAAGCTGAGCAATATATAAATAAAATGCCATGAAGGACATGACAAGAAGTCTTCATTAGTTGAAAAGTATTTAGGGGTACGAAGGGTAAATGTGCGCAAGAGGATATAAAATTAGGGGCATGTTCAGCGAGAGATTAAAGTTAGAATCTGATTTAGGAGTGGTAAAAAATGAGTGTGATTTTGTTCTTGTTTTGTTAGGTCAAAAATTTTACAGAAAAAAATAGAACAGTCATATTAATATGACCTCCCACGAATTCTAATAAATAGATCAACGATCTCATAAAAAGATATCACAATCTTTTGAAGAGTCATGGTCTAATATAACTTTTTTCTTTTTGTATTTTAAGTGAGACATACAGTGTCGTTCAAATCAAGGAGACGTGTGTACATTTTTTCCTTTTTGTTACAACTCGATCCTAATTTAATTTCGTTTCTTTTTGTTTGGTATTTTTCCTTTTAAAATATTTCACCATCAGGCATTGTCATTGTCTTGGGCCGCCGGGCCCATCGAATATTGACTCGCATCCTTTGCAGTCAGATAGCAGCAGGAATTTGCGTTCCCTTCATCCTCTACCTTGCTTTTAATTCATGGAATAATAAAAGGCTCCTTGTCGATTTTTCCTTAAATTGAGAGCAGAAGCTATGAGATTTTCAGCGTAGATTGATGAAAATTATTTATAACTTTTATATTACAAAGTTAAAAAACAGCAGATATGATAGACTTTATTACAAAACAATTGTTTAATTTAATTATCCATTGGTCAATTTATGTGAACATGAGTCATTATTTATTTTCAATTTTTCAAAGTGATTGTGATTAATTCTCTTATTTTATTTTAATAAAGAAGGAAATGAAAGGATGGTTCGTTGCATATGCAATTGCAGCCAGTCAACAAGAGAGGCCATGGAGGCACTAAAAGAGTCATGCAGGGCATGTTTAACTAGCCATCATACGAGTTACACAATTACATTGTCGAAAGAAATTAGCCATATTAGATATCACGGTTAAATACATAATCTTCTTCCAGCCTTAATTAAGATTTCGAGTTCGAGTCTTTCAAAATAAAAAAAAGTTTTGGGAATAAAAAAAATCATAAAAGTCCGACAATATTTGAATCGAATTACCTTATGGAATAAAAAAAAATCTCCTAAAAACATAATGCTATCATTAGATCACTTAATTCATTGAGTAGAGTAAAAACATGTAATTAATGAGGCAGAATTACAATATGTCAATCAATTATAGTAAAAGAAGCTAATTTCAAAAAGAAAACTTAATTTAAAAGCATGAAATCATATTTCGAAGAACATGATCGTCTTCTCATAACGATCACAAAAAGATTAAAAGCAAAACAACAACAAAAAACAGAAAATATTTAACAAAAATCGCACTCCTAAATCATACTATTACTTTATGAAATTCAAAAATTCTACCAGTAGTTTGATCATCTCGTCTCTTCTTTCTCACATTCTCCTCCTCTTAATTAGTTTCTTTTTTCATTTCATTTCCTTGGTTATTAACAGTTGAGGACAGCAAAACGGTCCCCACAAAAAACAAAGAAAAAATTCATTACTCTCTGCCATATGTTAAGTGTAGCTCCAAAGACTTTCTTCATCAAAAGTTTCTACTGATTGATCATCAAACGACGTCATCGTCATCCTCGGCGGCGAAAGCAGCATCCCCTCCGCCATATCCACCAGCAAATTTGGCATCCCAAATAATGCTTCTTCATCCAAAAAATCTTCTCCATCCCTAATTCTCGCAAAACTTTCATCATAATCATTTCTTCCTAACTGTCCTAGATCATCATCACAAGTACCCGTAATCATCTCCGCCTTCTTCAACTCCGCAGCTGCGGTTGCCGCGCTGCGGATATCTGCTGGTGAGGCGGAAGCAGGCACCGGGTAAGTCCCAACGGAACTTGGGAAGTTGAGACATGCATGTTCAATATTCCCTTTTAGGGCTAGAACTGCCACGTCATAGGCCGCGGCGGCCATCTCCGGTGTGGGGAATGTCCCGAGCCAAATGCGCGTTGTTTTGCGCGGTTCTCGGATTTCCGACACCCATTTCCCACTCCGCCACCGGATCCCTCGGTACTTTGGATGCTTCTTAGAAGTGGAAGTGGTGGAGGAGTTAGAATTAGGGATTTTGGGAGAAGGGTAATTTTGACATTGTGGGTAAAGTGGTAGTGGGTGCCCTATAAGATGAGGGTTGGGCAAATGTTGGTCAGCCATATATCATACAATGTTATAACTATAAGTAGAAAATTTGATTAATTAAAGAGCAAGAAATTAATTAAGAAGTCAGAGGGATGTGAATATGTTTTGGGAGCTATAGTAGGTAGGATTATATATCATATAGATACATGTTATATTATATATGCGTACGTGTTTAATGAAAGGTTAATGCGTGGGGAATTCGTGGGACGTCAAGAAAATCATGCAAGTAGCTGAACTTGAGTTTAATCTGTTGAACTTGAGTTGAAGCAAGTAGCTCTCTTTCTTGTTTCCTAAATTTGGTGTGTTTTGTCTTTCATGTATGACACACGCGCATTAGCTTAGCTAGCGATTAGCTGGTGTTTGCCTACTGTCCCGTTTCTTTCTATCATCATGAAGTGGTGTCAAAATCATTCATTTGTGCACATGCTTTTTCTCTTTTATTTTATTTTAAGGGTTGATAACACAAATAAATAACATGGGAGGTCCCGATTATTTTTTAGTCTAACAAGAATTAATAGGGACCCATATGAGGCCCGCTAAACACCGGAAGGCCACATAAGAAAGCCAAAGGACCTTGCAAGCGAGATATAGTTATCGGATTGTTGGGGTGTGCGAACTAAAGTCCCACATCGGAAAAAAAAGATAAATAAATACTAAATATAAGAGGAGTGAATCATTCTTAATGGAATGAGGCCTTTTGTGAAAACCGTGCGGGCTTAGGCTCAAAACGGACAATATCATTCCATTAAGAGAGACTCGAGTGGTTTTTATTTCTCCAACAAATGGTAACGGAGTTGATGGATTGGTGGGACTAGTATGTTGATGACGGGCCAGACCTAGTGCACAGGGTCTGGTTGAATAGCGGCACACAATGAATCTACAAATTGATGGACCAATAGATTGAGCCCGAAGTATGATGGGTGATTTTCATACTTAGTGCAAGTTGATTGTTGGGCCAATAGATTGAGCATTGATAGCATGTTTTTATGCACGATTTTCTCCCCATTTTCTCACCCATTTAAGGCATGATTCTGCTAATTTACCCTTGTTTTCATTACTTTTGCAGATTTAGGCCTAAAATGGGAGTTTATGCGAAAAGATGCATTTTTGGGGCATTTTGTGCAGTTTTGAGCTTCAAGACCCAGAGTCGAGGTCCCGAGTCCGAACCAGCGTTCAAGGTCCCGAATCGGATTCCCCATTCGGGACCCCGAAGGGCGAAGAATGACATTTCCACGTGTCATCTCGCCAGAGCTTCCATGTGCCTCCTCTGACACTGTTCCTGCAGTCTGCACTGACCACCAAATACCTACCGCTCTGACCAAGTCAGCCCTTGAGCCCAGTCCAGACCTGCCAAAGCTGGAAAAATCAGACAGCTTTATGCTTTTTCAGCTTTGTGCTTTAAGGAACATGGATCCACTTTTTTAGGCTTTCAATTAATGCATTTTGTCCCTAGTTTTAGGCTGAAGATATTTTGTGCTTAGAGCTCTACTATATAAAGGGCATCTAAGAGTAGTTTAGGGCATCTTGGCTTATCCATGATCATGTAGTTTTAGTTTTCTTAGACTTCTCTCTAGTTTATCTCTCTAGTTCTTGTTAGCTCATCTTCAACCTTGCCGCCGGGCTTCAAACGGATTTTTAGTAACAAAGTCTTCTTCCCTTCATATATTTATTTACTTGTTATGCTTTCTTTAATTGTTATTTGTTTATCTTTAAGCATGAGTAGCTAAATCTTTAATTCTTAGCAAGGCTGATTCAAGGGTTGCAAGGGCAGATTCGAGGCCTTAATGTGCTTAATACATTCTTGATGCTATATTCGACTATTCATCGGTTTAATTACATCTTTTGCATGATTTAATTTAAGGTCTGATCCGCTGATAATTATCTTGTGTAAATGCTGCCATTTATGTGATGAATACGGAAGGAAAATTGCATGAAACAAGTAGGCATCTGTTTAGTCTTGACTGCGCTGAAGTGGTCTCGAATAGATAGGGTGGGTAGTTGATTAGAGCTAGGTCACGAGCCTGACAAACTGAGGGACTTTTAGCTCTAGATCTGTCTTTTCTTAGCTTCATGGGCGGTTTGAGTATGGCCCTCCCGCATTCGTGCCTGGAGGGATGGCAAACCGTCAAGACTACCTCATATGTGGAAACGGGGGGTAGTTTCTCTTAAGAGAAAAGTAGGGGGCATCCGAGGAATCTGGTCCCCATGTCATTTCTATGACGTCTTGAATAGAATACCCTTGAGCTGATGACGATCTGGTCCCGAATGTAACCCAGAGTGCCTTTGCTAAGAATCCTTCTCTAATTGATTATTTGCGTTTATTTTCCTTCTATTTTATTATTTCAGGAATTATTTGCTGATTTGCTTGTTTTACCATTCGGGACCTCGAACGTGACATTCGGGACCCCGAATTTTGCTTTCCTAGATAGAATTTGTTAGCTCCCGAAATCTGCCTTGGCTGGCTCGTTCAGCCAAGTAAAACCCCCCCTGATTGATACTCTCCGTGCTCTTGTCCCCCGAATACATTCAAGACCTGGTCTTGAATCAGTTTCTCTCCATCCAGCCCTTGAATTCGGTTTTGTTTTGTTTCTTTTATTGTTTTATTTTATAATCTGGCCTTGTCTAGTGTAAGTCTTCACCAATCTCTGTGGATCGATCCTCTTGCCACTGTCTTCAATCTATTTTGTTGCATGTGATAAGTTGTAATAATTTGTTTGATCGTGCCCTCGACAAGCGCGTTATCAAAATGGCGCCGTTGCCGGGGATTGGTGTCAAGTCTTGCCCTAGACAAGTCCAGATTTTTGTTTTATTTTATTTCTTTCTTTAAATGTCTTGTTTTAATTCTCATTCTCATTCACCCTCTTTTTCTCAGCATTTTACTCCCAACCCCCCGTGCTGGAATCAAGGAAATTTCAGCTATGGAGTGCATTCTAGACCTGGATATCAATATTTTCAGCCTCCACAACCTCCTCAAGGCACAGGGTTATCCCAAGGAAATCTGGCTGCATTAATTGGCATGGTTAATCAATTTAAAGAGACCCTTCGGGAGCAGAGGCGCCAAGAGTATCTTGAAGAAAACTTCACATCCTTGCCCGCCCATCTTGACCTCGACGCTGCCCCAGCTCCCGAATCCGATGAGGAAAGGTTGATTAACTTGGAAAATCAATTAAAAGAGCTAACTTTAGAAATGCAGGAGCTTAAGGAGCAGTGGCGTCAAGAGGATATTGAAGTCGAGGTCCCGAATCGGATTCAAGACCCCGACGCTGCCACTTCTGCAGCTCCCGAACAGATCCCAGATCCTCGGGACCCCGAAGAAGTTCCAGCCCCCGAACCAAATTTTTTAGCTCTCTTGCCCAATCAGATGATGGATCACCCTATCACTCCTATAGAACAACATTCCCAGCACTTAGATAGTGACGACTATTCAAGTGAAGAGGAGAGTTTCTCCACCACCACCCTATGGGAGTTACCATATGACCGTCATGACCAAGATGATGAGTCTTATGGGATAGAGGACATTTTCATGCCTATGGATGAGCTAAAATTGGAGGATTCAGGATGCTCTCCTTTGGAGTCAAGAGCCAATATGGACTACACAGACATCGAGGTCCCGAAGTTGAGCAACAGTGACGAGCTTCAAGGCCTCGAAGCAGAATCAAGGGCAGAAACCATTTTCCAGCCGGGAGAGATTGTGAATGAGGATTCAAGGGCGACTGAGGATGAGGATTTAAGTGAGATTGAGGAGGAGAAAATTGAGGACTTGAGCCTTTCATCGTGCCCTCGATATAAAGTCGTTATGGGTGAAAGGGAGATTTTAAAACTTTTTGATTATATTGATCCTTTTCTTGAGTCACCTTCCACTCATAACAATTTTTTTCTATTAATTTTGCAGCAGCCCAAATTAATATTTGACTCATACCATGGCCGCATGCAAGATTCTTTGCTACAAGACCATCCACTCCATGCGATAATTCACATCAAACTAAGAGGATGGAAAGCATTTAGTAGAATTGGATGAAGGAAACTTGAAGAGTCGAGGCCCCGACTATAATCAAGGCCAAGTGTGGGGAAATCCCACGGATTCCTAACCCTCTTTCCTCCTTTCCTTTTAATTTTTCAATTCCAAGTGAAACTTAGTTTTTTTTTCTTTATGCACACTTCTTATGTTCCCTATGTAGTTTTAATTAGCTTTGTCTCCTTCCCTCCTCATTTAATTCTCTTGTCCCCTCCTTTTTCAAACCCCATTAATTCCCCATTTAATTTAACTTTTTATGTTCCCTATGGTAGCTTTAATTAGCTTTGTCTCCTTCCCTCCTCATTTAATTCTCTTGTCCCCTCCTTTTTCAAACCCCATTAATTCCTTTTGTTTTGCCTTCTTTTCCCCCTTTTTTCAAATTCAAATTCAAAAAAATCAAAAAAATCAAAAAAATCAAAAAAAAAAAAAAAGGAAAAAAAAATCTCACTTTTTTTTCTCTGATTTGTACAGGTGTCGGGTATCAGCTTTTTCAGGAACTCCCGCCCTCTCCTAGCGCGCCACGTGGAATCCGTCATTCGAGACCCCGACACCTGTTTCTGATTCGAGACCCCGAATCCATTCGGGACCCCGAAGTCAAGGCCTTGATGTTAACTAAGGCGCTTCGTGGGAGGCAACCCACGTTTCTTTCCCTTCTTTTTCGGCTTTCATTTATTCTATTTTTATTTTCATATGCCCTTGTTGGAGTCCCTTCTTCACATTGAGGACAATGTGTTGCCTAAGTGTGGGGAGGGTTTTATCTGCCTTATTTGTTTACTTTGCGTGACTGCATGTTTCAAGGTCCCGAATTTTTATTTCAAGGTCCCGAATGTTTTTTCGGATTTTTATCTTTATTTGCTGCCTAGTTTTTGAAAACACCCCAATGATGGACACACACCTGACTTATGCACATAGAATGAAAATGTTGTCTATAGTCAAGGTCCCGAATATTCCATAATTTGCCTGTTGCACCTTATATCTGCTTCAAGACCTAGACACCAGTGGTCACGAATCAGCACCTTGTGAGCATTTGAGCCTTCATGCCTATATTTATTGTTTGAGTGATAGATGCATGACTAGGTACTGGCTGGGTTTGCATGATATCCATGGGTATAGACACATTTAGATATAGGAAAGCAGCAAAAAGATTAAGTCCTCGCATCGAATTTTTCTCTCTCATTTTTGTTCTATTCTGTTTTTTTTCTTGACCCCGAATCCCTTCTTGACCTCTCCAATTCTAACCACTTGAATTTTCTTTGATCTTTCTCTTGGCAGGTGAGCGATATTGTTGGGAGCACCATCGAGGGCTAGACTAGACAAACGAAGCAGCAAAGGCAAAGTGTGGGGATCCCGCAAAAATTCAAGACCCTGAATGCTAGCGCCGATTCGAGACCTCAAAGCTAAAACAAAGAAATCAAGGGCAGACCAGAACGAAAAATCACTTCCCACCCACAGCAAAACACAAGTGTGGGGAAGTGAAATCAGAATATCTAGCCCCCGAAGAACAAGGTCTCAATCCTCAATTCAGATCTCTCTCTCTCTCGAAAAAAAAAAAAAAAAAAAAAATAAGAAAAAGAAAAAATGAAAAAAAATAGAAAAACACAAATATAAATAAAAGAGAGAGAGAAGAGACCAAATTTCATAGAGAAGAGGAAAATCAGCAGCCAGCATCCATTCAAGGTCCCGAGCCTAGGTCCCGAATGAAGAAAGTAAGGATCCCCCTCGAAGAAGAAAAGCCTAGTCTAGCTTTCGCTCCAGCAACATTGTCTCACCATTTCGATTCTTTCTTGCCAAGGGAGCGTTCCAGGTTCGAGTTGGTTTAACCACCTTCTCATTTCACTTCCTTACTCTCCCTCTTCTCCACTTTTTCTTCTCATTATGCTTCTTCCATTCCCTCTTATCATTTATTCTCTTTGTTCCCCCTTCTTGCCCCCGATGCGAAGTCTTTTGATTGCTAGATTGCCTATGCATGTGTCTGATGTACTCGGATTAACTTGCAAGCTTGGTTTTGTGCTACGTTATTGCGTACTTGAGTGTTTAAACACCTAGCCTTGTTCATGAGCGTGAGTGCAAACACCAATCCATGTGAGGGCTGCTGGTTGATAGACTGAGGTGGAAAAGTCCATTCTCAAGGATCGTTATCCTTCTGATTGGATGCAGGTGTACCTAGGCAGGGCTTGTTTTCATTCGGGATCCCGAATCCTGACAAGCAAGATTATTCTCTGTGCTATGGTTTGGTGTGTCTGTTCTGTTTTGGGACTGTTTTAAATTTTGTGAATGCTCGAGGGCGAGCATTGGGCAGTGTGGGGATTATTTGATAGCATGTTTTTATGCACGATTTTCTCCCCATTTTCTCACCCATTTAAGGCATGATTCTGCTAATTTACCCTTGTTTTCATTACTTTTGCAGATTTAGGCCTAAAATGGGAGTTTATGCGAAAAGATGCATTTTTGGGGCATTTTGTGCAGTTTTGAGCTTCAAGACCCAGAGTCGAGGTCCCGAGTCCGAACCAGCGTTCAAGGTCCCGAATCGGATTCCCCATTCGGGACCTCGAAGGGCGAAGAATGACATTTCCACGTGTCATCTCGCCAGAGCTTCCATGTGCCTCCTCTGACACTGTTCCTGCAGTCTGCACTGACCACCAAATACCTACCGCTCTGACCAAGTCAGCCCTTGAGCCCAGTCCAGACCTGCCAAAGCTGGAAAAATCAGACAGCTTTATGCTTTTTCAGCTTTGTGCTTTAAGGAACATGGATCCACTTTTTTAGGCTTTCAATTAATGCATTTTGTCCCTAGTTTTAGGCTGAAGATATTTTGTGCTTAGAGCTCTACTATATAAAGGGCATCTAAGAGTAGTTTAGGGCATCTTGGCTTATCCATGATCATGTAGTTTTAGTTTTCTTAGACTTCTCTCTAGTTTATCTCTCTAGTTCTTGTTAGCTCATCTTCAACCTTGCCGCCGGGCTTCAAACGGATTTTTAGTAACAAAGTCTTCTTCCCTTCATATATTTATTTACTTGTTATGCTTTCTTTAATTGTTATTTGTTTATCTTTAAGCATGAGTAGCTAAATCTTTAATTCTTAGCAAGGCTGATTCAAGGGTTGCAAGGGCAGATTCGAGGCCTTAATGTGCTTAATACATTCTTGATGCTATATTCGACTATTCATCGGTTTAATTACATCTTTTGCATGATTTAATTTAAGGTCTGATCCGCTGATAATTATCTTGTGTAAATGCTGCCATTTATGTGATGAATACGGAAGGAAAATTGCATGAAACAAGTAGGCATCTGTTTAGTCTTGACTGCGCTGAAGTGGTCTCGAATAGATAGGGTGGGTAGTTGATTAGAGCTAGGTCACGAGCCTGACAAACTGAGGGACTTTTAGCTCTAGATCTGTCTTTTCTTAGCTTCATGGGCGGTTTGAGTATGGCCCTCCCGCATTCGTGCCTGGAGGGATGGCAAACCGTCAAGACTACCTCATATGTGGAAACGGGGGGTAGTTTCTCTTAAGAGAAAAGTAGGGGGCATCTGAGGAATCTGGTCCCCATGTCATTTCGATGACGTCTTGAATAGAATACCCTTGAGCTGATGACGATCTGGTCCCGAATGTAACCCAGAGTGCCTTTGCTAAGAATCCTTCTCTAATTGATTATTTGCGTTTATTTTCCTTCTATTTTATTATTTCTAGAATTATTTGCTGATTTGCTTGTTTTATCATTCGGGACCTCGAACGTGACATTCGGGACCCCGAATTTTGCTTTCCTAGATAGAATTTGTTAGCTCCCGAAATCTGCCTTGGCTGGCTCGTTCAGCCAAGTAAAACCCCCCTGATTGATACTCTCCGTGCTCTTGTCCCCCGAATACATTCAAGACCTGGTCTTGAATCAGTTTCCATCCAGCCCTTGAATTCGGTTTTGTTTTGTTTCTTTTATTGTTTTATTTTATAATCTGGCCCTGTCTAGTGTAAGTCTTCACCAATCTCTGTGGATCGATCCTCTTGCCACTGTCTTCAATCTATTTTGTTGCATGTGATAAGTTGTAATAATTTGTTTGATCGTGCCCTCGACAAGCGCGTTATCAAGCATAAAGTATGATGGGTGATTTTCATACTTCGTGCAAATTGATGGGCCAAATTAGTGGGGTTACTCAGTTTGAGGATGAACTTTAAGTACTTTAAGTATGGTGAATCTCCAAGACGAACTTGAAGTCAGTGGGTTCTGTTGAACTAAAGTCCCACATCGGAAAGAAAAGATAAATAAAGATTAAATATAAGAGGAGTGGATCATTCTTAATAGAATAAGACAATTTGTGAAAACCGTGCGGGCTTAGGCCCAAAGCAGACAATATCATTCCATTAAGAGAGACTCGAGTGATTTTTATTTCTCCAACACGGATGACCCGGTAATATCATGTAACATGCTCATTATATTCTTTTTCTCTATCTACCGGATCGATAATGGATAAACGATAACCCTTAACTAAATTGAATTTTTTTACACTGATAACAATTAATAACCAAGTAACTTAGCATTAAATGTGCATGATTTTTATACCCAGAGCAACTAAAAAGCCTACGGAATCATCTAACATTATCTGACAGTCATATCAGTCAGAAATACTTGATTAATCACTGCCCAAACTAACTATTTGGGAAGGCTATAAATACTCCCTCACTTATTTCTATGGACAAGCATTAAACACTTAGCCTTGAAGTAATGATGGACTCTCTAGCTTTTGCTTCACCATTTGTTAGTCATCCATTACTTGTTCGGTAGCTTTGCGCTGCAACTCACTGACTTGATCGTTGGAACTTTTATGCCGAAAGCACTCTTCCCGGTGGTTGTGTAGGTGATATGTGGACAATCGGAACAGCAAACAGACACGTGGACAAAAGACAATTACACATTTACCCCTACCCCTATTTCAATATTATGAAGGGTATAATTAAATGTTATAAAGTAATTTGCCGCTTGTAAACCAAAAAAATTGGGAGAGAAAAGAATGCATAGCCCACGGGCCCGCGGTACTAACAGCCCATCTGCTTTTGCTGACTGCTGTGGAATAATTTTTCAGTCACTTCCGTTCGCAATATTTACTCTTATCCTTAATTGTTCTTTCCTTTTTCGAGAAGAAGTCTTCTCAGTAATTAAATTACTATCTACTGCCTTTTCAATACTCCCTGAACACTTTTAATTATCATTTTTACAATTCTAAAACGTCATTTAAAAGTGCCCGGAGGGAGTATCACTTTTTATCTCCTGACTTTTCATTAGTTTTCAATACGTAATTGTTACGTTTTTTTTTTTGATAATGATATTTTTTTCATCTTTTTTCACATTAATTTGACACTTCATTTTATTTTATTTTTTGAATTTAATATTTCTATTTATATTTTCATATTAATTTGGTTTCTCTAGATGCATAGTCAAATATTAAGTCTAGTGATGTGATATTATTTAAGTGACGTGTCAATTTATGTTAGATGCTACGTTATATTTATAAAAAAAAGTTTGAATTTTGAATCTATTTATCCAACCCACATTAATCAATTTCATATTTTAATAGGTCGGAAAATTGAGTTTAAAATCTTTTTTATATAAATTTCACGTGAAATATGATATGAATTGTCGCGTCAACTAATTAAATAAAATTAAATAATGTGACTTAACGTCTGACTGTGAACGATGTTACTTAGAAGGGCTAAATTAATATGAAAATTTGAATAGAGTGGCCAAATTCAAAAAAAAATTGAAATGATGTATCAAATCAATACGAAAAATTAAATAGAGATCAAAAATATTATTATTATTATAAGCTATATACTTGGTTAGAAAGGAGAGAATATAATTAAAAAAGAAGAATGTGTTTATAGTCGGACTGGGTCGGGGTAAGTAGGTTTTTTCTTTATTTTTACTCTTCAAATTTCAATTTCACTTTCTAATTTCAATCTCAAAATCCGAAATCCAACAATTTTATTTTATTTATAAAAAAAAACACCCTATCTAACCAGGTTTTCTAACAATAAAAGCTGTTAAGATATTTACTTAGTTGTATATTTGATTTAACAAAGATAATTAAAGATTTAGATAAGCTGTAAGTTAACAATATCTCCTAGAAATCCTACTACTAAGGATATATGATTTCAATCATTCCTCTCCATAAATATCCACACTTCTCCACCTTAATTTCCTAACTCCATACCTGCCTGTGTTTTCATCAATTTAATTTCTTAGTAGAGATCGAGGTTTAGGTGCAAAAATGGCAGGGGGAGCGGTTGGTCCATCTGGCGGGAAAGTTTATCCTGGAAAAGTAACTGGGCATGTCATTTTCACTTGCATTGTTGCAGCCTGTGGAGGCTTGATTTTTGGTTATGACCTTGGCATTTCAGGTATAATAATATTTATTATTTATCAAATTTAAAGTAATTTTGATTTGGGGTTGTAATGATATTTCTGTAAACTGTAGGTGGTGTTACATCGATGGATTCGTTCCTGGAGAAATTCTTTCCTGACGTTTACCTGAAGGAGTCATCGGTGAAACCATCAGATAATCAGTACTGCAAGTTTAATAGCCAGAAATTGACCCTGTTCACTTCCTCTCTGTACGTGGCTGCTCTGGCTTCCTCTGTAGTAGCATCTGTAGTGACGCGAAAGCTAGGACGTCGATTCACTATGATACTTTCAGGAGCCTTGTTCGCGGTTGGTGCCATCGTCAATGCAGCTGCTAGTAACGTCGCGATGCTTTATATTGGACGAGCCTTGCTTGGTTTTGGCATTGGGTGCGCCAATCAGGTACATTTTCAATCTTTTTTACTAGTAAACTAGAATAAAAGACTGCTATCTTTTTATAAGTTTTTGTTTCTTTTTCTGGCAGTCTGTGCCAATTTACCTATCTGAAGTAGCTCCTTCCAAGTATCGAGGTGCTTTCAACATGCTCTTTCAACTGTCGATCACGATTGGGATTTTAGTGGCGAATCTCTTGAACTACAAGTTTGCTATGATTAAGGGCGGATGGGGTTGGCGTTTGAGCTTAGGTGGTGCTGTTGTACCTGGCCTTATCATCATGGGTGGGGCGTTTTTCCTTCAAGAAACCCCCAACTCTTTGATTGAGCGCGATCATTATGAAAGGGCTAAAAAGCAACTCATTAAGCTCCGTGGAGTCACCAATGTGGATGAGGAATTTGATGATTTGGTAGCAGCGAGTAAGGCATCCAAACTGGTTGCACATCCATGGAGGAACATCTTTACCAAAAAGTATAGGCCTCAATGTACATTTGCCTTTTTGATCCCGATGTTTCAACAGTTTACAGGAATGAATGTGATTGTGTTTTATGCTCCTGTACTCTTCAAAACCATTGGTTTCGGGAGCAAGGCATCGCTACTTTCAGCTGTAATTACTGGTGTTGTCAATGCTGCTGCAACTTTTGTCTCAATTTTTACTGTGGATAAAGTTGGAAGGCGATTTCTTTTCCTTGAAGGTGGATTTCAAATGTTTGTTTGCCAGGTATGTATACTATATACATATATATGTACAGTTGTTGTTCCTTAGCACAGATATTTTGTACAACAGACTTTCTTAATTTGTTTTATAATCCACAGATTACCATTGCAATTGCTATTGCGCTTAAGTTCGGTACTAGCGGGAACCCAGGTGAACTGAGCAAGGGATATGCCTATGGGGTTGTAACAGCAATATGTGTTTATGTAGCTGGATTTGCTTGGTCCTGGGGACCTCTTGGATGGTTGGTGCCTAGCGAAATCTTCCCATTGGAAGTCCGCTCAGCTGCGCAGGCTATCAATGTTTCTGTTAACATGTTCTTCACTTTTGTGATCGCCCAAGTCTTTACTCTTGCGCTTTGCAAGATGGAGTTCGGTTTGTTCTTTCTCTTCGCGATCTGCGTGGTGGTAATGAGCATCTTTATTTACAAGCTGTTGCCCGAGACCAAAGGAATCCCGATCGAAGATATGGAGAGTGTGTGGAGGAAACATCCTTATTGGAAGAAATGCTATGATGATGAGGACCATAGTGGTCATGAAATGGACGTCAAGAAGGGATCTGCTTAGTCTTCTTTATTTAGAAGGAGAAATGCTGCAAGTTTTACTTCTGTTTTTCTGTTCGGTTTCTAAGATTTTTGGTCATTAGGGTTTTTCCTCTCTAAAGGTTGTTTAGTTTAATTTGTTTCTATCAATTGTGAAGAATTGTGGATTTGGAATCTATGTTTGGACCTCGTTTGCTACCTATCCTTTTTCCCATCTGTTTTTCACTTGGTGTTATAATACATTCACATAGTAACTAAGATTGCCTGATAAAGCACCCGAGAAAATTCAAGAGTTCTTCCTCAAATAAAATCCACAAAGTCAAAATTGAAGTAGAAGAAACTAAAAAGTAGTAACGCAAGTATAGTGAAGATCCCATGGAAGGGGTGAGGGAAGATCCCATGGAAGGGGTGAGGGTGTTCTTGCATAATATATGGCCCCCGTTTTTTTTTTATTCTTGCATAATAGCCTTTAAAAATTTATTCTTTTTTTATTGATCCTTGACATTTGTTGCCATTAAAGGTGTTCCATCGTTCGTTACCTAAATATTTTGGTAACTTTTTTTCAGTATTCGATATATCATACCATACCATATATTGTTTGGTACCATTGTGAAACTATTGAAATAATTTCGGTAAGATATTCCGTAATATAAAATGTAAAATCTGCTAATTTAACAACAACTAAATAAATACTCATTCAAATGAAGTATTAAACATACCTTCATGATTTTCCAGCTAACAAAAGCAAACCAACAAAAGAGTTCACCTCAAATACAAAAGAGTGTCAACAATCAATGAAAGCATACTAGAAAAAAAGGTTAGTTCGGTATTTCGGTAATACCAAACTGAAAAAATAATTTACCGAACTATACTAAATAAAATTCGGCCGGTATTCAGTAATACCATACCAGAAAAAATTGAAAAAAAAAATTAATCGAATAAGGTAAAGTTTGGTTCGATTTGATATTTCGGTAATTTCAGTACGATAGTTCGGTGCACTACCACCCCTAAGGTTTTAAATTCAATACAAAAGTTTTTAAAGTTCATTATTTTTTATTTATCCTCCATATTCATTTTGCTAAAATTTTAAATTATTTCGTAATAATCTTTAGAATTTTATTATTCATTGATTTATATTTTATTTTTTATCCCTAAAATAACTAATGTTATTTGGCTCTCTAAAAATTTGACACCGGATCATCAGACCATTAATCAAGTAAGTACTCCGGATCACCGGAGTATATAAGAATCAAATTAAGGCATTGATAATCCAAAGAAGGGTATGAGGGTTTTTCCGTCAAATGGCATCTTGGAGTGAGATGGTCGGAATTCCATGAACGCCATGAGCAACCTGCACAGCGCCGGAGGTGATCTCCGGCGTAGAAACTCCGATGCCAAAGTCAGTGTTTGGTCTTATTTTGAGAATGTCCTACGTATGTGTGTGAGAGTGAACGAATGAAATTCCCCTGTGTATGTGCCTGTGCTCAAGCTTACCCCCCCCCCCCCTTTCTATTGTCTTCCCTCTTCCTTTTATTGAGGGAGAGGGCTCCTCCACTTTAGACATGTTCCCTCTTTTTGCCCAAAAGGTGGTCAAAAGGTGGGAATAAACAACTAAAAGTAGAGTTAATGCCTTTGGGGGAATAAATATTCCTTATGTCTAATAACTTTATCATGTTTGAGTGGGAGCAGGAGATGCTGCCTCCCACGCGTGGCATTAACCACTATCATAATAGAAATAGTGTACAGTGTACCTTTGTTTGGAGCTTATGCCGTTTGTGCCAAATCGGCAGGATGCCGTTTGTGCCAAAGCGGCAGGATGCCGTTATCACCAAATCGGCTTAGTGCCGTTTGGTGGCATCTTTGACCTGGTCAACGTGTATATCAGTGTAGACTCGTTTCTTCATGCTTTGAGGTGAATCGGCCTTGTGCCGTTTCGTTGATAACGGACTGGACGTGCCCCTTAGTCACATGTTCCCGTTGACGTGATCAATCAGTAGCGATGCCGTTTATATGGTTGACTTGGTCAGACCGGTCATGTACCGTTTTGACTGGTCAACGGTACTTTGTGAGGGTGCAATGTCCGTTGTGCCCTTATGATAATTTTATGTATTATCAGAGGCCCAACAACAAACGAGCCCGAGTGTTTACCAAGGGCTTGCCATTTCTGGATTGATCAGAGCCGATTCGATTTGCCTGGGAACGCCGACAGCCAAATCGGCTCCAGCCCGAACCGCGTTATCAAAATCCAGAAGACAAAGGACATCATGATTGACATCATGCCTTGGTTTCAATTTGAATCATTCGGGCTGGAGCCGATTTGGCTGTCGGCGTTCCCAGGCAGCGCCTCAGGTAGCCCTAGCAGAAATGATATCGCCAATTCTTGGATTTTGGTAACGTGGTTCGGATTAACCTACATCCACGACTGGATTTTGATAACGCGGTTCGGCTTAACCTACATCCACGGCTGGATTTTGTTAACGCGGTTCGGCTTAACCTACATCCACGGCTGGATTTTGTTAACGCGGTTCGGCTTAGCCTACATCCACGGCTGTTTGCATTCTGCAACCATATGGTAAACACACTACGGGCAAGAATATGTATTTTTAATATTGTTAGTTGCAGATAATTTTACATCTACAATATTTTTGATATTTATGAGTCAATTGAAAACAGCATATCAACTCTGGAATGATATAGTTTCAAATTGGAAATATTCCAAGAGTTGGGAATTGGAGTACCGTTCATTGTCTCAAGGTGATATGCCCCTTTGCCGATGACTCTGACTACGCGATATGGTCCCTCCCAATTCGGTGTCAGCTTTCTCTTCTCTCGACCAGTTGCCGTTACATTGCGCAGGACTAAATCTCCTGCTTTGAGTAGCCGTTCTCTGACACGCCGATTGTGGTATTTCGCCATTTTCCGTTTGTAGTGCAGTGTCTTGAGAATGGCTTCTTCCCTTAGTTCTGGCAAAAGATCAAGCTGTTCCCTTAGCCTTTCTTCATTCTGTTCTTCGTTGAAGTACTCAACTCGAAGGCTGATTGCGCCGATCTCGACTGGCGAGACAGCTTCTACTCCATATGTCATGGCAAACGGTGTCATCCCGGTGCTGGTTTTAGCTGTCATCCGATAGGCCCACATGACAAATGGCAACTCATCTGGCCATTTTGTCGGTTTGCCCTCAAGATTTTTCTTGATCCCGTTGAGGATTGCCCGATTTGTGACTTCCATTTGTCCATTTGTTTGTGGATGCGCAACGGAAGAGAACCGTTGTTCGATTGAGTAGTCTGTACATCTCTTCTTGAAGTAGGCATTGGTGAATTGAGTTCCGTTATCACTTACAAGAATTCTTGGGAATCCAAATCTCATGATAACGTTGTTCATGAAGAAACTCCAGGTGTTGTCTGCCGTTATCTTCGCAACTGCTTCGGCTTCAGCCCATTTTGTGAAATAATCGACAGCAACAATAACATACTGGAGCTGATTCCTCGCAATCGGAAAGGGTCCCAAGATATCAATTCCCCATTTTGCAAATGGGCATGGGCTCACCATATTTGTCAATTCAGCTGCTGGCCGTTGTGGTTCTTTTGCGAATTCTTGACATTTGTGACAAGATTTCACAAAATTATCAGAGTCCCTTCTAATCGTTGGCCAATAAAAACCTGTTCGAAGGACTTGAGCGGCCATAGTGTTTCCTGAAGCATGCATTCCGCATATTCCTTCATGAATTTCCCTGAGAGTATACAAGCCTTCTTCCTCCGTTATACATTTTGCTGCTGGATAAGTAAGACAACGACGAAGAAGTATTCCGTCATGATACGTGCATTTAGCAGCTCTTTTAAGGATCTTCAATTTCTCATTCGCATTTTCTGGTAGCTTGCCGTGCTTGAGATAGTCGATTACTGGAATACGCCAGTCACTGGCCGTTTCCAACACACATAGCACCTGCTGCTCTTCCATAAAAGAAGGAATGGAAATTTCCTCTACTGTCACATCGGGTGGCATTAGTGCTTCGGAGTTTGCGGCCAGCTTGGCAATCTCATCAGCCTCGGTGTTTTTCTCCCTTGGCACGTGGCTGATTTCAACATGAATCCCCCTATTTTTGATTTCGGCTAACTCCTTCTGCACTTTCTTCAAGTACTGAACCATGATCGACTCTCTAGCCTGAGAGTTGCCGTTGGTTTGATCAATGATCAATTTAGAATCTCCATAAATGATCAAACGGACGCCAACCGTTTGTGCAGTGCCGATCAGATTCCCTCCGATACGCAGCCCTGCCAATAGAGCTTCATACTCGGCAGCATTATTTGATAACGGCCTTGAGATTCTTAAAGCATACCTCATTTTAATCCCCTCCGGACCTAAAATGATGATCCCGGCTCCTGCTTCAGTTCTGTTCTTGGCGCCGTCCACAAAAATTGTCCACCGATCTCCATTCATATCGGGAAGCGGTAAGTAAGCTTCCTCTTTGGTTTCGAGCGGAGAAACCGGTTTCTGAACAAAAGTGCACTCAGCGATGAAATCGGCCAAAGCTTGACCTTTGATGGCTGGCCTGGACTGATAATGCAATCCATACTGCTCCAATTCGATGGCCCAGATGATCATTCGGCCAGACAATTCAGGTCTCTTAAAGATCCTTCTTAACGGCTGATCTGTCAGCACAACCACTGGATGAGCTTGAAAATATCTAGCCATCTTTCTAGCAGCTTGCAACAGAGCAAAAGCAACTTTTTCGATTTGAGAGTATCTGAGCTCAGCATCCTTCAGAATTCGGCTGATGAAATGAATCGGCCGATGTATGCCGTTCTCCTCTCGAACCAGAACGGCACTGACCACCTCATCGGCAACTCCCAAATAAAGGAACAGTGTGTCTCCGGTTTCCGGTCGAGTTAACAGCAATTCTGAGGACAGATATTCTTTTAAGTCGTTGAAGGCCTTCTCACAATCATCCTCCCATCCAAACTGTGCTTTCTTCCGGATGACTTTGAAAAATGGGAGGCATTTCTCTCCTTGCTTGGAGATAAATCGACTCAAAGCAATTATCCTTCCTGTGAGCCGTTGTACTTCTTTTACACTTTTCGGCGAAACCATGTCAATGATTGCCTTTAGCTTGGAGGGATTAGGCTGAATTCCTTTTTGGCTGACGACATACCCAAGGAATTTTCCTGTTTGAAATGCAAACATACATTTTCTGGGATTTAATTTCATCCCAAATTTACTCATTATTCCAAATACCTCTTCAAGGTCTCGCAGATGCGCTTTGAAGCTTATGCTTTTCACCAGCATGTCATCCACATATACCTCCAGATTTTTCCCAATTAACGGCTCAAAAATCTTGTTGGCCGTTCTTTGGAACGTCGCTCCCGCATTCTTCAAACCAAACGGCATGGCCCGATAGCAGTAAGTAGTTTTTGGCGTGATGAAAGCCGTTTTATCCTCATCGTCAATGGCCATCGGTATTTGATGATATCCGGAATTTGCGTCGAGCGAACTCAAATATTCGTACCCCGCTGTTTGATCCACCAACTGTTCTATCCGTGGCAACGGATAACAGTCCTTGGGACAAGCCTCGTTCAGATCGGTGAAGTCAATGCACATCCTCCAATCCCCGTTTGGTTTTCTTACCACAACTGGGTTGGCTAACCATGGCAGATACTGGACTTCCCGAATGAAGTTAGCCTTCAACAGCTTGCCTACTTCCTTCTCAATGGCATCTGCCTTCTCTTTGGAAAAAGCTCGTCGTTTCTGCTGAACCGGCTTGGCATTCGGATAGACATTCAATCGGTGCTCTGCCGTTTCTCTTGAAATGCCAGGGATGTCTGAGGGAACCCAGGCGAATTCTCCTTTACATTTATTCAGCAGGAATGAAAGCTGGTCACACTCCTCTCTGCCTAGCTTCTCACTTACTAAGAAATGCTCAGTGGGAAGGTCGGTTACCGATAGCTGGACCATTTTTTCTAATGGTTGAGTGCGATGTTCTTCATCATTTTCCAATGAATCATCAGCTATGCAAACATAACGGTCACATCGGCCGTCGACCATCGTTATGTAGCATTCGGCGGCTGCCTTCTGATCTCCTCGAATTGTGACAACGCCATCCCATGAAGGGAATTTCATTTTCAAATGCCTTTGAGATATTACTACTCCAAAAACATTTAAAAACGGACGCCCCAAAATCACATTGTATGGTAGATTTAAATCTACTACCATAAATAGCTGCCGTTCTTTTCTTCGGGAGCTATCTTCCACAAAAAAGATTGACAGAAAAGTTATGCCTACCACTGGAATGGGAACGCCGTTTACCCCAATAATCGGCCGCTGGCAAGACTTTAGGCCTGGCTTAGCTCCTTGCAATCGACTGAAAGCGTTGGAAGAAATGAGGTTTACTGCGCTTCCATTGTCCACTAGAGTCCTCCTGACTCCGTTGCTGTGAATGATGGCCGTTACCACTAAGGCTTCGTTTTGAGGGTAGGTGACCCCGATCTCATCTTCTTCTGAAAACGTTATAGCCATTCGGTCCAGCTCTGATAGGCCTGTATACTCCACACTGTGATCACTCCGTTTTCTCTTTTCACCAATTGGTAAATCTTCCGATTCCAATTGCTGAGTTCCTCCTGCTATCAAATTGATCATGTGGAACTCATTGAAAGAGGTTGTCAACACTTCCTTTCTTCTGTCTCCTTGGGCACTGGTTCCGGCTGTGCCAGGATCGGCTGCCGCCTCTCTCCTGTTGCCGTTAGCTCGGTCCCCCATGGCCTTATTTCGAACTTTGACCGCAAACTCTCCCAAATATCCTTCATCGATTAATTTTTCAATTGCCTTTTTCAAAGCAAAGCAATTCTCGGTGTCATGTCCCTTTGCCTTATGGAAACGGCAATGAGAATCCTTATGCGGTCCCAGAACGGCACCAAATTTGCGCTTGGGATATTGAATCGGCAACCTCCGTTCTTCTATAACGGCAAAGATTTCTGCTGCCGGCTTGGTCAGCTGTAAAGTAGAAAAATCCGAGCGCCGATCTGCCTGTCGGCCTCTTGCCATTTGTTTCTTTTCTCCCTGTTTGCGTATAGTCGTTTCCTTCTTGGGAGGATCGGACTCCTCCCGTTTCTTCCTCTGGAAATCTGCCTCTTCCATCCTTGCATACTTATCTACTTCAATCCGTAAGAGGTCCAGGGTCTTTGGTGTGCTCGCGATTAGAGCATTTTCCAACTCCCGATATCTGCAATTCCTTCTCAAAGCCTCGGCTGCAAAGTTGGATGCAACATCAGGCAGAACCGCTAGTACAGCATTAAATCTAGCGACATATGCCGTTAAGGATTCTCCTGGCTTTCGCACCGTATCAAACAGAATCGCTGGAGACTTTTCCACCGGAATACACGAACTGAATCGGCTAACAAAAACCTTCGCCAATTGCTCAAAACAATCAATGGATCCCGCCGGTAACCTT
Organism: Viola odorata; assembly: GCA_963691705.1. NCBI lineage: Eukaryota > Viridiplantae > Streptophyta > Magnoliopsida > Malpighiales > Violaceae > Viola > Viola odorata. The sequence goes on from OY829542.1 coordinate 56,200,186, forward strand.
TCAAACCAGGTATTGGCAATTCCTTTCAAGGTCATCACAAATATTTGGCACAACGCATCGTTTCTAGTAAAGAATTTAACATGTTTCTTTACTAAACTTACGTGGACTGTTGGATCCGATGTCCCAAGGTAGGAATCGGTTGGCAGCTTAACATGCCTGCTTACCCGATGCTTCCTAACCCGAAAGGTCAAAGGGCTCTTTGGATCGTCGTCTTGCTCCTCATGAGCTGGTATGGAGACAGAGCCTCTGGATGCATTCCGGTCGGCTCTCACATGATTTCTCTCTGATAATGGCCGATCTGCTGATCTCTCTCGATCTCTTCTCATGTCAGATCTTCTTTCTACCGAACGTCTCAGGCTCCTTTTCGGGCTGTGCGGGACTGCCCGGCTACTGACTTCTTCCATATTGTCCATATATTCCTCCCTTCCAGGTAGATCTTCATTTTGACGTCCTGGTCGGAGTCCATTCAAAGGATCTTCCCTCATAGCTTGCTGGCTAGCAAGCTGGTGAGCAGATCTGACTGGTCGGACAGCCAGCGACTGAGGCATTAGAGGTGGTGACATCGCCGGTCGGTTCTGAATCTGCTGAGGAACACGCGGCCTTGCGGCATGTGGTTGAATCCTTTCTATGAAAGTCTGCATCATCGTGTCATGAGAGGCCATCATCGTGTCTATCCTTTGATGCAGGGTATTAAACTCGTGCATGATTGTTGGTGGAATAACTGTTGCTATAGACGGTCCAGTTTGTGGAGTGCTCGGAAAGAACACCTCTGGAATTTCTGGAAAGTTAAGCCGGCGAGCAGCGGCGTTCATCTCCACGCGAGGAGATGAAGTTTGAGGGGGTGTATTTTCAGGTTGACCAGTAGGTTGAGGTGATTGAAAATGCTGGTTGGATGCCATTTTTGGGAATAAAAACCCCAAAAAATATGAAGAAGAAGAAAGAGCTTTGAAACTCAAGGTTGGCTCACTTAAAATTTCAAAAGCTCTCAATGAAAGCACCATTTGATAATCCAAAGAAGGGTATGAGGGTTTTTCCGTCAAATGGCATCTTGGAGTGAGATGGTCGGAATTCCATGAACGCCATGAGCAACCTGCACAGCGCCGGAGGTGATCTCCGGCGTAGAAACTCCAATGCCAAAGTCAGTGTTTGGTCTTATTTTGAGAATGTCCTACGTATGTGTGTGAGAGTGAACGAATGAAATTCCCCTGTGTATGTGCCTGTGCTCAAGCTTACCCCCCCCCCCTTTCTATTGTCTTCCCTCTTCCTTTTATTGAGGGAGAGGGCTCCTCCACTTTAGACATGTTCCCTCTTTTTGCCCAAAAGGTGGTCAAAAGGTGGGAATAAACAACTAAAAGTAGAGTTAATGCCTTTGGGGGAATAAATATTCCTTATGTCTAATAACTTTATCATGTTTGAGTGGGAGCAGGAGATGCTGCCTCCCACGCGTGGCATTAACCACTATCATAATAGAAATAGTGTACAGTGTACCTTTGTTTGGAGCTTATGCCGTTTGTGCCAAATCGGCAGGATGCCGTTTGTGCCAAAGCGGCAGGATGCCGTTATCACCAAATCGGCTTAGTGCCGTTTGGTGGCATCTTTGACCTGGTCAACGTGTATATCAGTGTAGACCCGTTTCTTCATGCTTTGAGGTGAATCGGCCTTGTGCCGTTTCGTTGATAACGGACTGGACGTGCCCCTTAGTCACATGTTCCCGTTGACGTGATCAATCAGTAGCGATGCCGTTTATATGGTTGACTTGGTCAGACCGGTCATGTACCGTTTTGACTGGTCAACGGTACTTTGTGAGGGTGCAATGTCCATTGTGCCCTTATGATAATTTTATGTATTATCAGGCATACATGAGAGTGTTAGGCAAGTCAAATCGACCACTTTATATTATGGCTAATGAATGTTCTTAATATCACCACTTGTTTGGAGTTAATGTTATTATAGTAGATTAAAGTTGTCCCTTATTTTCTCCGCTAATATGATCACGTCAATATTTGATCTGGAGATGAGCACTGAAAACAGACGTGGCCGATGCAGAGAGACAAAATAGAGTTGTGCGCTAAAAAGATAAACACGGTGTGGGTACGGCTTCCCACCGTCCAATGTGGTGCTGGTGGACGCTAGCGGATAACGACTATACTTTACAGCTTTCTCATTGAACCGACCTACATACCATGACAAATTCTAGGTGTCTAAACCCTAGTCCCATTTTGATCATATCTCCCAACAACAACAAAAAAACAATAAAGTTCTTTTTTAAATAAGTAATTGTTCGTATAACATTTTAAATTAGTATCGGATAGATATTCAATATAATAAGAGAATTACTCAATATGACATCCGAATAAAAGTTAGAAATCAATGTTTGAAAAAGATAAGTGGTAAGTGATAAGTGTTTGAAAAAACTATTTATTTAAAATATATAGCGTAATAAAAAAGAAATAAATCAAATCACCTTTAGGGACATTAATTGTTTTTCATAGGCAGGGTCAGATTCGAGCTTGATCCGAATTTTTTAATGATATTTTTACCACCAGTAAGATAACTAATAAACTACATACTCATTGATTTTCCGCACATTAGTTAGTAAAACTATTAGGCTAAACAACCTCCTAGGATCTCTACGATTGCGCAATTGTCTCAAATAGGTTCTTATATTTATAAGTGTCCGATATAAATCTTTATATTTGTCCAAATGTTTCAAATAGGTCCAATTATTTAATTTAACTAATTTTTGAAAATTCTGAAAACTATTTTCTATATTATTAATATCCTACGTGGAATTGAAATAATTAGTGGTCGTATTTATAATTTTTAGGAGGTTAGTTGGTGTTATCTAATTATAGTTTTTATATTTTTCATAAGTTATAAAGTCTAACCCGATCAATTTAAAACACATTAATTTTAAATTGATTAATTTAAAGTGAAGTGAACTAATTAATTTTAGATTGGTTAATATAATTATAGTTCAATTTAATACCCAACATTAAATCCGTCCGTTCATTTCACTCCGTTTTGTTAAAAATAAAGTTAGAGGCGACAAACACTGTTAGTTTACATTACATCACATCACATTACATTACACTAATATTACGCTACTTCAGATTATTCGACCTTCTATACTTTCTGTTCATCCAATTTAATATTTTTCGAGTTTTGTTTCAAAAAATATATATGTAAAAATACACTTTCCAATATAAAATATACTACACAATTAATAAAAAATCTAAATTAATTACCGTATTAGTCATTATTTTAGTTTTTCTTCTATTACCTTTACCACAATTATATCTAAACATAATATGATGTTTATGTTGTTAATTGCCCGAGAAAAATAAAAAAAAGTGTCTCCTTTTTTTTTCTTTCAATATGCTGAAGACTTTATTAGCACCCTTAGAAAGATGAAGGCAAAAAAGGAAAAGAAGGAAAATTATTAATGGTGTGAGCGAACATTCTCAAATCGGTAAGAAATGATAACGAAAAGCGCGTAACTCATTAATTTTAATCGAACTTCTAAAATTGACGGGGAATTAATGAAAAGAAAAAAGAAAAATAATGAAGATTTTATCGCGCCCAATAAAGAAAAAGAAAAATAGAAGTAATTAAAGAAGCTGCTCTGATCCAATAGCAACATGGAGGGGCAATGAAAGAAGCTGTTCACGGAGTCGGCAGCCGCCGCCGCGTGCGTGTGATGACTGGTCAAACGAGTAGATTTTCCACTTCTACAGTTAGAATGCGCGTGTGCTTCACGTTTACAACGTCTTTCCCCAATTGGTATAGATCCTATGTTGTTCTTCACGTTCTTATGTTAATTTGTCATATTCTCTAACTCTTCTTCAAATCCATTATACCATCCTTTCCATTAATTGACATTAATTGCAGCTAAAAAAAAGATAACAAATGAACAAAAGAAATGTTCTACATATCTCTATGTTCTTCTACACTTCCAATTAATCACCTACGAACCATATCCTATTTACAAATTACAAAAACTTAAAATTAAAATTAAAACAAATAAGCCCTCCTTGTCACCTTAAGACTTAGAATAATAAAAGTAATGCCCAAGTCAATGTATACGATGGTGCATTTTCCATGCTTAAAAAAATCTTTTGGAACGTCAAAAAAGAATGTGTAACCGTAATGTGTGACCAAACTAATCAAACTAATAAATTCTCAATTCCCACCTTCAACGTTTCCTCCTTTCTTTGATCATCAACATCAATAATGTCATCATCAACCACAATATCGCTGACGTCATTTCCGGTCAATTCCTTAGCCCTATGGGCTTGCAATTCCCAATCGGTTCTAGACAACGCAAACAACATGGTCACGATACAAGACCCTTGTGCAGCCAATAGACCGAGCCACAATCCTTTAAAATCGAACCCACCATAGAAACTCAACCAAACCGCCACCGGCATCCCGACTAGATAAAAGCAGCCCAAGTTGATATTCGCCCCTAATTTAGGTCTCGCGCTTCCTCTCAAGACCCCACAACCTGTTGTTTGCGGACAGTTTCCCAACTCACAAAGACCAATTATTGGCAAAACCATAGATGTCAATTTTATAATCTCCTCATCTTGTGTGAACATACTTGCCCATGTTTTCCTAACCATAACTGCAAAAACCAATGCTGAAAAACCCAAAATGAAACTTGAGGATAGACCAACAATTGTAGCAAGCTTTGCTTTTTTTGGACTATTAGCACCTAACTCATTCCCAACTCTAGTGGACAAACCAAAACTTAAAGAAGATGGGAAAATGTAGATCAATGATGTGGTTTGGATCAAAATCCCCATTGATGCAACAGTGGCCCTTGGATTCAACAACAACCCACATAGCAAAATCATGATCTCGTACCACCACCACTCGAGACAAACCGAAATGCAACTTGGAATTGCCAAATTTAGTAAAGATTTCCACCCTTTTAAGCACTCTAAAGAAATCCCACCCCTTGTTTTCTTGTACACTTTGGAGATAACCACATAGATGATCAAAGATATTACAAGATTGATGTTGGTCCATACAGCGCTAAGCGCGACACCTTTGATACCCAGATTGAGGAACGAAACGAAGAAGATATTGATTGGAATGTGGAGGAGAATTGAGAGAGCTGCGCAAAATGTTAGAGGAAGAGTTATGGATTGAGACCTGAGATAAATCCGTAAAGGGTGGAGGATGGATTGAGAAATAAGGTCAGGGATTGTGTAGAGAATGTATAGTTGTGCTTGTGAGGCTATATCTTCTTCTTGGCCGCAAAAAAGGAGGAGTCTTTTCATGTTGAACCAAAGGAAAGAGATGGGGAGAGAGGTTAGGAGGAGTAAAAGAATTGTTCTTTGGAGGGTTAGGCCGAGGAGTTTGTATCTTTTAGCACCAAAAGCTTGGCCGCAAATGGGCTCCATCCCGGCGGCGAGTCCCGAGAGGATGGAGTAGCCGGTGATGTTGGCGAATCCGATGGCTAAGGAGCCGCCGGCTAGAGGGAGGTTGCCGAGGCGGCCGAGGAAGAGCATGGAGATCATGGAGCGGGAGTAGAGTAAAAGACCGGTTAGGATCATAGGGAGGGCTAATTTGGAGATGCATTTTGATTCTTTGAGTGCTAAGGAGAGATGGGTTTGTTGTTGTTTTTGTTGGTAATTTTGTAATTGGGGGGAGGATGATTTTGATGTTGGGTTCTTGGGGATCAAAGGTGTTAACGAGGTGGGTTCTTGTAGGTTGCACATAGTTTTTTTCTTTTCTTTTCTTTTCTTGAAGAGAGGTTTTTCCTTTTATTTTTGAGAGAGAAAAGAGAGATTGGATTTGTTGTGTTGGGTTTTTTGGGGGGGGGGGGGGGGGGGGGGTTGGAAGAGTGGTGGAGTTAGTGTGGTTTAAATGGAGTTATAAATTGGTGAGACATGCATGGAAAATGGAATTAGTATTTGGTCTTTTGACAAACGTTTGGATAAAAAAGAAGAGAAGCAAAAGTACTAAACTGAAAGTCTTTGGAGTGGTGGGATTCAGGCGTCCTTTTATGACCGACAAGAGTGTCACTGTTGGCGCCTGCAAAAGCCCAAAACAAAAAGAAAGTGGAAGATTTTGTGTTGAAACTTTCCAAAAGATAAAAAAGAAGAAGAATTAAAAAAACTCTCTCAGGGGGTTACAAGTGTCAAGTATTTATGGAGACTTCGTTACTCCACTATTAATATTAATACCTATTTACATATGCTAATTAAAGATACTATTTTTTTTAAAACTCTGGTTCGACCTTTAGTTTAATCTTATATAAACTATTAACCATTTCGTTCATTTGGATTAAGTTTTACGACTTTAGTTCTTATTAACACATTACGCCTCACTCACTCACACTAATCACTGTATTATGAAGAGCCTACCATATAAGTGATGAGCGTTGATGAAGTGAGTGTTTGGCGTTCCGGTTCTACTCGGGAAAGTCATTTTCCGAGTAGAAAATCGGAGGAGTAGGTGTTTGGTAACACCACTCCAAAATGACTTTTTGAAAAGTCATTTTCAAGGCAAGGCCAAATTAGCCTTGCATTTTGCTCCAGTTGGCATGGACTTCCCTCTCTCCTATTTTTTTTTTTTCAATTCATTTTAATTTTTTTACTTTATATAATCAATAAAATAAATTAAAAACTATCACAAAAAAATCTCTATCTCAAGATAAGTAATTCTAGATCCACTTTTCCTATTTTTATTAATTTTTTAAAAATGGGTTTTATACCCTTTATGGTCATTTTACATCCAAACCATAGTTTTAAAAAACTATTTTACCAAACACCTCAAGTATCTAACTTTTCCATTTACCAAAAGTTATTTTCCCACAGAATTTTTATCACAAAACTTTTCCAACTAGAACCGGAACGCCAAACAGACCCGAATAAATGTATGCAGGAATTTTGGGTTGCAATTGTTCCACAAACTTCTGGCGTTCTATTTTGAATAATATTGAAGATTCTTTTTTTGTCAAAAAAATAATATTGAAAATTCTAATTTCTTAATGTTAATAGTTTGGCTAATTAAACGACCCCTGGAGTTCTACGTTTGCACGATTGTCTCAAAATAGATCCTTACATGTACAAGTTTCTGGTATATATCTTTATCTTTGTCCAAGTGTTTCAAATAAGTTCAATTATTTAATTTAACTCATTTTCTAATTTTTAAAAATTTCGAAAACTATTTCCTATTATTAATATCCTACGAAAATAAAATAAAAAATTCCTCCCATAGTGGGGCCTACGCATGCCATGTCAGCAAGTGGGCTCATATGACAAAACTTACCATGTTTGTGTAATTGTTCTTACGTTTTTTAAATGTCTGATATAAGTTCTCATGTTTGTCAAAATGTATAGATCCAATTGATTTAATTAAATGATTTTTTTATTTGCAAAAAAAATCCAATATTATTTTAGGACTTGATGTTTGATATTTATTGAAAAATAATTTATGAAATTTTCAGAAATTAAAAATTGAAAGAAATTAGAATTTACGCAATTTATAGAATTAATACATATAATGGATCGAGCTGACTAATCTAGAGTTAAAAAAAAAAATAGCGCGCTTTCTAGGATTCGAACTTGTGTTCTTAAGTAAAATTATATTATAATTCTCTTAACTTCACAAGTTTAAAAAAAAACTCTTAAATTTTTTAAAATAAATCACTTTTATTAAGTACTCTCTCCGTCCGGTATTAAGTGGCGAAAATCTACGGAAAGTTACTGTACACTTTACTTGACTTTTTAGTGTAAAACCTACTAAAACTTACTATTCTAAAAAAACAGTTAATACCAAACAGAAGGAGTATTATTTAATTAAAATAATTAGATTTATATGAGACACTTTGATAAACATGAGAACGTACACTACACACTTAAAAACGTAAGGGTTTATTTAGGATTATTACACAAACATGGCAAGTTCTGTCACGTGAGACCCACTTACTGATGTGTCACGGGTGGGGTCCATTATTGGGGGAAGAAATTATTTTTATTACATTGTTACGTCAAGAAACGGCTCATTTTCTTTTAAAAAAATGATGAACGGTCACTATGTCTCTACTTGCCAAAGGTCATTTTTAGTGAGAACCAAATATGCATCATATCCACTCTTTACTTTCTTAAATGACCTGCAAAGTGTTCTTAAAAAAACAATAATCAACATTCATTTCTTCACTATGTGTATAAGCCTTAAAGGTCATATTTTAAAAAACAAAGGGATTACGTACTATTTTGATCGATTCGATTGGTGAATTACTGACTCAGCCATAAATCTGACTTTTTCACTTTTATATTTCATTTTCTTTTTTTATTTATGATATAAATAAATATAATTATATTACATTAACTCAAAGATCTTAAATTTTGGTTGAATCAATGATGAAAGAAGTCTTCTACTATGCCTAAAAGTACCTACTATTTTTCTTTGTAGAATAGAAACTAGAAAAAATTGCAAACGGACGAGTCGCGGCGACAAATCTAATTTCTTAGTTCAGTATTCACAATTCTATTGGGCCACTAATCGCTGACTATGAGCCGACCAAAACGCACAATCCACCACCATCTAATAATCCATGACATTGCCGTCTGAATAGGTATTCCTCACTTTCCACTCTTTTTTTTTCTTTTTTAAAACATCAACAACAACAAAAAATACTCTCTTTGGCTCAAGTTTTTTACTTGTAAGAATCAACCAATTACCTTCCGATTAAAATTTCAACGTATTTAAGACATAATGTAACTTTATTTCCTTATTACCTTTCAATTTAACGAGTTATGTATAAAATTACGAGGGGATTTCGTAGTTTAATTATATCAGTCGAGTTAAACTATATATTAAACACCCATTGAGGTAAAACTGATATGACTTAAAGCCATCGCTACTAGTAGTAGACACATAAGACCAAAATTAGACATGAATTAAAGGCCGATCAACATGCGAGCTAGATGGGGGCAGAAACGCACGAGGCATGCAAATACAGCCTCCAAAGTTTAGTATATAATATAATTGAAGTCCGAATAAAAAAATAATTTAATTTAATGGGTCGGCTATACGAATTATAAGCGTGCTGGATATAGCTGTCAATGATATTGCACCAAATTAATTTGTCCAATCTAATTTTTAATTCAGATGTGTCCAAATTAAGAGCAGGAAGAAATTAATTAAAAAAAAATTTTAAAAAAAACAAGGATGCTTCATGTTTTGATGATTTAGTGCGGAGCTAGTTGTGTTGTATATTGTTAGAATATTGACATATGTCCTCAGTTTTCACTGCAAATAATCCATTCCACGTACGTAGATTGAAAGATATAGATAGAAATTACATCTATAATACTCCCTCTGTCACGAATTAAATGACTTCCTCGCATCCCAATATTCAGTAGGGAACGCATATTAAGGAAGTCGGATGACTCACTATTTGACCTTAAAAAAATCCGTACTTTTTTTCTAACGTACGTTAATCCTTAATGTACTTCCGAGAAAAAATTAGGAGCAAAAATATTTCAAATAGTGAGTCTGCAGGTCGTTTTAAAATACGTGCCGAAACAGTAAAAGCAAATGCTAAAACGACATTTAATTCGTACCGGAGGGAGTACTTGTCAACTCATTAAGCATGCTACCTTGGTCACATTGGTTTGCCGCATGCAACAAACTGTAAACTTAGTTACCATCTTAATTAATTAATCAATAACGAGGCTAAGCTTTTGACGACTTTTGAGAATAAAAAAATTATATCGGAAGAGTGATCACTATTTGACGGTCGATAGAACTCGAACGAAATTAATTTCAATTTAAAGAACACTCAATAAAGAAAAAAAATAATCCATGAAGCGGGCCTTGTGGGCTTAACAAATGTGGATATTATACATGCATGCGCGCGTCACGCCTCCGTGTATCATGTCGTTTATTTAGCCGCCCCGCCTAGCTACACGCACGGAAACATTGTCGCGCAACGCTAGCCCAACAAGTCAACTTTTAAAAAATGTACACTCGTCGTCCGTAGTAATAATTTTCTCTATTTTATTTTTAGGATACTATGAACATGCTGTTTAAGTATTGTTTTTTAAAAGGAAAAAAAATTATACTTTTAGATGGGTTAAATAAAACTAATTATGCCTAACTTACACAAATCGGACCGAAACTATTTTAATAAATTTATTTATTAAACGAGATGGGATAGAAAGGGATCTAAGTGAATGAAAGGGATTAGTGTTAGTTAGTTAACTGACACCTAAACCTAACACATGTTAACAATGGGTCTTAGACAAACTCTCTTTGGGGCCCTCGTCTCTCTTCTCTCGGGAAGAAAGAAAAATCTTACTTTTGTTGGTTGTAACTTGACCGAATGAGAGGTGATGGGAGAGGAAGAGGTGTTTAATCAATTTTAATATTAGTCCTCTTATAAACTTTTGTTCTTTAAATTGTTTATTTTTCCTTCTAATTATTGTATTGTTGTAAAGTAATTTAGTTGTGTAAATAATTCACTTGAGGATGAATGATTAAAAGATTTTGTTGACGTAATTACTAAATTGGATTGCGTAACAATATGAGTTAATGAGTTGCTTGTGGTAAGTTTCCCTTCCAATCTCTTGAACTTGAAAAGGTTAATCTTTAATCTACAATCTCATCTTGGTCAGATCCATCTCATCCTCTATCAAGCACAAGAGTTTGGCAATCAACTAAAATTGCTGCTCACACCCTTTTTTGCATATCAATCTCACTGCATACTTTATATTCATTCTCATATTCAGTTTAGACTTTTAATACATCATAATTACAAAGTGTGATCAATTATTTTTTGATCTTTTCTCTCTTATTAGAAAAGAAAATGGATATAATTATTTGTTTGATGGGACTTTTAATGTCCAATTCATGAACAAATTCAATATGGATCTAATTCTTTAGGGTGACTCTGATGTTGTTGTTGAATTTGGTTGTCACTAGCAGTGTTGGGTTTTTTATAGTTGATTTTGTTCAAAAGATACGTTGTTTTGAGAAATATATATAATAATAGTATTGATTAGTGGCATATGGAGTTATGAACATGAAAAAAAGGGTATGGAATTTTTCTTTGGGTTAAATACAAAAAAAGTCCTTGCAGTTTAATTGATTGACTTTTTTTATCCCTCTGTTTTTTTTGAGACATTTTTAGTACTCCGAGTCAATAAAATGACTTTTTTCATCCCTCGCCCTAACGACGTCCACGTTTTCCGTCAGTTCGCTGACGTGGCATGGCACGTGTCGCTGACACAGTACTGACTTCTGACGTGGGCTGCCACGTCACACAAAAAGATGACAAGGCATGACACGTGGCGGTGACACGTCAATGACTGCTGACGTGTCACACCACGTCAGCAAAGGGCCAACTCTTAAAACATGATACCAAATCTTGCATGAGGTTGGGCTCGAACCCATGACCTCATGCTTGAGGTTGAGCTCTACCAACTGAGCTACACACATTTTGTGTCAACATGTAATACAATCTGACTATTACTTCCCTTGTTTTTCAACAATAACACTCAAACATTTTCCAACTTTTGTGCAGATCATCTCTCGACCCGAGATTGTTTTAAATTATTAATTATTATGTTGTTAAATATTTAAATTTTATTATAAAATTATTAATATTTCAATTTTCAAATAAGATATATCTGTTTTGTTCATATATTTATTATATATAAATTTAATTATGGGTGGGCTATTAGTACTTCTAATTATTTATTTGCATTTTTTTTATATATTTAAATTTTAATGGACAAAATGATAATAGTTTGATAATAGTTTGTCCATTAAAATTTAAATATATAAAAAAATTAAAATTTTAATTTCTAATTATTTATTTGCATTTTTTTATATATTTAAATTTTAATGGACAAATTGATAATAGTTTGTCCATTAAAATTTAAATATATAAAAAAAATTGATAATAGTTTGTCCATAAAAATTTTAATTTTTTTTATAATAGTTTATCAATTTTTTTTATATATTTAAATTTTAATGGACAAACTATTATCAATTTTTTTTATATATTTAAATTTTAATGGACAAATATTATCAATTAATAATTTAAAACAACCTCGGGGCGAGAGATGATCTGCACAAAAGTTGGAAAATGTTTGAGTGTTATTGTTGAAAAACAAGGGAAGTAATAGTCAGATTGTATTACATGTTGACACAAAATGTGTGTAGCTCAGTTGGTAGAGCTCAACCTCAAGCATGAGGTCATGGGTTTGAGCCCAACCTCATGCAAGATTTGGTATTATGTTTTAAGTGCTGGCCCTTTGCTGACGTGGCGTGACACGCCAGCAGTCATTGACGTGTCACCGCCACGTGTCATGCCTCGTCATCTTTTTTGTGTGACTTGGCATGCCACGTCAGAAGTCAGTGCCATGTCCGCGACACGTGGCATGCCACGTCAGCGAACTGACGAAAAATGTGGACGGCGTTAGGGTGAGGGATGAAAAAAGTCATTTTATTGACTCGGAGTACTAAAAATGTCTCAAAAAAAACAGAGGGATGAAAAAAGTCAATCAATTAGACTGCAGGGACTTTTTTTGTATTTAACCCTTTTTCTTTTTCTTTTTTCCTTCTTTTTTAACCATAGGGAATCGAGTTTGGTAATAATTTGATGCGAAAAGATGTTCCATGTATCGATAGCTCCCTTCCATTGTGGACCAATTCATGGCCCAGTACTCTACTTTTAGACCCCAACGCAGCAAAGGCCCAGGTCAGTAACATCCACAACGAGCCTTAGGACATTGATCGGACCAAAGCTTGGCCCAAACAAATAAGGCCATTAACTATCCAAATAGTAGGAGTAGAAATTTTGTTTTTATTTTGAGAATTTTTAGAGTTAATTTTTGATAAATCTTGTCAAGCAATCAATTGATAACTCACACCGACAGAACACCTAATAATAATAGAATTAAATGATTTGTTTTTCTATAATCTTGTTAAGCAATCAATCAATTGATAATTTACACCGACAGAACAGCTAAGAAATATAAATTATATTGGAATTAAATGATTTGTTTAAGACTAACCTCCATCTACTCTGCAGAAGAGTCTTTTTTTTTTTGGGTGTGATTTATGAAAACAGTAGAAGTTGCTATTGGAATATCATCAAAATTGTTCTTTTTTGGTGAACCAGGTCCTACTTGATGTGAGCTGCACCTACTGGAGCCATGCAAATATTATCCCTATCATTCTTATAGTCTTTTAAGGATTTTGTCTTACAACACCCTTTTCTTTTCTATAGCTTTGAAAATGTGTCGTTCTTTCTAACTGTTTGCTTTTATGTAGTTTTGTGATATGATTGGTTGAAATATATATTATTTTGTTATGAAATAATATTGATTCTAGCGTCAAAATTATTTCAACCAATCAGATAAGATAGATGTATAAATACAATGATGTAGATTCGATGTAAGAAGCACATATACTTCATTTTTATATCGTCACATGTGAGATTCGTTTCTAACACTTACACACTGCAGACACTCACACGATATGTGTACAGCACGACACGTGTGCAACTCACCACCTCTCAAGGTTTACGTGATTCAGCAGGGATGCCTATCATCTATGGGCAAGATAAAAAACAACATTACACTATGATAAAAATTGAGTATAAAGCGATTCAGAAATAAATCAATTGTACAGAAATCCTAAATGCCAATACAATATTGCACTACAATTCCAAGCTGGCGTTTAAACGCGTCGGATTAGACCTACCGGTCTTGGCCGGACGGCGTCTCCACTCACACAGGCTTGACCTCTTATATAACAGTTGGGCTAACTATTATTTATAGTGAAGACTCAACAAAAATATTTCATTGGTGCCTTAGATAAAAGAGAAAAAAAGAAGGAAAAAAGGAAATGTGGTATCAAATTAAAGGTTCATATCAGCTCGAATTCGGAATAATCAGTACTTAATATGGTGAACGAATTATCGGATGATTTTGATAAAAAATTAAAAACTAAAAGGAAAATGTGTAAAAAAAAAGAATTGATTTGTTTCTTTTAAGTTGAGTCCCTTACCCTAAAATATGTATTGATCTTTAAAATAAATAAAAAATCACAAAGAATTAGCTTAGCACTCTCTCAAAATTGAGAATTCAAGTAGGGGACCTAAATTTAATAGCCTGCAGATTGGTGTATAATGTATATTCTGGTTCACAATTTTAAATCCCAAGTGGGCTGGCTCGTCCCAATCGCTCAAGTCAAGTCAAAATCAAAATTTATGACCACTCATATTTATTTTAGTTTTCGAAAATGGGAAAAAATAATACTCTTTTTTTTTTTGTAAGAAGGGAAAATATGTTACTGTCAAAGTGTCAAATGAATAGTGCTCTGGTCGGATTGTAATGTAAGAACTACTAACAAAGGCTTAAACATCAAAACTTTAACCTGAAATGTAGGAAAACTGAGTTACTTCATTTTAGTTGTTTGATTAGGTAGTAGCTTGAGATAAAACTACCTATAAACTTTCGAATTCATGTTACTATGTTGGATATCATTTTTTAGTTTTAGTTTTATGTTAATTAGGAAAAAATCATAAAATCACCCTCCATGTTTGTATTAAATATCTAAAAAAATATTTCATATTTGTAATTAAATCAAATAAAACCCAACGCTTGTCAATTTTAACAGATCACACATTATTTTCAAAATTGTGTTAAAACCTATTTGACGATCTTCCAAAAATTGTCATTAGGTTTAGCTGATGTGGAAATTAATTTATTAAATAAATGACATAGAAAATTGTCATCTCTCTCCTTATATCATATAGACGCTGATGTGACATAACCCAGTAAAAATAAATAAAAAAACAAAAATATAGTCTAGACAATTAATTAAATTACTACATTTTGTAGCAATTTTTTTCATATTATTTGTAAATTCTAAGACGGTTGATACTCGATTTAATATAATCTAGACAATTAATTAACTTGTGTCTAATTTTTTTATAACTTTTGATGAAATTTTCAAGTTTACATTCATTTTGGTTAAATTTAACATGATCAGTTTTTTTTATATATGTTGGGGTTGATTTTAAGTTTAATTTTAATTTCTTATTTTTATTGGATTATACCACCACAATATTTATCGGGTGTAAAATTTCATGCCATTTTTTGTATAAATTAGTTTCTACATTAGCTAAATTAAAATTTAATTTTGGAAGAGCTAAACATATTTTTTGACAATTTTAAAAATAGAGTGTGATATGTTAAAATTGATAAAAATATTTAAATATATGATTTAAAAATAAATTAATATGATTTATTTTTTTATTTTAATGTAATTTATGATGTAAAATGTGTTTTTTTTTCTTATAAAAAAAGATGTGGTTTCTTTTAAAAATAAATTTTATAATGTTGAATAATTCTCTAGATAATTACTTTTGCAAATGTTTACCAATTTATAATTCCTTGTTTAAAACCTCATATTTGTGTACAAAATGATATAATTTGATTTCAAATCCATTACTTGATAGATAAATAATTGGGATTTAAACTCTAATCAAATTTTAATTAAATTATAACTTTTTATTTTTTATTAGAAACTAGACTTTTGTAGAAATTTTATTTTAAACATTTAAATTACAAAACTAACCTCAATTAACCTCTCTTTTTATATATAAGCACGCCACAAAATTAACTACAAGTCTGTTGTACTTTTTTTTTTTTTTACTTTCTTATTTTTAGACAAGTCTTATTTATTGATTATTTATTTTTCATATCAGAGTAAATAATATATTTTCATGCAATAGAATTTTAACACTTTAGTACAATTTAGTATAATACACTTTGGTCAATATAATGGTATATGAATTCTTTTATGTTATATGTGAATAAGTTCTAAATTAATAAAATGAATTGAAATTAGTTTTTTTAAGAAATCCAAATAGAAGAATTTCACAAATTGTGAAATGATTTCGTCTCTATTAATAGAAAATTCTCTTATTATTATTATTATTATTTTTCATTTTAGATGGAGGTGAAACTAACTTGAGTATGTGGTATATTTTTACCACTAATGAACTACTAATAAATTATATGTCTATACGTTTTTTAAATTCTCTTTACTTATTTAAGAGAATAATTAAAAAGTTATATAATTCTATTAATCTCTCTTTCGTTTAGTTATATTAGAATTATTTTGGTCTTAATAGTGGAGTAATGTTCACGGAATGCTAGCTAGTCAAACAACCACTCAAACTCAGCATCAATCAATCTTTTACTACCTTTATGTATATATTTTTCTTTGCATTTATAATATCTATTCTCTGCCACAACAACCGGATGGCATTACAAATTTACAAGTACAATTATTATTTACAATTATTAACGTTCATCTGTTTGAGTTTTTAATGTCTTCTTAATCAATGAATATGATCTTGTCATGATGTTTCCTTGCTTTTCATTAGCAAGCATTCCATGCAAGGTGAAAATTAATCTATTAATGTCGGTAAAAAAGTAAAAATACTCCCTTTCTTCACTTCTATTTTTCGTTTAAGAATTTGATGCTACAAAGAAGTTAATTACTCCACTATTCTTTCATTTATTGGTTTTAAGAATGTGTAAATATTATTATTATTATTAGTTTATACTTTTCTTTTTCTTTTTAAAAGTGACAATTATTCAATAACAATAATAGTTTTTGTGTGAGGATAAGACGGCAGATAAAAAAAAATGAACGAGATAATTATTAGAAGAAAATATTAAAGAATTGATATAAATGGTTTGACGTTTTTATCCATTAAATAAAACGTTGTTCATTCGATCGTTGTGATGATTTTAGCCCTTCCAAAATAATCAACAGTGAAGTCATTAGTTTTGGGTTTTATTTTGCTGTGTAAGGAGGAAAACAGCTACTGATATATGACAAACTTTTCCAAATTGGCTGAGAGCTTGGTTAGTGTTGGGTTTAATTTTTAATTATATACTCCCTCCAGCTCTTTTTAATTGACGCGTACTGTTCATGCACGCATCTCAATGAGGCCGGATGATTCACTCAAAAAAATTCGTACTTTTTTTCTAATTCTTAACGTACGTCCGAGAAAAAATTCGAGCCAAAATTGTCTCAAATAGTGAGTCATCCGGCCTCCTTAATATACGTGTAAATAGTAAAGAGTCAAGTAATTGGAGTTGGAGGGAGTATTTTATTGTGGCTTGCAAAATGATTAACAACTCTATCTTTCCATCATTTTGGCAGGATTAGTTTCTCTCTATTATCACCAAGAGAATATGCTTTTGTTTTGCCTCTTTTCACTTGTATTATTTCCAAGAACAAGGAATCTGTTCTTTTTTGGTTTTTAAAACATAAGAAACTATTTTTTTCTGGTTCTTAAAATTATAATTTTACTTTTATAAATTATTCACGTACATAAAAGAATTTTTTGGAATTTTTTTTTATCAAACACGTTTTATATATATTTTTTAATGAATCAATCGATCGATACAAAAACGATATTAATTGTAACGCAAGTTATTCTTCCTCCTGTGATAAGTGAGTGCTGCACATAGTAGCTAGGGGCAATAAGTGACTGAAAAAAGTTCAGTTGATTGAGATTGAGCAATAATGGTTTGGCTTCAACACTGAAAACATTATTTATTTCTCCAATGAGTGTATATGTTTCTATATATAAACTGAAGCTTTGATTTTGAACATGCATATTAAAGAGGTCGGATGACTTACTATTTGAGAAAATTTTATCCATTACTTTTTTTCAGACGTACGTTACGTTTAAAAAAAAATACAGAATTTTTTTGGGTCAAATAATGAGTCATTCGGCCTTTTTAATATGCGTACTCAAAATCAAAACGTCAGTTAAAAAAAACGGGAGGGAATACAAATGAGTTGTCCCGTCCTCACTGTCCTGTGGTTCATGGTCCACTCTATAAGGCCAACAGCATTGGACGGCAAAAGTTGCTGCAACAAAATTAAATAATAAAAAAATCCACAAACCCTAAAAACTACTCCCTCATTATTTATAAATGATTGATCTGCGGAAAAAAAATTGTAAATTTGTCTATTTATATTTTCCAAAACAACAGTTAAAAATTTAAAATAATTATCTATTAATAATTTTTTTAATGGTTAATATGAAAAATAATTATGAAATAATTTTTTTTAATGGTTAATATGAAAAATAATTATGAAATAATTAAAAAAATTTTTTTTTCAAAATAACAGTTAATTTTTTATTAGAGTTTTCTTAAAATATATATTTTCTGTTAATTTAATATCTATAAAATAACGAAAAAAATACTAACATCGTCTTTTATTTTTCTGCAACAAATTCAGTACACAATGCATACATATAAAAAGAACAAAAAACCTTTCAAAAAAAAAAAAAAAAGAACAAAAAAAAAATCATTGCTAAGAACCAACCTTATGGTTCTGGACATGCCGGGTACTAAATTCTCGTGCTGAGGGACCGTGCCTGGGTGCCAAGAGACCAACGTGCATGAATTTCATTAATTGTCCAATTATGGTAAAATATTAGTAGAGATTTAGGTTCGATTCTCACTTCGCTTCCACTAATTGGTTCTTTATTCTCTTGGGGTTTTTTTTGGTAAAGAAAAGAAACTATGGAAAAAGGATGAAAGTGAAAGAGAATACGTGGAATGGGAAACAAAGCAAGATACACCTTTTACATTGTTTTCCTCAAAGTATTCAAGCAAAGCATATTACTCTGCTACTTAATCAAAAGTTACCCATTTTGTAGTAACAACAACTGACTCAAAACTCCCTATTGGCTGCTGCTGCTGCTGCTGCATTGGCTTTTGCACTGTCACATTCCTCTGCTTCGGTTGCTTTGGCATTGGGTTTGGTATGTTATTCCCATTTGAGTTGTCTTGTTGTTTCAGTGAGATTTTGCTTTCTTTGACAATATTGGTCTTGCCATTTTTTAACTTCAACATATCAAGAGTTTCAATGCATCTTTGAACTCTTTTTTCCTGCAAGAATGATACAATAGAATATAGTTTGAGTAAATGAAACTACCATAATACTCGAACGAGACTAGTTTCCCACCAAAATGGCGAACAAGACACTCATACCTGCTTTCCCTTCTGTAACTTCAGGTCTCCCACATCTGCAATCCCATCCAATGCAACCAATTTTGACATCAACATTTCTGTCAATTTATCAACCTCTGCTACTTCAATTCCCCTGCTTTTTTCCAAGGATTTCACCTACCAATTTGCAAGAAGAAACCTTTATTATTACCATCTAAAACTCAGGTCAATCTCCTGGTGGTGACAGACAATTACTATCTAGAATTTACCTTTTCAACAAGTTTGTCAACTTCCAAGCAGATTTGCTGCAAGGACTTTGAAGCTTTCTCAATTCTAGCAGATTTAAGCATCTCCAGAGACCGCCTTTCGCGGCTCCCTACATCCTCAATCAACTCAATCTTGGATCCATCTTTCACTCTTGCCACGTCTAAAAACTCCTTTGAATCCCTCTCCTTCTTCTTGTAAATCAATTTCTGGTCCAAATGATGCACCCCACTACATTCTGCTAACATCTTCTTCAATTCCCCTGCAACCAACCCCCAAAAAAATCACAAATGATGTATATATATATAAATAAAGTAAAAAACCAGTATTCAAGAAAAATCTTGTTCAAGAAACTTAAAACTTACCGAAACTCGATTGAGGGCTAACACGAATCTCGTGGCGGGAGGAGCCAAATTTGACCCTAACTTTGATTGTTGAAGATTGTGGTGGAACAGAATTCTGGTTGGGAATAGAATCTCTCTTTTGGACTAACATTCCTCCCGGCCTTAATTCCCATTCTTCAGCATTCCTATCATTTCCTCTGCCATTAAAAGATTGCTTATGCAATCCGGGAGCAATCAACCCTTCAAGCTTTGACTTCATTGCCTCCTCCTTCTCCATATCTTCTTGAATTGATAGGAAATGTTGTGATAGTCAAAGAACAAAATTACTCTGTCGGGTTACTCTTTATCCTTTCTCTTGAGTTTTTAGAGAAAACCCAGAAGAGGAATAAGAAGCTTAGATGCTGTGTGGTGTGATATATATATAGTGGCTACCATTGAACAGTCTTTTACAGTTTGGTAGAATTTGAACTTAAGAAAGCAAGAAGTTTGATAAAGAAAAAAAGGAGAAGGGTAGAAAATTGAGTGTTGGATTGGAAGAGAGATTGGGAAGAAATAATCATTTTATGTAATGATGGAAAAAGGATGAAAGGATGTTTTCTTTTTTTAATGGTAAGTGATAGAGCAGAAGATGAGACGCATATATGGAAACCTTGACTATCAATTTATTTGTATATAAATGAAAAGTCGTCGTCCTTTTCTTTTTTTTGAAAAAACAATAATATAATAAATAATTTAAATTAAAAGTGGCAAATCATTTTGAGTTCGAGTCGTCTTTAAGGGTGATAAAATTCGAACATGATTAGTCTCAATTTATAGGACACTCGGAGGAAAAAAAGCAAATCATTCAATGTATTTATGTGTTTTATTTGTTTATCATCATTTATCGTAACCGAAAGATGATATCATATTACTTGGCATGTATCACATCACCTCATCAAATACAACGTGACACTATATATGATGATGTGGAATGTTATCTCATGTGCTGACTTGAAATGGTGCCATGTGGCAGTGGCAATAAATAATGACAATGCGTACCACCCGAACTTTTCTTGAGATAATTAAAAAAAATAAGGAGAGAAAAATCATTTAGCCAAATAATTTATGTTTAAAAAAAAGGAGAAATAGTTTAAAGCACCCATGTACTATACGCGAAAACCAAAAACCTCCCCTATCCTTCAAAAATCCCTTTACACCTCCCATGTACTACGTTGACCGAGCAAAGCGTGGTCTCCGTCCGCTTTGACCAACGGACCGTTAGTGTTGACCGTTGACTTTAATTAAAAAAATCAGAAAAAATGTAAAAATTTCAAAAAAAATATAAAAATTACATTTTTTCTGGATTTTTAGGTTTATTAAATTTTTTGTGAATTTTTCATTTTTTAGTTTTTTTTTGTGAATTTTTACATTTTTTATATTTTTTTGATTTTTTTTAAAAAAAATTATATGTTTTGTGAATTTTTACATTTTTTTAATATTTTTTAGATTTTTTTTGAAGTTTTTATATTTTTTATGAATTTTTATATTTTTTTTGAAGTTTTTATTTTATTTTTTTAAGTTTTTAGATTTCTTTTGAAATTTTTATATTTTTTTTGAAATTTTTACATTTTTTCTGAATTTTTTAATTAAAGTCAACGGTCAACACTAACGGTCCGTTGGTCAAAATGGACGGAGACCACGCTTTGCTCGGTCAATGTAGTACAGGGGAGGTGTAAAGAGGTTTTTGAAGGATAGGGGAGGTTTTTAGTTTTCGCGTATAGTACAGGGGTGCTTTAAGCTATTTCTTCTCAAAAAAAATGCTAACCGCAGAAACGAAGGATAACAATATGACCACAAATATCTAAAGCCAGTTGGCGCCTGTCTGTTTGCTTTAATTATATATTATTACTTTAATTATATTTATCCTAAACTCATTTGTTGACTTGTTGTTATCCCTTCCGAATCTATATATCTATATTTATACTATATTTTAAAATATAAATTTTTTATCACTTTTTTTTAACTTTTTTTACCTTTAATGAATTTTTAAAAATACTATTATTTTATCCCCCTCTCACGCTGATACTAATATTAGTTTTTTTTTTCTTATTAGCTATTGGAGTTTTAATCATAATAATCTTATAATTTTAATTGTAAGTATTATATTAAATGTATATAATATATATAGATAATAAAATAACTAAATACATTTCAAACAATTTTCAATCCCCTTTTGCCAAAGATTATATACTAAAAGTTGTTATTTCTTTTTTAAAATTAATTTCTCTCATTGCTTGTGTTTAGTAATTAATATCAATTGGTTTCTTTTCTTTACCATAGGTAATTCTTCGACCATAAACCAAGATCTATTCAATTTCTCTATTATATTTCTTAGCGACAATTAGATTTGGTATTGCTTAATTTTTATTTTTTCTCCCTAACTAGCCTAACCTAATTACCATATAACTATGTACAACATTTTATTCAATTTATTTTTATAAGAAGAGCATGTACAACTCTTCGAGAGAATCCATGTTCGAGTTAAATTATATTAATTAATTTTGCATATTCGGATTGATTTTAAGGTTTTTTTCCTTACGCAAAACATATGCAACTTTCTCGAGAAATCTATATATATGATACTGAATTGAGTCAAAATTGGGAATATAAATTTAACAAATTTTTTTAATATTAATTTTTTAAATTTGCATGTCCTGGTTATTTTGCATAATATTTTTAATGGTATGTTAGTTTTGTTTTTAAGATAAAGGTGGTAATGAATCTCATAAAGAGAAATGAAAAGTAAATAACAATTTGAGTGAGCCAAATAGAAAAGAAAACCCCGACTTCTTTCGTTGCTCGCTGCTCTGAATATTGTCCATGGACATCCAAGTTCTTATTTGCGAAAATTTGAAAGAATGAGCAATCAATCTTTATAATTAATATTTTGCACTTGCCTATGCGTTCCACCAAATATCAAACAAGTCCATGTATTTTTAATTAGCTCAAATCAACCACCATATTTATTTAGATGGACAAAATAAGTTATAGTTATCCACAATAATTTGAAGATTATTTACATATTTATAATGTGTTATTAAACTATTTTGACATGTATTTCTTTTTTTCTTAAAAATAACAAGATAATTTGTAATCATAAAAATGCATTTACTACTAAATCTCTTAATAAAATTAAATTCATGTTAGAATAATTTAAGCTCACGTTATTGACAACTAAGAAAATTTTAGTTAATTTGATTACACAAATGACTTTATTAGAATAGGAGACCAAATTTTTTAGAAAAAAATGAGATAATATTTATGCGAAAAAATTGGAGGAAGAAGAGAGAGGAACGAATCTAATTTCCAATTAAATGTTTTGAATTTGTACTATAAATGTCATAGTAAAGTCCCTATATTTTTAATTGGTTAAAATCAACATCACCTTCAATAAATTAATTAGTATATTTTAACAAATTAAAATAATCAGCGATTCATAAAGTAATTAAATCAACTTAATAATATTTTTTACCATTTTTTAATTTTCTAACCATTAGAAAGACCAAAATTGCAAATTTATTGCAGGCTTATATTGCAAATTTTAAGATTATTGAGTTCAAAGTGGGAAATTTTGTAAACTTTTAGAATTTTTTATATAGTTTAACAAAAATATATTTAATTTTCTAATCAATATAGTTAATAAATGTATTATTATTATATAATAAATAAATAAATGTTACAAAATAAATATCTTGAGTATATTTTTAATTAATATGTAAATTTATTTTTTTGGGATTTTATATATATTTTTAGATAAAAACTAGATGATAATTTCTATTTCAAGCTAAACAACAATAAAAACAAAAACTTAAAAAAAAAACAAAAAAAAAATATCTTTCCTTTGTGGCAAAAGAGGAAAGAAAATAGGGTCTGGTACATTCGTTGACCTCATAGAAAATCACATGGGAGTAGCTTATAATAATATTTTAAAATAACACTAATAATAATAAATTAGAAAGCGAACAAACTTATAAATTAATTTATCAATTAAGTAATGCACTTTTTATAAATTAGAAAATCACATGGCAACGTTCCGGGGACTGACGTGACACATAACGTCGGTCAACGGTGCCACGTCAGAATTCTGTCATGGAAGGGGGGTGATTGAACAAAAATCGCGCTGGCCAGCAACAAAAAAAAACTAAGGGTTTTGATTAATTAAAACTTTAAAGTTCAGGGTTGATTTATAGTTTTTTCCCGAAAAAAAATAAAGGACAAAATAACAAAATTCCTTTCATTTAATTATGATCACATTTCTTTTTAGACTATTTTTTTAACTATTATTATTGTTGTTGTTATTTTATATTTAATGCGTTCTCATTATTAGAATAAGAACTAGAAAGAAACAAATATGAAAGAAAAAAAGAAAAAATAAAAAAAACAAGGTGCTAAATGATAATCCTTTTTAGCTAAAAATAAAAAAATTTACAACAAAAAAATGTAAAATAAACAAAAAATTACTTGCCTCAATAAACTATTTACCAATAAAAAGAAAAAGAAAACTATCAAAACCTTTTTAAACTGTATTATTTTTAAACAATATATATATAAATATTAAATTACTTAAGTTTGATTTCGTAAAATTTATATTGATAAGGAATTATTTTTCCTTAGCTAGTTTGTACATTTAGTTAAATTATAATTTAAAGTTTTTTCTACTGACAGTTGCATTTGAACATCAATAACAATACTAATATATAACCTACAATATAGTTTTAGCACCATAATAAAAATTTATGTTAATCCTATTTTTATATACATTATTAAAAATTTTATATTATCCAAAAAATTGTGTGAAATACTTTTTGTACATAAACATTATATTTTTAATATTTTCAAATAAATTCTGCACGTGTAAAAATAACCTATTATTACTATTTATAAAAACACTAAGCTCTTATTTTATAAATGCCTACTCTACTCTACCCTCGATATTATTTTTAATCACTTATCTAACTGTTGTATTTTAAACGGTCATCAAGCCTAGCAATAGCATGCTCTCTTAATTTTCAAAACTGTTAAAATTTAAACAAACACAATTATTGGTCACAACTGTTGTAGCTGAGATTTGTTACTGGAAAATAATAAACTAAAAGAAAAAATATGAACCGTACGTTTTTGTCTTTTAACAAAAGTCGGGATCAATTCTGTGATTCTACAGTTGAAGTGTTTTTAAATTTATTTAATTAATACCTCACCAAAGCAATTTTGACCGCTCTTGCTTGCTTGTAAAGGTGGCAAAACAGAAATAAGGGTGAGGTCTCGGTCTCGGTGTCGGTTCGTTGAGTTATACAGTTTCGGGATTAAACTCAACTAAATTGTGATAGCTTCAATTTTTTTATCTAATTTTTACAAATAAAACCAATGGTTCATGGGACAGTTCATGCCCATGAACCTAACCATGAACGTTGACAGGAAAAAATGAAAGGTTTAGATGAGCTCGTGGGCCCGTGGCCATAAAGAAAATTATGACTTTGACAACAGTTTATTTATACACAAATTACACTTATTTTATTTTTTTAAACGGGATAGACCCAGTGGATCTCGAGTCTGTTTTGGATTTGTCTTAATTTAGTATCGGTCCTGTCTAAATTGGAATCAATAGAACGGATATAAAAGATCAGAACTAAATTATCACCCCTACTTGCTCATTTTATCTTCACACAATCGGCCAATTTATAACCTTAGTTAAAATCTATATATAACATTATTTTTTACTTTCTTTACTTTCTTTCTATTTTGGATCTTTCGAGTGTCCTATGCATAATTTATTAAATTAATTTATTATTTCTTCAATATATTTGCAGGCACACTACTCTTATTATATCTCAAATGTTATTACAAATGTTATGTTCTGGAACAAAAAAATTTACCTTCAATGATCTATACCGTAATCAGAATATTCCGTTTAATGATACTTTAATGTGTAAAATAAATAGAAAAAGAAACAGCGTACAAGCATAGGTAGTAAATATATTAAAAGTGATGTATATGATGAATATGTTTTATCATTTTAATTGGTAGTATTATGTACCCATCAAATGAAGAGTTGCCACAGGCCCACAATGAACTGATAAAAGTGTTCATACAGAGAATGGGCTTGGGTTTCCCTTTTTCGCACTGCTCGTGAGTTATCAGGGCCCATGTCTAACTGGCCCAACCCAGTTACTTTATTGGAGATTTCTTTCTGGACACTTGAGTTGGATTTCAATGGCATAACCACAGTCTACGACTCTACATATCACAATTCCCTACATCCTAATTTTTTATTAATTTTATACACCCAGTGTGTGTTACACAATACAAACACGAAAACAAAATTAATTAACGAGGGGAATGCAATACGAATCATTACCTTACTTCATTCGTCAGTTTATTTAACCGGTGCGAACAAACAAATCTCATCGTGCTAATGAGCTTAGAGATGCCTCTATAGTTTAACAGTCTACTTCAGAAAAACAAGGAGCATCAGAACTCGACTTCAAACATCCTGATACTTCAGCAACTACCATGTACTCAACCATATGTGCATTGCCAGTCCTTATACAGATACAATTAGGCCCTAATAAAAGATTATATGCTGGAATCATCAATCCATAATATATGCTACTTCTGCAGAATATACCATATTAAAGTGAAAAATGAAACACCATCAAGCAAACAAATTGGAAGAAACAAGCTTACAACTGTAACACAACACAGTGCTGCAGCATTCAACACTGAAAGACCGTACGATGGAATGGAAGAGGCCTCCACAAAAACAAAACACACACAAAAACCGAACAAACATTAACTAAGAGAGCTATTCCTCTACTAAGAACTGTAAAGCAAAACAACACAAACAAAAAATACACAAACAAGACAAACCGAACAAACATCAACCAAGAGAGCTATTCCTGTATTAAGAAAATGCAAACCAAAACAAATAGGATTCGTTATAGAGCAGCAATTGAGCTATAAACACAAAGTCGAATCTGCAAGGAAATATTCTTGAGAAACAGGGCACTACACAGTATGGCATTCGCGAGACAACAATACTGCAGTCCATTACTTAGAAATGGATAACCTCTTTTTTCCCCACTTACTATGCTCACAAAACAGATACTCCATGACCTACCTCAACCATGAATGTCATAATGTCTTCAATAGTTTGTTCCTGCAAACTATTTGCCAACAATTAGCTTATGTACATAGAGGAGTTTTACATTTGATCCCTTCACTTTTTTTTCTCAACTTCCATTTCCTCAAATGTCAGTCCTTTGTGAGAAATTTAATACCTGTAGAAACTAATAGCGTGTTTTCTGAAATCCAAATTTCAGACAAAGTGTTCACTCGAAGAATAACAAAAACTTGTTTTCTAATTTAAAGATGCTAATAAGTAATTTTCACATTCATCAGTAAAAGATACTCTTGTAGTATGAAAATATACTCTTGCGAAAACTTTCCAGCAGTGGATCATCAACACGACAAGGTCAAACAAAAACTCCAAAATACACCTTTATTTTAGTCAAAGCTATACATTTCAATGATGTCTCACCAAAGGTTACCTTTTCATTATTATGATAATTGAACTTGCTTAATTAGAAAACAAATTCAGGACATTGAGTAGACAGTTTCAATATGAAAGAACAGTAATGAAACCCCAATCTAGCAACTTAAGACCTGACAAAGAGCACAAGCACATACACAGTCCAATCACCAATGGACCAAAAGGATGAGTACATGATAAGATCGCAATACAAGATAATACTACACACCAAAACACCATATGAAGTGAACCAAACAAAAGTCCATGCATTGTGAGCATAAGAAAGCTATTTTCATGCACGGAAGTTCTATAAATTAAAAGATCGATTAATGAACAAAAGAAAAACAAGTGCCACTCCGAGTTGTAGGCATTCAAGAATGAGTAGCCAAACAAATCAAAGGAAGAAATTATAAAGAAATCACATTAAATCACCACATGAACATTGTCCAACTAAACTAAGCATCAACGACAAAGCTAAGAAGTGCAAAACTGCATAATATATGGCATTGGTTCAAGTTTCTTGGTAAAATCGCGTGAAACTAACTGCACAACAATTGGTGGATCTATAGTTTCACCACATACAAAAAGCCAGCATCTTTTACCTCGTCTAAAGAACCTACTCAACAATAGCCTGAATGACACCAGCTCCAACAGTCTTCCCACCTTCTCGGATAGCAAACCTCATCCCTGATTCACAAGCCACAGGCATAATAAGCTCCACAATCATCTTCACACGATCACCAGGCATGACCATTTTTGACTCCTCGTCCTTGTCATTCATGATTGATGCCACTCTTCCAGTAACATCAGTAGTTCTCATGTAAAATTGAGGTCTATACCCAGCAAAAAATGGCGAATGCCTCCCACCCTCTTCCTTCTTCAAGACGTACACAATGGCAGAAAATTTAGTGTGTGGTGTAATTGTCCCTGGTTTTGCCAACACCATCCCTCTTTGAATATCAGCCTTTTGAATACCTCTCAATAACAAACCCACATTATCCCCTGCCCTCGCATCATCCAACAACTTCTGAAACATTTCCACCCCAGTAACAGTTGTAGCCCTCGTGTCCTTCAATCCCACAAGTTCAACTGTTTCCCCAATCCTAATAGTCCCTCTCTCCACTCTCCCGGTGGCCACAGTCCCACGGCCTGTGATTGAGAACACGTCCTCAACAGCAAGTAAAAACGGCAAATCTACCTGCCGCTGTGGGATTGGTATATAACTATCAACATTGTCCATAAGATCATAAATCTTATCAACCCATTCATTCTCACCACGCTTGATAGCAGGATTAGCCACCAATGCCTCTAAAGCTAACAAAGCAGAACCAGAAACAATAGGAATGTCATCACCAGGAAACTCATAAGAACTTAACAGCTCACGCACCTCGAGTTCCACAAGCTGCAACAGCTCTTCATCGTCCACTTGGTCCTGCTTATTCATGAAAACAACCATATTAGGGACACCCACTTGCTTAGCAAGCAAGATATGCTCTTTGGTCTGAGGCATGGGCCCATCAGCTCCGGAGACGACCAAGATAGCTCCATCCATTTGAGCGGCACCGGTAATCATATTCTTGACATAATCAGCATGGCCAGGGCAGTCCACATGAGCGTAATGGCGATTTTCAGTCTCGTACTCAACAGTGGCGGTGTTGATGGTGATACCACGGGCACGTTCTTCTGGGGCGGCATCGATTTCGTCGTACTTTTTAGGGGCGGAGTTGCCCATGGAAGCTAGAGCCATGGTTAAGGCGGCGGTGAGGGTGGTTTTGCCATGGTCGACGTGGCCAATTGTGCCGATATTGACATGGGGCTTTTTGCGCTCGAACTTTCCGCGAGCTGCTCTGACAGTGAAGGAGGAGGAACGGCAGCGAGTGGAGGCGGGGGTGGAGAGACTGGTGGTGGTGAAAGGGGAGAGGAAGGAAGAAGAGAGAAGGGTTTTGGGGGCAGAGGGTTTTAAGGAGACGGTAGTAGTGGAGGCGGAGGTAGAAGAAGAGGCGTGAGGGTGGAGGAGGATTTTGGAGGTGGTGAAGGAAGTGGCGGAGGTGGAGAGAGCCATTGTTTAAGCGGAGAGTAGAGGAGTGAGGAGAGGAAAGGAAAAGAAAAGAAAGGAAAGGATGGGTTTTGTTATCTCTTTTGGATTGTGGATTTTGAGAGGTTGCTATGAGTTTTATCTGTTGGCAGGTGACCGGGGATAGGGAGTGGAGTTCAAGTTGTAGAGGGTAGAGGGTGAAGTGATGACTGCGGGTGACATGCAGTTTTCATGAAACCATGTTCTAATTGTGACACGTGTAAAATGTAAAACACCATGATTTTGCGATTTAGATGATGAAACTAATGAAATTTTCATCATACAAGTAGCAATTAAGTGGTGACATTTTGTGGTGTTTTAAAAAAAAAACCCTTGATTAAAGTAATAGAAAATGGATAATTTACATGTTTGAAATAAATGAAGAATAATTTACAGTCTATTCGGTTCGGTTTGAATTTTTCAATTTAGGAGAACCGGACCGAATCGGACCAAATTGACGGTTTCGGTTCGGTTTCCGATTCGAGCTGGTTTTTGTTCACCCTAACTTATTGAATGGATTTTGAGGTTTCTGTGTAGGAGATTAAATCTAAGGCAAAAAAGAAGGAGCAAAAGAACCTAACTACAAACTCAATGCACTCGTTGGCGGGTGGATCGGATTAGGTCCCATATAGGCGTAAACATAATCCAAATCCAAAAGAAGGTCTTGACTCTTGACTGTGTTAGAGCCACGTTTTCCATTCAAGTCCTTTAGTTTTAGGCACTTTCCTTCCATGTTTGAAAGATATCATCGATCATATCAAGCTTTGTTTTATGGTTTTAGGATCCCACATAACTTGAACAGTCGGTCGAACCATCCACCTTAAAAAAAGGGGTCACTGATGGAGACTAAAACCAGTTCATCAGTAGCTATGTGGCTGAGATGCTTCCATTCTGTTTGCCTTTGAGCAAACAAACTGTATATTTGACTAACTAACTAACTAACTAAACAGGATTTCAGTAGTAGTTAATTCAGGCTCATTGATGATGATCGCACTGCAAACAAAAGTTACAGAGATACCCATACGAAATTTAGTGTTCGCCAACCTTTCCCCTTTCGATCGATGCAGAATCACTAAACAGATGCACAGAATGCAATGCACTGGAAAAAACTAAAGCATACATCTTGAGTTTGACCAAAAACATAAAATGAAAAAAGGTCAAATTAAGATTCAGGCAGGAGTCTATCTAGGAGGGAAGAGGAAGTGTTGCAAAAATCGAAGAAACAGGTGTGCCGATATTCAGATCCCATTCCATGCATCTCTCCAATGAATGCAGTTTTCAAGATCATTGTTCCTTTCGGGCTTTAGATCTAACAGGCTTTGCCGGTTTGATTATGTAGCCGAGGAGGATCAATAGTATGGGTAGAATGGTACCGATGAAATATACACTAGCATAAGCAGCAAGTGTTTCTTGGAAGCTTAGCACCTGTGACACAGAAGCAAAGAAGCATTAGAGGACTTGAGAGAGTAAATGTCAGTTTCGGAAATAGTTGGTTGCGTATGAGAGAGCTAACCATGAAACCAACAGCCGAATAGTTCAGAACCAAAAGAGTATAAGCAAAGTTCAAGAGCACTAGCAACTTCTTGAACAATGGAGGTGCAGCCTGTTGCCACCGGTATAAGGCTGCGTGGAGAACAGAGAAGAGGGTCAGTTATGTTCTTAACCTTTATTGTAATAACGGAACTTTCTTTTTTTAGAACAAAAAATTACAATTAATACCTCTTGAACCAGCTATCATCAATGCCGATTGGACAAAGAATATCAAGTACCCAGGGTACAGTCCCTGCAATTTGTAAGGAAAGAGCAACAGATACATAGTTAAACTGATTGAAAGAACACAAAAGAGCTTGATAAAGATGAAGGGAAACTGTAAAATTGTAAGCCGCGTCATCAGCCATTTCCGCGTGGTCAAACTACATCTAATGACTTCTAAAATAATTTTTGACAAGTTGTAAAGCTCATTATCAATACCAGTTAGCTAAAAAGATCGTAAGAGGTTGGTCAAAAGAGCCAACTAATTAGCTATAAACTTAGTTGACAAATTGTAGGGCAAAGTCCATTTGCACAGTGGCAGAACACAATCTTTTATGCACACAAATCATTGATTAACTTCGACAGAAGTTTCTATACCTGAGAACTAGAATCTTGGAAACAAAAAAGTGTCTGATGTTTATGAATGACCAAGACACACTAAACAAGAGAGGGCAGAATTAATTAAGAACAACCCAGACAAAAATTATACTCACATGCCAAACAGCACTGGTAGTCTGTGTAGCCAACAACTGAAAGAAACCAGGTTTCTTATTCTTCTGAACAAGTCTGTCATAAACATCTACAAGGACAGATGGAAATCAAGTTAGAAGTGCAGATCACGAGGCATATTTACATATAAAATACAATGTTTACAGGAAATCAAATCGACCACTGTGCATCATTTCAGTGTGCCATGCTCCATTGGCTGGTGTATTCAAAAACCACTTATCAATTGAGAAGAAAGCTTCCATGAACAATTTTTTGTTTTGTTTTTGGGTTCCTAAGTTCCAATCTCCATTAACTAAATAGTTCCTCCAATAAACATTATTGGTTATAACCAATGTGGAGTAGCAATCATTAATGGGTCTCACAATGATAACTACTTCTGTAAAAATTCAGTACGGAGAAGAAAAAGAATTCAGTTGCCAGAAACAAAAGCTCTCGAGTCGTAAGGTGCACTTACAATGACGAAGCCAAGTGCTGACTTGGATATTCCACACAAGTGGCAACTCAACTGAACTCTTCGCAAACTCAACACCAAGAATGTCAACATTTTTGGCATGATCCCATCGTGGCTTTGATGGAGAATTATCCACCCAACCACTGAATCCCAAGCCAGAGATAATCACAGAGGCTTCAGATATGGACCAGATGAAATAATACTTCCAACGTGCAGTAAAGCCTGCCATATACTGGTAAGTCAACCGCTTCAAAAAGCCCCATTCTTGGTATATAGGATCAGAGAACCGGGACAAGTTATATTGGGGTGAGAGATATAGATACAATCCCATGCAAAAAGCAGCTTGGAGTACAGCTCGAATTGTTGCTCCATAAGGTGATGGAGAAGGTCCCGCCCATATCTGCAAGACAAATAATGTAAATAACAAAACTAAGGATTAATTGATCCAATCCATCAAGAAAGCATACAAAACGACAAATAAACAATAGTCAACCCACCCCCTTCCTTTCGGTCCAATCAAGATAGTCCTTCATTTCATAAACTGGACCAGCAAAGTGGCTACCACAGGAAAGGCAGTAGCCAAAGTACTCGATCAATGTGGGCATCCTACTCAACCGGTTTTTCTTTTGAGACTCCCGCAAATCTTCCTCTTTCAATAATCCATCACTGTAATTCATTGCGCATGATATGACTTTCAGGGTTAAGACCATTAAAGCCCCTGTTAACAGAAGACAAAAAAATCATGATTAACTGATGCAAACAGCATGACAAAGATAGTATGTTAAAGATACAGATCTCATTATCATCACAATCTTTACAATTTCTATCATCTTTTCATCCCTTTCAGAAATTGAAGCTAATCAGAAAGGCTAACACTGTGCTTACCGGTGGCATCAATGCCTCCTTCCTTCCACGCATCTCCACTCATGTAATACACATGGCTACACACATATATCAAAAGTTAGGAATTCTGCACCAAAAGGGTGTATTTCAGAAAACACTGGTGTGTTTGATAATATAGTTGATAGCGTCTTACTTTTCCCCATAAACAGGAGAAGAGAAAAAGAAATAGAAAAAGAAAAAAAAGGTTAGAAAAGGAAAAATATGACAAGTGCACTTCCCCACTCCTTTAGCCAACTAATATAAACTAGCAATTTCTGTCTAGCAAGTAATTTCTATACCTAAGGGTAGAAGAATGGCAACACTGACCACATCTCCATTCAGAATCAATAAAAGCAACAAAATAAACACAAAACAGGAGTCTAAGTAACTTAAAATTTGTGCTTTCTTTTACTTCTAATCAAAGAAAAGCATGAGCTCAACTCGAAAAGTGAAAAAACAAACAGACAATCATCAATATAACTAAAACATGGAGTAAATCAACCAGAAAAAAATTCACTCATCCACTGAACCTTCTAAAAATTAACGTATCCCCGAAACTCAAATCAATCAAAGAACCACAATTGCTAAAAAAGAACTACACAATCAACAAAAAACTAAAAGTTCAATAATTCACTCCAAATTAATGAATTAAGATTGAATAATATCAAACATATTCAAAGTTAAGCACTTGCCAGCCAATAAGATAGCCAAAGCCCAACATGAACGTGGCGAGTCCACAATGAGCTCGAGACAGGAGCATGGAAGCGTAACCCAGCAGCATCGGAACCAAGAAGTGAAGAATCGAAGAGGACCCAAATGAGAGATAGGAGAGTATAGCCCCTGACGCGAACGAGTAGAGATGCTTGGCAAGTCGACCCGGGACGATTCGGTGAATGAGCCCGACCGGAATCGTGGCCCCGAAGCAGAGGAGGAACCTTAGAACTGGGACCGAAACCCCAATGGCGGAAGCCATGGATTCCATGTCTAAATCCATGGAAGGGTCAATGGTTTTTTCTGCGATGGACTCAACGATCTGTTTTTGGGTGCCAACGGCTTTTAATTTATTGGGTGTTGTTCTTGTTTTGTTGCTGCCTTGCTGGCAATAGAAGAGGTAGTTAACAACTTGGTGTCTATTTTGGACCTTTTAATTTTGATAAAGTGTCAAATTAGTCCTTGTGTGGGTACAGAATGTGATGAGGCGCACGTGACTGTAGATGAGGAGCATAGAAAAACCTGTATACAACCTATACAAGACAACTGACATGATTTTCTTTTCTTACTGCCAAAACTTTGAGGTAATTGTGACAAAGCTTTAAAAAAAAAAAACCCTCTCTTTATTTATTTTTATCCATGGATATTCCTCCATTTTTTAAAGATGCTTGGGGAATTTAATTCTAAAAAAATGTTAACTATTGTTTTGAAAAATAAAAAAAAATGATAATTATTTCTGGTATTAACTAATGAAAAACCAGGTATTAATAAGTAATTATTCTGAATTTTCAACTATTATTTTGAAAGATGTAATTGGACAACTTTTTAAAATATTTTTTTTCCCAAATCGGTCATCTATAAAATAACGGACGGAGTAATAGAGTTTATTGTTGTGTTATTTTAACACCTGAAATTAATATATATACACATTTTTGTAAGTATATTTTTACGTATAATTCACGTGAATTATAACAGTATTAATCTTTTTGCAATATTTTACCTAAGTACCAAACCAGCAAATCTCTCATATCAACTATACATTAAATCTTTTTTTTTAAAGTATTTACTACAATGATTTTTATTTTGAATATTGCTAGAAACACTTTTAGTTAGTTATATACTAAAAGCATACGTGTTATTTTTGTATTCATTTAGTAGTTATTTATTTAAATAAAAATAAAAATATAATCAAATTAGAAAAAATAAACCTCAATAATATCTTAACACATCAATTAGTACAAATTTGTTAGTAAAAATAGTTAGTATCTTAAACATATTTATTTTATTTTATATATAATGAAAAGTATGATTTTTACTTGCTAGATTACTGAATTTCTAAGAAAAAATGTGTGGAAATAACAGAAACCCTAAACTTTACTACTACTTAACAAAGGAGATGTGAAAAAAAAAACTAAAAAGTTGATTTGAAATGTATAGATGAAGAGGGTGGAGATATCGAGGAAAGAGGACATGAATTAGAAGGGTGCTTTTATTACATAGAAACTATCAAACTTGGACATCATTTATGCCGGCAATAAAGGATTTTGAAATATAGTTATCAGAATCGAACTGCATAGCGAACCGAAAATATTTTTTTTTAATTTTATTAAATTTAATCAGGTTCGATCGAATTGACTCATTGGACTGTTTTAAACCGTTCACATGTCAAACCGTTCAATCTTAAATAATTGAACCGGATTGAACCGGTAAATTTTTATATTCTAATGGGCCGACCCATACTTATAATGGGTTGACCCATCAAAATTTCTAAAAAAGAAAATACCAAAAAGAGGTCGTTTTGGAAAAAAAGTATTGAACCAGCCGAGTTGTCGGTGAACCGGTTGAATTATCGGTTGTGTAAAAATCTGCCGATTCGACCGGTCAAATCCGGTTCATATACATATCCGGTCAAATAACTAAATCAAAGCAGAAACCTAAAATTTTATAGTTGAACCGGTTGGACCGGCTGGTCCAATCTGGTTCTAATAACACTGTTTTGAAGTTTGGACGTTAAATTTTTTTCGCAAATTGGAGTTTAGATCTCCGGTGCAAGATGAAATGAGATGAGCTTCAATTTTGTTCCATGGTTACAGTGACAAACCATATCTTTTACATAATAATTAGTGTGTGAGGAGTATTTGGTAAACCATATGTGATAGATTTTTCTAATGCTGTGCTCTAGAAAAACAAATAATTGATTACTTTTTCAAAATACGATTTGAGATTTACTTCTATTCATTGAAATGACAAGTATTACTTTTTTTTTATAAACCACAATCTCATGGAAAATTAACGCCTAAGAAGGCGGAAGAGTACAAGGGACAGAAATACAGTAGGAAAACCCAGAAAGTATTAGATGAGTGGAAGTTTTAGCTAAAGAAACATAACCAAGGGATACCTCTTCAAACTGTATATAGATTTTAACAGAAAATCCGACTGTCGTTTGTCAAAGCACTGAACAAGTACAGATTGTACCCAAAAGATAAAATAGCACACATATAGGTCACCAGTAACCATGAATAACAAAGAGTATACTGTAACTGATTCAAACTAGCGAATGAATATCGACCGCCATTTTAACTGATTTTATAGGAGTGAATGAGAATAAAAGTGCATCAGACATAGTCTCAGGCAGAGGTGAGTTCAACAGAATATATTAAACCGAAAAGCTTCCAGCTGTGTCTGAGAACAGACTCTCCCTGTTTTGGCCAAGACAACTGGGGGAGAGATTTACTGCAGAATTTTCATCTGCAATAGTAATCAGTTCAATGAAACATCTAATCTGTAAATAATCTAGTTTGAGATTAAAGTTGCATCGTCAAATTCAAAGAGGTTGCGATAAAGTAACAGTAACCAAAACCAAAACCAATTCTAAATCCACAAGAAAATGGACAGAAATAAAATGTTTGTTGTCAACAGAAAAGAAAGAAAAGTACAAAAGAGAAAATTAAAGAAAGTAGTATTCATGAGCATTTTGCATAAATTTTGTCCATGAAGATCGATAACTAAGAAAATCCTTCTACCATGACAAGTTACGACCCCCAAAAAACCTCTTTATACCATTCCAAAATATCTAAATACCACAAATATGCTACCATTATCTAACAGCCAAGGAGCAAGAAGATTGTTCCCAGAACTCTATAGCTAATGCATAGGTGTTGAGCTGGATGCAAAACCAATATACCGAAAAGTGGATGCAAACACTCTGAAGTGCGGTGAACCGTAAACACGATAGTTCACTAAGTCACCAGACTGGGAAAGTCAAAGCAAATACACAGCAAAAAAGACTCCACCCCTTCATGATCTTCCCTGAAATTTTTAATTTAAAAAGTGCATGCAACAAATCATTATTACACCTACAAATGGATGAATGGTGTAGCTGGTTCCCACTGAAACAATCATAGAAAAGCCATCTTGGTAATCAATATAGACCATGAAATGAAGATAGCTAAGACCCATGACAGATGTATCCAAAAGAGTTGAATATTTTTCATCAATTTCTTTTATCAGAAATATTTTTCATTAATCAATGAACTAATGTTTACAATAATCTTATTAGTGAACAGGTAGACTCATCTCTGGAAGAACTTACTTCGGCTTGTCTGTTAATGTCACCAATGACCTGAGCACACCAGGACTGATCTTGTCAGCAAGGACACCTTTATCTGAAATTAAGAGAGACTTTTCTTTTACATAACTTTGTAGCTTTTTAGCCTCATAGTCAAGTCGTTCTTGATCTGCATTGCAATTAAGACCACATACAATGAAGTCAGTATCAAAAATCAAAATCTAGGGAAAGGAATAATAATAGGGAAAAAGATTTATTGTCCATTGGTGACAAAATTGTTATTGCAAAAATGAACATTTCAAGTCTATTAGAGAAAAATCAGTAACGTCCATCACTTTAATCTCCCTAGAACTAGAAAACATCTCTCAACAAATAAACAAATGCATTCCCTACAAACTGCCCAAACAACATGAAATTTCAGATCATGCAAGATAAGCAAGTCACATTATGAAATGCATCCCATTAATCGATGTGGCATCACAGATGCTGCTTAAATAAGTAAATAATGTTTAGGATAACAAAGAACTTTGTTAAATAAGAGAGTATCTATATGAAAACATCCAATAAAAAGCAGTTGCCTGTCTATGAAGCAGCCTCGAAGAATTCATAAGCTCGTTATGTGGCCACTGATTTCACATGGACAGATAGACCCCCAAAATAATTTGGGGTTGTGTCCCATTGGGACCAATTTTTAAAATCCTCAAACAAAACTACTTATGGGCTCAGTATCAATCATGAGAATTTTCTCAATTCCTTGAGTTCTCAGTTAATAGATTACAACATATCAACGCAAAAATTCCATATTAATACAAATTTCAGATGGAGGAGATTTGGATTGGAATTTTGAGGTAACGTGACATGGGAATCTTAATTAATACTAGTTTCATGGTAGAGGAAGACTAACAGATGAAGTCAGCACTTAAAATGAAAAACCCAGAAAAATATTCATACAAGCAATTCTTTGCATTTTAGATAGCAAATAAACTTAAATGTATCGTCGCGAACATGAATGCGATTTAAAAAAATAAATAAAAAATCGGTTTTCACAATCAAGAGCAATCAGACCACCATCAGGAAGTAACAGACAATTCAGTGTGAGGCACTTCAAGTTCATGACAACAACTCAACTTCTAACTTATTGGTTTAAGCACATACATTTAAGACAGGAATACAGTATGTCTTCTAAAAATAGTACGTTGACTAAAAACCATACACGTAATTTTTTTGAATGACAAAGTTCTAGAAGAAACCTGTCTCCAAAATAGTGTGAACAGCATGGAATGGGATGCTGGCAAAGACATCAGAGCCTGGGAACATCATCCATGTGCGCTCGTCTGAATCATGGTTCCCACAAGTTGCACAAACTTCCTTCACCAGTGGCCTTGATCCAGCCCTGCAAAGATCCTTCATTATTGACTCAAACGGAGAAGAAACACTAGTTTTGGTGGTCTTAGCCCGCCTCCTCAGAGCTGTTAATGCTTCCCTATTCCCATTCCTCACTTTATCATTTTCAACCACCTACGTTATAGGTAGCCTAATGCTTTAGACGTGAATCCGAACATATAAAATTGATATTTTTTCTTGGTTTGATAATTAATTTTGTACAGAAAACTAACCAAATGAGTATGTAATCTCTCTAGAAAATACCTGACTCCGGGCCAAGAGAAAATGCTCAGCTTCGTGTTCTAGTTCAACCAAGCTCCGCTGAAGTTGCTGCGTATTGTCGTCCATTTAATTGGGAACTATATCAGATTGAAATAGACGCGTCAGTAAACTCTATTTGTTTTCTTATTAATTTTTTTTAACAAGTGTCTTTATCCATGACTAACTTAATTAATATGGTGATTTTCACTGCTTTCCTTTTTCTTTTTGGTAGATTTGGGTATACCCTAAAAACTAATAAAAATGATTTCTTTTTCGCAGGCATAATGAAAAGAAAAACAATTGCTAATCTGTATCGTAATCATTAGATCTACAAAAAGAAAAGGTATTCAAAAACCACAAACAAACAAACAAACTCAGCAGCCAAAATACAAATTAATTAATTTTGAAACATATAGGATGCCTAGAGGTTTCATCATGAAAATTGAAAAAACAGACCTAACAATCTAAAAGAAACGCATGTAAATGAGACGCTTACCGAATCAAAAATCTGATCTTTGAGTTTAGAAGAGAATCCTTCACCGCCGCTGTATCACAACCCTATCAGAGGGAGAGAGAGGAGGGGAGGGGAGGAGAGGAGATGTGTCACGGGCTTAATGAAATTTGCCGAGATTTTAATTTCTATTCTGATGTGAGGAATGGTAGACGAATGGTTGGG
Source organism: Viola odorata (assembly GCA_963691705.1). Classification (NCBI taxonomy): domain Eukaryota; kingdom Viridiplantae; phylum Streptophyta; class Magnoliopsida; order Malpighiales; family Violaceae; genus Viola; species Viola odorata. Next base: position 56,239,654 of record OY829542.1, read on the forward strand.
TGTTTTTATAGGGTGTCGGTCTAGGTAACTGACACTAGGTTTAGGGGAATGGAGTTTGATTTGTTATTTCTATTTCTGGAATTTGATGTCTATGTAGTATGGGTGGGAAACCTAAGTGTAGAACATATTGTTCTGCCTTTTGCAATTTTACATTGAAATTCCAATGAGTTCCACTTATATTCTTGTGTGATATTTGTTGTAGAATAAGGCTGTTCATCGGAATTTTTCGAAATTCCCTCAAAATTCCATAATTTTATACATTTTGAAATTTTGATTCTAAAATTATTACGGAATGAATTCCTAACTTCCAAATTTTTTTTTTAAAAAAAAATTAAAAATTTCCAAATCAGATATTATCATTCCGTTCCGTTCCATAATTTTATACATTCCTTGTAGACAAGCCCACCTAGAGCCCTTCTAAATGAAGCCCAGCCTATAGGAACCAGCCCATGCAACAGGTCGCATCTACCTACTACTTGTCAGACGTTTTAGTTCTCACTACGGCGTCGTTTCTGTTCACAATCTAAAACCCCGGCCACATCTCGCCCATTCGTCCCAAACCCTGCGTAATTGCTTCTCCTAAATCGGGAAACTCCATCGAAAACACCGTAGCGCCGCTGCCCTTCACCAATTCGATCACTCCCCCACCGTCCTGGCACCGCCCCACACCTCACCGTCATCAAACGACCCTCTCCTGTTATCCACTGCAAGCTTTCAGTCAAATTGAATTGAGGCTAGGCTGAAGGAACAAAACAGATGGTCCATATGAAGAAACCCAACAAAGAAATTCCATCTTCAAGCAAAGCTCAGATGGTAGAAAGTGACGAGGAGCTCGAAGTATCTTCGGAGGAAGGTGTGAGTATTCTATAAAGACTTCAAATTTTCTGAACTTTTCTATAATTATTGTTAAATGAGTTTTCTTATTGATATTCTTTTTTTTTTCTTCTGGGAATAGGAAAGTGATATAGAGAGGGAACTTGCTGATGTTACGTTCGAGGACCTGCTAAAAGCAAAGTCTAATGGCACTGATTCCGTTTACAGAAGGCCTACGCAAGAGAAAAAAGCTGGGAGAGCTAATAAGAACAGGTAACATTATGAGGTCATGTTGGATGTGTTCGCGATCGTATTGTGCTTGTTATGATATAATTTGTTTTATTTCCTGATGGGACTCGTTATCTATGCGGTGGTGGTGATGGTGATTTTTGATGCTTGTGTGTGTAGGCCAACTGAGGTTAGTTGCAAGAAGCCGGTCAGTCGATTTAGAGAGGTTGTACAAGTACCCAAAAAGGTGATGTTTCATCTTTGTTTGCTTTGATGCTACTCGTATAATGAGCTACAGAACTTGCTTAAGTTGCAATGTTACTTTCATTTCTCAGTTGTAGTTGGAACATAAAAATGAAGGATAGTTGGTCATAGTTCCTGAGACAGTTTTAGCTATTTTTCTCCTTTTCTTTTTAATGTAGTAGTTTAGTCATCTAATCTAGATCCTTATGCATTGAAATTGGTTTCCCCCCCCCCCCACAGGTGTTACGTGATCCTCGCTTTGAGACTCTGTGTGGAAACCTTGATGTTGATGGGTAAGCCTGCCTCCAGATTAGATGTGTGAGATTGGGAGCCTTTCCTCTTGTTTTGGTCCAAATAGTGTGATAATTTACAACATGCTTTCTTTGCTGTTGAGAGATGTCCTTTTGCATTAGGGAAATAAAAACTTTAGTTATTGATGAAATGATGCAATCAGTGTTAACTGCTATTAATTTTGTGGTTAAGATGCTTATTCACAATTGCGCAATCTGTGTGAAAAAAAAAATAGTTACTAATGATAAAAGTGGAATGTGTTTTGAGGTTTTCAGTTTATTAGAGCTGTCAGCCACTTCAATTTTTTTAGTGAACATTTTGATTTAGTTAGGCCCTGTTTTTTCCTTGGGATCGGAAGGCATTTAAGATACTTATTGTTGTTCTTTGAAATATTCAAATATATACTGCGCTCAATTTTTTTGAAATGCTCCTCCTCATTCTTATTATTTTGCATTTCACTGTCAAGTTAGCTAACCTTTGACATCTCGGTTTGATTCACCAAATATTCTATGCTTTACACCTCTCCTGGGTATCACTAATATTTGCCTTTGGTTTTGTAGATTTAGGAAAAGATACGATTTCCTGTTTGAGAATGACCTTCCTGCTGAAAAAGAGGTAGGCCTCTTAAATTAATCAGGCACCATTGTGTTCTACATTTATTGTGTTTGTATCTTACCTTTTCTTTCTGCAAATTACTTTTGAAATAAAAGGAACTGAAGAAGCAATTAAAGAAATCCAAGGACCCCGAAGTCATTGATGAATTGAAGAACCGTATGTCATGGATTGTAAGGATTGACCTCTTGTCTGTCTACACATATCTTGTTGGTCTGAAACATTCTTTAATTATCCTCTGGTTGTGTGTTGATAGGACAAGCAGTTAAAGTTTGAGTCAGCAAAGCAAACAGATGCAGCAATTTTGTCTGACCACAAGAAGAAGGAGAGAGAAGCAGCAAAGCAAGGGAAACGACCCTTCTATTTGAAGCAATGTAACCATCTCTTTCCTCTCTCTCTGCAGTGTCGTTTCACTTGGTGCATTTGGAAGTGCCTTATATATGCTTTTTTCCGGAGCTATGTTGTGCTCCTGTGGGGTCATGTATCCGTAGTGTCCATAAAACCTAAGATTAAATCCATATTGGAGGTTTGGTTAGGCGGTAGCGTATGAATACTTTTAGCTGTTTTTGAAATGTGAACGTATCATGTGAGGCCTATTAAACAACCAATTAGATTGTTCCTTCCTTGACAGAAAAAAACATGGTTCATGCTAATGATACTCCATTATTGTATGTGAGATAAAGCATTTTCCTGGTTTGAATTGGGTGAGAATATGTTGGGGCAAATGCCGGCAATAATAGTTTTGTGAGCCAACAGCCAATCATTACAGCCCCCAATTCATTCTCTAGCTCTCACTTTCTCTTTTTTAGTTAAATTTGGTATTGTTTTTGACCTGCTAGCCACATCTTTCTTTTTTTGCAGCGGAAGTAAAGAAACAAAGGCTTATTGAGAAATACAACAAACTGAAGGTATATGTGTGCTCTGAAATGTGTAATGTCATAACTCATTTTTGTTAGTTGCAATGGTCTGATAACTTTGAACCTTGTTATAATATACCAGGAATCTGGCAAGCTTGAATCCTTCCTCGAGAAGAGGAGGAGGAAGAATGCTGCAAAGGATCGCAGATTCATACCATACCGGAGGGAGGACCAGCAATAGTGAAGCTGATGTCGTAACGAGTATGCTTTCTCAATTGCTGAAGACTTGTAGATGTTTGTCCATCAATGAAATGATGGGCCTGTTTTTTATTCCCAAGGCTTGAAGTTTGCCTCTGGGATTTTGGAGGAATGGTTTTTGTACTGGGATTACTCTGGACACGAGAGTGTTTTAGTAATATGTTCTCTGTTAGATTCTGAAAGATCATTAATATAACAATTTCATAATTGAGTTTATGTACTATCTATAATTTATACTCCATATATGTGAAGCTAAAGCGGAGAGGATGGGTGCATTGTGGTAATAGTACCATGTCATCTTTAAGCCAACGTCCTTTGGTATCACACAAGCTTACTATTTTTTACTTTTAATGATTTTTAATTTGCCATCAAATTTAGAATTATTGGTTGAATATGAATGTAATTAAAATATAAATTACTATAATTTAAAGAAATGACTAAAAGCTAAAAAAAATAAAAAAATAACAATCAAGTAAATTGAAAAATAACATAAAATATAATAAGTTAGAATATATATAAAAACAATTAAACACTTTCAAATTTTAAAATATGGCAAAAGACGATTTATCACATGGGAGGTTTTTAATAAATTCACTCGCCGCTTTTGATATGGATCCTAGGAAGGAATTAGTTACAATTAAGTTTCAAGCATTCAATTTCTATGAACATATATTTCTTATCCAAGAAGAGATATATTCAAGACATGTAAGAAGCTTGAATTGCGATTATTCATTGGTGTTTCTACTTTTTATAATTATTCCCAAAATATTCCTAAATGGTAAGAATCGAACAAGTCTTGAAAAAAAAGATTCTATGGAGAGAGTTATGGATGGTATTTGTTCAAGTGTCCTAAGATTATTTGGGTTATTTTATATAGTTTTAGGCAAGCTAGGAAGTGAAAGATATAGCGGTTAGACATCACGATCCGAAACAATGATCGAGGAACCTATCTTGAGAGAAAAACAACCAAGATTGATCACTATCCTTCAAGCATTACATGAGGACGTTGCTGGTTTATTAGATATCAATTGGAGTACTTGAAGACATAAAAATGACGCTTGTACTACAATAGTGTGAAAATGGTCTTTTTGCAACTGTCATCTTTCACCTATTCTATCCTAATAATTTTAGAAATTTTAAATTTTTCGTTTGAAATCCTTGTCCTTTATGATTAGAAAACAATCATTTATTTTGAGTCATTTTAGAAATTGGATATGGATTAAGAGTCATCACCTAAGTAGGAGTTTCAATCCTAGGAGTCATCACCCAAGTAGAAGTGCTAGTCCTACTCGGAGTCGCGGCCTTGACTACTTCTAATCATATTACGTTTTCTTTCTTTTTACTTTTTTAGATTTTTTTTTAGTATAAATAGCCTAATGAGTAATGATTGCACATTGTAAAGGAGAATTGTTAAAATAATTGATAGGTTTTCTCCAATTTCAAGTCATGAACTTTAGGTAAATTAAAGTTAGGTAACTTTAATTTGTTTAAGTAAAAATAATAATTTACATCCTATTCAATTAATTGTGGGCTAGGTTGCTACTACACGTTAGTAGATGTTTAGCTAATTGATTCGAAGATCCTTAATTTATTCGTAGAATAGGTTGATTAGCACAAATTGCTAATAGGATTAGTTGTTCTTATTGAACTATTTTCTGCATTCAAAATCGTATCCTTAATCTAGATCGGTATTTTATATATCTTCTCGTACAAATAAAATGAGGAAACTACAAACAAATATTTTTTTCCCTTAATACGTAGAGGTTAAATTCGAACTTAAATTTAAATTTGTATTGGTACTTTACTACTAATATTACAACCAATAAACTGCGCAAGTGAGTGTTCTATAACGTGTACATTTTCATAATGTTTCCATGGAAAGTAGAAAGGAGGACGGAAAAAAGACTAAAGAAGAGGACAACAAGAGAGACAAAGAAGCACCGAAAGTAAGAAGCAGTAGTTGGAATGCATGCGTCTGTCATTTTTGGGCAGCAACATGAAGACTAGAAATAAGAAGGAAAGACGGGTTTCTATGTTTCGGAAAGACAATATATTTTTAGAACATTGCCATAATTTTGCTATAAACGCCTACGACATGAAATATCCCTTTTACCCATTTTCGGAAAGTTGGACAAATGCAAGATGTAAAGCAGCCTCCTCTCAATGAGATCTAAGATCCTCGGAGTATAATATTCTATTATTTATTTTAAATTAATTGGGTTAAATTTTATAATTTATGAAATAAAAAAAATTAAAATTAAAAAGTACCAACTAATAACATTGGAAATAAAAAAATGAACAACTAAAAAGAAAAGCAAAACGGCAAAAGTAAACAACTAAAAAAATCTGGAAGGAGTATCTAAACAGCAAGCGAATTAAACTAATTAGACAATCCACAAAGCACGTTAATCAACTGACACTAGAGTTGTTCTAAGCTAAACTAGAAATTTCAAGTTCAAACCCCGGTATACAGATGTCTTAAAACTTATGAGAGGGTTTTTTGTTTCGAAATTTTTCCCAACTCGAGTTTGGATTAATCGACACCTAATATAATATTCGAATTATCGGATGGTTTCTGACAAAAGAAAAAAAATTAAACAAATTAAAATATGCAATACAACTTTCCACTCACACGCACGTCAACATCTGCAATCAAACATGGTTGATCTCATAAAAGATTCGCTGGATTCTTTCGAACATTCTACTAATTAAGAAGCTACTCCCTCTAGGGCAAAATAAACGTCGTTACGTATAACGAGGTGACCTGAATGACTCACTATTTTACCTCAAAAAATTCGGTCTTTTTTTCGAACGTACGTTAAGGATTTGCGTACGTTCGAAAAAAAGTTCAAAATTTTTTGAGGTCAAATAGTGAGTTATTCGGGTCACTTCGTTATGCGTAACGACGTTTATTTTACCCCATTTTGCCCCGGAGGGAGTATAAAATAAACAACAGCATACAAGAACCAAACAACAACCGCCTGTCATTGGATGCCTCACCGTCACCTAAAGACCTTTCTGTTTCACCTTAGAGTCATGGAAAACGGGCAGAATGAGCAGCGGTCTTTGCCTCTTGGCTGTTCCATTTTCTAGACTAGAAATACAAGTAAACAACTCCGCATACCTAACTATGTCAAATCTTTCCTAAAAAACTGCAGAGCACCCAGAACCGCACAGCCAAAGTTTTAAATATGTGCGCACTTACATGCGTGTGTGTTATTTATTGCTTGATAAGATAAACGGTAAACCAACTCCAAATTGAAATCTTACTCTCTTTGAGCTAGATGAAGGGGTCCAAATGCAATCTGACTATTCTTTAAAGAAATGAATGAAAATTCATTGGTAATAAAGAAGCAGAGGGAACTTTATCCAACTTTAAAGAAAATAATACATCAATTGGACAAACAAATACAAAGATGATTGATTAATCAACAAAAATGGACAAATTCCAATGCATAAAAAGAGGGAACGAGACGCTTCAACTTGACCAAAATGCAAGAGATTATTTCCCAAATTTTTTACACAAAAAACTTCGAGAGAGGGACACGAGCAACAGTCTCACAAACAAAACCCAAATGAACCAGCCGCTCACCGACGAACCCCGACGACTATATACACTGTTTGAATACAAATAATACACAAACTAACTGCTACCCGAAAGCCATTCTCTCTCAAAAGATGTCCTACCTCGCTACAATGCAGATGAATATCCTGCCATGCTGCTGCCGCTGCCTACTACAAGATTAAATGCTCAAACATGCTTCAACCTTTCTCTATATTGACAAGGGTATACTAATACGGAGTCCAAACAAAGGCCGCCTTTGGTGTGTGTACAATCAATTTGTGTCATGGAGAATTTAAGCTTTGTGGATGCTGCATTAGAACTGTCAACCACAAAGTCTCCAACATGGTAGAGGTCCCAGTCCTTGGAGTCATTTAAAAAGCACTGGGAAGATGCATACTGTCCATCTGAGGTCCACAGCTGAAACCGCACGGGTTTTATATCCCAACCGTGGACGGGTTCAGTGTTACAAATCCGGCGACCATATCTCTTAGTGGTTCGTCCCAGTTGCAGCCTGAAGAATATGCTGTAGGTCCCTGCCGGAAAAGGGAACTCAAACTCCCCATCAACCTCAAACCACCAAATTTGCTGAAGATAAGCAACAGATGAAAACCTACATACAAAGAAAGTGACATTGGTAAGCTCCAGCGCTAATTTCACCACTAATAAACAACTTACTCCAACATGGAGACAATTAGATAACAAACATAAATATATCAAATACAATCACATGCACAGTTAGCCACTGACTAGAAAAGGAACATTGGTGCATAAGAACAAACTAAATCGACTAGCAATCCACAAAATTAGAAGAGGCGCGAACTTAACAACTTGCAAACCACAAAAAACTATCTTCCAAGCTATATGTAAGCATCACGATCAAATAGACTAAAGTATTGAGCCTTAAACATTGCAGACCTTCTATACCTCGCTCAAAGAACGCACTAGCTACTACCGGTTAGAGATCCTCGATTAGCACTTGATAATGATTTTTGGTTTTGTAATAAAATGATGGAGAAGACAATAACTCCATAGGCATATAATGGTCATACTCATACTTGCACTAGGATAACAGGTAACAGCTTGAAAGGAAGAAAGGGTAGTGGGGATTGGATGACAGTGGCATCATTGAAAATAAGGAATATAACGAAATTTCTTCTTTGAAATCAAAATGACATCATTCATGATACATAGTCAAGACATTATTCTGTTTAGGGGACGGTCAACTCTTTCTTCATTATTTTCAGGGAGAGGCAATGGTCAAAAATTAATAGACGTCAACTTCCATTGAACCAAATTTCTAGCAGAACAAATTGCAGGTGATCTATCTGCAAGATTGAACTGAAAAAAAGTCAAGAACCAAATGCTACAGCACATGTCACAGAATTATAATGCAATGCACTTGAAACCCAGATCACACAAAAAAAATGCACATATGAAGAAAGATGACAAAAAACCTTTTGAATGATTTCAGCAAGAAAATGCCAGGAGCAACTTGATTATGATCACCCAAATCTAACGAATACTGTACATAATTAGAGGCCACTAATATTTCCACACGCTTGAAAGTTCCCAATAAAAATAGACAAAGATTGGAGTTTGGAAATCTCACCTAGATTCCTCTGTTGGGATATGATTCCAATATCTTCGATCATCGATCCCCGTTATGGCTAACCCCTTGGAAGAAATGGATAAGCAGAAACCACCAGTAATCTTATCCAGCCATGCTTTCTGCACAACACCAGAATTTGCAAACAATCAATTAGAAAACAGCAAAAGCAACAAATCCAACCAATCCGGAAAAAAAAAATCAAATTATAATCCTCCCCTATAAAGTACTCCAAATCTAAGCCTTAAGCCTGAAGAAGATCATCTTTCCTCTACCATGTAAGGTATAATTAAAAAGTCAAACTCTTATCCTGGTATGAATTTGAGATTTTCTCAATCAACCAAACAAAAGAAAAGCACAAGAGCCAAACATAAACAACCCTAAGGACAAAAAATAATGGCTTCAATTTCTTAGAAAGAAGACCCAGAATCCCAAATTTCTCCCAATCCCTAACTTTCTCATCAAAGTACACCCAAAAAAAATCCAAAAGGCCATACCTTGGTACCATCATCAAAAGTGTTGTCTCCTCCACAGAGCCTCGCATATATCTCTCTTTTACACATCTTCCTTGGACACCCATCACCAATCATCATCACTCGTTCAACAAGAGCTTCATAATTAGAAGGCAATTTAGACTCCCAAACAAAATCAGCCCACGAAGCTTCCCGAAATGTTCTGTTCAATTTCGCTAACTTGCAAATATCCGGAGGATCCAAATACGAAAGGATTGAAGCCGCACAGCTCTCTGGTAAATCCCCAAGATTCAGCCCTGGAGATGGCGATTGAGAAGAAGATAAACTATCGGGGTCGTTGAGTACACTGAAAATTGAAGAAAAACTAGCACCCATGTAGCAAAAACAAATCCAAAAGTAGAGGGGGTCGAAAAAACAGAGGGGGGGAGGGTATAAAAAGATGGGTTTCTTTAGTCTAGAGAAATGGTGGGGAGGAGGTGGCAGAGAGGAAGGTACAGGGTGTTTTATAGAGAGGCGCGTATGTAATAAATAGTGTGAAACTCATTCGCTCACTATTGGATTTTGGATTTGGTTGGTTGGTTTAGTTTTTTTTGGTGTGGCTTGCTTGGCTGCTTGTTTTGTTTGCAGAGAAAACAGAGGAAATAATTGTGGAAAATAGAGCTGCTTAATTTTGAGGGTAATTAATTAATTAATAATAAGATTAGTATCCAATTGTGGATTAATCAAAGATATAATTAGTCAAATGAGATCAAAATTAAGAGATACTACTCCTAATAAGCACGACCTATCATTGACAACTATGTATTCACACCTAAAAACGTGCAAGAGATTTGGTAGGTAAATAAAATCAGTTACTTACTCTTTTTTCCCCACTATTGCCAAAAATAACTATATAAATTAAGTGTCATTAAGTTCAATTAGTTGTAATTCACTAGCAATTAGTAAAAGCCTAAAAAAAAGTACCAATACGTGATAGGTTTAAATTTTGTAAAAAATAATACTAATAAGTAATGAAAAATTATCACTTCTTCTGTTATTCCATTCAATAAAATTACTAAATTATTAAGAAGAAAGAAAATAAAGTCACAAAACTATTTCACCTTTGTACCAAATGTTTAAAAAATACTTTACGTTTATAGTTGAGTTAAATAGAACCTCATGTTTCTCAACTTTAACAAATCACACATTATTTTATCACATTGCATAGCCCAATAAAAATAAAAAATAAAAAATAAAAATATAATTCAGACAATTAATTAATATTTAGTTATACTTTACTGCATTTTCCAGCAATTTTTTGGATGTTATTTGAAAATTTTGATATGATTGATACTCAGTTTAATATAATCGAAACAATTAATTAACTCGTATCTAATTTCTTTTTACTTTTGATGAAATTTAAAAGTTTACATTTCTTTTGATTTAGATTAACAAAATTTGCATTTTTAGATATATTAAGGTTGATTTTACGTTTAATTTCGTTTTTTAATTTTTAATTTTTATTAGGTTATACCACATCAACGTCTATCTAGTGTAAAAAAAGAGATGAAAAAATAACCCGAGTTTAAATAACCCTAATGCTCAGTATGGGATGAAGGAAAGGAAGGGAAAGGGATGAAATTTTATTAAAGTTCCTCCGTATGGAAATAAAAATGAGTGATGGAAAAAGAAGGAAAGGAGAGTAAAGGAGGGGAAATGAAAGTAAATTTTAGAGCTTAATTTCCCTCCTAACTTAAAAAATAGTTACTCCCATAAGTGGGAGGAAATGGAGGGAAATTAAAATTTTAACTCATGTATTCCTATTTTAACCTTTTAGATTAATCTTTTTAATGGTAATCAATTAGATATAAAAGTAAATTCACTCATCATTTCTTCTCTCATTTTCTCTCTCCCTAAAATGGCACCCATACAAAGGAAATAAAAAAATATTTCCCTTCCTCTCCTCTCCTTTCCTTTCCCTCGATAAATTTCTCATCTTTTCCTTCGTGCACTTTAGTTCTCATACTAAGCATAAAAGTAACCCGAATTTAGTTTATTTTTATTAGATTATACCACGTCAGCGTCAGGCCAGAAAGATACTTAAATAACCCGAAATAACCTAAACAATACTTTAGTTCTCTACTTGAAAGATATTCCTGCCGAAACCTTGCAACTAAGTTTCATGAAAGCTTAAGTAAAGACTTCTTATTTTAAATGTACCAAAATGTTTCATTGTTATTTATATATAGAAAAAGCGTATATATTTACCTCTGCATTTGTATCCGATATTAAGATAAATTTACTACGTTTTTAATTAATTCAAGACAAGCATTACATTTGTTTTATTAAAAACATATGTCAAGAAATAAGCTTGAGATAATGCAATTGAGTTTTAATCTTTTCTAATTAAAGGAATTTTTATTTGTTTTATTTATAGTTTGGGCGTTTTTTTGGGTTTGTAAGGATAAGATTTAGTTTAAAAAGTTACAAAAATGGATAAGGCTTATCCATGGGTGATAAACTAAGAAGTTAGAAACAAGTTTTGCTCCCTTATTTGCATACTGTGTAAAAAAATATTGTTTAAATAAGGTTCTTGTTAGGTTGATTAAAAAATAAAAGTATTTTCTAGATAATTTATTTTCTTCTAATCTCTAAAATATATTATAATGGAAAAGCCAATGACCACGACTCTTATAGATATAATTCAAAACATGGACTCTTGGATTGAAGGAATATGCACTGTGAGACATAAAACCAACGGTAAAACTTTTAGTATCATGTCCATCGCCACTTACTAAGACTAAGAGCGCACACTCTCCCTTCGCTTTCAATAGACCCTGATATGGTTTAAACAAAATCACAATTAAAATTCTTCGAGCTTTGTTCCATTTGTATAGCTTCCTTAAATCATATCAGATCCTCCTTTGTGGTTCTATTTATGTCGCTCATACAATGCTTGATGTTTCGCCATGAATCACCCCTCGATTCCAAGTTGACCCTTATCCTTTTCTCGAGAAATCAAGAACTGGATATATAGAGTATCAAGAAGGAGAATTTAATACATTCACTTAGAAAATATTCCGCCTGGGATAACGCTTCTCCACCATCACTGCCTGACTTGCCCGGTTTTCAAGTCCTGCTTGTCGATCGTTGTTCCTTGCTCGTAGTCGACCAGCTGTTGCTGCATGCAGCCGATCAGATGTTGCATACGCCTACTCAGATGTTGCACGATTTCGTCGCCGCGCGCCGCCGCCGGTCAGCCATGACGCTGACTGTTCTGCCCTGGGTGATTTCCTGAAAAAACATTGTTAGATACTTTTATCCTTGAAGGGTCGGTACTAAATTTTGTTCCCTGGACTACAACTTCCGTATGTGTTAGCTCGCCCTTTATTCATTTGTGCTCTAAAACTCTTATTTCACTCACTCCTCGAAGTTGCAGTCCAATGGAAGTTCTTTTTCGAAGGCATTCATGAGCAGCTACCTGCAGGAGGCACCTACGAGGAGCTTGCAGGAGGCAGTATCGAGCAGTATAATGCAACATTTGATAGGAGGAGGAACAGCAACAACAACTACACACTTTGATATTATTTAAACTTGCTGAGTAAATTCACCATCGTATTTGTAAATTTTTTCCAAATAGCACCCTGCGTTCTTTAAAATATTTAAATTAACCTATTTTTTAATGCGGAAAATCTTTTTTTTTCCTATATGGCATCGCTTAGTCTTAGTCAGTCGTGTGTCATGTCATTTAAGGAACAACATGTCGTTTTCTCAATCCGGTTGACTCTCATCTTCCACCTCCATTGAGGTATCCAAGCATAAACCTTCCATTTCCTTCCCTGCGTCTTCCAAATATGTGACCTTTGTATCTTTTTTTCAGTCCATACATCTTTGAAGAAAAAACTCCTAGTCGCACAACAACTTCCTCAAACTACAACAAACCACAAACCTTTCTCTTCTCACAACAATCAGGGTTGGCCACGAAACCCCATAATCTTATTCGCCTCCTTCGGGACTTCTTACAAACAGATTTCCAATCATATTTTTCTAAGCAACATTTAATCCAAGACTTCATTGCCCAAAATCAGTAGATGAATTTCATGTTTGTTTGATGAGATAATTCAGTCTTCTGTAACAGAGAAAGAAGATTCTGATGTTAAGTTGAAGGATTTTGAAATAGCCTTTTTTTCAAATGCAGTGAACTTTCGAGGTGAAATTTAGTGTCATTGCTTAACGATAATTTTTGGGTTTGTTGCAAATATGTATATGTAGGTAGCTATTTTATTTCATGTCAATTTGGGGTTTTTGATTCTGTTTGAGTTTTTGATTCAATTTAGGGTTTCTTGCAGTTCAATTTAGGGCTTTTGATTCGGGTGTAGGGATGTGACGTGGTGCTCCCGACATCACTAACTAAAAAATATTTTTCGGAATTAAAAAATAGACTAATTTAAATTGAGGGGTATAATTGAGTCAATGTCGACAAACACATACGCAATTAAAGGATTTTGATAATACAGGGTGTATTTGAAAAATAATTACAAAGGCATGGGTAAATTTAGTCATTAAATTTATTATTTAATAAGTGATAATACTTATCACCCATAATTTAATAATAATGCATGTAAAGCGGGCTGCATTTGCTAGTAATTTATATACCAATACTTTGGAGTAATTTCCTCTCTTCTTCTTTTTTCTAAATTGATATCTCGAATACTTTGTTCTTACAAACTTAGCTTATAAATAAAGAGCAAGGCGTGCTTTAAGTAAGTAAAAATTGAATACATAATCAAAATAGCTAGAAATCACTCATCTAAATAACTACTCCCTCCGTCTTTTATTAACAGACTTTTTAGGATAGTAAAAAAACGTAAAACAATGATCTTTGATCTTATTTTATTTCATATTGTTTCATTTTTACCTCTAATTTTCACTCAAATTACCACACCATCATCAAATTGGGTTGATTCAAAAAAAAAATTATCATTTGCACAAAATATATGCTTCGGAAAAAATAAAATGACAAGTACTTTAAATAGTAGAAAAACGTAGAAAAGCGACAGTTAATAAAAGACAGAGGGAGTAGCTATCACTTATTTAAGATGCGAAAATATTGAACTATTCACATTGATTAACTTTAATTTCGCAAGTTATCACTTAAAATAAAATTATCTGGAAAAAAAAAACATATTATGTGGCTGAATTTTATCCATGAACTAGTAAGTGATGCAGGAATATTATAGAAGGCAAAAAAAAACATATTATGTGGCTGGATTTTCTTGTATGATCACTTGCTTTCCGACCAAACCATAAACATAAAGTAGAAGTCGGTATTTATAAATCTCCTTTTGTATGTTTCTAAATTTCTTAACAGATCGTATGGATACTTCATTCTCGTGTTTGATATATATAAAAAAAATTAAAAAAAAGTAGAAGTCAGTATTAAAATTTAGGGTGTGGCTATTAGCACGCTCATTTGTCTATTTACACTCATCTTATCTTACCCTAAGACAAAAATACCCTTATTACGAATTTTATTTCTTAGTTAAAAAACATGAAATATGAAAGAAAATTAAAGAGCGATCATAATGGGTAAGATTTTGAGCAATTAAACATCTATAATTGGACTTACCATATGCCGTGTATATAACTTGCAATTAAAAAGAAGAAGAAGGCCATGCATGTAATAATTTGACTTAACGCAAAATTAAAGAAAAGGGCTTATTAGGAATAAAAAAAGTCTTCTTTCTTGTAAACCAACCTCTTATTATATATTCTCATCAGACGTATAAATTAAAGACACTACGACGAATAGACGGTTATGATAGGATCACACCATAAATGATTGGCTATTTCCTAAATATATTTTATGATATAGTTATCATATCAGCAATTTTTAAGGATTGAAATGAATAAAGGCCGGGAAATTTTGTGGGTATACCATGATCTAAGATGATGACACGTGCCTCAAATAGTGCTAAAATACTACTATTCTTGACACTTTTGAGCACGTGTCATTATTTTACATCATGATATAGGTATATCATGATGTACCCAAGTTTTAGTGATAAAAGCTGTATTGATTTAAAAGAAAAAAAAAGGCTTGTCCAGAAATAAAAATAATAATTTTGAATGAAATAAAAAATAATTTTGAAAAAAATTTTAAAAAAAACAACAAGCGTGCGCTTTGTTAAAGAGAAAACCAAGCCGTTAACGGCCGTCTCACACTGGGAATTGTTTCCGTTTTTAAATAGGGAAATAAAATAATTGATAATAGTAGTCTGTAATAATTTATTTGATTTAATTATAAATATCTTGATTTATGGTACAAATGCGATGATGGATTTTATTTTTATTTCTTAAAAAATAACTTTGCGCTTTTTTTTTTAGGAAAAAGAAAATAAACTTTGGGAACTAAAAAAAAGTTCAAGTCATTAATCTCAATAACAATAACTCAATAAGGGTATTTTTATCTCTCGGTAAAATAAAAGAAATATGAATAGACAAATGAAAGTGGTAATAACCAGTGTTATCAGAACCAGATCAGACCGATCGGTTTTACCAGTTCAATCGTGAAATTTTAGATTTTCGGTTCGATTCAGCTATCTGACCCGATATGTATGCGAACCGGGTTCAACTGGTCAAATCGACCAGTTTTTATATAACCGACAATCCGGTCGGTTAAACATCAACTTGGCTGGTTCAATGCTTCATCTCCAAAACGGCGTCGTTTTGGTATTTTTTTTGTGTGGAAATTTTAATGGGTCGGCCCATTAGAATATGCCGGTTCAATCTGGTTCAATTATATAAGATTGAACGGTTCAAAACGGTCCAATAAGTCAATCCGGTCGAACCCGATTAAACCCAATTGAATCAGAAAATTTTCATTTTCGGTTCGCTGTTTGGTTCGGTTCTGATAACTATGCTAATAACCCACCTTAAAATTTATTATCCCTAACTTTGCTAAGTAGGGTGTAATTTGCTTAATCAACAACACTAAGTAGATTCATTCCTCTCATTTTTCCTTTTTAACACTTTCTCCTCCTTTTATTTCTTTTTTATATTTTCTAAAATGTTCTTTTAATTGAGACAAATTTTATTTAATTACACTATCAAATCTTTAAAAAGATTCTTTCAGCATAATTTATTTCATTCCTAAAATTCTAATTAAGGTGGACAAAAATCTTTTGGTTCTTAACCATGAAAGCCAATATTAGTTTCTTTTTGTTTTCTTATAACCCCTACGTTAAACAAGTAGTAAAAAGCACAAATGATTGACAGAAAGGGTTGGATATTATAACATTCTACTATTTTTAAATTCTTACTCAACACGAGGACCAATAATATGAGTAGTACATAATATTTTACTCACACCGATGTCGATCAAAATTAATATTAATTGAGTTTAGTTAATAAAAAGATTGAAAATAATTAACTAAAAATACATTAAAAAATAATTAACTAAAAATACATTAAAAATAGTAATTAATTATTATTTTAATTATTATACAAACGAGTTATAAATCATTTTTTAGGACTGAGTCGGTAATAATCTAATCAAACATTACGAAATGGGCAATTATTAACACCAAGACCTATGTAATTAATTTAACGAAACACAGTTTCAACCACTGATTACAAAAAAAGATGCTCTTTTATTTCCATCTAAATGAAACAAGTGGCAATGGTATGCCCTTTCTGCGTTCAAACTAATCCCAAAAATATTCAGGGCAATCATTGACACTGTACAGTCAGCAAAAAGGTACATCCATATCGTTGTGGGTCTGAGTCAGCACGACATGTCAACCATAAACCGTGGCTGTAGCCACCTCTCGCCACTTGTCCCATTATCTCAAGTGGATAAGGGGAAGATGAGTTAAGGTCAAACATGTATTCAGTTCCTCTAATTTTCTCTTAAATATGACCAGTCATGTTTGAAAAATCTGAACCGTTTAATAAAATTGAACGGATAAGATTAAAAATTCAAGTCATTAATGAGTTGACCAGTCAATAAAATTCAACAAGTGGTCAACTCATTAATTATTTGAATTTTTAATTTCATCCGTCCAATTTTATTGAACAGTTCAGATTCTTCAATCCTTTTTTAAAATGATTAGTTGTTGGTTAAATTAACTATACGTTGCCAAGTTGCATTGTATACGCATTAGTACTCTACTTTGCTCTCAATGACCTAGCTAGCTACCTTAGCTAGGGTTGGTTTAGTATACGTTTAATGTGTCCATATTCAATTAGTAACTTCTCACAACAAAAACACAGGAGAAAATAACTCTTTTATTTATTGAATTAAGCAGCCGGCCTCATTAACTTGGGGACTGGGGACACAATTAATTAATTATTATTGGTTAAAACAAAAACAAAATCGCCAAACTTTTTTGCAATAATAGAGCACCAGCCTCGCACCGATTATTCCAAGGAAAATGATGGCTTGCATCCTTTTGGGTTATTATTTGTTTTGATCAGGAATTTTCTTTAATTCATTCAGAAATTACATTACATTTTATATTTTTTGGGTTATTTTTTGAAATTTTATAATTTTTTATTTTTTATTTTGAATTGTTCAGGGTCATTTTTGTTGATATTTTATAATTTTAAAAATTTTATTTTGAATTGTTCAGGTTATTTTTTGATATTTTATAGTCTTAAACAAGATTATAGAATATTTGGTTTATTTTCAAAAAAGATTTTTTTTGGTTATTTTTAAACTGAATTCTAGATTTTTTTTTTCCGGATCTATTTATCTTTTGTAACTTTTTTTAAAATTCCGACGAGGTATCTTCAGAAAGATAAAAATGAAGGATTAAAATAATTATTTTTAGAAAAATGGGAGTAAAAATGGTGTTGACCAATAATGTTAATCAAAGTTAATTGAAAAATTGAAGCTCCAGTGTTAGGATGCTAACGAAGGAAAAAATTGGGTGCCTATTTAGTAAAGAAAAGAAAATTTGGTACTAAATTCGCACCGTACGAAAGTTGGGAAAATATTGAAAGTTTAATATCCATCACAGATTTTGGAATATGGAAAACCACTTAAAAACCATGGGCGTCCTCTTTCACTTTGTAATAATTACACTATCAGATTATACTTCCACCACAACGAGTTCTTGGCCGCCCTGTCTTTTACTACTTGCTTCAACTTTGCATCCCCAGTAACAAGCTTCGTAGTGGGGAGAGAGTGTTGGGGAGCTTCGTCATTTCTTTCTCAAAACCCTAAAGCAATGCAAGCTCTGTTTTGATTACTTTTAATTGAAATAAAATAATATGATGCCCTGTGAATTCGAAAGTGTTTCGGGCGGAGGATAATGAAATTGTGAACATGAACAAGCTGGCTGATGCCAATGTGGTGGAGACAGACACTTGGGAAATAGGACGTCTATTGTCGATAACTGACCATGCCAGTGAAGAAGCAATCAAGGCCTTTGATCGAGAGAGATTTGATGTGGAAAGGGACAATATGCGAAGCAAGGTGGTTCCGGAGGCGAGTGCAGTAGTGACATAATGGTTCAATTATTTTCGTGGAATTGTAGGGGGATTTTATCAATTAGGAAGAGACGGTTTATAAAGAAAATATTTCAAGGAGAGCAGGCGTCGTTTTGCTTGTTACAAGAAAGCAAGAGAGAAGAAATTGATGATTTTCTTATACACGAATTAGGAGGGAATAATGAGACTCGATGAGTGTACACTCCTTCGATTGGGAGATCGGGGGGCCTAGTTTCGATGTGGGATTCCAAAGTTTTCCAGATGGATCATTCAGAGGTTGGTAACAGATTTATCTGGATCGAGGGTACACTTACAGAAAATAATAGGAGGTGTGCGGTTTTGAATGTTTATGCTCCCAACGATGTTGTGTTACGAGGTCATCTATGGGAGAGCTTGGGTAGAAAGATAGAGAGAGCTACGATCCCGGTATTAGTAGCGGGTGATTTCAACGAAACTCTAGTCCCTTCAGATCGCTTGCATGGGGGGGGCTACTCTCGGGGTATGGTCCAGTTTCAGGATTGGGTGGACAGGTGTGGATTGCAAGACATTAGGCTAGTAGGGAGGCGTTTTACCTGGTCTAATGTCATTAGCAGGAGTAAAATAGATAGGGTATTTGTTCAAGAAGGGTGGATGAATTGCATTAGTGATTGCGAGCTATCAGCTCTTGAAAAGAGTGGATCAGACCACACGCCTTTATTCCTAAGACATGATAGGGTTGATTGGGGCCCCAAACCATTCAGAGATTTAGCTGTCTGGTGGGAAGACATAGGGTTCAAAGATATGGTGACGGGTTGGTGGTCAGAAGCAGGAATCGAGTTCCCAGGTAATTATCGGGTTATTCATAAGATGCGATACTTGAAGAAGAAAATTCAGATTTGGAATAAGGACGTATTTGGAAATGTTGAGTCCAATCTAAGAGAACTACAAGATCGTCTTGAGGCATATGATCGACTCGGGGACGAGCGGCCGTTTACCCAGGAGGAACAGAGAGAACACAACGACATTAGGCTTCAGGTTTGGGCTCAACAGGATCGGGTTGATAGATATTGGCAACAAAAGAATAGATTAAAGTGGAATATTAAGGGGGATCGAAACACTGGGTATTTTCATAGGATGACAAAGATTGCAGTGAAAAGGAACAACATTAGAGAGATAATGACGCCTAATGAAAGACTCACCGACCCGGGGGGCATTAAGCGGGCAGCTGTTCAGTACTACGAGACCTTTTTCAGATCCGTCCGTTGGAACAGGCCTCGGATGCAGGATTTGGGATTTCTGAAACTGACTGAGGATGAAGCGTCAAGGTTGGAGATGGAGGTGACTCGTGCAGAAATTTGGGAAGCGGTTAAAGATTGTGACGGTCAAAAAACACCAAGGCCGGATGGATTTTCTATGCAATTTTTGCAAAAGGCATGGCACATTATCGGAGATGACTACTGCAGATTGATTCAGGAATTCTTTAGGTCAGGGAAATTCCCATCAGGGGCAAATTCTTCGTTCTTGACTCTCATTTCGAAGATTAACGATGCGAAGAGGTTCAGTGAATATCGGCCCATAAGCTTAGTCAGTAGTTATTATAAGATTGTGTCCAAGGTCATGGCGAGGCGGTTGAGCGAGGTAATTACAAAAGTCATTAGTGAAGTGCAGCATGGATTCATTAAAGGAAGACAAACTCTAGACTGTGTCATGACAGCAAATGAGGTGGTCCATTACTTGCAGGAGACGAAACAACAAGGGCTGCTTTTTAAGCTGGATTTCGAGAAGGCATATGACTCCGTCGAATGGGAATACTTAGATGACGTGATGAGGCATATGGGATTCAGAGGGAGGTGGAGGAATTGGATTAAACAATGCATTAGCACGAATAAGGTTTCCATACTAATTAATGGGTCACCTTCTGGCCAATTCTGTGTGGGTAGAGGCCTTCGGCAGGGATGCTCTATGTCGCCGTTCTTATTCAATATTGCAGTGGAGGGTTTGCATCGTCTATTTGTTAGAGCAGAAGAGGTTGGGATCCAGAGAGGTATAGGTAACCCATCAGCAGGGTGGAATCTGAGCCATCTTTAGTTTGCGGACGATACTTTGGTTTTTGTGAATAACAATGAGGAGGAGATCCGGGGAGTGAAGGGTATTTTGAGATGGTACGACGCTTATTCAGGACTTCGAGTTAACTTCCACAAAAGCACCTTGGTAGGAGTGAATCTGAGTGAGCAAATCGGAGGTATCTTAGCTACTCGAGCTGGTTGTAAGTATGAGGTACTCCCTTGTAAGTACTTGGGATCTCTGGTGGGCTTTAATCCGAGACGAAAATCAGGGTGGGAGTTCCTTATCCAGAAAATGAGGAAAAAACTTTCAACATGGAAGGGGCATCTACTCTCGATGGGGGGCCGTGTGACGTTGATCAAGTCAGCGCTAGCGAGTCTACCTATTTATAACATGTCTATTTACAGGATGCCTAAGTCCGTCGCTATTCAGTGCGAAGGAGTTATGTGGCGCTTTCTTTAGAGTGGCTGCGATATTAACAAGGGGTTGGCTAAGGTGAACTGGAATGAAGTGACTCGGTCGACAGCGCTAGGGGGATTGGGAATTGGGAGGATACAAGACCGGAATATTTCGCTGCTTTTCAAATGAGTGTGGGAGATGCTGAGGGGTAGCAGGAAGTTGTGGGCGGATATCGTTCGTAGGCAATACAACCTCCTTTCCATTGGAGACTTGTGGAAGGAGAGGGAGGGGAGGATGTCCCCAATATGGCGTGATCTTTTGGGAGTTTGTGGTCGAGGAAGTGCCTTTTTCGACCTGTGGACCAACAACACTTAGATAAAAATTGGGGACGGGAGAAACACAGTCTTTTGGTGGGATACTTGGGCAGGTAAGAAGCCATTGGCCTTGGAGCATCCTCGGCTATACCATATATCGACCAATCAGTATGGGACGGTCAATGAATTTGGTACATGGATCGATTCTGTTTGGGAATGGGAAACTGTGTGGAGGCGCGGTTTGTTTGAGTGGGAGAGAGACGAGTGGGTATGTTTGAGAGCTCAGTTACCTCTTCCCTGTAGGAGATATCAACATCAGGTTCTTCGTTGGGATTTAGATCAATCGGGGACATACACGGTGAATTCAGGGTATAAGAAATGGGAGGAATCTAGGTTTGAGCCAGCTCCTCTGCTTCGGTCTTGTTGGACTGGTCTAGCTCCATACCGAGTGGAATTTTTCCTTTGGTTAGCACTGCGAGAAAGAATTGTCACTAGGACTTTCCTAATGAAGCGAAACATGATTCCTGATTACTTGAATGTCTGCCCAATGTGCAACAGTGAACCGGAGAATGTTACTCACCTTTTCTTGCGTTGTGAGGTAGCTTCGGGTATTTGGGAGTTTATCATGCGTTGGCTTCAGGTGGTTTGGTGCCAGCCTCAAAATCTTTCGGACCTGTGGCGAACGTGGGAGAGTTATTTACCTTGTACAAACAAGCAGACCGGTAGTGCTTGGAAAATCCTATTCTATGCGGTTATTTGGACAATATGGAAGACACGCAACGAAGTCGTGTTCAGACAAAAGGAGTACAGTGACTCGAGGTGTCTTAATAGGATTTATTCTTTGTGGCATTGGTGGTTGAAAAGTAAGGACAACGGGTTCGCCTACAGTTTGTCCGATGTCCTTCAATCCCCGGCATGGTTACTCAATCGGTGAATCGAAGCTCGGTTTTCTCAGATGTAGGTTGATGAGGAGTCAGGTCTAATAGTGGGTTAGGGAGTCAGTCCTTTGCCCTTTTCTTTGGGGCTTCGTTTGTTGTTGAGAACGTTTGTCGCACTGCTATTGAAGCAGTGTCTTGTAATCTTCAGTCATGTTCTTCATGACAATTCATTTCAATATAACTTTCTGCTGATTAAAAAAATAAAATAAAATAAAATGATGTAATGTAATATAAATCCTTAATAAAATTAACGTATGCAACGTTACAAGTGATATTCAACAAAAGAAACAGTTGCCACATGTTTTGTGCAGCTAAGGTGATACATGCCACAAATGGTATGGTGTCTAGCAACTGGTGCAAATGACTCGGTGCAGTCAATCCTTGCCTCTTCAGAATGGTTTGGTTTGGTCTTTAATTATGTAGAGTTTGATTTTAGCAAAATTTTACATTTAATTTTGACTCGTGCTTCCAAATCTAACTTTCCTTGATGCATGATCTTATGTTGTCTCCCACTTATGTTGTCTCGTAGATAAATTAAGATTTTTAGTTTTTGAGCTAGAAGGTCGGCTTAGGGTTAGTTTTTCTCCTAACACTTGCATTTTAAGCGGATCTTAATTTTTTTTAGCTGAGTGCATTCCTTGTATTACTAGCTTAAGTTACAATATTTTTTTTTTAGTGATAGATCTTATATGTATTTCAATTTAAATTCTAACTTTTCATTTTTCTCTTAAAAATATATCAAGAATTAATGATCAAGTACTAGTAGACAAGGAATATTCGGTGGGGCATAATCTAAGCCGGTGGTTACCAAGTTACAAAGCAGAATTTATGCTCCAGAACTAATGTTCGCCTCTGTTAATTTAGTGGAGGAAAACAAAAAACGAAAGAAAAGCGACAATTATTACACAAATACCACTTGTTTTCCAACATTTTATTTTACACCTATTTTTTTTTTTTGGTCAGGGAATTGTTTTAGTTTACAAATTTTTTATCTATTATTAAATAAAAAAATACTTGTAGTCGGTGAGGAAAACATAAAAGGTACATAAAATATCTTGTTTTATATAAATTAATAGCAAATTATAACTTTGTTTTGTCTTGGAATTATGCAATTTGAAACGTTGCATTCTCTCCAAAATATAGGGGAAAATAAAAATATCATAAAGTCGACTACCAAAATATCTTAGATATTATTCACCAGCATAGAGTTATTCTAGCTAAATTAAAAAAATTAGATTCAAACTTTGGCTATAGTTAAAACTTATAAGGGAAAATGTTACCATTTCTTAGAGTCCTGCTCAACTTAAATCTAGAATAATCGGTATATAGTGATAAAAAATATCTTATATATTTTGTCAAAAAATTTAGATTCAAACTTTGGGTATACAATTGTGTTAAAATTTACGAGGGAAAAAATTACAATTTTTTAGAATTCTACTCAACTTAAATATAGAATAATCAGTATATAGTGATAAAAAATATCTTAGATATTTTGTCAAATTTGCCAGTGATATGCAAGAGAAAGTTGGACCATTTTAGGCCCACAATTGTGGGACAATGCAATTTTTGTAGTTAAAAGCAGAAAATTAAAGTTTTTAGTATTCCATCCGGTCTTCATTAAATGTCGTTTTAAAATAGTAACA
The DNA here is from genome assembly GCA_963691705.1 of Viola odorata. NCBI lineage: Eukaryota > Viridiplantae > Streptophyta > Magnoliopsida > Malpighiales > Violaceae > Viola > Viola odorata. The sequence goes on from OY829542.1 coordinate 56,263,411, forward strand.
AAAAGTAAAACAAACGCCAAAAAATCAAGTAATGTGTATAATAATATTCAGTAGCAAAACGATATATTTTGGAGACTGGAAGGAGTATTAATCATCATCATTTCTTCTTTTCCTTTTTTCATTTATATGAGTTCTCCTAGATTTTTAAATATTTGTATGATGGTCCCATGTGTGTGGCCCATGCTCATAATTTGTCATAAATTCCAGGCTGGCATTTGTTCCTGGCTTGTGTCTACTACCATCATTGGGCTTTGTAATGAGCTAACCAGGTTGAAGCCCAATATCACACCATTCATTTTATTTGACAAAAAACAGTCTAGAGAGATGGATTGGATCGGAAAAAATTATACTGAAAGAACCATCGTAGTTTTTTTGAGATCCGAAGATGTTCCAATAAGAAAGGACACTCGAAAAGCTCACCTAAACTCATAAAAAAAGAAGGAACAACAACCATGTCTATAGTAAAACGAAAAATACCTGCATGTATAAATTATTTATTATAAGTATTTTACCCGCCGTAATTTTAGGTATATATGTGTTTACAAACCTAAAAATATTAAAGATGGCTCGTCGCTTTGGAACTTCTCGGGTCAGATCTAAGGATCGAGACACAATCCTCGTACCCAACAATGATTGTGCAAGATTTCTCTATCTTTTGGGTCTTGTTGTTGCAAATTGGTAGAGGAATGGGTGGATGAGATGAAGAAGAAGAAGGAAAGTGCATCTTTTACGTAATTGAGAGATGAGATGGTGACGGAATTCAATCCTTAATTTTGATTGGAAGACCATCTTCGAAGAAATAAGCAACAATAATATTCCGGCGACTGTTTTATTTTATGTCTACCCTTTTCAAAATTTCAACTATCCTAGAGCAATACTCATCCTTATTTTTCCAACTCACTCACAACCCAAGGGCTTCACTAATACTAGAGGTTTTAAGTTTAAGTTTTGACGTAACTGTTTTCAAATCCCATAGTATTATTTATATTTTAATTTAATTGGGTCCAAAAAGAAATCTTATGAGTGTATCATATAGTGAGAATTCAGATTAATCAAGGCTGACCTGAACACTTAGTGGTAATTTTAAAAAAAAAACATAACTTTCTTTCTATTAATTAGAGTTAGAAAAAAATTTCGGTTGTCGTGAGCTTTATAAATATAAGATTCTTACTAAAGTATTATCAAATTTGAGAGGTGATTCATCTAATATAATTTCTTCTTCTTCTTTTATTTCTTATACTCGAATAATCTCAGATAATGATGGACAAATCCTGACTACTCGATTACAATCATTGTTGGTATGAAACTAGATTGCTAAGAATTTAATTTCAATGCTACGGAGAAGTACATGCTGGTGTTTTTGAACTTAGTGGATATATTCATTACAAACTTTGAAACTGAATCAGACTACTGACTAAAGTCATTAAGGATTCACTGGCTGCGGTTGGTAGGGATTATTTTAAGCATCAATGCTCTCATTTAGTATCCATATCTCTCTAAAATTCGCATCAATGCTCTTATTTTAAGTGTAGGGATTATAAACAATCATCTATATTATCAATTTTTATTAATTTCATATAATATGTTTAGTAATATTTTACGTAAAATTAAAATAAATAAAAATGCAACTAATCATAACTTGCATAAATATTACTATCAACACTTGGAGACACTTTTAATTATTTTTGTAAATAAAATGAAGGATTTGTAAATACTTATATAGAGAATCATGCAACCTTTCAAAAAATTTAACATTATCTCTTTCAAATTTCCTAATAAAGTATTAAATTAAATAGATCAATTAGGTATATTAAATTAATTTAACAGTGTAAATTGAAATTTTTTAAAGTTATATATCATAAATTGTATTAAAATTAATAAATAGATATATAATTTAATTGACCACACGATTTTTTTTATGTTATCTAATAAATTAATTGAGTAAAAAATAATAATATAAAAATATTAAATAAATAAAGTTTAAAATCATTATATGCCTGAAGATATTAAATTTTTAAAAATAATAATTGCATAATTGGAGAAATTCGAATTCATGAATTTTGAGTGACTTTCTTTTAAATCTTTCATATTTATATAGATATAAATTACACTATTCACTCCTCTTCAACTATGAAACAAACCTCATGAGCCATGACACAATAATCTTGCTCAACTTTAAACATAGAGCTCAGCTTGTAGTTGTAGGATCTAAATTGCACTGTTCACTCCTCTTCAACTATGAAACAAACCTCATGAGTCATGTCACTCTAATCTTGCTCAACTTTAAACTTGGAGCTCAGCTTGTAGAAGGAGGATATCTGAAAACTTTGTTTTGATTTATATTTATGTACTGATTTTTTATTGAGGTCAATATTTTCTGATTTTCTGTGTACTCTTATTTAGAATTTAAAATAAATATGGAACCTATTATAATACCACTATTATGGCGTTGAGATAATACTGGTTCATCAATTAGTAAAAATATTAATATCTCTAATATTTTATTTTAAATTCATTTGACAGTTAAACAAAAGTGAAATATAACCCTAATAAAGAAAGAATAAGATCCTAAATACTCCCTCCGGAACTTAATAACTGTCCAGTTGACTTTGGGCAAGCATATTAAGGAGGCCGGATGACTCACTATTTGACCCCAAAAAATTCCGTACTTTTTTTCGAATGTACGTTAATTCGAGAAAAAATTAGGATAAAAAAAGTAACAATATAACAATATTGTTTCAATATATTGTTATTATATAGTTACTTAACTACATTGTATATATATATATATATATATATATATATATATAAACAAAGGAAGTTATATATAAGTTAGGTAACTTTTCTTGTATATAAGTTATCAGTCAAGTAACTTTTATATACAGGGTTTTGCTAACCTTGTGGGCAGGTTAGCATTGTGTCCATTTTGGACAAAAATTACCCTTACTTTACATTAATTTTATCAAAACACATAGACATAAATATGAAACTGAATGGGCGACATGAACGGCAATTTTCTGGCCATCAAGATCAACCCTTCAACGGTTGCTGTGGCTGTGGGTGTAGGAGTTGTAGTGGTCGTGGGCCTAGTTGCATGGATTTGCTGGTCAAGAAGGGGAAATGTGAGGCTGGACCCTAGGTGCTTGATGGCTGTGGTGGAGCTTGGCCAGATGGCCGTAGGTCCCTAGGTGTTTGATAAGACTTTTTTAGTTTTTTTTGTTAATTTGTGTGTTTTCATGAGGGAATTTTAATTTTAATTTCTATATGTTATGTACTCTTTCCCTCAGAAATGTTTCGTAAACTTTAATGTTTATCAAAACTAGAGAATCATTCAACCTTTCAAAAATTTTAACATTATCTCTTTCAAATTTCCTAATAAAGTATTAAATTAAATAGATCAATTAGGTATATTAAATTAATTTAACAGTGTAAATTGAAAATTTTAAAAGTTATATATCATAAATTGTATTAAAATTAATAAATAAATATATAATTTAATTGACCACACGATTTTTTTTATGTTATCTAATACATTAATTGAGTGAAAAATAATAATATAAAAATATTAAATAAATAAAGTTTAAAATGATTATATGCCTGAAGATATTAAATTTTTAAAAATAACAATTGCATAATTGGAGAAATTCGAATTCATGAATTCTTAGTGACTTTCTTTTAAATCTTTCATATTTATATAGATATAAATTGCACTGTTCACTCCTCTTCAACTATGAAACAAACCTCATGAGTCATGTCACTCTAATCTTGCTCAACTTTAAACTTGGAGCTCAGCTTGTAGTTGTAGGATCTAAATTGCACTGTTCACTCCTCTTCAACTATGAAACAAACCTCATGAGTCATGCCACTCTAATCTTGCTAAACTTTAAACTTGGAGCTCAGCTTGTAGAAGGAGGATATCTGAAAACTTTGTTTTGATTTATTTTTATGTACTGATTTTTTATTGAGGTCAATATTTTCTGATTTTCTGTGTACTCTTATTTAGAATTTAAAATAAATATGGAGCCTATTAGAATACCACTATTATGGCGTTGAGATAATACTGGCTCATCAATTAGTAAAAATATTAATATCTATAATATTTTATTTTAAATTCATTTGACAGTTAAACAAAAGTGAAATATAACCCTAATAAAGAAAGAATAAGATCCTAAATACTCCCTCCGGAACTTAATAACTGTCCAGTTGACTTTGGACACGCATATTTAGGAGGCCGAATGACTCACTATTTGACCCCAAAAAATTCCATAAGTTCTTAACTTACGTCCGAAAATAAATTAGGGTAAAAAAAGTAACAATATAACTATATTGTTTCAATATATTGTTATTATATAGTTACTTAACTACATTGTTACTATATATATATATAACTTTCTTTGTTTATATAAACAAAGAAAGTTATATATAAGTTAGGTAACTTTTCTTGTATATAAGTTATCAGTCAAGTAACTTTTATATACAGAAGGTTAGTATTGTGTCCATTTTGACCTGTCACGGGGTTGAATTTGAGCTTGGAAATTGAAGAGGCACGGATTGCCAGCGTGGATTTTTTCTTTTTAAAAGGTGGAATTTATAGTTGACGCGTGTGGGCGCATTGGATTGCGTAGGTCATCTGATCTGACGGTACTTGTACAATCTTGACCATTAGATTGCATTTTGGTTGGACGGTTGACAGGTCTATCCAAAGTAACTTTTTTTGCAAGAGTTGCACCATATTGTTAAACTCTCTAGAAAATATATTTTTATATATATAATAAAGAAAATATTACACTATTATTCATAGCTAAATATAATTAGGGAAAAGATCCTATGACCACCAAAGTATGCGTAATTTTTTAAATATACTATAAATATTTTAATTTTATCAATGATCATTTTATAGTTTCAATACCTGTCCATAAATCTCATTAGTTTCCACTAAAATTGTCAAACACTACATGTGGACATTAAATCCTCCTAATTTTAACGCTTAATGAACTAAAATTGCTCCATTTTATATTTTATTATTTTTTTCGTAGTTTATGGGATTTTTAAAGCCTTTTCAAAATTATGTTATTAAGTAAATTCGATATGTAGTTTATTAATTATTTTGTTTATGATATAGGTATTGTTAGGGTTTCGAGTTTGAATCTTATCTCAGTCTATTAAGAAACTCGAAATTGTTGGATTTAAAAGCTGTGTATGTTTAAATGCTTTCCTCTTCAATCCATGAGAATTAAGAAGTAATGTTCCTTTCTTTTATTTTTCATATCAAAATCTGGCATTAAATATTAAATATTACTAGAATGTAACATCATTTTCAAATACATTTCTTTTATACGGTAAAAGAAAGCAAGCAGAATCCTCTCAAGTACAACCCTAATGATATTAAAAAATATTACATATTCTCTCCAACCCCTAGGGCAAGCTGGCCTAGCTCCACCACGGTGGTAATGCAGCCCGCGTCCAGCCTCGGTCCTCCTCTTCTTGATCTGCAAACGCATGCTACTGAGCCCAACATGAGTAGAACGAGTAGAACGATTATAGCAACACCAACAACCACGGATCAAGGGTTGATCTCCAGAAAAATTTTGGCGTGCACGAAGCCCATTGCTAACTGACAATGTAATTGAAAAGAGTGGTGGTAATTGAAAAGAGAATGAAGGAATTGCAGCGTGATGTCAATATTTTCTGATTTTCTGTGTACTCTTATTTAGAATTTAAAATAAATATGGAGCTTATTAGAATACCACTATTATGGCATTGAGATAATACTGGCTCATCAATTAGTAAAAATATTAATATCTCTAATATTTTATTTTAAATTCATTTGACAGTTAAACAAAAGTGAAATATAACCCTAATAAAGAAAGAATAAGATCCTAAATACTCCCTCCGGAACTTAATAACTATCCAGTTGACTTTAGGCACGCATATTAAGGAGGCCGGATGACTCACTATTTGACCCCAAAAAATTCTGTAATTTTTTTCGTTCTTAAATTACGTCCGAGAAAAAATTAGGATAAAAAAAGTAACAATATAACTATATTGTTTCAATATATTGTTATTATATAGTTACTTAACTACATTGTTACTATATGTATATATGTATAAACAAAGGAAGTTATATATAAGTTAGGTAACTTTTCTTGTATATAAGTTATCAGTCAAGTAACTTTTATATATAGGGTTTTGCTAACCTTGTGGGCAGGTTAGCATTGTGTCCATTTTGGACACAAATTACCCTTACTTTACATTAATTTAATCAAAACACATAGGGATAAATATGAAACTGAATGGGCGACATGAACGGCAATTTTCTGGCCATCAAGATCAACCCTTCAACGGTTGCTATGGCTGTGGGTGTAGGAGTTGTAGTGGTCGTGGGCCTGGTTGCATGGATCTGCTGGTCAAGAAGGGGAAATGTGAGGCTGGACCCTGGGTGCTTGATGGTTGTGGTGGAGCTGGGCCAGATGGTCGTAGGTCCCTAGGTGTTTGATAAGACTTTTTTAGTTTCTTTGGTTACTTTGTGTGTTTTCATGAGGGAATTTTAATTTTAATTTCTATATGTTATGTACTCTTTCCCTCAGAAATGTTTCGTAAACTTTAATGTTTATCAAAACTAGAGAATCATGCAACCCTTCAAAAATTTTAACATTATCTCTTTCAAATTCCCTAATAAAGTATGAAATTAAATAGATCAATTAGGTATATTAAATTAGTTTAACAGTGTAAATTGAAATTTTTTAAAGTTATATATCATAAATTCTATTAAAATTAATAAATAAATATATAATTTAATTGACCACAGGATTTTTTTTTATGTTATCTAATACATTAATTGAGTCAAAAATAATAATATAAAAATATTAAATAAATAAAGTTTAAAATCATTATATGCCTGAAGATATTAAATTTTTAAAAATAACAATTGAATAATTGGAAAAATTCAAATTCATGAATTCTGAGTGACTTTCCTTTAAATATTTCATATTTATATAGATATAAATTGCACTGTTCACTCATATTCAACTATGAAACAAACCTCATGAGTCATGTCACTCTAATCTTGCTCAACTTTAAACTTCGAGCTCAGCTTGTAGTTGTAGGATCTAAATTGCATTGTTCACTCCTCTTCAACTATGAAACAAACCTCATGAGTCATGTCACTCTAATCTTGCTCAACTTTAAACTTGGAGCTCAGCTTGTAGAAGGAGGATATCTGAAAACTTTGTTTTGATTTATATTTATGTACTGATTTTTTATTGAGGTCAATATTTTTTGATATTCTGTGTACTCTTATTTAGAATTTAAAATAAATATGGAGCCTATTATAATACCACTATTATGGCGTTGAGATAATATTGGCTCATCAATTAGTAAAAATATTAATATCACTAATATTTTATTTTAAATTCATTTGATAGTTAAACAAAAGTGAAATATAACCCTAATAAAGAAAGAATAAGATCCTAAATACTCCCTTCGAGTTCCAATCTTATCTCAGTCTATTAAGAAACTCGAAATTGTTGGATTTAAAAGCTGCGTATGTTTAAATGCCTTCCTCTTCAATCCATGAGAATTAAGAAGTAATGTTCCTTTCTTTTATTTTTCATATCAAAATCTGGCATTAAATATTACTAGAATGTAACATCATTTTCAAATACATTTCTTTTATACGGTAAAAGAAAGCAAGCAGAATCCTCTCAAGTACAACCCCAATGATATTAAAAAATATTACATATTCTCTCCAACCCCTAGGGCAAGCTGGCCTACCTCCACCACGGTGGTAATGCAGCCTGCGTCCAGCCTCGATCCTCCTCTTCTTGATATGCAAACGCACGCTATTGAGCCCAACATGAGTAGAACGAGTAGAACGATTACAACAACACCAACAACCACGGATGAGGGGTTGATCTCCAGAAAAATTTTGGCGTGCACGAAGCCCATTGCTAACTGACAATGTAATTGAAAAGAGTGGTGGTAATTGAAAAGAGAATGAAGGAATTGCAGTGTGAGCTCAATATTTTCTGATTTTCTATGTACTCTTATTTAGAATTTAAAATAAATATGGAGCCTATTAGAATACCACTATTATGGCGTTGGGATAATACTGGCTCATCAATTAGTAAAAATATTAATATCTCTAATATTTTATTTTAAATTCATTTGACAGTTAAACAAAAGTGAAATATAACCCTAATAAAGAAAGAATAAGATCCTAAATACTCCCTCCGGAACTTAATAACTATCCAGTTGACTTTGGGCACGCATATTAAGGAGGCCGGATGACTCACTATTTGACCCCAAAAAATTCCGTACTTTTTTTCGTTCTTAAATTACGTCCGAGAAAAAATTAGGATAAAAAAAGTAACAATATAACTATATTGTTTCAATATATTGTTATTATATAGTTACTTAACTACATTGTTACTATATATATATATATGTATAAACAAAGGAAGTTATATATAAGTTAGGTAACTTTTCTTGTATATAAGTTATCAGTCAAGTAACTTTTATATATAGGGTTTTGCTAACCTTATGGGCAGGTTAGTATTGTGTCCATTTTGGACACAAATTACCCTTACTTTACATTAATTTAATCAAAACACATAGGGATAAATATGAAACTGAATGGGCGACATGAACGGCAATTTTCTGGCCATCAAGATCAACCCTTCAACGGTTGCTATGGCTGTGGGTGTAGGAGTTGTAGTGGTCGTGGGCCGGGTTGCATGGATCTGCTGGTCAAGAAGGGGAAATGTGAGGCTGGACCCTGGGTGCTTGATGGCTGTGGTGGAGCTGGGCCAGATGGCCGTCGGTCCCTAGGTGTTTGATAAGACTTTTTTAGTTTCTTTGGTTACTTTGTGTGTTTTCATGAGGGAATTTTAATTTTAATTTCTATATGTTATGTACTCTTTCCCTCAGAAATGCTTCGTAAACTTTAATGTTTATCAAAACTAGAGAATCATGCAACCCTTCAAAAATTTTAACATTATCTCTTTCAAATTCCCTAATAAAGTATGAAATTAAATAGATCAATTAGGTATATTAAATTAGTTTAATAGTGTAAATTGAAAATTTTTAAAGTTATATATCATAAATTGTATTAAAATTAATAAATAAATATATAATTTAATAGACCACAGGATTTTTTTTTATGTTATCTAATACATTAATTGAGTAAAAAATAATAATATAAAAATATTAAATAAATAAAGTTTAAAATCATTATATGCCTGAAGATATTAAATTTTTAAAAATAACAATTGAATAATTGGAGAAATTCAAATTCATGAATTCTGAGTGACTTTCCTTTAAATCTTTCATATTTATATAGATATAAATTGCACTGTTCACTCATATTCAACAATGAAACAAAACTCATGAGTCATGTCACTCTAATCTTGCTCAACTTTAAACTTGGAGCTCAGCTTGTAGTTGTAGGATCTAAATTGCACTGTTCACTCCTCTTCAACTATGAAACAAACCTCATGAGTCATGTCACTCTAATCTTGCTCAACTTTAAACTTGGAGCTCAGCTTGTTGAAGGAGGATATCTGAAAACTTTGTTTTGATTTATATTTATGTACTGATTTTTTATTGAGGTCAATATTTTCTGATTTTCTGTGTACTCTTATTTAGAATTTAAAATAAATATGGAGCCTATTAGAATACCACTATTATGACGTTGAGATAATATTGGCTCATCAATTAGTAAAAATATTAATATCTCGAATATTTTATTTTAAATTCATTTGATAGTTAAATAAAAGTGAAATATAACCCTAATAAAGAAAGAATAAGATCCTAAATACTCCCTTCGAATTTGAATCTTATCTCAGTCTATTAAGAAACTCAAAATTATTGGATTTAAAAGCTGCGTATGTTTAAATGCTTTCCTCTTCAATCCATGAGAATTAAGAAGTAATGTTCCTTTCTTTTATTTTTCATATCAAAATCTGGCATTAAATATTACTAGAATGTAACATCATTTTCAAATACATTTCTTTTATATGGTAAAAGAAAGCAAGGAAAATCCTCTCAAGTACAACCCCAATGATATTAAAAAATATTACATATTCTCTCCAACCCCTAGGGCAAGCTGGCCTAGCTCCACCACGGTGGTAATGCAGCCCGCGTCCAGCCTCAGTCCTCTTCTTGATCTGCAAACGCACGCTACTAAGCCCAACATGGGTAGAACGAGTAGAACGATTACAACAACACCAACAACCACGGATGAAGGGTTGATCTCCAGAAAAATTTTGGCGTGCACGAAGCCCATTGCTAACTGACAATGTAATTGAAAAGAGTGGTGGTAATTGAAAAGAGAATGAAGGAATTGCAGTGTGAGGTCAATATTTTCTGATTTTCTGTGTACTCTTATTTAGAATTTAAAATAAATATGGAGCCTATTAGAATACCACTATTATGGCGTTGCGATAATACTGGCTCATCAATTAGTAAAAATATTAATATCTCTAATATTTTATTTTAAATTCATTTGACAGTTCAACAAAAGTGAAATATAACCCTAATAAAGAAAGAATAAGATCCTAAATACTCCCTCCGGAACTTAATAACTGTCCAGTTGACTTTGGGCATGCATATTAAGGAGGCCGGATGACTCACTATTTGACCCCAAAAAATTCTGTACTTTTTTTCGTTCTTAAATTACGTCCGAGAAAAAATTAGGATAAAAAAAGCAACAATATAACTATATTGTTTCAATATATTGTTATTATATAGTTACTTAACTACATTGTTACTATATATATATATATATGTATAAACAAAGGAAGTTATATATAAGTTAGGTAACTTTTCTTGTATATAAGTTATCAGTCAAGTAACTTTTATATATAGGGTTTTGCTAACCTTGTGGGCAGGTTAGTATTGTGTCCATTTTGAAAATAAATTACCCTTACTTTACATTAATTTAATCAAAACACATAGGGATAAATATGAAACTGAATGGGCGACATGAACGGCAATTTTCTGGCCATCAAGATCAACCCTTCAACGGTTGCTATGGCTGTGGGTGTAGGAGTTGTAGTGGTCGTGGGCCTGGTTGCATGGATCTGCTGGTCAAGAAGGGGAAATGTGAGGCTGGACCCTGGGTGCTTGATGGCTGTGGTGGAGCTGGGCCAGATGGTCGTAGGTCCCTAGGTGTTTGATAAGACTTTTTTAGTTTCTTTGGTTACTTTGTGTGTTTTCATGAGGGAATTTTAATTTTAATTTCTATATGTTATGTACTCTTTCCCTCAGAAATGTTTCGTAAACTTTAATGTTTATCAAAACTAGAGAATCATGCAACCCTTCAAAAATTTTAACATTATCTCTTTCAAATTCCCTAATAAAGTATGAAATTAAATAGATCAATTAGGTATATTAAATTAGTTTAACAGTGTAAATTTAAAATTTTTAAAGTTATATATCATAAATTGTATTAAAATTAATAAATAAATATATAATTTAATTGACCACAGGATTTTTTTTTATGTTATCTAATACATTAATTGAGTGAAAAATAATAATATAAAAATATTAAATAAATAAAGTTTAAAATCATTATATGCCTGAAGATATTAAATTTTTAAAAATAACAATTGAATAATTGGAGAAATTCAAATTCATGAATTCTGAGTGACTTTCCTTTAAATCTTTCATATTTATATAGATATAAATTGCACTGTTCACTCATATTCAACAATGAAACAAACCTCATGAGTCATGTCACTCTAATCTTGCTCAACTTTAAACTTGGAGCTCAGCTTGTAGTTGTAGGATCTAAATTGCACTGTTCACTCCTCTTCAACTATGAAACAAACCTCATGAGTCATGTCACTCTAATCTTGCTCAACTTTAAACTTGGAGCTCAGCTTGTAGAAGGAGGATATCTGAAAACTTTGTTTTGATTTATATTTATGTACTGATTTTTTATTGAGGTCAATATTTTCTGATTTTCTGTGTACTCTTATTTAGAATTTAAAATAAATATGGAGCCTATTATAATACCACTATTATGGCGTTGAGATAATATTGGCTCATCAATTAGTAAAAATATTAATATCTCTAATATTTTATTTTAAATTCATTTGATAGTTAAACAAAAGTGAAATATAACCCTAATAAAGAAAGAATAAGATCCTAAATACTCCCTTCGAGTTTGAATCTTATTTCAGTCTATTAAGAAACTCAAAATTGTTGGATTTAAAAGCTGCGTATGTTTAAATGCTTTCCTCTTCAATCCATGAGAATTAAGAAGTAATGTTCCTTTCTTTTATTTTTCATATCAAAATCTGGCATTAAATATTACTAGAATGTAACATCATTTTCAAATACATTTCTTTTATACGGTAAAAGAAAGCAAGCAGAATCCTCTCAAGTACAACCCCAATGATATTAAAAAATATTACATATTCTCTCCAACCCCTAGGGCAAGCTGGCCCAGCTCCACCACGGTGGTAATGCAGCCCACGTCCAGCCTCGGTCCTCCTGTTCTTGATCTGCAAACGCACGCTACTGAGCCCAACACGAGTAGAACGATTACAGCAACACCAACAACCACGGATGAAGGGTTGATCTCCAGAAAAAATTTGGCGTGCACGAAGCCCATTGCTAACTGACAATGTAATTGAAAAGAGAATGAAGGAATTGCAGTGTGAGGTCAATATTTTCTTATTTTCTGTGTACTCTTATTTATAATTTAAAATAAATATGGAGCCTATTAGAATATCACTATTATGGCGTTGAGATAATACTGGCTCATCAATTAGTAAAAATATTAATATCTCTAATATTTTATTTTAAATTCATTTGACAGTTAAACAAAAGTGAAATATAACCCTAATAAAGAAAGAATAAGATCCTAAATACTCCCTCCGGAACTTAATAACTGTCCAGTTGACTTTGGGCACGCATATTAAGGAGGCCAGATGACTCACTTTTTGACCCCAAAAATTTTCGTACTTTTTTTCGTTCTTAAATTACGTCCGAGAAAAAATTAGGATAAAAAAAGTAACAATATAACTATATTGTTTCAATATATTGTTATTATATAGTTACTTAACTGCATTGTTACTATATTTATATATGTATAAACAAAGGAAGTTATATATAAGTTAGGTAACTTTTCTTGTATATAAGTTATCTGTCAAGTAACTTTTATATATAGGGTTTTGCTAACCTTGTGGGCAGGTTAGCATTGTGTCCATTTTGGACACAAATGACCCTTACTTTACATTAATTTTATTAAAACAAATAGGGATAAATATGAAACTGAATGGGCGACATGAACGGCAATTTTCTGGCCATCAAAATCAACCCTTCAACGGTTGCTGTGGCTGTGGGTGTAGGAGTTGTAGTGGTCGTGGGCCTGGTTGCATGGATCTGCTGGTCAAGAAGGGGAAATGTGAGGTTGGACCCTAGGTGTTTGATGGCTGTGGTGGAGCTGGGGCAGATGGCCGTAGGTCCCTAGGTGTTTGATAAGACTTTTTTAGTTTTTTTTGTTAATTTGTGTGTTTTCTTGAGGGATTTTTAATTTTAATTTCTATATGTTATGTACTCTTTCCCTCAGAAATGTTTCGTAAACTTTAATGTTTTTCAAAATTAGAGAATCATGCAACCCTTCAAAATTTTTAACATTATCTCTTTCAAATTCCCTAATAAAGTATGAAATTAAATATATCAATTAGGCATATTAAATTAATTTAACAGTGTAAATTGAAAAATTTTAAAGTTATATATCATAAATTGTATTAAAATTAATAAATAAATATATAATTTAATTGAGCACATGAATTTTTTTTATGTTATCTAATACTCCCTCTGTCCATAAATAATGGACGCGAGGGAGTAAATCACAGGTTTTAAGAAACCTGTGATTGTTGTCAGCTAGTGGGCCCCTAACATTTTCTCTCTCTCTTTTCTTTCTTTCTTTCTTCTTCTTCTCACGAACTCACCCTCCTCTCCTTACTTTCTTTCTTTTTTCTTCTCACGACCTCACCTCCTCTCTCTTTCTTTCTTTCCATTTTCTTTCTTTTCTTTCCTCCTAGCTGCAGACCTCACTCCTTTAAGAAACAACAATAACAACAAACAGTGGTGGTAGTCCGCGATTGATGGTTTGAATTTGGGTTTTTTGTGTGGTGGAGGTGCGGCTGCTTGGAGGTTTGGGTGAGGTGGTGTGTGGTCGGCGATTGGTGGTTTAGATTTGGATTTGGGCGATTAGCAGTGGTGGTCGGCGATTGGTGGTTTGGATTTGGATTTGGTGGGTTAATTTTGGATTTTGGATTTGGATTTGCTGGTGTTTGCAGGGTTAATTAATTTTGGATTTGGATTTGCTGGGTTAATTTTGGATTTGGATATGCTGGGAATTTGCAGGGTTAATTAATTTTGGAATTGGATTTGCTCGGTTAATTTTGGATTTGGATTTGCTGGGAATTTGATTGGAAAGGAAGAGGTGCGGCGGTGATGGGTGTTTCACGGCTGGATTTGGCTACCGGGCTTCAATATTGGTGATATATATGTCATTTGAATCCTAAAATTCATCATGTTTGAACCTTGCTGATTTTAATTTTTTTTTCTAAGAAATGAGGATGAGAGCTTTGAAGAGAGAAGGAGAGGATGAAGAAGAGAGTGTCAGAGGAGACTGAATCGTTCTGATTCATGTCTCCGACCAAAAAGCTAAATACCCCATCCATTTTCACTTTCCTCCATTTTGTCCATGTGTGACGCGTATCTCAAGTGGAAAACGACGGGTCGTTTGAGGGTAATTTTGACAAAACACAAACTAAATGGACACAAATGCCAATGGCGTCAATTAAAAAAGGACAAAGTTTTTGGGCTAAAGCGTCCATTATTTATGGACAGAGGGAGTACATTAATTGAGTGAAAAATAATAATATAAAAATATTAAATAAATAAAGTTTAAAATCATTATATGCCTGAAGATATTAAATTTTTAAAAATAACAATTGAATAATTGGAGAATTTCAAATTCATGAATTCTGAGTGACTTTCCTTTAAATCTTTCATATTTATATAGATATAAATTGCACTGTTCACTCATATTCAACTATGAAACAACCCCCATAAGTCATGTCACTCTAATCTTGCTCAACTTTAAACTTGGAGCTCAGCTTGTAGTTGTAGGATCTAAATTGCACCGTTCACTCCTCTTCAACTATGAAACAAACCTCATGAGTCATCTCACTCTAATCTTGCTCAACTTTAAACTTGGAGCTCAGCTTGTAGAAGGAGGATATCTGAAAACTTTGTTTTGATTTATATTTATGTACTGATTTTTTATTGAGGTCAATATTTTCTGATTTTCTGTGTACTCTTATTTAAAATTTAAAATAAATATGGAGTCTATTATAATACCACTATTATGGCGTTGAGATAATATTGGCTCATCAATTAGTAAAAATATTAATATCTCTAATATTTTATTTTAAATTCATTTCATAGTTAAACAAAAGTGAAATATAACCCTAATAATGAAAGAATAAGATCCTAAATACTCCCTCCGGAACTTAATAACTGTCCAGTTGACTTTGGGCACGCATTTTAAGGAGGCCGGATGACTCACTATTTGACCCCATAAAAATCCGTACTCTTTTTCGTTCTTAACGTATGTCCAAGAAAAAATTAGGATAAAAAAAGTAACAATATAACTATATTGTTATTATATAGTTACTTAACTACATTGTTAAACAAAGGAAGTTATATATAAATTAGGTAACTTTTCTTGTATATAAGTTATCAGTCAAGTAACTTTTATATACAGGGTTTTGCTAACCTTGTGGGCAGGTTAGCATTGTGTCCATTTTGGACACAAATTACCCTTACTTTACGTTAATTTTATCAAAACATATAGGGATAAATATGAAACTGAATGGGCGACATGAACGGCAATTTTCTGGCCATCAAGATCAACCCTTCAACGGTTGCTATGGCTGTGGGTGTAGGAGTTGTAGTGGTCGTGGGCCTGGTTGCATGGATCTGCTGGTCAAGAAGGGGAAATGTGAGGCTGGACCCTGGGTGCTTGATGGCTGTGGTGGAGCTGGGCCAGATTGATATGATCCGGCCTAGTGTAAGTAAGCCGAATGATATATGGAGCTTGAGGAGGATCTAGCCGATGGAGTTATCAACAAGACTTGGAAGAAAGACAGGAATTTCATACACAATACACGGATTTGGCAGCGGAAATAGATTAGAAAAGCAAGAAACAATGTTACCCGGAATGTTGATTGTTGCTAGATGGATGGAAAGGAAGCAATGAACAAATGCACAACTTGTAGGAGCTCAAACCAATCCAGCAAACAAAGCTTCAAATATATTTAAGTCACCCAAACTTGTTACAAATTCGATTACAAAGATTTCCCGGAGGAAGATCGGGAGGAGTGTTCTCTACTCAAGCGATCTTTCTCCAAGAAGGATTGAAGAGTTTAATGACCTAGGTGATAAGTTTAAGGAGTGCTCTCAACTTATCAAATATCACTCAAGTCTAAAAACTAACTAATGAAAATGAAACAAGAGCTATTTATACAAGTAGGCAAAAGTTGACAGAACAGGAGCAAAACGCTATGGCGTTTTGGCAAAACGCTATGGCGTTTTGGCAAAACGCTATGGCGTTTTGCTACTGGAAAGTTACGGATCAAGCTGGGGCAAAACGCTATGGCGTTTTGGCAAAACGCTATAGCGTTTTGAAACGCTATGGCGTTTTGCAAAACGCTATAGCGTTTTGCCACTGGAAAGTTTCGTTCCAAAACACGGGCAAAACGCTATGGCGTTTTGGGCAAAACGCTATAACTGGGAGGCTCACGATGGAAAATCACATAGGCCGGTTTTTTCTCGTCTTGGAGGGGTCCTTTCTCTCTCATTTTGCCTTCAACCCATGAGGACAATGCTCTTGCTTTGCTCCGTGTGATCGGGCCTTGAGGCAACATGCCTTGAATGTCAAGTTCGGTCTTGGAGGGGTCCGTGATCATATCAACTCCTTCCCCTTCGAAAGGATTCGTCCTCGAATCCGTTTCTTGCTGGTCTTCTTCTTCATCGGGGTAGACAGATAGGTCATTGACGTTGAAGGTACGGCTGATTCCTCCATATTCACTTGGAAGATCTAGGACATAGGCATTGGCGTCAATACGACGGATAATTTGAAAAGGTCCGTCTCCTCTTGGACTTAACTTGCTTTGGCGTTCACGCGGGAATCGATCCTTGCTCCAATGAAGCCACACCCATTGACCCTGTTCAAAGGAAGTAGGAGCCTTGCCCTTATTGCGTTTGGTCACTGCTTTTTCATTCATGTTTTCAATGTTTTTGCGGACTTGCTCATGGAGTTTCTTAACAGCTGCAGCCTTGGCACTTCCACCTACACACTTAAGAGAACTCAAAGGCAAAGGTGAGAGATCAAGAGGGGTCAGGGGTTGGAACCCGTAAACCACCTCAAAAGGAGAAAACCCGATGGAAGTATGATAAGCATTATTATAGGCAAATTCAGCAAACGCAATGCATTCTTCCCATTTCACTCCATGTTTAGCAATCATTATACGAAGTAGTGAGCCTAAAGTTCTATTCACCACCTCCGTTTGGCCATCCGTTTGAGGATGACATGTGGTGGAGAAGAGAAGTTTAGTCCCTAACTTCGCCCAAAGAGTCCGCCAAAAATGACTTAAAAACTTGGTGTCCCTATCACTCACAATACTCTTAGGCATACCATGTATTCTCACCACATGTTGGAAAAATAAAGAGGCAATATGTGTAGCATCATGTGTTTTCGAACATGGTATAAAATGTGCCATTTTAGAAAAACGATCCACCACAACAAAGATAGAATCATGGCCATTCCTAGACTTAGGCAAACCCAAAACAAAATCCATAGATAAATCTACCCATGGGTGTTGCGCAACGGGTAAAGGCATATAGATAGCATGATGTTTAGATTTGGACTTGGCAAGTTTACAAGCAATGCACCTATTCACAATGCTAGTCACATCTACTTTCATTCGTGGCCAATAGAAATGAGACTTCAAAGCATGCAAAGTTTTGGAGATGCCAAAGTGACCACTTAAAGCACCTCCATGGGCTTCCAACACAAGTAGCTCTCTAACATTAGATCGGGGCACACACAATTTATCATACTTGAACAAGTAATCATCATGCCTAAAGAAATGCGTATGTGGTCCATGTGCACATGCTGCATATATGTCACTAAAATCCTCATCATTCTCATACAAGCCAAGTAAATGTGAAAACCCAAATAATTGTGCATCAAGAGAGTTCAAAAGAGCGTACCTTCGCGAGAGGGCGTCGGCTACCACGTTCTCCTTGCCTTGCTTGTACTTGATGGTGTAGGGAAATGCCTCAATGAATTCCATCCACTTGGCGTGGCGTTTGTTCAACTTGGCTTGGCCTTGAAGGAACTTCAAACTTAAGTGGTCGGTGTGGATGACAAACTGATTTGGCAGTAAGTAATGTTCCCACACCATGAGTGTTCTTACTAAGGCATATAACTCTCTATCATACGTGGAGTAGTTGAGCTGGGCACCGCTGAGTTTCTCACTAAAGTATGCAATGGGTCGCCCCTCTTGAGTTAGGACAGCTCCTATGCCTATGCCACTTGCATCACACTCTAACTCGAAAGCCTTGTTAAAGTTGGGTAAGGCTAACACCGGAGATTGCATAAGTCTCTCCTTGAGTTCCTTGAAAGCTGCCTCTTGTCGACTTCCCCACTCAAAAGTTACATGTTTCTTGGTGAGCTCATTGAGGGGAGCAGCTATGGTTGAGAAGTTTGGTACAAATCGACGATAAAAACTCGCGAGACCATGGAAGGATCTCACTTCGCTAGCACTCTTAGGATTAGGCCACTCTCTAATGGCCTTCACCTTTTCCTCATCAACCTGTACGCCATCTATACTCACAACAAAGCCAAGAAAATGTACTCTATCCAAGCACAATTCACACTTAGAAAGTTTAGCATATAATTGATGTGCACGCAAGGTGTCAAGTATGGTGCGCAAGTGATTCACATGTTGTTCAAGAGAAGGACTATACACAAGAATATCATCAAAATACACAACAACATATTTTCCTATGAATTCTCGCAGCACATAATTCATCAATCTCATAAAAGTGCTAGGGGCATTGGATAAACCAAAAGGCATTACCATCCATTCATACAAACCATGTTTGGTTTTGAAGGCTGTTTTCCACTCGTCGCCCTCGTGCATTCGGATTTGGTGGTAGCCACTCATGAGGTCAATCTTGGAATAGACCGTACTCCCACTTAGCTCATCAAGCATGTCATCAAGGCGGGGTATGGGGTGTCGATATCTCACTGTGATCTTATTGACGGCGCGACAGTCCACACACATTCTCCATGTCCCATCTTTTTTTGGTACAAGTAGTACGGGTACAGCGCAAGGGGACATACTCTCCCTAATGAAACCTTTACTCAACAACTCCTCGACTTGCTTTTGGAGCTCTTTTGTCTCCTCGGGGTTGCATCGATAGGCTGGTCTATTCGGTATAGCAGCACCGGGTACAAGATCTATCTTGTGTTCTATACCGCGGATGGGAGGAAGACCACTAGGCATCTCGGATGGAAACACATCATCAAATTCCTGCAAAAGGGAAACAATTGGACTTGGTAGAGAAGAAATGGGGTTAGTGGCAGCATTCAAACAATAGGGCTTGTACTGAAGCACAAGGCACACTTTGTTAGTGACAAGGGCTTGCCTCACATCCTTACCCCTCGCTACCATACTCAACTGTTTTGGCTCACTCTCTCTACCATGCTTACTTTTGTCATGGCGTGTATTCAGCTCTCCTCTTACTTTCTTCTCTCCTCTCTTCTCTTGTGAGCTACACTCACTTTCCCTCAAGATACCATGCTTACTTTTTTCATGGCTGGTTTTTTCCTCTTTCGCACAACTTACCTTCTTCTCTCCTCTCTTGTCTCTCATCTTCCTCATTAACTGAAATTCTGCACTTGCTTTTGCCATGTGCATTTGATCTTCCCGGACTTGTATAGGAGTGAGTGGAACAAAGCTGAACTTCTTCCCACGGTGGGTGAGATGAAGCTTGTTAGTCCGACCATCATGGACTACCCACCTATCAAATTGCCATGGTCGACCAAGAATGAGGTGACTCGCGTCCATGGGAACCACATCACACAATCGTTCATCCTCATAACCACCCATCTTAAGAGCTACAAGAACTTGCTCCTTTACCTTCACTTCCCCATCATCATTAAACCAATGCAAAGAGTAAGGATTAGGATGGGGGGTTGTAGGCAAACCAAGCTTCAAGACTAAGAGATGGCTTGCTACATCCACCACACTCCCATTGTCAACAATAAGTGAAGCAATTTTACCGTTGATCTCACAACGAGAATGGAAAAGGTTTTCTCGCTGCTCCTCATTGGTATTCTCCTCCTTGGCTTGAACACTCATGCTCCTCCTCACAACCAAGGTCATAGGGGCTATCGGAACCACTTCTTCTTCACTACTTTCAGTTCCTTCTTCCTTCAACTCATTCTCTCCTTCCATCTCTTCATCACTTTCAGTTTCATAGTTACCCTCACGGATGATCACTACTCGACGGTTAGGACACTCGGAGGAAATGTGTCCTCTTCCGTGGCATCGATAACACTGAATATTCGAGGAGAATTTCTTGGGATGATTTGGGTTGGTAGTGATAGTGTTAGGGGTCTGTTTTGGTGGAGGATTAAAGGAGTTATTCTTAGAGAAAGGTGTGTATGGTTTAGGGTTGGGGGTCACTGTTTTGGTATCTTTTTGGTTTGGTTGGTCTTTAGGGTAGGATTTCCATGGGGTTTTTGGAGTGGAGGAGTAGGGTTGGTTGGTGTTTCGGCTAGGGTAGGGCTTCTTCTTTGTGGACTCATATGCTTCCACCTTTAGGGCGTAATGGAGCATTGACTCCAAGTGATCAAGCTCCTTCAACTCAAGCTTGTACCGAATCCGTTCATTGAGACCATTGAGGAATCGGGACATAGTGACTTCTTCATTCTCATCAGTTTCGGTCTTGATAAGAAGCTCCTCTAGGTCATTAAAGTATTCACCCACTGATTTGGAACCTTGCTTGAGACCTTGTAGCTTGTTTTGTAAGTCCCGTTTGTGGTTGGCGGGTACAAACCTTGCCCTCATTACCCTCTTCATCTCTTCCCAATCTCGGATGGCATCCTCTTCCCCTCTTTTCTTGCAAACCTTATCCCACCAACTAACCGCATAATCATCAAACTCCATGGCAGCTAGCTTGATTTTCTTCTCATCCGAATACCGGTGACAATTAAAGATACGTTGAATTTTTCCTTCCCATTTGAGGTATTCCGAAGGATCAGTGGTGCCTCTAAAGGTAGGAATTTGCACTTTAATACCACTCAACTTGTCATCAACCTTCTGTTCTTGTGCCTCCTCAAATGGCTTTCCAAACTGAAAAGTGGAATTTCGTTGCCGCCTACCTCTATTTGATTGTGGAGGTTCTTCAAGCTCTTCACTACCATACTCAAAAGGATCTTCGTAATATCCATGTGTGTTGTGAGGTGTGGTCTTAGCATGATAATGAGGAATTAGAGGCCGACTACTTGTTGCATTAAGATCTTTTGGGTTCGGATTAAGCTTGGCATATTTCTCCCGGATGTTCTTCATTTGTTCTTCGGATATGGCTAGATGAGTAGGGTGTGGTGCTGGTTTTCGAGTCTCCGTGGTGAGACAGCTTGGGAAGCCACGGCTGGCCACCCTTTTGAATTTCCCTTTCAAGCGCTCACGCGCTTCATCACTGTCAAGTTGACCCTCTTCTTCGGTCTCACAAGTTACATGCTCCTCTTGGAAACCTTTTGGGGGCTTAAGGGGAGGCTCCCTTGGGGTGACTGGGGACTTTATACTTCCCTCTAACAAAGTGAGACGGGCCTCTGTCCGATCAGCAGTAGCCTTCAAAGAAGCCAAGGCAGCAAGGACTTGTTCAAGGGCCTCGGCACTTCTACTACTACTAGAATTAGGCCTACTTCGGTTGATCATTGTAACAAGACAAAGGTACCTGCACACTCAAACAAACGTTAGAAAAACTTTTCTCCCTCACGTGTTTGAACACTCGTGTTTGATCACTCGTAAAAGATGTCCTCACAAACGCTCAAAAATCCTTTCCACAATCTTGTTCACCACACAACTTCTTGTAGCAAATAAACTTGTGATTCAAGTCAAGCATTTGTTCATAACCATCTTTGCAACATAATCAAGGGAGTAACACAAGAAAAAGGGAAAGAAGCTGAACAAAGACTCAAGAAGACTCAAGGAAAGGCTGAAGAAAAATTTCAGAAAAGTGAGGCAGCCGAACCTGGCGGCATGCCGCTCCAGCCGAGGAGATCCTGGCGGTATGCCGCTAGGCACAAAGACTTGAATTTCACTTCTGAAATTCGAAAGAACAAGGAGGAAAACTGACAAGAGATGACTTAAATGAGTAAAAGACTCCAAGGAACTTAAGTTTAAGACTTGATGAAAAAGACTCCTTTCTTTTCTTTTCTTTTCTTTTTTTTTTTTTTTTTTTTTTTAAAGGAGTTTAGGACTCAAGTCTTAAACTAAGTTTAGGACTTGGACAAACTCAATAGGACTGCTGGACATTCAAGTGAAGAGCTGGACGTGGACAAGGGGGCAAAGACTCCACTTAGGTGAATATTCTTCTTGAGAGTTAGAATGTTTGCCACTTGTGAGAATATTTGTTCTTTGGTTGGCCACTTTGGTGTAGGAAATTAATATTTTATTGGGGAAACAAGGACCTTAGCTTTGACTAGTAATTTTCAGATCAAAGTTTTCCTTCTTCATTCAAATTTTGCATGAACACCAAGAACACAATGATGAACACCAAGAATTCACTTATCAGATTTTGATATTTAAGACTAGCAAAAGTTGGCATAACATTCACACATATTATCACTTGAATTTGGGCAGCGATATTCGACACTTTTGTCACAAGACAATCAATACAACGAAGATGGACAACAAGAGCATATATGGTTCAGACAAAGGTGACACAAGGAAGAACACAAATAAACTCCAAGGCGCCAAAAGCTCCGCTACCACTTGATATGATCCGGCCTAGTGTAAGTAAGCCGAATGATATATGGAGCTTGAGGAGGATCTAGCCGATGGAGTTATCAACAAGACTTGGAAGAAAGACAGGAATTTCATACACAATACACGGATTTGGCAGCGGAAATAGATTAGAAAAGCAAGAAACAATGTTACCCGGAATGTTGATTGTTGCTAGATGGATGGAAAGGAAGCAATGAACAAATGCACAACTTGTAGGAGCTCAAACCAATCCAGCAAACAAAGCTTCAAATATATTTAAGTCACCCAAACTTGTTACAAATTCGATTACAAAGATTTCCCGGAGGAAGATCGGGAGGAGTGTTCTCTACTCAAGCGATCTTTCTCCAAGAAGGATTGAAGAGTTTAATGACCTAGGTGATAAGTTTAAGGAGTGCTCTCAACTTATCAAATATCACTCAAGTCTAAAAACTAACTAATGAAAATGAAACAAGAGCTATTTATACAAGTAGGCAAAAGTTGACAGAACAGGAGCAAAACGCTATGGCGTTTTGCTACTGGAAAGTTACGGATCAAGCTGGGGCAAAACGCTATAGCGTTTTGAAACGCTATGGCGTTTTGCAAAACGCTATAGCGTTTTGCCACTGGAAAGTTTCGTTCCAAAACACGGGTGGGAGGCTCACGATGGAAAATCACATAGGCCGGTTTTTTCTCGTCTTGGAGGGGTCCTTTCTCTCTCATTTTGCCTTCAACCCATGAGGACAATGCTCTTGCTTTGCTCCGTGTGATCGGGCCTTGAGGCAACATGCCTTGAATGTCAAGTTCGGTCTTGGAGGGGTCCGTGATCATATCACAGATGGTCGTAGGTCCCTAGGTGTTTGATAAGACTTTTTTAGTTTCTTTGGTTACTTTGTGTGTTTTCATGAGGGAATTTTAATTTTAATTTCTATATGTTATGTACTCTTTCCCTCAGAAATGTTTCGTAAAAACTAAAGAATCATGCAACCCTTCAAAAAATTTAACATTATCTCTTTCAAATTCCCTAATAAAGTAT
The DNA here is from genome assembly GCA_963691705.1 of Viola odorata. NCBI lineage: Eukaryota > Viridiplantae > Streptophyta > Magnoliopsida > Malpighiales > Violaceae > Viola > Viola odorata. Next base: position 56,287,534 of record OY829542.1, read on the forward strand.
GAAATTAAATAGATCAATTAGGTATATTAAATTAATTTAACAGTGTAAATCGAAAATTTTAAAAGTTATATATCATAAATTGTATTAAAATTAATAAATAACTATATAATTTAATTGACCACACGATTTTTTTTTAGGTTATCTAATACATTAATTAAGTAAAAAATAATAATATAAAAATATTAAATAAATAAAGTTTAAAATCATTATATGCCTGAAGATATTAAAATTTCAAAAATAACAATTGCATAATTGGAGAAATTCGAATTTATGAATTCTGAGTGACTTTCTTTTACATCTTTCATATTTATATAGATATAAATTGCACTGTTCACTCCTCTTCAACTATCAAACAAACCTCATGAGTCATGTCACTCTAATCTTGCTCAACTTTAAACTTGGAGCTCAGCTTGTAGTTGTAGGATCCTCACAGGCGATACGTTCCAGACATGACAGCCACCAAGAATCCAAAACTCAACAAGTTATCTATCAATCGGATGGGTGGTTGAGTGCAATGAAGAATGGAGCCATTTACGCGGGCTGTGCAAGAACGAGTTTTTTTCGAGCAAGGCATTGGAGTGGAAAGAATCAATACATGAAAAACGGGTGATGGAAATGCTACTATTTTTAACATGTTGAGTTTCATTTTGGTCGTCAAGGGAACTTACAAGTGAGGGTAGAGGGGATAAGTGGAATTCTAAATGAAATGGTATATTCTATACCTAATCTATCTGATTTGTATCCAATCTTGAGTCCATTAGATCTTCAGGGTTTGAAGAAGAGAAGTGCAGAATTGCATAGGTGCAAAACAATCGTACAAGAAAGAAGAGAGGAGAAAAGATGTGATGATGGTGCCTCAAATTGCAAGGATTTTCTTGACACTTTGATCAAGAATGGCTCAAGTGATGATCAAATCAATTATTTCCTACTGGTTTGTTGTCTCTTCTACTTCCAATTTCAGCTCTTTCTGAAGTTTCCAGATTTTGAAATTCTAGTCATAAATTCATAATAACAGATTGTGTCGATGTATTTTTCTGGTCAACAATCGAATGAGCAATGCCGGAACTGATCAATAATCCGAAATGCCTCAACAGAGTCCAACAGGATATTGCAGCAATAGCAAATCAAGAAACTACCATCATCAAAGAATCCCATCTTCCACACCTCAAATACCTTCAAGCTTGTGTCAAAGAAACCCTGAGGCTGCACCATCCAGGCCCTTTTCTCCTTCCTCACCGACTCCGCACCGTTAAATCTTGCAATGTCCTGCACTACACAATCCCCAAGAATTCCCAAGTGTTGGTAAATTTCTGGGAAATAGGGCGCGACCCGAATAACTGGAAAGACCCTGAAATGTTTAATCCTGAAAGGTTCCTGATAAGTGCTAACATGGATTTTAAGGGCAGTGACTTTGAGTTATATCATAACAAAAGACAAATCACAAAACACACAGGTTCCTGATAAGTGATAGATAGCTTGTATCATAACAAAACAAAAATCAAATGAATTCTTTCATATATATTTCCTACCAGTACATCATGGGTTTTATGTTTTATGATAATCCTTCAGCAAACAAAGCTAAAAATGTTGACAAAAACTACAAAGAATTTCTTGAATACATCAAAGAATGAAAGAATAAATAAAAAGAAAACTACCTACAAAGAATTTTTTCTTTCTGTGTGCAAGAATGAAATGAATTAAATAACTATGTATGTAGGAAAAAAGAAACCCAAATCTATCAACTTGGCTGAGAAAAAATGGATGACCTCCCTGCGATATCTCCAGGCGCCCACGCGGAGACCGTATAGAGAGGCTGATCTAACCAACTTAGAGTCAGTGCCCCACCTTCCTGCCCTTGCTTCTTTACCCTGTAATTCCCACAAGAGTACATCCTCAACAGCATTTGACTCTGACGCATTTCCATCTCATCAACTCCCAAGCACCGGTATCCTCCTTGCTCCATCAACTTGCTCCACTTTTCAAAACCCTGATGCCTTTCGTGCCGATCACTCCCTTCACAAGCCACAATGTTCCGAATTTCCCGCGCAAACATCTCCTCTAGTTTTAGCCTAACTGGACTATCTACTGGAAGGCTAGAATTGATCGAATCAAATATGGCAGAGTAGTACATCAAAGAATTGCATACTCTTGCTTCTAAACTAGCCTCGTTGTGTTCTGCTTCTTGCTCTGCCATGAGTACTATTGTGGGGTTTGTACTTCTGATCAGTCCCAAGAAATCCCTTACTGCTCCTCCACTCCCGTCGTAAAGTATCTTGTGCATCTGGAAAACACAATTTATAGCCACACTCTCTCCCTCCTTCACATGAAGCATCCACAGCCTAACATCCTCTAACCGATCCACAACTGGATGGAACTCAAAAGGCAGGTTAAATGCCTCAGCGAATCCAGCAAGCCTATCTCCAGTCTCGTTTAAGTCTTGCTTGGAATCGCCAATACCCGTGATTCTGACATGACTCGGGGGGTTGTTTCTGGAGGCCAAACTCTGAAACAAACTTGGCCACTGAAGTCCTTGCTTGATGTCAAAATCTATAATGTGAACTCTGTCTTTCCCTTCGAACGCTCTCAGCAACATCTCATTTCCCGTAAACTGAATGAACTTGGGAATCGGGCTCACCTGATTCAAAAGCCTTAATGCAGTTGCAGTATCATCATCAATCCGATCAAGCTCCCGTGGGGTGCTGATGTGAAATACATGAGGCCAAAGCCTTGTGACTCGGAGAGCTAAAGCCTCAGTGTAGTAAGCAGAAAGGCGGCTAATGGAAGTACTACCCATTGGAGAAGCTAAATCTCCCAACTTTGATATAAAATGATTGACCCCTGCAATATTCTTTGATCCAATTGCTTCAACACATGCTGTAAGTAAGCTAAGCATCTCAAACCCTTGATACTCCCCCTGGTGATCCTCTTCTGCAGCCTCCACAGTAGCACCTTCTCGCGGATGCGGATTGCTCGAGCCATTACCCACTTCATGCTCCACAATGTTCTTCTCACTTAGCCTAGAACCCAAGCCACGACTATCCGATGAAGTACTCGAACCTGAAGCTTCTTTTACCGGCCTTTGACTACTCGCTCCACCTTTTTCGCCTAGGTCAGTGATCTCAGTTATGACAGAGTCTATCCATGGATTGTTAGACAATGGCAAAGGAGGAGAAATCACTTCACTAGGCACATAGCAGACCCTTTCATCATCTCCCGAACATGTCAAAGAGAAAGGAACTTGTTGAGGGTTTAAGCCTCTAGGCACCTCGAACCCTGATGGAAACCAAAAATTGCCACTCCCCAACGGACCTAAACTCAAACCATCACCATTACCTTGATGATCACTGCTACTCCTTTTTCTCTTAGCCCTACTCGTGCAAGACTCATCGACTAATCCCTGCTCCGCAAACCTCTTTAAACTCTTCTTCCCCTTCTCCCAAAACTCATCTTTCACTGATTGAGAACTTGTTGCCAAAGGCGGTAGCCGGATATTCTGCTTGAGAGAGCAACCGCTGGTCTTGGACTCGAGTGGTTTTTCGACAGAAAGACCAACACCAACAGACCTGATGGGCTGTGATCGCGAAGATTCCTTGCGAGTAAAAGTACATGGCAAATCCAACCGCTGTGTGCTCATTGAAGGTAACTGGTAATGACAAGCTTGGAACTGTGCAGCTGACTCACTCCTCAATCTATGCCTCGGTGACACTAATGCAGAACTAGAGCACCCAGCCAACATTCTTTAAAACCTTCCAATTTTTCTTTTGTGTGTTCTTTTTGTGCTATTCACCCCACCTTCTCTTTATTTTTTTCTTCGTTTCCTTTCAATGTTCTCTCCCTATCTCTGTGTTTCTAAAACAAACTTTAGACTATTGAAAAACCTATGTTCAATTGTGTATAGTTTCTTCTATATGATCATACAAAACTTTGCATGTATTATAGGTTGAAAACAGAAAACAAGAGAGAAACTAATGTGAGTGTGTGAATTTCCAGAAACAATACTATTGATTAGGAATCCGATGAATAAGAACAAATGAGCTTTAAAAAAAGTGACAAAAATTCAAGTGTTCCTATATGAATAAATGAATAAAATGTAAAGAATATGCACTTAATTAAATCAGAAAGAATGAAAGAATTTGTTAAAAGTCTAACTTAAACAAATCAAAGAATCATACACACTTCTTACATGAAAGAAATCATCGGATTCCAACACATTCAAAACAAAGTCCTTTTCTATGTGTTAAAAAACAGACTTTGATCAATTAGAATGCAATTTTACTTGAAGGAAACAAGAAATGCACAAAACACATACTTGCACAAATTGATGGCTGAGGGCACAATCAACACAAGAACATCTCTTTAGGCCACCACCCACTTCACCATTTGTAGCACGCTGCTGAAAGTCCATATCTTTTCACCAGAAAAAAACACTTCCAGCACACAAATCCTTGAAAACCCACTTCTCCAAACCAGCCAAGGAAACCACAAAGTAGAAAAAGGTTCAGTCTTTATAACACCCAACTCCTTAATTAATAGTAAAAACCTTATCACCCCCCCTCTCCTTCTTCCTCCTCCTTTCACTCTCCCACTCTCTCTCTCTTCCCTCTCTCTCTCTCTCTAGCTCTCTCTCTCTCTCTTTCCCTTCTCTCTCTACTAGTAGTATTCTACACTACCAATCTCTACGACTAGGTACTACTACTATAACTTCCAAGTCTGTCTCCATCATTGCTTTTTCTAAGAGTCAGACTGGAAATATAAAATGATTGATGCGGAAAAAGTGGGGTGTTTTCCAGAACTCCGTTTCTGTCCCCATGATATTGATCAGACGGTGGCTGGTGCAAGCCCAAGTGACCGTTGGGCTATGTCTGGTGAAATATGACCGTTGCGAAGGAGGGAAGTTATTTCATTATTTGCGTTCGTGTGTACGGACAGTTTTTTTTTGTGTGGGAATTTTATATTTTCATTTATTTTCTTAAAGGATTACTATGCTTTGTAGTTTGTTGTCTTGCTGCCTCTGTCTGCTGTCACGTTGTGGCGCACGTGGCTGTCTCCTGATGTCCGTTCACTTGACCGTTGGATTACATCATCTTTTTTTATATATTTTTTTTATTGTCAACTTCTATTACCAAACGTGTTATAAAAAATTTCATGATACATAACGCATCAATGGATTAATTAATTATGATTTGATTAAGATAACCTTTTCTCAGTTTTTATTTATTAAGAAAATGAGTATGAAATTAAGGAGCTTGACTAATTATTAGTTAAACCACTACTTTCATATTCGATCACTTTACTCATTTTGATTTACAAATTAATAAGTATGAATTTATTTTTAATTTAAAAAATCAATTAAATGAGCTCATATTAAAGTTACACAAATCATTTCTCTTTTGTCTAGTAACTTTTTTCTACTCTATTGTCATGAAAGACCAGAGCAATTGCATACCAAATGGTGACAAAATAATAACCTGACTGCATTGCTCAGTCTGGCAACAAAGACAAATCCTTTTCAGAACGGTCAGGAACAATCTAACAAATAATAACCTGTGATCCTGTAGTAATTAACATATGTGAATAATGCTCCAAATTCACTTAAAGGACAACTCAAATGGTTAAAAACTTACATCTTTGTAGTCTCTTAGAAGGTCAATACCGTTGTAAATTTACCAATAAATAGGACTAGATGGTTAACACGGTAAATGAGAAAATTTGAGCTAATTGATTAAAAAGAAGTCTATACCGTAAACAAAAAGAGAACCTTAAATCGACAAAACTGAATGGTAAATGGTCAAAACTAAACCTAATTAGTCAAAAATACATCTAAATGGTCCAAATTGTCAAAAATCAATGAAGTGACATATATGTTCAAACTCAAATCAAAAGACCAAGAAGGGCTTAAATAGTTAAATCTTGATCTAGACGGTAAAAACAAAGTTTGTGATCAAAATAAAACTTATAATAAATAATCAAAACGAGCGTAAATGAAAATAATTGTCTAGAAGAAAAAAAAGTTAACATAAAAACACCATCCATCACGCTTGTACACCTAAAAGAAATGTACATTCCTGAACTGAATGGTCAGATTCAAGCATCATCCAAAGGATAGGATCTTGTTGCCAATCCAACAGTCAGGAAAAAGACTCATCAGTAACCTAGTGCAAATCTAAAGGATCTCACCAATCAACGACTAGCATTTCCAAAAGAAAAAATAAATAAAAGACTAGCAAGTATAAGGCTTCCAAAAACAGCTTAATCAAACAACAAACACATAACCACAATACTAAATTTGAACAACACCAGCTTTGATGAATACTATGTACAGAAAACATTCCTCCATCCTGCACCTCAATTAGGTTTGAATGTTTTCACCAAACACAAATTTCATGCCATTTTTATCCAAACATTACAGGCCCGAATTTTCATGTATTCTTGCCTTCTATTGTAATAAGATTAGTCTTCAAAGGAGTTTTTTTCTGCATCTCTTCTTAGTTGGTGCCTTCTAGATCAACTCCAGGAACAAGGCTTCCTGTTTGCTGGTCAGGCCAAGCTCACTTAACGTCAATGTACTCTCTCCATCACTGAAAGCACGCCTCGGGTATGGTCTCACCTGTCCCAGTAGTAACAATGAATTAAAAAAAAGATTCAACACATCACGAGAAATGCTAGGGATTTACAAAGAAGGTTGCACTCACCAGTCTATAAGTGCCAGGTTTGAACACTCTACCAATATCTATGAAATCAAAAAGAGCCTGCAAATCAAACATAACAACATTCAAGAACCAATATGGTAGAAAAAAGACCAAAATATAAAACAAAGTCACTCAAATAAAACGTACCTTTAAGTGGTCATATTTGAGGAATCGACGGCCACGCCGGCTGCCATCAGGCATTCGAACTAAAAGGGTTACAGCATTCTCATCATCAGATGATGGTTCCTGAGGCAGGGAAGCTTCTTTTGCTGCCAATTGTCTCTCAAACTCCTGCCAGAAAGAGTTACATGAGACAACTACATAAGGTATGCTCGCTTGTGAGTTGTGATCCTATTCTTTCCTTATTCAGCAACAGTGCTGTGAGGGACATTAGGTGCTCTGAAGGGGCAAAGACTTGATATTGCCTTAGGCATTAGGCTCTAGGTACCAATGAGGCACTTGCCTGAGTAACATGAGGTACTAACTTTACAGTGTCTAGATATGTATTTCTAGCCAACCAAAAATAGCAAGCAGCATCATAATGGTATAGAACTGTAGCATGATGCAATATAAGAGTCAGGGGAGGGACAAAGAAGTATGGTAGTTGATATGAAAATAAATTGAAGAAAAATACACCACTGTAAGAAAAATGAAACAGATGTAAAAAGAAAAGTGAAATTTGCCTATTTTTCCGCATTCCATCTAGGGTCTGAAATGAATGATGATACCCTTCTTGGTTCTTTAAACTGGGGATGATTAAACAAGATACTCATTGTCTAGACCAAGGCGCTAAGGCCTTAGTAATATTGCCCACCTTTAACCCTCTGAGGCACCATGGCAGAGCCTGGCAACCACCCAAAGGGCTATTAATAGACAGTAGACTCTCGCAGTCGTGCACATATATATCTATAACTACCAGAGTGTATATGCACCTATATGTATCTATGTGTACACGCACATAAGAAAAGACCAAATAAAGCGACTGACAATTCAATGAGAGCATTATCAGTTCCTTGCTAACACAGCACCATATGAAAAGGTCAGAAATACAATTCGTATTATCAAGTAATTCAACTTTCAGATTAATTGAAGTGCATCAAAATCACCTGCTCTTGCTCCAATTTTCTGCGAGACTCTTCCTCCTTTTGCTTTTCTTCTTCAAGAGCGGCTAACCTAGCAGCTTCTTCTAGTAAACGACGAGCTTCAGCCTCCTCCATGGCCTTCATCTCTTTTTCTCGGTCAGCTGCCAATGCTGCAAGATACTCATCATCCTGCAACCATTAGGAAATTTAGCACTTAACCACACCAATATTGGCAGGGAAAATTTTGAATTTCAATTTCTCAAGTTTGGAGTCCAGAAAAACAAACCTGTTGCTCTCGGATCAGTCGCTGAGCTTGCAAAGTTGGCGATGGGGGACGAGGCAGCCGTTGAGGAAATCGTTCCTCACTTTGCATAAACTGGTGAGGTGCATATGGCATGCGATAAGCTGGCCCTTCAGGTATTCCACCAAACATTGCAGCCTCAAGCATTACTGCCTCGTCATGCTCCTCGGAAGAGATGCCTCCCCACTTCAATACAGTCAGAACACCAAAGGCAAATAATTAGAGAGACAAAAGAATATTCAAACGTGTATTTAAATTTTTAGTATGGTGATAGAAAAACTAAAAAAAAACAGAGAAGATACCTCTTCAGAAGGGAAAGCATTTCCATTGCGCAGTGGATGACTACCCGTGTCATTCTGTCCAGGACTTGCTGGTGGGCTAACCTCAACAACTCCAACTTCTTTGGCAGATTCCGGAGAGCCAGAAGACATACGTCTTGATCTACGCCGAATGAGAGGCAGATCCTCCTCTTCTTCAGGATCATCTCGGATGGATGAGGTTCCAGCCTCCATCCTAAATCAAGCAAAAAGATCAAAAAATTTCCAATGGGAAATACATTTCAACTAAAATTTCTACTCATTATGGCTATTGTGTCAGGAGATTTATACTCAGTATATGTACTGTGTGAACCTATCCAGCAGCTGAGGATATTTACCTTCCATTTGATGCCACAGCCTTTCCTGCATCCACATCAGCTGGATTAACAGCCGCTTCTGATCCCATTTGCTCAAGCAAAGCTCTCTCTCGCTCAGCTGTCTGGATTCAGTGAATGTTAAATGAGACAGAGATGCTATTGAGTAATACAGAAAGTACAATGTAAAGACAAACCTTTAACGATAATGACATTGCATGCTCAAGTTCAGTGTCTTCTGAATGAAATTGTCTTGGCTGAGGCCCAAAATCACTCGATTCCTACATGATGATGAAACATTTTTTTATTTGTTAGAAGCATACAGCAACTGCAGCTACATTAGCTGGAAACATACCACTCAACTTTACAACTTCTTTGACAATTGAAAAGAGCTCTTAATTCTCCACATGTGGTTCAACCAATTTCTCGAACCCAAGTAATGAAGGCACTTTGAAAAGGAAAGAAGAAACATGCCCTTATAGCCTACGCTACCAAATTACATAACCATCCTATAACAAGTAACACTTGACTGTTCTAATCATCTAATGTTGTACTGCCATACAATTATCTTTTGTTCAAATCACAAATGTTAACTATTTTGAATGGTCAAAATTCTGAAGGAAAACACTCAGGAATGACCATACATACAGAGTTTTAGCTTATAACAGTAACAAAGGCTGTTCTAATCATCTAATGTTGTACTGCCATACAATATCATTAATGTAATTAGCTCACCTGAGCATCGCGTTTTGAAGCCTCAATGGCAGCCCTGACCATTTCTTCCTCTATGTCATTGCCATAGCCTGGCATATTATCAATAGCAGGCGCACTAGGTCTTACATATCCCTCTTGGAAACTCCCACCAAAAACATCAGCTGTTCTTTCATTCTGCTGAGCGGCCTGGGTCCTCAAGTCAGCACCAGTGTCGTCATCATCTTCATCCTCCACAATAATAGGTCCATGGCTAACTGACCCTTGTGCTTGTTCAGTTCCAGTTACATCCTCAATGACAGGAGCAAGAGGGGAGCTTCTAGATCCATCACCCCCATCCTTGACCTCTATAGGTATTTCCCGCCTCTCCCTAGGTTGCGAAATAAAAGGGGCACTGGGATTCATAAAACTGGAACCACCATCAAATACGCCTCTACGAAGTGAATCGATGACCTCAAATGGATCCATAGCAGCAGTCCCAGACAAAGGCAAGAAAGGATTCCTGCTAGGTGGTGCAAGTCTCAACGGCTCATCTATATCCATAGGATCATCTTGAGGACCAGCAACAGAAGCTTCAGGCACACTACACATGAGAACACACAAATTAGAACACCAACAGCTTATAGCTAATAAAAAGAAAAATGACAGATACAATAAGAAGAGGCATAAGTCACTAACGCGCTTCGATCTCCTTCATTAAAATATGCATTGACAGCTGCATTGAGATCACCACCATGCTCCTAATTCCAATCAATGACAACAGGTATAATAATAAATACATGGATAAAATAGATGTAATAAAAATAAAACTAATAACAATAATAATTGATTCAAACTGGCCCCTAATTTATGCCGCACCGAAGTGGTTACTCTAAAGTTCTGGGCATTTGACAGAAACTACATCTAAGGTACTTTCCTGAAATATGCAAAACTACCTTAACTCCCTAGATTATCCCAACTTTTTTTTATCCAATTGAGGAATCACAACGTAGTCACTTCAAGCCAGTAGAAAAATAGACATCATAATGCTTCAACTGGTCATAAGACTTCAATTACTGGTTAATCAGCCACTTAAAACTAAAAGTTAATCAACAATGCTAACAAACCAGAAACCCCAAATGAACCGATAGCAGAACACCAGAATAGCAACACAAAAGGGCATGAAATTGCATAAAAACACGATCAAAATCACCCAAAAATTAGAAACGACAGTTATCGACTCTTGAGGTAGAATAGATGAGAGGGAAGTCAATGTTTCTATAATCTCACCTGGATTTTTCGCGCGGCGACGTCTTCAGTGACGCCAGCGATGCTTATAAACGTCTCGATTGCTCCTTGATTCACTCCGGCCATCCTTTGGTTCTTCTTTACCGCACCGTTCTATCAGTGTCTTGCCTTCTTATACTCGATTGAAAATTGCGATGATGGGTATAATCAAACAGGGGACGAGGAATGAAAACTTCTCCGGCGAGGATTGGAATATCGGTGGAAGGAGGAGTTACAAGTTAAATGAGAGCTTCTCCAATATTCTACGCTTTCTCGGATTTGGGAGAGGAGGGTGTGTTGAATGATAAAGGGAATTGTTTGATTTTATTTGTGACTTGGTCGGTAAGTCGAATTTTGGAGTGGCATGGATAGTTTCGTTATTTCAATGAAACAATGTTGTCAAAGCCCGACCCATCCCAAAAAAAGGACCCGTCCGAGGTTATGGATCAAAGACGGCCCACAGGAAGATACGCGCGGCCTTTACAAGGGCATATTCGTAAGGCTACGAAATTTGAGCTCTAAAAGATCAACTATGGTGCATACAAAGACACGCGGACCAATTATAATATTTATATATGCAATTTATATATATATTAGTTTGTAGTACTAATTAACCTTAACGTTTTATATAATTTTTTTTGAATAAATATATAATTTAAAAAAAAACTCAATTTTCCATGGACTCAGCAATCACTTTCCCCACCCTATAATTAAGGAATTATTTTCTCTTATTTTAGGAGAAATTGAAGAGATCAAAGAAAGTTGGATTTCTGAGAGTCCATCCAACTTCATTTGCATCAACCAAATACAATAAAACTCGAAATCTTAAATTCTTGAATCACTTTCTCTTTTAATTTCGCCAATTAAACGCTACCAAAATGTACAGTTATTGAAAGATAAGTCAACACATGTCAATTTAAAGTTAATATAGAATTGATAAAAAAAAATTAAAATTGATTACTTAAGTGAAAAAATATCAACAATTACATGTGTTGATATTTATTTTATTAAGTAAATGTTATTCATTACTCGATATTTATTCTATTTATTTTCATATTTATAACTTTTAAATTATTTAATTCAATAAGATACAATCAAATACAATAAAAATAAGATAAATTTAACTTTATTTAATAAATAAATAAAATTAAATAGATTATTAAAATAAGTAATTATTAAGGTGTAACCATTAACAAAATTAATTCATCTTGCACTTCGATTATATTATCTCACTCTTATCACGATTAATTATGTTTTATTGATTTCATACAACATACATATACTAACAAAAAATAATAAATTATTAAACACTAAAATCTTCAATATATTGAAAAAATATGTAAAAAAATTAACCTCTATTAACTAACATAATGATATCTTTTAATAATTAAATATTTAATCTTTCCTATCATTATAATTAATTATTTTAGAATTGAGATTGTATTTATATACATTTATCAAAAAAAAAATTTAATAATGTTTTAATAAATTAAAATTATGCAATAATATATCTTAACTAATAAAATTAGTTGCTTATCAAAAAAAAAAAAAAAAATATTAGTTGACAAATGACTTTAACTTCACAAACGCTGCGTTTCAATTTCTTGAAGCTGGTAAGAAGAGTGTAAGACAGTCACAGTGAGAGAGCTCCGATCCGGAACTCTTTTCTTTTCTCGTCGTCAAGAATGGAGACGAGGGAGGAAGGCAAGCTACAGCAACAGCAGCAGCAGAAGAAGAAGCAAGGCTTCTGGAAATGGATTATAGCCGCCGTGATCTTCCGTGTCATACTAATCTACTTCCTCCAAAACCTCAACTTATCCTCCCGCCCCGAAGTCTCTACGCCTCTCACCAGCCTCCGCCGCCGTACGCACCGCCGCACCCATTCTCCTGATCTCTCTCTCTTTTCGCACATGAAAATGCCACCAATTCATAATTTTTGTGTTCTGTTCCTCTTGTTGCAGTGGCTGAGGGTTACTGGCTGAAACAATCATCCATGTCAGCTTATGCAGGTTTGTGCATTTTTCAATATTGAAAGCTACGTTACGTTTATTACAGTAGAAAACAGTACTTTACTGATCTAATTTTTCTTTGCTTGGCTTTAAAGGATCGATGTACCACGGCTCTCCTTTGTTACTCTCAGTCCTCGGTCCACTCACCGTTAAAAGGTACTCTCTATTTGTGTTTTATTATTCCTTTAAAATGATTTAGTTGAATGGTTATTGATTTAGTTGTTCATTTTTTGTGCAAGGGTAGAATTGAAGGGCTGCCGAATCATATTTTATACAGGTAATGCATGTGAGAAGGTTAGGTTTTCATGTTTACACTGTATTAATGTTTGTTTCTGAATTTTTGTTGAACTTTATTAAAGCTGTTGATTTTAATGTTTTTGGCTACAGTTTGGTTTTGGTTGCTGCAGATGTTATTAGTGCATTGCTCATTCGTGCGACTGGTAAGAAACTACAGATGGCCTCCAGGCAGAGTCTGGAATCGCTAGGCTTTTCTGAAGCATCAAAGATTTCAGGTAGCTACTAACGTGTTATATCCTCACTGCATAGAGAATGAAATGTGGATTCAGCATTTTTCTATTTCCTTAAATAAAAAAACAAAATATATGACTGTCTTTTTAGGATTTCCTTCACGGGAATCCTTGTTTAAGATCAGAAAGGGTGATGTTGATCTTGTCTGCAGATGTATCTACGGGAGATATTGCTGCTGTTGTGTACCTTTGCAATCCTTTCACTATAGCTGCCTGTGTGGGGTTGTCTACATCCCCGGTTGAAAATCTGGTTATCATACTGGCACTTTATGGAGCATGCAAAAGTAAGATGCTTATTTCCCTAGAATATTAGAACTTTTATATTGTATTTGGGTTAGAGCCACAATGTTTCCTCCATTTTTGTAGGCAATTATTAGGAGACCCTGGTATCTGCAAAATGAGTCATCCATAGAATAGCTAACTTTGTGGTATTTTTGCCAAGTTACTTACTTCAATATCTTCTGAGAGTCTTTGGCATGTGATAGTCTTCGTGTGGAGTTCTATGTTGTTTGGAAACATTAGTTACTAGTTACTATAGTACTCAATGCCTCTGCATTATGCCCTTTTTAAGGGAATAGGTGGAGTCCAGGAGATAGCATCTTGTTTGTATTAGGCATCCTTGTGTTATTTATTCCTCCAATTTCTTTCTTGTTAAAGTTGCCATCCTCAGCAAAATTTCCATTATGGTTCGTTTTCAGTTGATGGATGAGCCTTTATTCCCTGTTATGTACTTGCATTGCATTATAGTGACTGTTCTTTGTATGCACCGCAGGACTGGTTCCTCTGGCAGCTTTTGGATGGGTTATGGCAACACATTTGTCTCTTTATCCAGCAATTCTGATTGTTCCGGTAATCCCTCTTTTGTACTTAATTTTGTTTTTCTTTATGCAATGAGGTCTTACATCAATTTGGTAGGGACATGTTTAGTAGAATTCTCTATTGGTCACTTGTCTCTTTAGTTATAGCAGTTATATGGTACATTGTTTCAGGTTGTTCTTCTATTGGGACATGGCCCAGATTCTCCGCCTAGAAAACTGTTCCTGCAGAAGGAATGTGGCAAAATCACAGATAACCTCTCAAGTTGTACCCAGCATCAACAAGAGGGAGGAATCAATCAATCAAAGCCACAAATTATCTTTATGTGGAGACCAGTTGTGCATTTCTTATTCTGGGCTTCTTTGTGGTCTGTTTATGTATTGTTTCTTTGCGGTATCTCTGTCAAACGGAATGGTAGTCTACGGGAGATGTTTCAAAGGTATCAGTTGGCTATTCTAAGCTTTTATGTGAATCTTGGATCATATGTTTTTCTCGTTATAATTATGCCCTTCTATTGTTGTCTTGTGTGCTTAAATTGATGCCAAATATTATTGGGATAAAAGGAATAAGGAATATGACTCACTCCAAGGTTAACTTCTGTTGGAATACCTTGTGTGATGAGTATGGTGATTATGCTATAGTTGGTAACATCTCTGAAATATGCTAACTACTACAACATCACTTGCTTAAACTTAAGGAGGATATCTGAAAACTTTTTTTGATTTATTTTTATGTACTGATTTTTTATTGAGGTCAGATACACAATCTTGAATGAGTTTTCTCCAAACATGTGCTTCTTCTTGCATGGATTTTGTCCATAAAATTCGAAAGCCCACATTTTTGTGGAAGTTAGATACTATCAGTGATTTATATGTGTAGCTTGGTCAAATAGTTATTGCTCATCTTTCCCAAAGCCGAGGTTTATGATTTGAGCTTTCAAAATCAGCTGTTGTTATGGAGAAGTAATTCCTCATAAATCTCCTACATGACACCTACTTTCGTCTTCATAAACTACAACTTCCATGTTGGTTCAAAATAGGTTAATCAGAGAATGTTTGTACTGACTATTCAATAGTATTTATATTGCTTCATGCTTGTTGCTCTTTGAGAAATATTATGACTGGCCGGGTCTTTACTCTCTGAAGTCTGCCATTCTGTTGTTGTAAAGTTTCTAATAGTTCCTATATAATGCGTCTATTTTGCAGCACATATGGTTTCATTCTTACGGTGGAAGATCTGTCACCAAATATGGGTGTTCTATGGTGAGTCTAGACCACTCTTTTTTGTAGATAATGAAGTAAGTCACGTCAAATATGGCATCTTGAACTTAGAGTCATCTGTTTTATTTCACTTGCAGGTACTTCTTTGCTGAAGTTTTTGATTTCTTCAGAAGCTTCTTTTTGATAGTTTTCCACCTGAATATACTGTTTATAATATTCCCATTAGCCATAAGGCTAAAACACCGGCCCTGCTTCCTGGCTTTTGTCTACATTGCGATCTCTTCAATGCTTAAAGCATATCCATCAGTAAGTCCTGTGTTAACTGCGTAGGTACTGTTTTTTACGCTACATGCATAATGTGCATAACGGGGAAGAGAAAGAATGTTGCTAATGCGTTGTTGCTATGCTTGGATTTATTGCCGTTGCAAACTACATATAGTATAATAACAGTGATTTTGAATCCTGCTATCCATGTCTGTTTGTTTTGTCCTTTTTTAATCTTTTAAAGACCTAACCTCTTAACAGATCCCTTAACCCCTCACTGCAGATTGTAATAACAATGACTAAAGTAAATATTATTATGCAAGGGAATTTCAACAAATAAACATGATAAAGATATATTCTTTTTCGCAATGTTGCCTAATGTAATTAGATTTTCCTCTAAATCTTTTGGTTTGATTTAATTAGGTTGGAGATTCAGGTCTATACTTAGGTTTATTGGGTTTGTTCCTTGATCAATTAGCAGGTAAGCGAACAGTTTCTCTTTTGCTTTAGATGAATTTAGACTTGCCTAGCATCTTACACCTATGATATGCCTTGCAGATATGCAATTCTCTCTTCTACTCTTCTGTGGATATGTGGGGATTTCCCTCCTTAGCCCTGTGATGCACAATCTATGGATTTGGAGGGTATGCCTCTCTATGAAGCTCATTTTCTTGGCCAAATTAGTAGTGTGAGTTCATGACTAATTTAATGCAAATTTGCAGGGCACTGGTAACCCAAACTTCTACTTTGGAACTGCAATGGGATATGCTTGCGTGCAGGTACGTTTTTCCTTTTGTAGTAAGCTTCTCCTGTAGGAGCATCAATTTAGAGGAAAACTGGTGCATCTCTCTTTTATTTATTTTTTGGTCGAGACCGTTCGGTAATCTAGTCACCACATTGGGTGCATCTCTCTTTTATGATGACAAGAGTAACTTCCATTTTGGTTGACTGGTAATGTTGGTCACTAAGGTCATAAATAATTACCTTTGATTTACCCCCCAAGTTGGACTTTTGCTTTATCAAAAAGGAAAAAAATGATTCTAGCTGGGTTGAAGTTGTCTTTTTCTTTAAGTTTCTTAGAGCTGGAACACATGTACCGAATTCCCAAATTAAAGATTGAATCCATCCAAGTTTTGTCAATTATACGATGCAAACATTTTTTATATTTTATTAATATTTATATTTATTTTATTTTATACATTAGTATATGTTATTAATTTGTTCTGTAAAACAGAACATATAGTTCTTTAAAAAAAATCTTTGTAATTGTACTTATAAGCATTACTGTCTGACCTCTAATAATTTTTTCCTTTGTATGTTAGATGGAGCTATATCAACATTTCTCTCTGATGTCAAAACGCATAGAAATCGCTAGGCTAGTACTTAAGAGTTACTTTACTCTAGTTAACTTGAATGAAAACACATCTTTGCTAAATACCGAGGCCAAAGGCAAACACAATAAAACCAATGTTTTGCTCTGGGTGGTCATTAGACCAAGTTACATTACAGTGATCCAATGCAGTTGCTAATGAATTCAAAGTGTATGATATTTTGGCAACATTAATGTGCACTCTTTACCTTGCTTTTTCATTGACTTTGCAGATCGTTTTGGTGGTTGAGTGTATAAGTGCCATGCTCAATCGTGACAGGAAACTGAGGAAATTACTTACCACAAAGCTTCAAGATGGAAAATCTTAACCACTTAATGCAGGCGCCCAGGCATGTATTCCTTAGCATTAAAGCATCCACGGCGCCTCAAGAGTTTCAACCCCGAAAAACATCAGATCAGTCCGGGTTTTCTTGTTTTACCTACTGCATTTTTGTCTAATCATGCGTTTTACAAAGGTGTGTATTGCTTGTAGTCTTGTAGGAAAACAGTCAAAAGAACAATACAAAACTCAAAGTGAAAACTGACGAAATGATGACTTCCTCTCCATGCAAACATTAGGGACCGAGTTGGTTGATCTCGTGCGGTGACCGTTGCTTAATTATATTTTGGGATTCCCCGTTGTTTGTTGAATTGTTTTTGCGATGTTGGGTTGTTGCTCTTCTTCTCCACTTGTGTTTTTGTCTAAATCCTTGCAAGGGGTCATGAATCATGATGACTGATGAGTCATGACTCGATGTGCTCAAGAGTAATGCGCACGCATGGCTATAATGGGCATTGATTAGTTTGCAAGATTTTTTTTGTCAAAAAAGAAATTAAATAGAAATTGGAGATTGGATTGCAAGGCACCGCATAGTATTTTCAAAAGGCACAAGGTTCTCGGGTCTTGATTCCAGGGCTTTGAATGTATTTTGATAGTTTCAAGTTCCCAGCCCCAATCCATGCCATTGATAACATATATAAAGCTTTTGTCTGCTAGGACCAACATTTATAATATAATAATAAGGTGAAAGAGCTGGAGGAACAGTTCTTGGCACTATTCTTTTCGGCCAAAAGACAAAGCCTTTATGTATACAGTGAGAGAGAGATTGAAAACTTGGTGAAATATTCTATAAAAAAAGGAGTAATAGTATTTTATACCCCTGTACTATCGCCGAAAAACAGATACCTCCCCTGTACTTTAAAACGTCCATGAGACCCCTTGAACTAATGTTTCCGTGCAAATACCTCCCCTCCGTTAGTTTTTGACCAGTTTGACTAACGATTCCGTTAAATTACCTCCTAAATCAGATTTCAAAAAAATATATATAAAAAAAATGTAGAAAATGTAAAATATAAAAAAAAATTAAAAATTTAAAAAAAAAGTACAAATTCCAAAAAAATGAACAAAAATTCAAAAAAATAGAAAATTTCCAAAAAAAATTAATTAAAGTAAAAATCCAGAAAAAATGTAAAAAATTATAAAAATATCAAAAAAAATGTACAAATTCCAAAAATTACACAAAAAATGTTAAACTTTTATTAAAAAAAAGTAAAATTCGAAAAAATATAAAAATTAATTAACCTAAAAATTCAGAAAAAATGTAAAATTCCAAAAAAAATGTTAAAAAATCCAAAAAATGTAAAAATTCCAAAAAAAAATTAATTAACCTAAAAAATTGTTAAAAAATCCAAAAAATGTAGAAATTCCAAAATAAAATAATTAACCTAAGTAATTAATCCAAAAAAACTGGAAAAATTCCAAAAAATGTAAAAAATTGAATTTATTTAGATTTTTGGATTTTTTATGCATTTTTTAGATTAATTAATTTTTTCTAAATTTTTAACATTTTTTTCTAGATTTTTAAGTTTAATTACATTTTTTTTGAATTTTTTATTTTAATTAATTATTTTTTGGAATTATTACAATTTTTTGGAATTTGATTTTTTTTGAATTTTTCACATTTTTTTTGGATTTTTTTATTAATTAATTTTTTAAGGAATTTTAACATTTTTTTGAAATTTTAACATTTTTTTTAAAATTTTTAGATTAATTAATTGTTTTTGAAAATTTTTAAATTATTTTTGAAATTTTGAAATTTTTTCCTGAATTTTCAGATTAATTAATTTTTTTAAACATTTTTACATTTTTTTTGGATTTTTTAAATTAATTATATTATTTAATACATAATTACCTACTACAGCAGGTTAAAAAAAAACCTATTGTAGCAGGTAATCTGTTAAATTTAACAACCAAAATTAACGGAGGGGAGGTGTTTGCACGGGAACATTAGTTCAGGGGAATCTCATGGACGTTTTAAAGTACAGGGGAGGTATCTGTTTTTCGGCGATAATACAGGGGTATAAAATACTATTACCCCATAAAAAAATAACTTGGTGAGATGTTTTTGTTATCTCCACTTGGCGGTGTGCCAGTGTTTTGGTATATTTAAACATTATAGTTAAAGTCAGCGGCTGAGAACACTTAAATTCTTACTAATAAAATATACTATTTCGTTAATTTTACTAAGCCTATGCTCCCGACATAGCTGCACATTAATGACAACATTGATGCTAAAATAATTCGGGTACGTACCAGATGGTAAATAAAAATTGACTAATGGTTTATTTTATGATGTAGTACTTACTTACTACTCCTTAATATATTTTTAATATTACTATAAAAATTCTTTTTTAAAATATGAAAATTACATGATAAAAAAACTAAATCAAAACACTCAAACACTCAAAAGAAATAAATTCAAATAAGCCCTAATTGTTAAAACAAACACTCAAACTCTAGGAATATTACTCCCTCAACAAACAAAAATAAAAAATAAAAGTTAAATCAGACCTTGATACTCCCTCCGTTTTCGAATACTTGTCACTGCTATTATTCATGCATGCGTTTCGAGGAGGCCGAATGGCTTACTATTTGACCCAAAAAGTTCCGTACTTTTTCTCGGACGTACGTTAAGGATTAACGTACGTTAGAAAAAAAGTACGAATTTTTTTGGGGTCAAATAGTGAGTCATTCGACCTCCTCGAAACGCGTGCATAAACAGTAAAGTGTCAATTATTCGAAAACGGAGGGAGTATTTTTTATCACTCTTAAATCAGACCTTAGTTAAAAATTAGGGGTGGCAAAACAGGTCAAACGGGCCGACCCAACAAGTTAAAAAGGTGGCCCTTTAAATTAAAAGGTCAACCTTACCCATCAAATTGAAAGGTTGATCCAGACCGACCCATTTAACCATTTTAATCAAAATGACGTCGTTTTTATGTTGTCTAAAATTATGAAAATTTAGAAAATAAAAAAAAATCAGAAAAATATATTAAAAACAATAAAAGATGGAAAAAATATAAAAAATCCATAAAATATAAAAATCAGAAAATTATATTAAAAACGTAAAAAATTATAAATATATAAAAAACCAGAAAAAGTATAATAAAAACATAACAAACCAAATAAATTGGTTTACCATTGGTCCTGTTCCAATAGTAAAACCGAGACGCTCACTTGTACGAGATTCACAATCTTGGTTTAGTGAGTTTATGAATGATAATGATTTTTCTTTCTTTAGATTATTAAATTTTATATATGTTTTTTTTAGAACTTGAGGTTGTTGTATGAATGTCATTTGAATTATATGTGTTATCATTTATAAATAATTTATAAAGAAACAATTAGTTAATCCATTGAATTGAATTTCCTTTTTTTCCAATTGAATAATTAGTTAACTTCTTATTGTTAAATTTTTACATTTTTTTTTAAATTTAAGAAACTATTATTAAAAAAATTATTTTATTATACTTTGAGTTGCAAATGGGTTGCAAGTAACTTACCTTTTTTATGTTTCGTTAGATCCTTTCGCATCTTCAAATTTCTCCAAATTTATTTGATATAGAATACATGTATAAGTAATTCATAGAGCGTAAGCATATAAGGTATATGGGGGATTTTTTTATTTTATTTATTAAGAGTAAACTAATTTCGTAGTTTAAAAAAATTCAACTATAGGACACAATTTCTCAATAAAAATGATGTCCTACAAGTAAATTTTTATTGCCGGTCATACCTGAAGAGTCTGCTGGTTTTGAAACTATTTTTCAAGGGTTTCATCTGGTTCATAAATTTTTGAGAGACTATAGTTTTCCCAGCCTTCTTGTAAATTGTACTTTGAGACTTTAATTTGAAAGAACAATGTCAAATTACAAAGGTTTTCTATCTCAGATGGTGTTTCGCCAAGGGTTCCGTTATATTTTTCCAACAGAGACATATAGATTAACTTCTCAATGTCTCTATCAAACAATGTTAATACAAACCTTCTATTGCATACTGTGCACATATAATGATTTTTTACTTTGTTCAATTTCCTTGTGACTCTTCACATTCAAATTTATTTTGGATTTGTATTATTTTTGCATTTAGAAATAAGAATGGTGCACTGCAGTTGCATCCCACATTCCTGAGACCCTTGCCCTAATCTTCCATGTTGCGCTATTTGGAGTTACTTGACTAATCAATTGGGTCTGTATTTTTTTATAAGAGTATTTTGCAAGGTTGTAAGAACAAAACCGAGCTCAACTGATAAGACAAAAGATTTAAAGCTTTAAGGTCTAATCAGAATCTCACACTTCACGCATTACTTTTACAATTGTATTGTTATTTGAGGTATTAGTTTCATTTTGGTGTTGGTGATGTATTTATTGGAACTTTTAAACTGATTTAATGATTTTTTAAACATGATTGCACATTTTAAATTGTATTTTTTTGTGCTTATAATACTTAATACTTAAAATTTTCATTATCATGGCCGAGTTGATAGCTGATATGGCATCATCGTATAACTTCATTTGCTAACATCACGAGAATGAAATATTTTATCACCTTAAGCTTTCATATATGAGTGTTTATTGTTTACTCCTATAATGACAAATCATAGTTTATATTCACTCACATAAGCAGTAACATCCACTACTATTGTGGGGTTTATCATTTAAATTATGTAGGTAGGAAAAATGAAATCCACCTGTATATAAGTGAGAGAATATACTTGAAATGTAATTCCAAAGTCAAGAGTTGTGACATGACTGAGCTGTCATTGTGGTGCACCTGCACCCCCTCAAAAAGACCTCTGTATCTAAACAGTTTAACCACGCCATTTTCTTAATTAAAGACCCTATTCGACTCTCTAATACCAGGTTAGCCTACAAAGATGCTCAATGCTTCCTGTAAGTAATTTTCTTCGTGTACTTAAAACTTGCGATCTTTTGTTTAAAAAATAAGAGCGAGTATAAATGAGTATAGTCCCTTGGATAAAAAATATAGTCAACTTCTCCTAAGCATTGTGAAAATTTCCAAGTCTCCTCCCCTCGGTTGGTATACCCTTCTGTGAGGCATTTGTCCCTGAAGCTTCATATATATATCTAATTATTGTGAAAACAACACAGTAATCAATTTTATAATCCTAGTTGCAGATAATGGGGAGGAGGGTGTGGTCACAATTCACAGTAACCTACCTATTATACATGGATTCTAGTATTGTAGTGGTTGTTGTCGCATCATGCATGGTGGACGAAGTCGAACCCGTGGCTCAATGGGCCGGTGGGGCGGTGCTCTATGTGTTGAAATCGGTTAACCAACCTGATAAGCTATACCTTATAGCATACCTACTCTTCCAAAAACAAAAACAAAAACATATTTACCAGGAAATGAGCAGACAAACACATAAACAGTGACGGCATGCATATCAAGAACCCTCAACAGGGAGATCAGTGCCGGTGATGCAACAAAGATTTTTAGATCTTGACATTAGGAATTAAACAAATGTAAGCTAATGATTACAGCTAAATAAGATCTAGGATGAGATCTAATTTTGTAACAAAAGCAAGAACATGTAAGGCATCTTTCTTGGCAGATATAACAACATCACTAAGATACTCTAGTATTTAGCATAGATATATATTGGGAGGACTCCCACAACACACAAGTTGGTGCAAACCAAAAATAAATAAATTAGATTAAACTAAGACTTACGCAGTTAGTGACGTGTTAAAACTTGATTTGAGGCAAAATTAGTAAAAGAGGTCAGACAGATCCTATAAACCAACCTCTATCCTTTCAAATCTAGAGAAGAGACCCTCCGGTTAACGTCCTTAAAAAAGGCCAAAATCCTGCCCTCGTGCAACTACTTCAGTTTTTGTTCTACATGGACTCCTGGCTTGATCGATCAGTAGAGAGAGATGGAAAAAATAATACTATCTGCCAGAAAGGAAACATCTGGTAACCTTCTTCACGGTCATGCTAGGCTAGCAAATTAACACTAGATTATACAAAACCGTTGACAAAGCGTAGTATGTGGTCTCTAAGACAGAATAACTTTAAGCTTATTCTATTCATTAAATTCTACCACTTTTTGGAAACACCTTAACTAAAAACAAAGTGAGCTAAAGCATTTAAATATCATTCCCTCTTGGCTTTGTTTTATCTTAAGCCCTGCCTATTTAAGTTGGTCTTCTAATGTTTGGTTGAGATACAGGCCAGCACCACCATCTTCTCCTTCCTGTCTATTCCTCCCCCACGTTTTCCACCTCGAAACTCTTCTCATTTCTGGTACCCTGTCACCATTCCCTTTTCTGTCAAGAAAACTATCAGCATTACACTCCTTCATTCAATCCAAGATCTTCTCTGTTCTTGGAATTTGTATTTTCAGTATGTGGGGTTTGGTTTTAGTAGCTCTGGTTATTATAAGCATCATACATTGGGTTCACCGCTGGCGAAATCCCAGATGCAATGGGAAACTACCTCCAGGTTCAATGGGATTGCCACTCCTCGGCGAGTCCCTTCAGTTCTTTTCGCCTAATACGTCTTCTGATATACCCCCCTTTGTCAAAGAGAGGATGAAAAGGTAATATATGCTTCTAACTACTTACCACCTTTGTTCAAGAGGTAGTTCAATCATAATCTTAATCTAAACTAAACAACTTGATATTATTTTCAGATATGGACCAATATTCAAGACTAATTTGGTTGGAAGGCCAGTTATAATCTCCACTGACCCGGATCTTAATTACTTCATCTTCCAACAAGAGGGAAAGTTGTTTCAAAGCTGGTATCCAGACACATTTACAGAGATATTTGGGCGTCAAAATGTAGGTTCATTACATGGGTTCATGTACAAGTACCTAAAGAACATGGTTCTAAATCTTTTTGGTCCTGAAAGTCTTAAGAAAATGCTCCCTGAAGTTGAAAAGACAGCCTTAAGGAAACTACAGCAATGGTCTCATCAGGGAAATGTGGAATTGAAAGAAGCAACTGCAAGTGTAATGCCAAACTAACCTTTTTTGTTTCTCGTTGCTTAAATTCTCGTCAAATTTTCATCTTCTTGAATCTAACAGAAACTTGAACCTTGCAGATGATATTTGATTTGACTGCAAAGAAACTGATAAGTTATGATCAAGATAAGTCATCAGAGAATCTAAGGGAAAACTTTGTAGCATTCATACAAGGCCTAATCTCCTTCCCTTTGGACATCCCTGGAACAGCATACCATAGATGTTTGCAGGTAAAATTGTATGAAAAGAATCTCATGTTTTGTTTTTCTTTCCAAGTTCTTAAGCGCTAGAGAAGTGAAATCTCAAGCTAAATAGAAAAAGGAAACTGTTCGAAAGTATTTGCAGTCATATCAAAATGTTTCCTTGAAAAATAAAAATCACTCATGCACTGAATCAATTCCACAAATAACTCTGCATATTGCAAAAGCCATATATTGCCTAACTTTTGGTGTTAACTTTTCTATGTTCTCTCAGGGTAGGAAAAGGGCAATGAGAATGTTAACAAACCTGCTACATGAAAGAAGAGAAAATCCAAGAAAGCACCAAAGTGATTTTTTTGATTTTGTACTTGAGGAACTTCAGGAAGAGGGAACAATCCTCACAGAGGAAATCGCTCTGGATTTGATGTTTGTGCTGTTATTCGCCAGCTTTGAAACAACTTCTCTGGCCCTAACTTTAGCTATCAAATTTCTTTCAGACCATCCATTGGTGCTAAACCAATTGACAGTGCGTAAGAATGGTTAATGTGAAGCACAATTATCTACCCCTTTTGTGTATGAAACCAACAAGTTCTAGGTTTTTCTGCGTTTTGCAGGAAGAGCATGAAACAATAGTGAAAAACAGGGAAAATGCTGACTCTGGACTAACATGGAAAGAATATAAATCAATGACATATACATATCAGGTAGTTTAAACATTAGAGCAAGGGTGCGTATCACAATATATCATTGTTTTATCAGAAGCTGACCAGTTCACCTTGCAGGTTATAAATGAAACAGTGCGGTTGGCAAACATAGTTCCAGGAATCTTCAGAAAGACCCTTAGAAACATCCAGTTTAAAGGTATGTTATTAGAACAAAAGAATCAGATATCAACCATATTAAACAAAATCATGTTCATGAAAGGAATAGCACGAGTAATTCTGACAGTAAAAAATGGTATTGATGCAGAACATACCATCCCAGCAGGATGGGCGATAATGGTCTGTCCCCCAGCAGTACACTTAAATCCAGCAAAGTATGAAGATCCACTTGCATTTAATCCATCAAGATGGGAGGTATGCCATTTTGAAATATTTTGTTCTTAATCACCTTAATAAATTCAAGTAAAATTTAAGTTATTCCTTTAACTAGTTCACTTATTTCTAATTGTACTAAATGAGTGGGGGTATTCAGGGACAGGGAATAAATGGTGCAACAAAAAATTTCATGGCTTTCGGTGGCGGTATGAGATTCTGTGTTGGAACAGATTTTACCAAGGTGCAGATGGCTGTGTTCCTTCATTGCTTGGTAACAAAATACAGGTAAAATCATATTGCATGCAATGTGGTACTTTGTACTTGTCCAAGTGAGTGAGTAGCAACTAACCTGTTCCATAATTTGTAATTTTACAGATGGCAACCAATTGGAGGAGGAAATATCGTCCGGACTCCTGGTTTACAGTTCCCAAATGGCTATCGTGTCCAAATCATAGAGAGAAATAAGACATAACTCTCCATAATCATTCCAGATAGATAAAGGCAAGCCAAGCATATGCCCAGAGGCATGTTACTGAGATTCCAACTTGAAGGGAGAAAACTATAACCTTTACTCATGAAGCAGAGACCAAGCTACAGTTTTGATCTGGACAACCCAGAAAATTGTGCTTTTATTTCCATTTTGTCTCATCATACTCACTGCAGTTAACAAAAACAAAAAAAAAAAAAAAAAAAAAACTCAAAGGTCAAAAGCATCTGTACATCCAATATACATACTTATCATAATGAAAGTTTACTTGTAAACAGTGGTGTAAATTCTTCAATCTTAATCCTTTTCATGGAAGCTTCCAGTTTTGCAAATTTTTACATCCAACAAATTTTCCATGTTTTTAACCTATCAACATGAGCAAAACAAAAACTTTGCAGACTCCCTAGATGACCTAAGTAGGAGCTGATGTCCATGGAAGCTCCTTGTTTTTTCTCATCCAGTAGCAGCTTGGGCCATAAATCAACCAAGTCCTATTTTTGGACTCACTAATTTACTCAGTTTCCTCTATACTGGTAATTTAAACAGCCTCTCCAAGGCCCCTTTCCCTCCTTCGCCTGTGATGCCCAACACTGTCATTCTCCATTCCATCCAAGTAGACATGCTGCGAACTGATAGCTTTCTTGCCAGTTCTATGCTTAGTTCTGTCCTTATGAACATGATGGAGATAATGTGAGTAGTCAGGATCCCTTACTGAATGATGATGCCTTTGCTCACGATGAATGCTCCTTCGCTTGTATTGAGCACCATGTGTGTGATGCTTTGCTCCCTTTTTATGATGTTTATTTACATGAATATCAGTTTTGTATCCCCTCATGTCTCTGATTCCGTGTTTTTCATCCCACCAGTCATAAAGAGGATCAAAGAATCCCTTCTGATGCAGAAGCCAGAGTAGTACAGCAACTGCAAGTATAGGGAACTATAAAAGTTTCGTCATCCCAATAATAACAATCCATTCGTTGATTTTATGAAAAGTAAGGCTTTTACCTGCTGGAAAAATAGCGAGAAGTAGACCAAACATCACCATCCAACTCATACATATATATTGTATGTGGCAACTAAAATCAAAGAATCCAGAGCATTTCCTTCTGATCATGAAAACAATACAATAAATCATTAATTGTACTTTCGTCATCAAAGTAGAGATATATCAATAAGTCTAGTGAAAGATGCTTAATAAGTCTATTTTATGATTATCGTGATTTACAGGGGCAATATATGCCCCTGTAAATTATACCCATGCCTCTAGAACAAATACCTGCAAGTTTTTCCAGTGATGAACTCTACCAAACTTTCCCACATTTTGTGCCAGACATCTTTAATAGATTCAAAGAAGCCATTTGCACCCGTCTTTGGAGGTTGAAGGGAAGTAATCTGCAAATAAATAAATCATAATTTATGTTGAAATCAACTGTGACAAAGTTGATAAGAAGCGTTGTCGTGTAAGTGTTGGTCGCCACATTAAACTAAATCCTATCATTTCTCCGCAGCAATTTGCAAATAATTCTCAAAGTAGCTGCAGCTAGAGATTCTCAAAACGTATTTTGCTTAATCTTTCTTTCTATGACCAGATTCGTTCTTTAATACTTAACATTTTCACATGTAAATTCATAGATCAAGAGAGTAACAAAGTCAGGTAAAAAATAGCTTTTCAACTACCCCAAACCTGTGTTCCATTGTCAAGTACTGTAGCTGTGGTATAAAATTGACAGTCAGCTCTATCAACTTCATTAAAATTCGAGTCCTTGAGTATAGCTGCATCAAATCACGATAATTGACACTTTATCTTTTCTGCACGTCATTTGTATCCACAAGACCAGCAACAACAACACCCATATAGTAGCCATACCTGAACATAGATATTTTGCAGCTTGATCAGTTGTTGGGTAGATTTTAAACGATCGAGTAGCAATTTCATTTGGCTTCATAATGAAGAATTGTTCCTGAGGCCACCAAAGCAGTTTCATTATCGGAAATTTGATGATTATGCGAGTAAATGCATGATAATAAATTCTCCCGGGAAAAGTTACCTCCATGAGGGCTACACTGCCTGCGCAATCAAACTGCAAAAGCGAGAGAAAAGAAAACTTGCATCATTTCAAAAATCTGAATGTGTTGCTACAGAGACTCATCAAAGCAATTCATAATACTGCCGCGCATAAATTATGATGTCCACTTATCATCATTTAACTTGAACTCTCACCAGCTTTGTGCTCTAGTACACTTCTATTATCAATTATTAAAAACCAGAAAATGAGTCGCAATTCTTGCTATTTCTATTTCAATTTTACCGTTAAGCTATATGACGCTTCAACTTCCCCAACATTCTTGGTAGTGATTGTAGCTGTGCCAAATTGAGTAAGGGCCTCAAATGTTGGGATTGTGACACTTAAAACTTTGCCAGGGCTCCTGCAAGTGAATGCAATGAAGACGTCAAAAACCACAAGAAAATCAATTCTAACATAGTAGTAGCATGTGTGCATTATTGGATTTGGATCGTAGTTAGTGCCATAAATTCCTCTTCTATTTTACTCAGGTATAAATAGCCCAAGAAGCAAGGAATGACAATTCAAGAAACTAGAAACTTCAGGTATATGGGAAGCGCGCCAATCAGACTACTCAAGACAACATAAAGTACCATAGACAGTAGAGCCAATAACCCAACCCCAGGTTTCTACTTAATTCTGAAAGAAAACTAAATAATTGGTGTAAATAATTTATCATGTATATTAGGTGGAGCGATGCAGTCAAAATACATTCAACTCTAGCATTTCAAACAGAGAAATATTGCCTGGGCTTGGGAAGAAAACCAAAAGCGCCAACAAGCAACAGAGAAAGAAGTCAAAATAGACAAAAATACGGTGAATTCAAAATGCATGTTGAGATTATTTCTGGTTGCTGAAAATCATTACAGTAGACTATAACCTAACAACGTCAGTCACTTGAAGTAGCAGTAAAATAAAAGTATGTACACCCACCTTTGGTAGACATATTCAATGTCATCAGCAGTTAGTTCTATCAAAAGGTTTGTATTAAGGACTTCAGTGATCCCTATAGAGAATGAATGAGTCCCTGCATCCTGCACTAAAGTAAAAGAGTCATGAGGTTTAGTAGTTGGAAATTAGTTGAATATCAAATCCACAGGTGCTGAAACGCAACTGGATGCTGGTTTATCCTCTCAAACCTTCCCTCCACACCATATAGAGGCATCTGCTTTCTACCAATTCGGTTCAGATCAGCCTGTCATAAATAACATAGACTCCTCTCAGTATAAGGCCATAACCTCTACTAAAACTGCCTAGGTTGTGGAAGACAACGCACAAATAAAGGGATAAAAAATACTCAATATGACACTAACATCTCGGAAATTCCATATCTGATTATGCAAGCAACTCCAAAATGGTGAAGAACAGAAGTTTGGCTGCCCACTGAAAGTCTCATAACTGACACCAATTTTATTGCATTCAACTCCATCTAAGGTAAACCTCACTCTCTCAAGCAGCATCCACATTGAAAAATTCCTCCCCATGTCCTGCGGGGGACCAGGTTCACCCTTTCCACAACATCAGAAGAAATTGGGAATTCATTCAGCAACATATGCAATTAAAAGTGAGTAAGCAAATTTTAAACTGGTTATAGAAAGGAAGTCAAAACTCTCTTCTTCTTCTTTTCTTGTATATAGGACACAATGTCAAGATTTGAAACCAACATCAGTCCCTTTCTCACTGGAATCATTACCAACAAGATGTTACCATGTTAGCAACAAGCTATAATTTCTAACAAAAACACGATATGGCATTCACAGCTATCTTTGTCAGAACTTCAGGCTTTTTCCTCTGAGACACTGCCCATCCATCTTAATGATGGTAGAGAGGAAAGCATACCTGCCTTGGAATGACAAGGTAGAAGTCTTCGAATGAAGGAATGTTTGAGTAACCAGCAAAATCTCCAATAAGATTCACTCTCAGAAAATTATCTCTGGATGTTGCTGTTCTATTTTCTGGGCCCACAATCACTTCCTGCAAGCAAAGGAAAAAAAAAGTATCCAAAGTCTTTCAGCATTAAAGATCTAACATGGTTTGCTGTCCTAGCACAAGAAAAAAAAAATAGGAGAGGGTATGCAAATCAGTTACAAACATTATTCCATCAGAGTGAACAAAGGCAGTAGCTTAATGCTGAAATGTGTTTTATTGCCAGAAAGGAAGGAAGATAAAACCTCTGTTCAAAAAAAGAAGAGGGAGGATAAAACATCCATTCAAATTTAAGGAAGGAGGGAAGCAGATAAAAAGGATTGACAGATATTCCTGGCTACAATTTTCTCTACCTCAGGTATTGGAAGATAAAGCAACAGTTTTTGTTTTTCCTTCCTCCCTTTATTATACATCACATTCTAAATCCAGTATCACGTTAGATGCTCTCAATTATGTTAAAATCAGATTAGGATTTCTGATCTTATTGGCCCATGTAAAGTGATTGGAAGGAACTTAAGCACAAGTAAGTAAAGCAGATAAATTGGAGCATAAACCATGAACATTTCTAAAATAAGTGCAGAGAACATTACCGAAAATTTGGATCCAGTCTGCACCCCAATACGCACACTAAATCCCATTAACCGCTGTCCAATACCAAACACATGGAACCTAAGAAACAATTAAACATCATGTACAGCACTATTATCTAAGCATGCTACAGTTAAATGCAAAAAGATCTAAAAGGAAAGTAATGGACCAAAAATCTTAAGACTATATTCACTATAAAACTAATAATAGTTCCATTCTAGAGAATAAATCACCCCAAAGTTTTGCGAACTCCCAGCTACAACATTCTTGTTGTCAAACTTATCAATTACATACGCATGATGTATTGAGACAGAAAGTAAGAAGAAGAGGCTTAAATGCCATACCAATCACCCGGAAATCTGATGCAGTGTGCAGTATTGGCCTTTCCCCTCATCAATTTGTCAACTGATCAAAGAAAAGAGAAAAACAATGAAAAAACTGAAGTCTTCACCATATACAGTAAGTCCAAGAAAGCTGAAGATTCTAAAAGCACTCACAAAAGTTTCCACATGAAGAAGGAACCCGCCTATGGGGCCCACATGGACAACAGATTGGCTAAGAGGAAAAGAAAAAAAGAAAGATGAAAACAAGAGAAACATAATTAAGAATGTGAGAAACAACAGACTGAAAAGGAAAAAACAAAAATTTATAGCTGATTCCTGCTAAGCACACTTTTAGCAGATAAATGATAGAAAACCTTGGTAAAATGCATATGCAGGAAGCGCACACACATATATATAGAGAGAAACTTGAAATCTAATTTAGACTCAAGAGATATAGATTTTCCACCTCAGTATGCTGAATAAAGTGACCATTTTCATCTTTCAACCTACAAAATAGTTGGTATGAGCAAGTTAGTTAGATTTACAAAAATGCAGAAGGAAGGAGCACTAAAACACATGCACACGTTCTGTGACTAAGATTTATGCCTCACATAAACTACAACCAAAATCATACATCCGAAGCATGATGCCATTATTAGATTAAGCCTTCAATTATAGAAATAACTTTGCGCTACTAACCAAAAAAATTAACTAGAAACTCAATTAAAACCTCTAAAAAACCAAACAGTAAGAAAATTCCTTACCTCTCACAAATCTGCACAACTTTTTCCCCAGCATCCGGCTCACACTTGCGCGTCTTAACTGAGTACTCCTGAGGCTTATAAGCAACATCCTACATAAGAAAGAAAAACAGCAAACTTTCAAAATCATAAACATAACACAAGATGAATAAAGTGTAATTAATGTAAAGCAATCCAATTTTCATCTCAGCAGAGTGGGCAAGCAATACATACGCGTATATACGTTAATTCATACGTTGCATACGCTGCCGATTTATTGACGGTTATCACCGGTGGAATCCGCAATGTTTGCATGCTGATGCTTGAATTCTCCTCCACCTCCACAATCTCCGCCACAATAGATGCCTCTCCACCGCTCTATTTTTGTGAGAGAAAAAAAATTAACCTAGAAAGAGAATCGGAGTAGCATTTCTCAATTGATGAAACGGCAGTGGTGGTGGTGGTACTTACTGAGCCGCTAGGGACGGCCATGTTGATGACGATTTTTCGCGTGCAGTTGAGGTTGGTATCGGAGACGGAGCCTTTCTCGCACCTTTCAAGCTTTGATTTGGAGAGAATTTCAATTCCATCGACGGCGCGCAAGCAAGTGACGATGAAGACGAAGAAGAGGGGGAAGAAACATGAAATCGAGAAGGGCGCAATTGTGTGTCGCATTTTGCAATCTCTGCGAGTATGGAGAAGACTGAGGAGAGGAATGTGATTGTTGCGACGGAAAAGAAATTGAAATTGGGGACTTTGGCGGGGATTTATTATGGGGTTTTGAAAAACAAAACAAAAAAACTGCTATTAACGGTTACGCTGCTTGGATGGATATATGTATTTCTCTGTTTTTTATTTTTCTCTCTTTTCTCATTTAGCAAATTGTAATAAAATAAATAAATAGTTTTGTAACAAAAAATGTTACACAAAGCATAAATGATTAAACAATAACAAAATTATAAAAATAAAAAACTGGGAAGTTTCAAATTTAATTAACAAATAAGTAATTGATTAAAAACTTTGACTTGAGGAAATTATTGTTGAGGTATGCTCTTCCACAATTAGCCTGGGGGTTTGTGGTGAGAGATCACAGGGGGACTTGTATCATTGCAGGGGGATTCATAAACTGGGGTGGTTACAAAAGAGGCTATGGCTATTCGGGCAACTCTTAAGTATGGAATAATACAATAAGGGATTGAGGAGATGATTGTCGAATCCTACTGCTTAGAGGTGGTGCGGGCTTTATGATCATAGGAGATTCCCTTAGTTTACACAGCCTTAATCCTCCAAGATGTTTGTGGCAATTGCGAAGGGGACTGCATCATGCTCGCGTGTTAGAAGGAATAATAATGTGCATGCTCACAATCTAGCTAATTCTGCTTTATTTTCGGTTTGGAAAAAGTTTGGATAGGAGTATCCCACGAAATGATCGCACTTGATATACTAAACGATTTAGTTTAATTCTATTTTTTTTATTAAAAAAAAAATTATTATAAATTTTTTAGGTTAAATTACACCGTGGTTCCTTCTTCTACATAGTCGGAAATGACACATTGGTTTCATCTACTTACGTTCTCGACATATTGAGTCCTTTTATTCTCAATCTGATAACATTTTAGGTGACTAGGTTCCTTTTGCTGATGTGTCAGCATCTGATTGGCAAAATAGAGAAAATGAGGGGATTGTCTCACCAATTAGACAATGACAAATCAACATTAGGGACTTCAAGTGTCACCGGAATAAGAGTAGATGGACTCAATATGTCGGGAACATAAATAAAGAGACTCAGTGTATCATTTCCGACTAAGTAGAAAAACCTATGGTACAATTTAACCGAAATTTTAATAATTTTGTCATTTCATTACGATTACAATAAGATTGGTTGATTTTATAATGGTATTATTAAAAATATTGTGACATATGTTCATTATTGAATATTT
Organism: Viola odorata; assembly: GCA_963691705.1. Lineage (NCBI taxonomy): Eukaryota > Viridiplantae > Streptophyta > Magnoliopsida > Malpighiales > Violaceae > Viola > Viola odorata. The sequence goes on from OY829542.1 coordinate 56,321,058, forward strand.
TACTTAATAAGAAAAGAGTAATATATTGTTGGAAGAAAGAACCATGTCATAAAGTGAGTAATTACTAATTAGATAACAATAAAAATAACTTAAAGAATAAAATTAATTTGAAAACAAACAATTTAACCACTAGGGACCGGTGCGAGGACGGAGATGAATTTCATGTAGTAGTGTTGGGCAAGGGTATGATAATACCTAGGGGTGGCAATATGGGACGGACGGACGTCCATGGAGCAATCCCATTTGTCCAATAAATAAGCTGGACAGACTAGTCCAAGTCCATTTAATAAACGGACGGACAAGATCCGTCCATCTAAATTTGAACGGACGGGACGGGTTCCCGTCCAATAATAATTTTTTTCTAAGAATTGAATTTTATTTTATTTTTTAAATAATAATTTTTTTGAAAAAATATTATTTTCGAAAAATAAGAGTAATTTTTTTGAAAAATATTTTTTTTTTATAAAATTAAATAATAAATGGACAAACGGGAACCCGTCGGGTTTGTCTCGTCTGTCCATGTGTATAGATGGAAGGGTTTGACCCAACCCGTTTTTTAAATGGGAATTTTTTTTTGTCCATATCCCATCTAAATTTGGACGGACGGGACGGACATATGGACGCCCGTCCATTTTGCCACCCCTAATAATACTGATAATCCCTGCTTTGTTGCCATACCGCGGCTAGCATTGTCAACCATAAGTTTTTCATCAAATTTTAGTAATTTTGATCGATTTTCTAAACATCGGATATCTTTACAATTCTCGATTTACCGATCACTTCTCTATTTTCGTTTCTTTTTCTTTTTCTTTTTTTTTGTTGGTAAATACTCTTTCTTTTCTTTGTTTAGAGGAAACTATTATTTTCAGTGTCAAAAGACAAAAGAGTTGTGCACATGCATACTCACATCGAAACCAATAATTTCCTAGGAAAAGAAGGCTTCGGCCGTGTTTACGAACGGAAAATTCTCTATTTTTTCTGTTTCTATTTTTCAGAAATATCTCTAATTTTAAAAAACAGTAGAAAACTGAAAATCGGTTTTCTTTTGTACTAAATGTGAAAATTTTCAGCTTTAGAAAACTCAAAATCGTTTTCACCTAACAACTATTTCTTCTTTTTTTGAAAAACAAAAATTACTAATTCTGTTCAATCAATTTGATTTTAATTAAAAAAATCATGCGATCATTTATTTATTTTTTAGAAGATTAATAAACTAAACGGTAGCCCATTTTAATTTTGTTAAAGATCAAATATAAATATGTTAATTCTATTCATGTTAAAGATCAAATATAAATATAATAATTTTGTTCATGAAAATAAAATACATATAAAATAGTCTTGAATTATTTGTTCATTACGTGAATACTACAAATATGAATATTAAAAACAGACTTAATTTAACTTGTTACTTCTTCATATTCTAACAATATTATAATTAGCCCATAATTGATCTGCAATATCTTCTCTAACAACATTCATTTGTTGTTGTTGGGACATATCCACTTGAATACCTTCTTGTGTCACATGAGCTTCGTCCTTGTTAAAATTTTGCAGACCTTATGTACCATATTCTGTGAATAGTTGATCAGCTCTATCTTTCATTTGAATAAAGTTGTGTAGTGAACAACAAGGTGATAAACGGCCTAGAGGGGGGGTGAATAGGCAAATAAAAATTCTAACACAAAGAGTAAGGAAATATGAGTGCGGAAAAGAGAATGTAAAAACACAAGGATATATAGTGGTTCCAATTCCTCAATGAATTGTACTCCACTACCTAAGAGTCCTCCTCTTAGGATTTTGAACAACGACCACTTCGTTATTTACCTTGAGTTTTTACGGGTTCAACTCAAACCTTACACCTTGGTTTTTCCGGGCTCAACCAATAAACCTTTCACCTTGGTTTTTGGAGGCTCAACCAATAAACCTTACACTTGGTTTTTACTAAGGGCTCAACCAACAAACCTTACACTTGGTTTTTGCTAAGGCTCAACCACAACCTATCACAATCAAGATTACTTGACAAGAGAAATGTTAAATGGCAACACAAAATTGGTGTACAGATAAACTATGTATGATTCAATAATAACACCAATAAATGAACAATATTACCTCAAGAAGAAAGCGATCCAAACTCGAATTGAAAGACGCAAGAATGGTTGAAAACCGATAAATGAAGCTTGCGTTATAAAACTTTGATTAAAGGAGTTTGTAAATGTGATTTGTGTATATGAAACTTGTAAAATGCTTTCTTTTCTTTTATAACTCATCTTAGATGAGTATTTATAGTGTCAAATGAGTAGAGGCTCATCCATGAAGGAAGGAGCCAAAAACTAGCCGTTTGCTACAGTAACAAAAATATATCCGTTTGCTACAGTGAAAAATATAACCGTTGCTACAGTGAGTTTATCCGTTGCTACAGTTAAACTATCCGTTGCTACAGTAAGTCTATCCGTTGCTACGGTGGAACTATTCGTTCCCGTTGCTACAGTGAGTTTATCCGTTGCTACAGTGAAACTCTCCGTTGCTACAGTGAAATCAAAAACTCTTTTCCCAAAAATTATTTTTCGTGTAAAAAAACTTTTGACACTTTCCTTGAGGTATTATCGAACATAAATCAAGTGCTAATTAGAATCATACTTACACGTTTAAAGTCCTAATGTACACTTGATCTTCTAGCTTGCGATATCTTGATTTGTTGCCTCTTATTTGTTCCATCGCAAACTACACACATTTTAACTTCAAATTGCATTAGTATTATTAATTAGTTTGTGTGTCTAAAATCATCAAAATAAGAGTAAGTTGCCCTTGGGCTAACAATCTCCCCCTTTTTGATGATGACAACCACAAACTAATATCAAAACATTTTTAAACTAGCAATTGAAATTGAAGTTAAATGGAGAAAACTTACATCTCCTATCTTTGCCAAATAAATGCTCCCCCTACATAAACCATTAGTGCACATAGAGCATAGCAAAGATTTCAAAGATTTGCTCCCCCTTAATCTTACCTTTCTCCCCATTCTATAAGCTTCGTTACCAATCTCCCCCTTAACTTATTCTCCCCCTTTGTCATTAGCAAAAAGGGTTAATAAAATAAGGAAAGTCAATTAAGATCATATGAGGAGTAATAAAGGAGCAAGCAAAGATCAAATCCAAAAATACTTTAACAAGTATTAAGATCAAACAATTATCCAATCCAAAAGTCAAAATACAAATATGAATAGTAAGATTATAAAGATGGATGATCTAAAAATGCATAATTAAAACAGAATTTTTATTCAACAAACATGTCACGTTACACTAAACGTAGAGAACATTTAGAACATTGAAAATACTCAAGAACTAAACCTAATTAAAATTCCTTCATAATGAAATATTACAACTCTTATTCAACCTAAAAGACCATTACAAAGTATAAGAACAAATACATTTAAAATATAAAATACACGATACAAAGATGTGATCAAAGATGGCATTGAGGTGAAGGGCAATCACATGGAGGACAATGACAAGGAGGGCACATGAACATGTCAACATTCTTTGGACAATTTTGTAGGATGAGAAAGGGTAAAGCAATGTAAGAAATCATCAATGCCAAAATGGCCAATATCATCCTCATCTCAAACGAAAGCATTTTGAAGATTCGAAGGAATTTGAAGGTAAGGCTTTCCGTTTAGGATATCTCTAGAGGTGTAATCTTAGGGCTATTTAAACACAAAAATGGCTGCTTAAGATCTAAGAATTACGGCTCGAGGATAGGCAATGTCGTTGACTATTATGCCCAACGCATGCGAACGAGGAGATCGAATAAATTTAGTAGGATTTGGTCAGGATTTTTCGAAGAGAAAATCTTCTAAACACTGTAATCATTTTGACTCATATTCGTATATCCAAAAAATATCACATCAATCTGATTTTCTCAATGATCACTCACATGAACAAAAGCATACATGGATAGAAAGAAATGATTCTAATTAAGCACGTATATACACAAACAAACAAAAATAATTTATGGCAATTTATAGCATATATGATTATGGATGTTAATAACTAACATAATCATTTAAATCAAGTATTGCATCAATAATTAATCTCATAAGCATAATTTAAAAGAAGGAGTTTTTAGGAATACCGGTTGCGATTACTCAATATATAGCATATGCTATTTCGCAAAAATTACTTCCATATTTGCAACCGAGGCAATCATCAAAATCAAAGCCTACTTGTCGGTTTTCCCTTAGGCTACCAATCAAGTAAAATTCCTACAAAACAATTCTTTCTAAACAAATTCATGAGATAACTATTTAACACAAGAATTAATTATGATCAATATTAGAAATTTGAATCAATGATCAATATTAGAAATTTGAATCAATCAAATATATTAAATAACATTGCCAAAATTACCAAAAGGGTGAGCTTCGATTCATCACCCGACTTGTGCCACGAATACCCTAAATATATTTCATTTATCTTCAAGGGGTTTCCGGCACTACTACAAAACAAACTAGTTAGTTTTAGGAACCCAAACACGTTTGGATCCTTTCTTAGCAAATGCATTCTTTTGTGCCCACATTTGTTTTGCATAAACAAGTCCTTTACGAATAAAGCAAAAATATGCTAAATGACCATTCTTATGACAATAATCACATTTATACAAAGGTCTATCATGTGATTGATTTGAAGAACTAGCATGGTCACAATTTCTTGCTTTAACAAAAGATGTTTTAGAATTATTCATGCTAGAAGAGTTATCAAATCCAATTCCTCTTCTATCAAAATTAGTCTTTTGCTCATTTAAACACTTTTGTTGACTTTGTGCACTTTGAATAAGTTTAGCTAAAGTAGCTTCAAGAGTTTTAATCTTTTCATTTAAAAGAGCTACTTCTTTACTAGAGTTTGCACAAAGTTCACATCTAGAGTTTTTCTTTCCATTAGCAATTTCTAATGATTTAAGCTCATCTCTAGTATTAGCCAAAACATCTCTTAAATCTTCATTGTCATTTTTCAAAAAATCATTTTCCTCTTTAAGAGATTTGTTCAAGGTTTCTAATTCAAGAATATCCTTTTCCAATTTTTCTAAATCCTTAGCATGTTTAGCATTTTGCTTGCAAGATTTTTTAAAATGATTCGACAATTCATCAAAAGCTTCTTGCAATCCATATTCATTATCAAGAGATTGAGAAGAGTTTACCTCATCATCGCTTTCCTCTTGTGCCATAAGACACACATTTGTACATCCGTTGAATGAGGTGGAAGTTGATGAAGAACTCCTTTGAGAAGCATCACTTTCTACATTTGCAAAGAAACATATGTTTGATATCTCTTCTCCGGATGAGGATGTCGATGAATTACCCTTTGACTCCTCCTCATCATCATCATCATCCCAAGTAGTAGCTTTAAGTGCTCTTCTATGATGATTTTTGCTGTTATTTTTATCTCTTGACCGTCTCTTTGATTTTTCAAGTCTAGGACACTCACTCTTTACATGTCCTGGCTTTTCACATTCAAAGCAAATAACATCATTTCTAAAATCGGATTTAGAAGAGTTAGAAGACTTACTTTGATACTTTTTCTTCTTTTTATCCCAAAATTTCTTGAATTGTTTGGAAAAGAGAGCCATTTCACGTTCTTCTTCTTGTGCCTTGAAGGCTACATTGTTGCTCTTGACATTTTGCACTTCCGGTTCTCCCATATTGAGTTTATACTCAAAAGCCGTAAGAGAGCCAACAAGTTGAGAGAAGGTAGGTCTCTTTTCAAGCTCATCAAAAATAGAAGTCTTGGCATTCCAAGAGTTAGGTAAAATACTAAGAAGTTTTCTTACCATCTCCTCATCACTAGGAGTCCAACCAAGAGTTCCCATAGTATTGCAAATATTTTGAATTCTAGTGCTTAAATCATAAATAGTCTCACCACTTTTCATATTAAGTAATTCATACTCACGCTTGAGTGTGTTGAGTCTAATGGTTCTCACTTGAGGAGTACCTTCATGAGCTGTCTCCAAAGTTTCCCAAACATCTTTGGACAATTTGCAAGCACTAACACGATTAAATTCATTTTGAGAAATTGCACAAAATAAAGCAAACCTTGCCTTGTCTTCACTTTGTTTTCTTGAAACCGATCCAGCTGGCCACTTGTCAAATGGAAGAGGTTTTGTTGATCCATCTTCAGCCGGTGGTTCCATGGGAGTTGCAAATCCATGTAAGACACAATCTAGCATAATTTGATCTTGTCCACCTAGGAAGGCTAACATCTTTGTCTTCCATTGCAAGTAGTTGTTTCCATCAAGAAATGGTGGACGGTTGAGTGCAGCACTTACATATAATCCCTCTTGAGCCATTTGATCTTTCACTTGAGGCGATTAAACCTACAAAACAAGTACCTTGCTCCGCTACCAATTGATAAACGGCCTAGAGGGGGGGTGAATAGGCAAATAAAAATTCTAACACAAAGAGTAAGGAAATATGAGTGCGGAAAAGAGAATGTAAAAACACAAGGATATATAGTGGTTCCAATTCCTCAATGAATTGTACTCCACTACCTAAGAGTCCTCCTCTTAGGATTTTGAACAACGACCACTTCGTTATTTACCTTGAGTTTTTACGGGTTCAACTCAAACCTTACACCTTGGTTTTTCCGGGCTCAACCAATAAACCTTTCACCTTGGTTTTTGGAGGCTCAACCAATAAACCTTACACTTGGTTTTTACTAAGGGCTCAACCAACAAACCTTACACTTGGTTTTTGCTAAGGCTCAACCACAACCTATCACAATCAAGATTACTTGACAAGAGAAATGTTAAATGGCAACACAAAATTGGTGTACAGATAAACTATGTATGATTCAATAATAACACCAATAAATGAACAATATTACCTCAAGAAGAAAGCGATCCAAACTCGAATTGAAAGACGCAAGAATGGTTGAAAACCGATAAATGAAGCTTGCGTTATAAAACTTTGATTAAAGGAGTTTGTAAATGTGATTTGTGTATATGAAACTTGTAAAATGCTTTCTTTTCTTTTATAACTCATCTTAGATGAGTATTTATAGTGTCAAATGAGTAGAGGCTCATCCATGAAGGAAGGAGCCAAAAACTAGCCGTTTGCTACAGTAACAAAAATATATCCGTTTGCTACAGTGAAAAATATAACCGTTGCTACAGTGAGTTTATCCGTTGCTACAGTTAAACTATCCGTTGCTACAGTAAGTCTATCCGTTGCTACGTTGGAACTATTCGTTCCCGTTGCTACAGTGAGTTTATGTTGCTACAGTGAGTTTATCCGTTGCTACAGTGAAACTCTCCGTTGCTACAGTGAAATCAAAAACTCTTTTCCCAAAAATTATTTTTCGTGTAAAAAAACTTTTGACACTTTCCTTGAGGTATTATCGAACATAAATCAAGTGCTAATTAGAATCATACTTACACGTTTAAAGTCCTAATGTACACTTGATCTTCTAGCTTGCGATATCTTGATTTGTTGCCTCTTATTTGTTCCATCGCAAACTACACACATTTTAACTTCAAATTGCATTAGTATTATTAATTAGTTTGTGTGTCTAAAATCATCAAAACAAGAGTAAGTTGCCCTTGGGCTAACACAAGGTAGGGGTATTTGCCTTTGAAGATAAAAAGGATAATTTGGAATGGACTTTAAGATTGAAAATCTAGTCTTCAGGACGTCAAAATCCCTTTCAATCACATTTCTCAATAACGAATGTCGATAGTTAAACAATGCATAGGCAGCAGCGACGACGGAGGCAGAGGCAGCGATGACGACATGCAAGTTAAAGGAGAAAGTTGTGCATTGTTTTGGGAGAATGATCAAATTTATTGAAAGAGAAATAAAAAAGGATAATGGTTTGAAAAGAAAAGTGGTTGATAGTATTTTGGGTTGTGTTTTTCCCATTGTTTATTTTTTAGATTAACAAGATGGGCCGGTTGAACAAAAGTAAAAAAAAAAATAAGAAAAATAGTTTTGGAAAAATTGAAAAAACTCTATTTTGGACGTTTCTAATTTTCAGTATTAATTTAAAAGAATCTCGTAAAAAATCTCTGAAAATGAGATTTTTGTGAGATTTTTTCATTTTGGAAAAAGTAGTTATTCAAACACAATTTTAGAAATATCTCAAGCTTTCTGAAAATTAATTTTTTTTTCAGAAAATTCTCCGCTCGTAAACAGTCCTAGTGTTGCCGGACAATGACATCACTTCCCTCATGGTCTCTTTCCGATTTACAATTCCCAAGGTTACACCTGTCCGCACCTAATACCTCCTCCTCGCCGGCAAGTTACACGTGGTGAGCATCCTTTCGTCTCAAGATTCAAGCACTTATAAAAAGCACAAACATTAATAAAAACTCCGTAACTTATTAACGACCACCTTTGCCTAATAAACTTATTTATCAAAAAAATAAAAAAACACAAAAACACCATGCGCTTCTCCGGCGAAGAAAATTATGGCGGCAGCGGCGGCGAGTCACCGGTGGGCACTGAGGAATTCTTTCGGATCTTGGTGGATCGATGTGCGAACTTGGAGGCGAGGCGAGTCATGCAAAGTTGAGTGGTGGCGGAGAAGGTGAAAAGAGATTCAGGTGAGGTGACGTCAGAAGCCGAGTTGGGGTGTATTCCTGGGTTTTTCAGGAAGGGTCCTTACAAGGGAATGGTGGAGTGTATAGGGCATGCTCTTCATGTCTGCTCTGTTTCCTCTGGAGAAATCATTTATTGGTAAGTAATTAAACATTGACAAAAAATGTAAAGTTTATTAGATTTTTTTTCTCCACTTTCTCAATTTTAATTTGCTTTACTATCCATGTTTTTTTCAAATAAAGGTTGGCCTAAAATTCATTGTAGGAAATTTATTTTGTCATTTTCTTGTGTTTTGAGTTTGAGGGAAATGGATGTTCAAGTTTTTGTAGGAAAATTATCATGTGCCATAATCCATTTGTTGGAAATTTATGAATTTTAGAAAATAATAAGTTTTTTTCTTTAAAAAATAGTGGGTAAATTATCTAAATGGGGTTTGAAATAGTTAGGGAATGGAAATTTGGGTGCCTACAATGCCTCATTTAGTATTGATAAGTAGGGTAGGTAACCCTAAAATCTCTAATTGGTGGGACTGATTTTCCAGTAGTTAGGTAGGAACTCCCAAAAAATAATACTCCCTCCGTTCTTTTTTATTTGACGCGGAGGGAGGGATTACACATATTAAGGCAGTGTCAGTAGGCGACTGACTCCTGTCTGTGGGCCACACAGACCACAACACGCGTCACGCGTTCCTGCCTCCTTCTTCTACTTTCGTTCCTCTCCCTCTTCTCACTCTTGATTTCATCGAAAAAATTGGCCAAAATTCGCTGCCAAAACGCAATCCCGCGCGAAAGAAACCCAAAATTTTTCAATTGAAATTTGGGGAAACTCTGGAATGCAAATTGTTTCCCTCCCAATTTTCGGTTTCCATTTGAAATTTTTTGCTTTACCGATGGGATTTAAAATTTCAACAACATCCTCTTTCTTCAAAATCCAACGCGACCTCAGATTCGTCAAAAAACCCACTTCATTCACCCTGCGATGGCTTCTCCAGTACACGATCTCAATCAGCTCCAAATTGCTACTCCATCTGTTATGTCAATCGAACCTGTATCTCCCGAAGTCGAGTGGCCTGGGCTTGATGAGTTATCGGCAGATGAAGATGGGTTTATAGAAACCGAAAATGGAGCAGTTGAGGAAATCATTGTCATTCCAGACTTAAACCATGTGCCTCGACCAGGTTTGTTGCTTTCCTCAAATTTCTTTTAGTTTGGGCAGAATTAATCACCCACTTGCTCCCTTGATTTCACTGACTTTGTTGACCATTTGTATGGTCAGAGCGGAAGAGGGAACTTAATTCAGATGAACGGCTCGAAGTTGTCAAATCGTTGCTTCAAAGAAGTGTTAATGGGGTGTTGAAGAGAGGAGCAACCACGGAGGTTGCTGTCCAGTTTGGAGTGAGGGTGCGAACAGTCCAGAGGATCTGGAAACGTGCACGTGATTCAGGTATAAATGCTCATGAAAATTATAAAGTGAAGAACTGTGGTAGAAAAAGAGTAGAGTTTGATATAGAAATGATGCGAAGTGTCCCTTTGAGTAATAGGACAACAATTAGATCTCTTGCACATCACCTTGGTGTATCCAAGACATTTCTGTTTGGCAAACTGAAAGCAGGAATCATCAAGCGGCACACGAATGCCATAAAGCCCACTTTGACAGCAGAGAATCACACAGCAAGGATCAGCCATGTTCTATCATCTTTTGATCCATCGTCACTGCCTCATGATCCAACGTTCAAAATGATGGAGAACACGGTGCATATCGATGAGAAGTGGTTCTACTTGACCAGGAAATCTCAAACGTACTACCTCTTGCATGATGAAGCTGATCCTGTAAGAACAATCAAAAGCTCTCATTTCATACCTAAAATAATGTTCTTGGCTGCTGTTGCGAGGCCAAGGTATGATTCGGATGGAAAATGCACATTTGATGGAAAGATTGGGGTTTTCCCATTAGTTCAATCGGTTGCTGCTTTGAGATCCAGTCAGAACAGGCCTCGTGGTACAGTTGAGATCAAAGCTATTGCTAACATAACCAGAGATGTAATTAGAGATTTTATGGTTTACAAGGTGTTGCCTGCCATAGCCAACAAATGGCCTAGGGAGAGTATTACAGAAACCATTTACATTCAGCAAGATAATGCAAAAACCCACATTCATGCTGATGATGTTCACTTCTTATGTGCAGTTCAAAATAGTGGAATGAATTTGTCTCTTGTTTGTCAACCTCCTAACTCTCCTGACTTAAACGTGCTGGATCTTGTCTTCTTCAGAGCAATACAATCATTGCAGAGTAAGAAGTGTGCAAAATCTATAGTGGACTTGATTGGGGCAGTTGAGCATGCATTCGAAGATTTTCCTAACAATAAGAGCAATCATATTTTCCTAACATTGCAGTCGTGTATGGTTGAGATCATTAAGTGTGATGGATCAAACAATTACAAGATCCCTCACCTTAAGAAGGATCAACTTGCTAGACAGGGGGCCTTACCATCTGTTTTACATTGCCCTCCAGCCATTGTTGCCAATGCAGTAGCCTACATGTCTTCATAACAAATCAGGTGACTGTCTTTGATTGGGCAGTGTTTCATTCTTGAAGTAGAATATATGTGAGTTCATAAAATGTCTCTCTTCTGTTGTGCAGGCATGCCTCTGTTTTGATCTTCCCCTATATGGACTGAAGATGACTTGGAATATATATTTTGATGTATATAGTTTTGCTGTATATATAGTTGTTGGGAAAATATGCATGTAATTAGTCTGTTTTGCTGTTGGCATGTTCAATTGTGTAATGAAGAACAACGGTTACATTGTGGTGTGTTCAACTGTGAACATAGTGGAATGTTCAACTCTGAACATACTGGAGTGTATTTGTTGTGAAGGTTGTAAGGAATTTTTCAATGAATGAAGATCCCTGGTTCGTTATGAAATTATGCAAAATTGTCTTTGTTTCTTATGCTCCCTCTATTTCTGTCATCTTCCTGAATGCGATGGAATGAGTATGTAAATTTCTTTGAACTGTGTTTTATTCACCCATTAATATAATGGGAAATTTATATTTTGTGTATAATGCTTGATTTTGTGTTTTTCATCCCAGTAATATGAGTTCAATGGAGGTATATTTTGGCAGAACAATTTTGGATCCTCTTTTTTCCTTTTTGCCTCACTCTGTTGTAGGTTTTGCCTCTATCTGCAATTCCTTTTTTGCCTATATCGGGTTTTCAAGTATTGCAATTCTAGTTCTCTTTTTAATCAGCCTTTCCAATTTGCCTATTTCTGTTTTGCTCAGTTTCCATTTCAATTTTACATTAAACAGGTTTGGTTTTATAAGACATTATTCCTCTGTTTCCAAAATGCAAATTATGGACATTATGCTTCTATTCTCACAATGCAAAACCTGTTTCCATGGGAATTAAGGCAACGGTTGGAATGTTGCCAAGATCAAACCAGTTGCTCCTCTATTTCCACACTGGAAAAAATTAAATGTACAGAGTTTTGTAAGTAAAAATAATGATAACAACGCATCCTCTGTTTCCATATCAACAAACTGTATCCATTGAAATGTACGAAGACAATACACAAACTGTATCCATTGAAATGTACGAAGACAATACACAATCTGTTTCCATTATTGAATGGAAACCTTGTTTATTCAACCAAACAAACACACAAGCACTACATAGAGTTCTGTAAGTTTAAACTGAAAATGGAAAACATAATTCCTATTCTATCTTGTGTTGTTCAATGTGCATGCCTGCCTACCACCCCTCCACCTTTCGGCCTCTATAGCATTCTTGAATCTCGTGAAATGGAAATTAAATAGACCTGCAAGAGAAGGATAGACTGAAGCAGATGAATAAATAGAAAAATAAACGCTCAGAAAATGTTTCATGTAGGGAAAACAGAGGATGCAGATATGCTTGAAGAGATGGAGTGTAAAAAGGAGTTATGGTATGTGTATAAAAGCTGAAGAGTCAAGGTTGAAGTAAAAGAGGGAAAGGAAGGAGTTATGACTTGTCTAAACTCCTCAGGAAATGTGAAAGGGCACGTCTGCTCTGAACAGATTCCCAAACCCTACGGGAATCACCACAATCTTACCTTCTTCAATAGGAGTTGACCTATGCTGCCTTGAATTATCCCTTCAATGACACTGTTGAAAGTCTGTAACTGCACAACTTCCTAGCTTCTCCAACTCCTTTATAAGATAGGGCCAAGATCAGGGCATACACCACACAATTCCATTTCCAAATCCTTTGTTTACAACCTACAGCAACCTCCAATGACTCCTGAAGAGGCCACCTACATTCTTAACATCTCTCGAGAAGTTGTGGGTGATCTTCATGCTGATTTCAACGATTACCACACCAAATTGCTTCAAGTAGAGCAGGGTATTAACCGCCTGAAGACTCTCTCTCGCAGGCTCAAGGAGTTGAGGGGTGCAGCCGGCTATGTGGAAGATGGTCCACACCCTGAGGAAGTCATCCTCACCACCAGCGAGGCCCTGGTCTCATTGGGGAAAACAATAGCCAAGCTAGAGAGTAAGAGGGAGTGTCTCAACATCTCCATCAATATCTCCAGTTCAGCACACAGGACTCTGAACAAGTTTGGGGCCAAGATCGTTGCAATCCCAAAAATCAATTAACTGCAGTCATGTAGTGTAATGTGTATGCTACTATGCTTTCTGTTTAATTTCAATAAAATTATGTTTTGGTAAACACGGTTCCTTTTCCTGTGGATGATCTAGTTAAAACAGAAATCAACACCATAATTATATTCTTAACACGAAAAATCAATCAACATAAACAGATGAAGAATGCAATGGAAATCAAAACCCTAACCCTCCCAATTTCATCATTCTTTCTGGCAACATAAATCCAGAAATAGAGGATGAAAACCAAACAGATGAAGAATGCGATGGAAATCAACATCATAATCATATATCCATCTAATAGAGATAATTACACCCAAAACACACATAAATCTCATCATGCTTTCTGGCAACATAAATCCAGAAATAGAGGATGAAAACAAAATGCAAATTATATACCCACAGATCCCACTAAACAAAAACAAAGAAATGAGATGGAAACCGTTTACTCCGTTTGATTCTGGAATGACACTGCGGGAAACATCCATTGTTGGGATTTTTCATTCCCGATTGTATCTTCTCGTCGTCAACGTTGTAGCCCACAAACCCAGCAACCCAGAAACCTCACCGTCCCGCGCGAAACCCAGAAATCTCACCAGCCTTGTACCTAAACCCATCGATGTCCTGGAGATTTCAGTAACCATTTTTCAATTTGAAATTTGGGAGGATGAAGGACGAGAGGAATTGAGGAGAGAAGGAGAGGATAGAGAAATTGAGTGTCAGGGACAACTGAACCGATCTTGTCCGTGTTCCCACATCACCCCATCGATTTTTCGGTTTCATTTCTTTGCCCCCGTGTGACGCGTTGTCCAAGAGGAAAACGACTAGTCGCCTAAGGGTATTTTTGTCAAAGCGCGAAGTAAGTGGGCACAATTGTCAAAGGCGTCAATTAAAAAAGACCCTCGTTTTTGGGCTAAAACGTCCACCTTTTCTGGACAGAGGGAGTAATCTCTAATTGGTCTGTTGTGCCTTCAATAATGGATTAAAGACACTAAATTTTTGTTTATAACACTAAATGTTCATGGCATTGGTCCCGAAAAGCCCATTATACGAGGATGGTGAGTTCACTGGCATTGTCACTGTTTCGAGTGATGCAGCAATATTCATTTCTGCAAATCCAGAACACATGGGAATGTATCAACATCGTCCTAGACTACCGAGGCTGAACTTGAAAAGGGTTCAGTGGCATGCAAAGCCACCAATTGCGCCGGTGGCACAGATTGCATAGTCAGTTTCCAATCTGGTGCTTATGTATTACATTACTCGAGTCGTTTCCTATTTCCTCCTTTTGTGGTTCCATTTCCATTGTAAAAGGTTAAAATGGTTGTTTATTTCTTAATCAATCAGGCGGAAAAATTTATGTTGTGGAAACAACATGATGTGCCTACTTCTCATGAGAATTCAACGGAGAGAGCCTATGATACACCCAATGCAGAGGAATTTAAGTCAGAGATGCCTGATATGCTAGTAAGCCTCATTTCTCCCGGGCTATGATTCCTTTCTTCCCTTCACAAGTTTGTTAAAAGGAATTACCCAAGATAAATGTATACATCATTTGTAGGACAAGAAGCTGAATTCCATTTTCCCCAGTGGAAACAACACAATTGATGGCAGGAGCTCGCCAAAAGTTAAATCTCCACGCGAGTCCTCTCAGCCTTCAAAATTTGTATTTCCTTTTACTCTTTTAGATTCTAGCTCACATTAATTTTCTTTTTATGAGCTTCCCTTTCGTTATAGAGGATGCCGACTATTTGTTGAAATGGCTGTAGGCAGCTAAGGTGTTAGCAAAGCTGAATATAAGGGGAATGGGTAAGTTTGGAAAAGAAGATGATTCTACAGCTTAAATACACAATATGAGCGATAATGCAGTAAACAATGAACCGAGGAACAGGGTTGATGAGCGAAGTGGTTCATCAGCATTGTTTCGTGGCTACAGTCCCATTGATGCTAAGGATAAGAAACAAAGTCCGCACAAAATTGTTCAAATTGACTTGTGCATACAAAAATGGACAATCAAATGCAAATGACAGCGGCAGAGAAGGCTCTTTAATGGAATCCAAAGACTATTTTGGTTTGACTAAACTGGGAGATGGATCGCGAAGAATAGGGTCTCATGAGGAAGTTAATGAGTTGGAAGAATCAAGTCTCGAAGCCTTGAGGATAGATGAAGTACAAAGACAATCAGGTGGTAAAAAAATTACAAGTTCAGGAGAGAGCACCGGAAACCATCAATCCATCAAGCAAAGAGGATAATGAGTCAAATTCTATGGTAGGTTGTGAGATTCAGTGGGAAAAACTAAAATTCGGAGAGGAGATTGGACAAGGTAAATTTCGGTTAATTCAGTAAACTAGGTTGGTGCTTAAAACTCACCACTTTAAAAGCACATAAATAATTTTTTTCGGAACATTTTATGTTCATATCCAATTCAAGTGGAATGGATTTGCTGATGTGTTTTTAGTTGTTCTACTTAGAATCATTCATCCGTTACGTGCTATTGATGATAATTCACATTACCCTATTCGAAGAGAAGGCGAATTGTATATTTCTAGGCTTTTTTTCTGATTCTTCTTTTTTTTTCTTCTTTGCTTTTGTTCTGCAGGTTCCTATGGCGTTGTTTATTGTGGGATTTGGAATGGATCTGTAAGTCACTAATTCGAAAATTGTTCTGTTGTTCTGGTTTTCATTATTATTGTAATATGACTCACATGATTTTATGTTCACCGGGAAGTTGCTGTCAAGGTTTACTTTGGGAATGAGTACAAAGAGGAAACATTACAGGACTACAAAAAAGGAGGTCTGAGCAGTCTCAGCTTTCAATTGTTTTCAATAGTTATTTCCGAAGCAAGAATCTAATCGCAGGATCTCATTTGTACAGATTGATATGATGAAAAGAATTAGGCATCCAAATGTGCTATTATTCATGGGAGCAGTATATTCACCAGAACGACTCGCTATCGTGACAGAGTTCTTACCCAGGTAGAGGTGGTCTAATAATGTTATGCCCTTTTACAATTCACCAAGAAAATCACGATGAATTGCAACTCCACCGGTTTCTTGTGATGCACTTGCGCTCGTATAGGTCATTGATAAATTCATATTCCATTTGTGGGATTAAGACAATGAAGGTCTAATGTATGCTATTTCTCCTTTCCAAGTGTTTCTCTTTGATGTAGGGAACTCATTTTGTCTTTACACGAATTCTGCTTCTCATTGTAGGGGAAGACTTTTCAAAACACTCCACAAAAACAGTCAATCTTTGGACATCAGGCGGCACCTGAGAATGGCGCTTGACGTTGTATGTTATCTGTTGTCTCTACATCTTTGAAAAAGAGTTTTGTTTTAACACACAATGGAGAGACTTTTCTTAGGGTAATGACCTTGAGAACAAATTCTCACTATTGCAGGCTAGAGGTAAGAATTACTTGCACCACAGGAATCCACCGATAGTGCACAGAGACCTAAAATCATCTAACCTGCTTGTCGATAAAAACTGGACAGTCAAGGTAACGAGTGGTACCGAATGCTGCCAAGTTTGGCAAGCATTTAGCAATTGCTTAGCCATCTAATGTGTTTTTCAGGTTGGAGACTTTGGTCTGTCAAAGTGGAAGCATGCGACCTTCCTAACTGCTAGATCTGGAAGAGGAACTGTAATGATGTTTCTCCCCATCTTAATTTTTATTTTGCCAAAAGCTATACAAGTTTTTCTGTGTCTTTACGTGAGATTTTTGGAATACATTTGTGCGGACCGTGCGGTGCAGCTAGTTTCTTTATATTTCATGTTTTTTTAATCATTTAATACCCTGTTAACTTCATTAATTTTCGTCTTGCAGCCCCAATGGATGTCCCCTGAAGTTCTTCGAAACGAGCCCTCGAATGAAAAGTAATTTGAGAAGGCTAAACTTGTTAGTTCATGAAAACGCGCCTTAATCTAGTCTCATGCACAATTCTGCATTCTAAACTTACTTAACAAGTCTAGCTCTTTCCATCTTCAGCATTGGTTTGTGATTCTAAAAAGTTTAAGCATAAAGTGATCAGATCATTACAATTTCACATACGCGAGGTGGGAACCAGATAATATCTTGATAGTGATCTCATTTCCTACTTCTAAACAGGTCCGACGTGTTCAGCTTTGGAGTCATCCTGTGGGAATTAATGACCGTCTCCGTTCCATGGTCCAATCTCAATTCTGTGCAGGTCTCTCTTAACGTTAGCAAAATAATTTGACTCTGAAACTTTTTTTGTAATTGTTTCATTGAAGTAATTGCATTTGTTGAAAAGGTTGTTGGAGTTGTCGGCTTCATGGACAGAAGGTTAGAGTTACCAGAAGTTCTTGACCCGAAGGTAGCATCCATTATTCGTGATTGTTGGGGAAGGTACAGTTCTACATTATCATCATTCTTTTGATTTCGTTGTCTGTGTATATTCGGACTAGTATGAGCTTAGTAAAAGTAAGTAAAACATTGCAGCGAGCCTGACCAGCGGCCATCATTCGAGGAGTTAATCGAACGAATGATGACCATAGTGCAAAGAGTTGCTACCAGACCAGTTCAAAGGACACGAGAAGCTCAGAATTTAATTGAAATCTTTGATAGATGAGATTTATTTATAATATATATAAAAAATGGTAGGAATCGTACTAGTATTTGTTTAGCATTTACATTTTCACCAACAAAGAAGGGCTGGACAATGGATATAGAATAGGTAAGCCAAGCAGCTTGTAAAATGTAAAATAATCATGTGCTCTGTTATTTTTTTGTTCTTTTTAATATGAGAGTAAAAAGTAGGAAGCCCTTTTTAAGTTTTTTTTGTCTGTCAGTGAAAACTGAGAAAGAGGGATTGTCTTTTTAAGTGCAAGAGCTTAAATGCGGCCAAACAAGGCAAGCCAGTGCTGCATATGCACCGGCATAGGAAGAGCCTAAAACCCTAAACAGAGACATGTACCCCTATGTTGTTGGTAGTGTAATTCATCAAATAAAAAAGCTCATAGGTTGCTAGATCCCATTTGTAGCATCTTTTTTTCTCTTATCAAAAGATCCATTAAAAAAAAGAGAAAAAATTATATGAGATCTTAACTCACTTCTAAATCAGACTCTAATTTTAACTCTTCTTTGAATTAGTTACCAATTTTTTACTTTGTTATTAACGTTTGTCAATAACTTATTATTTATTATTGATGGGAGAACGGGAGATCCTTTTGAACAGCCTATTATAATAGGAAAGCCACCCATACCCTCCACTTTTTAAGAAATTAGACTAATTTGGTCTGTTTTTTTCTATCAAGTATCTGACACGATTATTTTCTCTCATCTCCACTAAAAAAATTATGTCGTCATAGATAAAGTGATAATAAAAAAACTAAACTTAATTCCGATAAGAAAATAAACCTCAAAAGAAAAAAATCTTAATTAGTTAACTTCATCCCAAAAAAAATTAATACGTGGAAAATATCTGGAAAAAATAATAGAAAAAATAAAATTTAAAATGTAAAAATGTGAAAAGAAAACAAGAATGGAGATATGTGTATCATTATAGGTCAATGTGCTTTTATTTTCTCTTTTACAAGAGATTTCCTAATTTTTTTTAAAAATTATCTGATTTGTCTAACAAAAATTAATTTTTTTTATAATTCGTAAAACTAATTTCAAGATTTTGTTTTCTCTCAGGGAGAAATAGAAATTAATTTGGATCAAGTGTTATGTTAATTTAATTTATTTTATGGAAAAGTTATATGAGGCCTTGATTTTTTCTCTCACTCATAAACCATGCCCTAATTTTAACCACTTGAATATGTCCCTAATTTTATATTTCATTGTGCACATTTACCCCTAACTTAGTTAATATACATTATACCATGTAAAAATGACGTCATTTAAAATACGTGTTGGTTAGAGGAGCTGAACGGAGGAGACTAAGAGCGTTAGTCTTCATTAGTTGAGAAGTTATGAAATATAAAATTAGGGGCCTATTCAATGAGGAGTTAAAATTAG
Source organism: Viola odorata (assembly GCA_963691705.1). Taxonomy (NCBI): domain Eukaryota; kingdom Viridiplantae; phylum Streptophyta; class Magnoliopsida; order Malpighiales; family Violaceae; genus Viola; species Viola odorata. The sequence continues at coordinate 56,340,277 of OY829542.1, forward strand.
GGTCTGATTTAAGAGTAAAAGAAATGCCAGGGACTGTATAATACTTTCTCAAAGAAAAAAGGAAAGAAAAAAAATCCATTTGTACCAACAATGGTAATATTCTTTTGATTTAATATTGTAGAGAAATAATAACTCACAAGTTAATGGTATAGTATGTCCTCTTTAGATTAAGAAGGCACAATTTTTTTAAAGTCTCACTCCATTAAAGAATTAAACTTTTTTTATACGTTATTAAATAATTGATGCAAGATTCGTTCTATGAACGGGGCATAATCTTGTATAGTGCCCCTTTGCAGTGTTCTTTGTAAGCTGAGTTTGATCCCTCTTTCTTCTGATTAATGAAATTCTTTCATTTTTCAAAAAAAGATTCGTTTTATGACACAACATTTCAAAGGAACAGTTAAATTGCGCTCTTGGAAATGGTCAAATTGAGTGTTTTTATTTAAAATTGATTCACATTAAATCATTATACTCTCAATCTGAGGACACTTAAAGTTATTTTTATTGATGTGTCATCATTTAATTAGTGAGACAATCCCCTCATTTTTTCTTTTGTTTGCTAATCAGATGATGACGGGTCGTCCGATTGGAAGTAAGAGGATTGAATGTGAACCAACCTAAGTAAAGAGATTCAGTATGACCATTACATCTAAATAGAAGGGCCAAAAGTGAAATTTAATCCCTCACGGCAACACAAAAATGATCACGCATCCTTGCAAGCTTGCAACATATTAAGATGGATAGATCAAGGTTGTAAGAATCGGACCAGGTTGAGAATTAATAAGGTGAAAGGTTCACAATTTTAAGGTCCAATCAGGATCGGATCGCGATCAGATCAGGATTTTAAAAAACTACATCAGAAAAATCGGGACTATAATATATATTTTTTTTTAATTTGATACTATGTAGTATACACATATAACTCATGAAAATAGTGAATATCAAAATATTTGTTAAAAAAAAGATTATCAAAGTAGAAACTACTCGTAAAAAGAAGTTCTAAATCAAATAACATAATAATAATATATCAAATAGTACAAAATAAACATGTTAATATCTTAATAAAAAAATTCAAAATAAATATCATATTAAAATTTCGATTATATCCATAAATATATACTAATTTTCTAATTTTAAATTAAATATATATTAAAGTTTTGTTTTGATAAAATATATTAAATATCTAGAGAAAATTCGGATTATATCTATAAATAAATACTAATTTACTAATTTTTAAAAGTTAAATACTACACTAGATATTAATTATAAATCAATTAAATTAACATATATTTGGAAGTTTTAATATTTTAAATCTTTAATGTCAATTAATTTCATTTATGGATAGAAAGTTTGAAATTTATTTATTTATATGCATTAATTATAAATTGAATTAAAAGTTGGTATATAAATATTAATTTATATGAAAATAAATGAGTATTTATCAAAAACAGAATAATACAGATCTAAATCATTATAGAAAAATAAAAATACTGAATTTAAGTAACAAAAATTGAAATTTTAGTTAAATAAATAAATTAAAATTGAAAAAAAAAATCAATCAAACCACCAGAACCGTACGATCGTATTTGAGTCAATCGATTCACGATCAGACTAAACTAGTCTATGATTTTTTGATGATTTATGAATAATAAAATTTTTATAGGTTGTAAACACCGGACTCATAACTGAGTCACAATTTTTTCAGTCGGTCAGTCCGGTTGTTACAACTATAGATGGGAATATGGGATACATAACTGTGATTTCATGGTCCAAGTACCAGTGTGGTGAGGCTGTGAGACTGAAGGTTGACCGTACAAACGGTGGGACCGAACTTAGTGAATTTTCTCATAAAAATGAAAATGCACTTTTCTATTTTTTATTTTAGAATATTGTCAAATTTTAAAGAAAAAAAAATCTTAACATATTTTTTTCTATTTTTAACTCTAAATAAAAATTTAAACTAAAAAATTTATATTGTTCGAATATAACTTTACTGTAATAAAATTAATAATTTTTACAGTACGATTTTCTATGCTACGATTTGATGGAGCATGGACAGACGTAAATTGTAATAGCAGTAATTAACACAGAAAACACAAGTACAATACTATCATTAATTAACTCCATCGGAATTCATTTCTTCTGATCTCCTCGCACCTGTTTGTGATTCGCTTGTGGTGCAGTGCAGCGCACCAAAACATGAAATCCAGCAAAACTACTCCAGCTGTCCCGCCCCGCGCCGCGTTCATACTTCAGAGTACCTGCATCTGCATGCATCGCAGATAATTTTGACCAAATTGTCAAACTTCCACACGCACGTGCGTGAACAGCAGAGAGACAAAAGAGATTTTACGATTTAAAGGAGGGTCGTCCTAATTTGACCCGGTCGCCTACTTTGACTCCTCAAACTTATTTAAGCTTGCTTACGTGTCAGGATCAACGGTTGTGGAATTCATTGTACCAACAAGTTTCACTGATTCACCCGGAAAACGCAAAGACCCAAATGGCCACAAAGTTAAATTTTTACTGGTACTCATACTCTCCGTCTTTTATTAAACGACTTTTACTATTTATGCACGCATGTTGAGGAAGTCGGATGACTCACTATTTGAGACAATTTTACCTCGAATTTTTTCTCGGACGTACGTTAAGGATTAATGTACGTTCAAAAAAAAGTACGAAATTTTTTGGGGTCAAATAGTGCGTCATTCGCCCTCCTCAATATGCGTATCTACAGTACGAACGTCATTTAATATAATCCGGAGAGAGTACTTTTTTACCCTAATTGAAATACTCCCTTATAAATAATATGAGAAGTTTTATTTAAAATTATAAAAATGTGTGAAAAAATAAAAAATGTTGTTGAGTTTTGTACAAATATTTAATGATTATTCAACATGGGGTAAAATTTGAGCACTAAAATGTTTTAAGTCTTAACCCCTAAATACAAGTGTCAAAACGTCTTTTGAGTTAAATAATGTTATACTGTACTTTTTAATTACCCTCCTACAGTAATTTTTATGCGTAGAATTACTAGCGCATTAGTTAGTTCAGTCTTGTTAGATTGGATATGTCAATAGGATGACGCTATATTATTCATATAAAGAAGTAGGTAGTACAATACACACCAGGCATCTCATGGCTGGAGCAACAAACACATTTATGTACATTCGGCATTGACTAATTATGAGTGAGCTCTACCATTTCCGGCCAAAAAACAAATTAGTTCGACATTTGCATACGTTGAAATAAATGAATCTGTAATTTAATGTTCTGAAAAAGAAAATTTCAGTTCAAAAAATCAGTATTTCCGTTCTAAATAAGGTAATTTAGTACTGTATTTTTTAAATTTCAGTTCTAAATATTTTACATTTTTAATTTAATTTATATATTTTTTAAATTTTTCTAGAATTTTTTTAAGTTCCATAAATTTATTTAATTTTTAATTTTTTTGTTCATTTTATGGTATATTATATATATATTTTTTAATTAAATTTGTATTTTATTTTAGAAAAACTTTTCCATTCTTTTAATTTCCAGCTTTAAAAAAATATTGCAAGCGAAGGCGAAGCTTAAGGTGGATGCCCCTCAAAATTTCCAATTCTCATATAATAGTTGCTAAATTTCAATTCTTTCAGTCCCTTGAAAAAAAAAATCCATAATAATTTTTAAAATTCTATTCATTTTATATTAATCCTTTATATTTATCTTCTCAAACTTCTCAATTCTGTCATGCTAGTTTTTAAAGTTCTATACTTTTTTCTTTAATTATTCATATTTGACACTCAAAATTTTAATTTTCATATCTTTTTCTTAAAAAAACCAAAAATGTTATTAGACCATTAATTAGAATAGTGCTACAGATCTTGCAAACTTTTTTATACTAACTTTTCACGAATAGTGTATATTAATTCACTTGAATGATTCCCGTTTAAATTTTACTCCCTCCGTTTTCGAATAATCGTAACTTTTGTACTTTTTGTTACTGTTCACTTTACTTGACTTTTTGGTATTTGTTGTACTTTTTATTACTGTTTCAAAGAGTCAATTATTTAAAAACAGAAAAAGGAGTATCACTTAAGTTACTATGAACAGTTTGTAACATTTGTTAGTATTTTAAGCATTTTGCTATTAATTATGTATAAGAGATCCATTACAAATTTTGTATGATATGTATCGCGATAAAAATATAAATATAAGTCTATCTCATGCATAATTTGTTTTTTGTTTTTTTTTTCGAGGAATTTCAGTTGATTGGAAAAGCTCATTTTAAAAGATTACAAACCCAGACAGAAACAACAACAAAACCCAAACAAGTTGACAGTTGCGACCAAACCGAGAAGGATGAGAACTCCACAAGAACACCAGAAGCAATGTCCAAGAGCTCTGACTATTGGCAAGGGAACAACATAAACTCTAACCTTGAATCTGTAATCGGAAGCATCATGCTCAATGAATACGAGAGAAGTCGAGAAGTCCTCGGTAAACGGCAGCACCGCAATAATGCGCGACAGACACTCTCAGAAAAACTAACAAGAACAGCCACAAGTGTGATCCCTCTGGTGAAGAACCAAAGATAGCACGAAGAGTACTGTTATGCCCAAGGAAATCTCAACCTTGCTAGTGAACGGATCAAACCACCACCACTGGAGAAACGAGATGGATCCATGACAGAATCTAACCTCAGAAACTCCATATCTGCAAACCAAACTCATTCCAATCCAGCAAACCCCAAACCCCATCACAAGAAGAGGAAAAAATTGTCATAAAAGCTCAACCCTAGTGGCCACCAGTGACGGAGTTAGCTTTCGATGCTTGGGGTGGCGAGATTAATACCCTAGCATGAAATTAGAATTATGCACTTGCAGCCTTGGTACATTCATCCCAGAACCACAATGACAAAATAGATGAACATTTATACAACTTGGTGAATTTGAGAAATTCATGTTGATGCGGAAAACAAGAGCAAAACAAACTTTCAAATCAGTGAACACAGCAAATAACCTCTAAGTAGAACAACAAAACTTATGCAAGAGATAACTGCATTTTCCACACACAAAAATTAATCAATAAATGAACACGAAGGTTTCCATCACCATGCGGCATTGCTCCAATGACCTACCATTATCTGCTACCCAAATAAAACAAATCCGCAATCACAGAGATGAAAAAGAACTCAGCTAAATTACTTCAAAGCATACACAAAGGGATCTGAATATGTCATACCTAACGAAGTAGGCTGCAATTTATTCACTGAAAAAGCAGCATCTAAGCTGAATTGTATTATCTGTAAAATATGAGTATTCTTGTCAATAATTAGTATAGTAATAAATTTAATATACATTATGTATAATTAATTAAATTACCTGAATTGTACCCGACGTTCTTTCAAATCAACAAATCCATCTAATATCGAGTCTAAACTGAAAGTCTCCGCAATTTCTTTTTCAATATAAACCACCAAGTTATCTGCAAGAAATTCGTCTTCCATTTTATTGCGAAGCCTGTTTTTAACAATCTTCATTGCCGAAAATGCACGTTCACTTGTTGCTGTAGATACTGGAAGAGTTAAAATAAGACGAATTATTCTATCAATAAGATAGAACGTCTTTGACATCTTTATTTCTGCAAATACTTGGCATAATTCTGAAAGAGATGACAAATGATGTAGCTTAGGATGATTCTGTGTCTCAAACTCAAAATGTTGTAATTGATATT